>JBAIAA010000290.1:0-600000 GCA_037893245.1 Crossaster papposus | reverse complement strand
ACTGGGCTTGTTTATCTCGTGTACAAATTACAATTTTCTGTTGGCTTGCTTGTGGAACCATGGAGGAAGGAAAATGTTTTCCGTGGTGGGACGGACGTATGGTCATGGATCTTCTGCGTATCATTGCAATAGCACAGGAAGAACTGTTTTCCTATCTTTTACACACTCAATGAGACCCATGTTTTGGTCATGATGAGTAGAATTATCAGCGCGTTTTGGTTCGACATGGCGACCCTCCCACTAGTGTCAACTGAGCTGATCAGCAGAGCACAGCGATATGCGTGTTTTCGAAGATAGATATGCCCTTTTATTCAACATATTACGTAATCCGCTGTGAATATAATGTACGGCTAGACCACTAAACATCGGCTAAGCAAGAACTTGTTCACGGGTGGATAAACAGCCGATTATTTTCTTACTGAATTAAGATAATCACAGGAGTTTATCCACACGCGCACTTCTCTGTTTCAGCCACCGTACAATAGTTGTACGCGACTAAAATAATCCGGTGATCATCACCGTTTATGAATTTGGCCCTTAGGTTCTCAAACCCTTACTTTCCCCTAAATTAAACTCACTCCAACAATAAAATTGGAGATTACAAATTGAAATAGTCAATGAAAAATAAGCAGAGACCGAATTCGAACCCCAGTCGAATGATCTATAATTAACCTAACCAATTATCCACTAAGCTACCATGAGAGGTCGACAGAAGCCGTTTATAAAAGTTCTTTAATGTGTACCTCTGGGCTACGTGTAACCATGGAGGAATAAGAAGGAACCTCCATGGTGTAACTAGTTGAATGAGCAATAACAATGTATTAGCGTCATTGTTAAAACTACTGAATAATCATGACGCGAGGGGTCTAGAGCCGCCCATTAAATTACCCCTAACCCTCCTAGAAAAAAAATACGCACTCGGCCATAGTGCGGATGTTGGGAAACCTAGCTATACACTTTATCTGTCAAGACATATTGTTGCGACCGGCTCAGAAGTGTGTTGTTGCTTGTTCCTTTCTCTATGGTTGGACGCTATAGCTACTTGGCTTGTCAGTCAGCGCTGCGGGTGGCAGATTTACGCATGTACTCCCCGTAGATCGCGTACTTGGGTCGGAGTGGTACACAGTGGCACAACCACCGAGCAGCAAGGCACATCCCTGCTCACAATTACCGTCGGACCAGCTTCGAGAACAACGGGAAAGTTTTGGTGTACTTCATCTCTGATCTTTTGGGAATCTCTGTAAAACTCCTGCAGCATCAACGGACGATCTATACCGATTACCGATCGTCATTGGACAAACTGTTCGAGAATGCAATCCCTGGTAATTAACGCCGTGCTTCTGTTGGCGGTGGTCGTATCTTCACCGGTCGTTCGTGCAGCTCCGGCTTTCGTGGCCGCCCCTTCCATACCGCTGCCAGAGGACGATGAAGATGCTATTCTAAATGTAAGTTCACCCATGGAGCTTTTTATAGCTCCGTGGTTTACCAAAATTCACTCTAAAGCGATAGTGTTCAAAGTTCATTGAAAAGACTTGGATATTTGATGTGTTCATTTTTCATGCTTCATTGGTGATTTATGTAGAAGTAGAAAGTAATTGCTTGACAGGGCAGTTTGCGTATAAAATATAAGTTACAATTAACGTACGTCCGACCATGGAGTAGTTTTCTACCTCCATGGTCCGACCACAGTACATGTATATTTCGAGGTGCGTGTGCACTGATTTCTATTCATTAGACATCACAGCTCATTAAAGTGTCTGACAAATCATAGAGACAGGAACATACTCTATGCTCTGACCACCTACGCTCTGACCATGGAGGTAGGAAACCATCGTGTGCCAAATTCCATGATTGTATCTCATCAAAGGCACAATGCCATCACCTATTATCCGCCGTACAATACCCGATCGATATACTATTAAAGTGAATGCCCTCTACGGGGCCATCGTAAGTTAATGTTTACACAAAGGCAATTCAGCAAATTCGGACGTATATTTGTCCATAGAGATATTTGTCAGAGTATGTCGTGAGATATAGGGCCATATGATCGCAGATGGCAGCCATTTTGACGATTGCTTGTTATTCTACCTATATTTTTAAAAGGACAAACCTGCGATGGCCCTACTTTAGCCAAATATCTTTCTCATGACATACTTTGACCGCTCCGACTGTGTGGAAAATGTAATGCTTGTTTCATGTCACAATCACATCAGCATTTTGCCGTACTACCAAAACAAATTCCGATCTGACTGTACTTGGACTGTTCACGTTTTCTTATTTTCGAAGTACATTAACATAGCCCTACACGCAAAGTGTTTCCGGAATTCAATGAGGAATAAATACGTCACGAGCGAGCAAGGCCGGTAATATTTCAGAGACCGGCTCGCAGCGAGCGAAGCTGAAAATATCAGGATGTGCTACCCACAGATACCGGCCTGAACCCGTCTTGGGTTGAGGTTCGTAAGATAATCCCGGCTCGAACTAAAAAGCGAAACATATTGCCAGAGAAATGCAATTTTCTGTTGAGGCTTGCCGACAGAGCAGGTTTTTAAAAGGGAAAAATATATGGCTGTTGACATAACCGAGTCAATCATAGGCTAAGTTCTTCCAAATATAAAGGAGATAATGCTCCCGTATTGATGTTGATGTTCCCCAGTTTTACGTCATGTGTATCGCGGGTGCTGTTTTTGTGTAGTTTATGATTGAACAAAAAGTGCGCCAAAAAGATTTAGGCTATCAGCCTCAGTACAAACATTGGGCCACCGGTATCAACGATCGAGAGGAGTAATATAATGTTCATAGTCATAGTGGTTTTGACAATGCTATCACACACAGGAAAGTATGTACGTAAATATGTTTACAAAAATAATTGCATTTCAAAGCGTTGAACAGGGGTAATTATACTAGTGAACACGGCATAAGCTGATAAACCAATCGTTATTTATAAAAAAAGCAACAAAGTCTTAACGTTTCCTGGATTTTAGATTTGGCAGTCGGCAACACTTTCTGGTGTAGTCGTGATAGATAAACATGGCTACAGTGTTGGGAAAAAAAAGTGCGTTCACTGACTGGCCCTGAACATTAATTTCTAGGCCCCTTTTGGTTGCTCTTCGGTTTTGTCCAGTTTACCAGCTACCGCTGTGTTGTCTGCACCGCTCATTATTATGCAGCAAAGGTCGCTCACGTGAGCAATAAATAACATGTATTAGTCGGAAAAACCGCATTGATAAACCTTGGAACTGGGTATGGAAAACCCAAACAGAACAGTAAAGTATTTTGCCCCAACTCATTACTCATCGGTTAGTTTGTTTATTCACTAGTTGTTTATACCGAGAGGTTCGATTTGGAAGGACAAAACGTGGGACAGTGATGACCCCTGGGCTGTGTCAAACACTGCAGGGATGTACACACAAATGTATAGTCGAGTCCATCACAAGTCCCTGTAGGTCCCTGCAAGTCCATCACAAGTCCTCCAGTTCCAATTAAAATCACAAGCTATTCAAATGAGCTTTGACAAAAGCATTTCTTTGTCATTGTTCATCTAGTTACTTGTGACTGCCCTTATGAAAGGACTTTTGACTGGCTTCACTAAAGGACTTGTGAACGGACTTGCAGGGACTCGACTACAACCCTGGGGCCAATTTCATAGAGCTGCTAAGCACACAAATTTGCTTAGCATGAACATTTGTCCTTGGCAAAAACAAGGTTACAGACCAAATTTTCACGTGGTCTTTATTGTTTTTGATTGATAACCAGCTGCATGGTTTTTTGCTTATCATGAAAAACACTTAGAATTTTGGCTTGTAACCTTTTTTAATGAGCTTTTGTGTGCTAAGCAATTTTTCGTGCTTAGCAGCTCTTTGAAATTGGCACCTGGTGTCAAATCTATTAGACCGGGATTGCGAGGGTTGACGTGGAAACATAACAGTGGCGGCTCGACGAGGCGTGGGTAGGGAAAATAGGAAAGGGGAAAAATAAAAAAAAAAAAAAAAAAAGGGGGAAATAAGGTAAATGAAAAATTAAAAAAAGTAAAAAATAAAATAGAAGTCAATAATTTACCAAGGAAATAAAATATGTGATTGACCAGTTTTAAACAGTACTATGTTTTCCCTAACATTAAAAAAAATTCAAATTCATAAACGGTTAACTTCAATTTCATCTCGCAAGAAAACTGAAACGCAAATGCTACAATAAAATGTAGTCATTGATTATTCCAAGTGATTAGTGGTCAACCAATTTTAACATTTCCCCTTCAATGTCGTCAGATTTCAATCGAATTCGTCTCACCTGATGATCACCTTAATAATGCAATGATTGGACTCGTCTGTGTTCAACTATAGAGAAAGGAACAGCAACCGATTTCAAGTTTGGTACGCTAGTACAGGACCGCACATAGTGTTGCTCCAAGACTGGGCTTTTTATTTGTGAACAGATCGCGTGTACAATCGAGGGCGCCCTCAATAAGCCCGCTTTCGGAGTATTGATGATTGAACTGCATAGACGGACGGCGCGCCCCGGAACAAATAACCAAATAATACAAAAAATAACCACCCCATTTAACAATTCAATAACAATTCAACAGCATTTAAATTCGCAGGAGCGTTTTCAAAGCCTGTGTTCAGTCATATTCTTATTAGGCAGGCTTTTCCGACATTTGTGCAATCTAAAAAAAACGTTCACTTTAATATTGGCACATGAGTTAAAGGTATAGGATACACCATTTACAGATATCGAAAATTGTTACTACCGAATTATTAAGAAACTTCTTAGATCTTACCAATTTGATAGTAAATAAAGATTCTAGGCATCCAGCAAAATGATTGCACTATATATCATGTAATGTTCCTAAGAATTGATTTTTATTTATAAAACAAATCACCGTATCACCGGACGGCGATCGCGATCGCGAAAAAAACCTAAAACTGCCCGATGCCGGTTAAAAACAAACGTCGTTTCTCTTGCTCTTATCTCGGCATTCATAGTTGTAACACTTTGGACAGGTCAGTTAACCGATATTTACTATAAAATACAGCCCCAAAATCCACCTATTTCGGACAATTCAAGCAATTTACCAATGGTGTATCTTACCTTTTTTTAAACCAGGAAATACATAACCAAAGAAACATAAAAAAGCTACAGAAAACTTACATGAATAAAGAAAAACAAAAGGTATAACTTTCTTAAATAAATTATTTTTAAACAGTAAAAAATATTAGGGCCTATTTAAAAACTACAAATTGGTGGGTTAAGAAACACATTGAACAAATACATACATGTGAATGAGTTTAAATCGGTTGATGTATCTATTGCACTTTTAAACAAAAACAATGATGTATACAATGTACAGATACATACTTGGGACTAAATATGCTACCTTCAGCAGATAGCCACATAGTAAATTTAAGTCAGAACTCTGGAAGTGCCGCATCAACCATCAACATAAAAAGCACAAACATTGAATACTTGTTTTAAAGGTAGAATACACCATTGGCAATTGCTAGAATTATCATTAATGGGTAGATTTGGGGGGTTGTATTTCATAGTAAATATCGTTTAACTGACCTGTCCGAAGTTTTTTCAATCATGGATGGCGAGAAAAGCACGAAAAACAGCGTTTGTTTTCAAAAGGCGTTGGGCAGTTATTCCATGGTTATTCTTATGTTATCTTTGTTTTTTTCGTGATCGCCGTCCGGCGATCGCGAATTTTTCTTTATCAAATTATATTTTTCGGAATAATTACAGTATATCTAGCTCACTCATTTTGCTGGATGCCTAGAATCATTATTTACTTTCAAATGAGTAAGATATTTTTTAATAATTCGGTAGTAAATATTTTCGATAACTGCAAATGGTGTATTCTACCTTTAATACCGGCCAACCACATTTTTATTCCCATTATAAAACCTTTCAATCAAAAAGTCAAAACAAGTCCAAAATGAACAAATTATTTCCTGGCGATTTTGTTCAACAATTTTACCTCGTGTTTTAGGGAACATTCCTCTAGCCATTTTTATGGTTGTGTGACGGAAAGTGTGTGGGCTTTAGAGAGCCAATTTATTTGTGACGTCAAACGTATAGCGCTAACGCTTAATCCATGTGCATACATGTGCATACATGTACGTGACCGGTGGTTGCGCGCGCTGGCTGGGCGGAGCTTACCGCTTAGTGACTTGCTTCGTGGTGTTCGTGATTGGGTAACAAAGCCCCATAGACTTAAGTACATGCATGTTTTTTGACTGGGGTGCTTGTTTACCTGGGGATAGACACGTAGCAATACAAGCTAGCTATACTAGCGGCCCGAATTCATGGCGGTGATTTTCCCTCTCACGATTAACTGTAGGCTAAACCGTGTATAAACAGGTGTTGATCAATCGTACAAATCTAGGCCCGAATTCATAAAGAGTGATCTGCTGTTTATCCAACCATGGAGGAATAAGAGCAGATCCAACGTACAACATGGCGTTAGTGACACCTGTCTAATGGGCCAGTCACAAATCAGTTGCGATGCGTCGGCGATGGGTAAAACCGGGAAATTTGAACAAAATCTTGAGACAGATCTCACGATTTTGCACCCGTCGGAGGCGCTCTCCGGACGCCTGCGGCTTGTCGCAGATTTTTTAGGCATCGCCACACCCGTCGCGGTCCCCAACTTTGAACTTAAAATTTTAAGATTGCTCGCAAGATTTTTCACCCATTTTGGGCATCCCAGACACAATCTCCGATGACCTACGATGCCCTCCGATTAATCGGAGGCGTCCTCCGAATAATCTGAGACTAGTCGCAAGATTCTGTGTGGGATTGGAAATTCAGGTTGAGATTCAATGTCTGCGAGTGGTCTCCGGCGCCCTCCGACTGAATCGGAGGCGCCCTGCGACGATTCGTACGCTTTCTGTGATCGTCTCCGACGAATCGTACGGTGGAATCGTAGTAAATCGCCGTGTATATAAGGGCGCCTCCGATCGGATCGCTAAAAGTTTGAGACGCTCTTGCTGCAGATATCGTCTCCGATGCAATCGGAGGCGATCGGAGGCTAATCCCACGATTTTTCGACAAAACCGGGTCAAAATCCTTGAAAAAATCTCAGACAATGTGACTGCTCCACTTTTATTAGGATTATTGCTAGGATTGTTCAAGGATTCTTTATTTTCTACGACGACCCCCGGCCAAAACTAATCCCCGACAGATCGCCGACATTGTGACTGGGCCATTAGTAACAAAATAAAATGTAATCGTCCTAACAGGTTTGTTTATCTTGTGTGCAATTAAGTTATCAATTATGGACGGACGTATGGCCATGAATTTATCAGCGCATACACTATATAGTGTCAACTGGGCTGATCAGCAGAGCGCACAACGAGCTGGAGGTTTCCAAAGATAGACATGTTCTTTTGTTCAACGTAATACATAATCCGCTGTGAAGAGAATGCATAATGATGTACGACCAGACCACTAAACTTCGAAACCAAACCAAACAGACAAGACAGGCAAGCGGACAAACAAATACCCAAACACACAAAAAATAAAACAACAACAACCCCAAATTACCCCCAAGCTATCTTGGGAGAGTATACTGTAGATTAGCACATTGTAATTGGTTCACACCAGGAGTCAGCCAGTGATGATGTAACATATGAGTTCAAACTAAACACCATACAATCCGTAACATCTGCTGGTAAGGTGTCACATAAAATCTAATAACAAGTGAGTTATGGAGAGCATTAGTTCTAGAATAATGATGGGTAAATTTCAAATTCATCCAGGTGTCTATCATTACAATTGCTGTAGTTTTCAAAGTCAATATTTTGTTGTAAATGCATTTCACTACAAAACAGCCAACAAGTTATGTATGGCAGCCCCAGCTTACAACAACGGTCCGATGATACTCCCTCCACATTATCTTCGTCAGAAAGTGGCCTATAATTTCTTGGAAGAATCAAGCGGGAACAAGTAAAAAAAAATTGAACCGCTTCCATAGAACTGATGTTAGTTGGGAAGAATTTGTTGGGAGTTTGTTAACTGAAAAGGACTATACCCTCTTTAAAGATTACAATAAATAAATAAATAAAGAACTTAAACACCAAACTGGAGATGCATACTCAAGAATAGGCCACACGAGACTACTGTAGAGTTTAACTAAAATGTGACTATCTTTATCATTAACTATAGTCCCCTGATAAAACCAGACATTCTAGTTGCCTTTGAAACAATATAATTCATACCATGGTTCCCCCAAAAGATCTCTGGAAATAACCAACCAGAGATATTTTGTAATGATCGACCAAATCCAACTTTCGAGAGTCTACCTGATAAATGGGTCTACATGGGTTTCTGGAACGAGTATCGTCATAAGTTTACATGTGTCAACATTGATCTTCATTCGGTTAATAGGATCGTATACGTTTGGTAATTGGAACCCACTGTTTGTTTCAATCATATATAGTTATAGATATATACCATAAAACTAACCTGTAAACATTTCATTTCAAAAGGTGGTAGCGATTTTGAGCGTTTATGTCCACGCAGGAAGAATAATCTGCATTGGAATACACAATATGAGAAACGTCACTGCAGTAACGCTTCTCAGATTTAAACTTGTGGGGATAAAAGGTTATATCTTTTTCAATAACCGCAGTAATGCATTATACTATCCAAAGCTGCTGTACTTCTTACCAAGTAAGTTTGTATTGCCATAAATTGTTGTAGTAATTACCAAACTTATACGATCCCTTTAAGGTTACATATACCGATATTGTTTAAATCGTTCTGTAAAGTAAGCTTATCATTCATATTAGCAATGGTCCTATAAATCACAGTGTCATCTGCATAACGCATACAAAAAAGGCTAATCAAAAGCCAAAATATTGAAAAGAGGTGGGCCCAAAACAGACCCTTGGGTGACCCCAGAAGAAACTTGGACCCAGTCTGAGTGAGATCCGCAAAACTGCACTCGTTGAAGGCGATCGTGTAAATACGACTGAAACCAGTGCAAAACAGGACCGCAAATAGCTTTTGGTCACATGATTACCTCAGGGCGCATTTCATAAACAAAATGCGTCCCCGGTGTCACTATATCCTGAATGTCCCCGAGATTAGCACGTTACCACAAAGACGGCGGTTTCATGAAACAGTACTGATTAGGAGTCATAAACTTTTGTTGTTGTTGTTGATAGAGTCCATTTTCATGAAGACCAATGAAAGTCGACTTTCATGAGGTGATTCAGCGCCTTGTTGTAGGGCCGATAGAAGTCGCGCAGTTTCCCCAGCGTCTTGTCGTTTACTTCCGGATGAGGGCGCCCCTTCGCCCGCCTCATACAGTAATTGTTCAGGATGGGTTTATTGAGACAGAAGAATCCCTTCTGGGCGTCGTAGTAGAAATCGGGTCGCGTGTAAAGTAATTCCTGACGCCAAGAAACCGCCCCACGAGTTTAACGGCAGGGCATGGGTCCGTAATGAACGCCTCTCTGTCTACTGATAGAATCTTACCGGGATCAAAGTACTCCAGGTATCGCTTTATATCCTCGATGTAAACGCCTCTGGAGATTAACTGACTGTCAGCCCTGACGCGTCCACTATAGAGTCACAGACTCCTCGAAAGTATCGTTGATTTCGTAACGGGTGAAGAAATCGCATCTCTCCGGTAAGGTGAAGTTTTTGAACTCTGAAATATAAGCCACAAAGGATTGGGGGATTGCGTTTGACGCGAGGTCTTCAATTTCGCAAATCGCCTTTTCACCGTCTTCCAATATTCCCCTGAAATCAACACTGCAATATACTACTATCGACTAGATATCGACTCTGTATAGTTCAACTCTTTCGGGATTTCTTGTTGTTTTAAAGGGAACGGTGTGTTATTTGGCATACGTAACGTGTGACGTGTCCGAACAATAGGAACTCGCTCAACTGTTGGACTATAGGACAAACTTTTGTGGCGCTGGAATTTAAATGACAAAAGCGGGATTTAGTTGACTTTATGTTCAGGGTAAGAAAGTGAGTTGGGCCCATGGGAATAGGCAATTAATTTGTGTTGAACTGACAGTGGGGACTTTGTATACAGAAGTTCAGGTTGAATGCGTTGACGGAGAAACCAGTTTGCTGGTTCTATACGGTCTACGAAACATTGGAAATACGTCACAGTAACTCAGTCACAAGCAGCGTGTTCGATTACACTGTTAAAAAATATCATATCAATTGGCATTACAGTAGGTACTGTTTTTTAACAGTACATTCTACTGTTGTTTTTATCTCTGGTTTATTAACAGAGATTCTACTGTATTGGGTACTGTACACCTACAGAGATTCCCCTGTTTTGCAACAGTAATAAACCCGTTGTTGTTTTGTTAATATAACAGCTATAGTTTTATGTCGAAGTTTTGTCCAAAAACAAACGCTCCTGTTGAAGTACAGTTCTCTGTTGTTATTCGTATTGCGGCAATTTACATTGATGAATGAAGTGGGAATGGGAACCAGACTTTTAGTCCAGGGAAAATACATAATTTTGTTTTTTTGACCTCACACAAATTGCAATAGAATATGTTTCACCACAGTGCACTTCTATAAGGTCCCTAGAATGACATACTAAATGTTTTTGTTGACCTTACACAAATTGCAATAGAATATGTTTCACCACAGTGCACTTCTATAAGGTCCCTAGAATGACATACTAAAAAAAAAAAAAAATCCAAGTGGTGAAAATATGACTAATTTGCATAAATCGTTAATCCCTGCCGCGTAATATATTTATTCCTATATTTTGGTATTATTGTTTTTATTTTTTTGAAAAGTTTACTTTGGTGATTCTACTTACATATCCTTACTTCAATAACATTTCCTAAAGCATATGTGACTGAAAAATTATGTGAACATAGTAATTATCCAAAATGACAACTTTGTGAACCCATACATGTGCGCACATTACACTGTCCTCGGATATCACCAAGTAGTCAGTATTAGTCAGCTTCAAAGTCATTAAGTTGCTTACTGGCACAGTTATCATATTAAAACCTTATTGAGATTCATATGAATAATGATAACATTGTGATATTTAGCCCAGCAAACCCAAACTGGGGAAAGTGGTGTGTCCATAAATTGGGCTAACAAGTAGGTGAAGGGTTGCCTAAGGTGAGAGACTTAAACAAGTTCAAGGAAACCCCCCCAATTAAAGATTTGTATTGCTTACAATAATAAATCTACGTTAACAAGTATTTTGGGGATTTTCTTGAACTTGTTCAAGTCTCCCATGTTATGTAACCCTTTAACTACTTTTTCGCCCAATTTATGGACACACCATTTTCCCCAGTTTGGGTTTGCTGGGCTAACTATCACAATGTTATCATTATTCATATGATTTTCCATAAGATTTTAATATGATAACTGTGCCAGTAAGCAACTTGGTAAATTTGAAGCTCACCAATACTGACTACTTGATGATATCTGGGGACAGTGTAATGTGCGCATATTGTATGGGTTCACGAAGTTGTCATTTTTGATAATTACTATGTTAACATAATTATTCAGTCATTTATATGCTTTAGAAAATGTTATTAAAGTAAGGATATGTAAGTAGAATCACCAACATAAACATTTCAAAAAAATAAATAACAATATACCAAAATATTGGAATAAATACATTACGCGGCAGGGATTAACGAGATATGCAAATTAGTCATATTTTCACCACTTGGATTTTTTGAGTTTTTTAGTATGTCTTTCTAGGGAATTTATAGTTCTATTGCAATTTGTGTGAGGTCAAAACTTATTTTCCCTGGACTATTAGTTGGCCTATAGAAGTAACTAGTTATTACACATTACACAATACTACAGATAGATAGTACAAATGCTACGATAACCTACTAAACAATACACTTTAACCATTGTCGTGAGTTACTTTTATATTCCTTTTATATTTTCCCGCAACGATGAAGTCACGCTTTTAAATGAATACTTTTAATATTTCAATGCGGAGGGAGATGTGATGCGATTCTTCAGCTTTATTTGCTAAAAATCAATATTTTATCAGGGAATTGCTTTAATAATTACACAAAGTGGTCAAAAAAGTGTGTTTTGTGGTAAAACAACACAGTTTAACATGACTTTTGTGAATACCAATTTCCTCAGTTCTGATTGGTCAGTTGCTGCTTAATGAGATTCGTGTAGGAGAACAGTAGATTCTCTGTAAATAAATACTTCGTTGGCGTTGATGTATATTTACAGCAAAATGTGTTGTGAAACAGTGGTGTTGCTGTGTCTTAACAGAGACGGGCCAAAATGCTTGTTTAAAACATAATGTTTATTGTTCCAGTACAAACACTTTAATTTAACAGCGAACATTCTATAACCAAACAGAGAAATTCAGAAAAATGTACATACACTGTAAAACCAGGTGTTTGTAACACTTTTTAAACACTTGAACACGTTTATGAATAAACACTTGACGACATGTTTATAACTGAACACACCCTTACAGAAATATCCATGGGAAATTTTCCCATTGGATTTCCATGGTGATAGGACATGGGAAACCCATGGGGAATCGTACGTATGGGTATCCCATGGGCCTGCATGGGTATCCCATGGGATCATGCATGGGATCCCATGGAGGATCCCATGAAGGATCCCATGAAGGATCCCATGCGGTCCCATGAAGGATAAAATGGGTTAATGAATGTTTTAGGATTCTCCCACCCCCCCCCCCTTGATTAATTTCCCCCTTATGCGTTAACGTTTTACCACGTGTTATGACACTATGTGCATTGTGGGTGTTGTCTCACGAGGTATATCAGATGGGGTTTAATTGCCCCATGTACCATTATGGAGTGTATAAGCACTCAATAACCAATACATGTATCTTTGCTCCTACTCCACTGTTCATGTTGTACCATATTATCACTGCATTCCCAATTAATTTTCTCATAAATGTTTCCAATCATAATAATAACTGACTCAAAATTATCCGTAGTTCTTCCCTCATCATTGTTATTGAACATTACAATTCCTTCAAAATCTTCCAACTTCCTTTGTTGTGTAGGGAGTTAGGGTTAATGTGCAAATTCTCCACATAAAAATAACACTGTTTGCTTTATTAGACTTACTTAATCAACATAAAAATAAAAAAACTGAAATTACAACAGTCATACCTAACGCAATTCTCACAAAAATATCTCATGTGTTTCTCCATGGTGTTTCCCCCCATGGTGTTTCTCCCCATGGTGTTTTCCCCATGGTGTTTTCCCATGGTGTTTTCCCATGGTGTTTTCCCATGGTGTTCTCTCCATGGTGTTCTCTCCATGGTGTTCTCCCCATGGTGTTCCTCCCATGGTGTTCTCCCCATGGTGTTCTCCCCATGGTGTTCTCCCCATGGTGTTCCCCCCATGGTGTTCCTCCCATGGTGTTCTCCCCATGGTGTTCTCCCCATGGTGTTCTCCCCATGGTGTTCCCCACATGGTGTTCTCCCCATGGTGTTCTCCCCATGGTGTTCTCCCCATGGTGTTCTCCCCATGATGTTCACCCCATGGTGTTCTCCCCATGGTGTTCTCCCCATGGTGTTCATCCCATGGTGTTCATCCCATGGTGTTCATCCCATGGTGTTCATCCCATGGTGTTCATCCCATGGTGTACAAATCAGAATCCCATGTTGTTCCCATAGTGTTCCCATGGGATCCCCATAGTAACCCCAATGACTCAATGGGAACAAATCAGAATCCCATTGTGTTCCAATTGTGTTCCCATGGGATCCCATGGTGTTCCCATGGTCTTATCATGGGATCCTCAATGAGACACCATGGGATCAATGGGAACAAATCAATATCACATGGGGTTCCCATAGGTTCCCATGGGATCCCATGAGAATCTCATGGGACATTTTTGTAAGGGCAGCGTTTATTCTTTAAACACATGCGTTTATATAATAAACACACTGACGTGTTTAACAATGGCGTTTATAATCTAAACACTTCTTGTTATATAAACGTGTTTATGTGTTTAAGGGTTACACATGTTGACGTGTATATGGCCTGTAACACTTTTTAAACACATAAACACGTTTATATTAACAGAAGTGTTTAACAATGAACACTACTTTTAAATTGTCTAAACACGTGTTTATTGCAGGAAACATAAATGCATAACGTTTAAATTATAAACACTCTATGCGTTTATGCGTTTAACAATACTGTAATGTAAACGCGTCATGTGTTCACTGGTTTTACAGTGTAGACAGTACTAGTTTTGTTTCTATACAAAGAAATCCAAAAACAGTAATATCTACCGTTATATCTTGACTTTTTCAACAGAAAAACAACTGTGCAGGTACACAATTTGTAACAGTGTACTCACCCGCCGCGCAAATCAGGGAAAGCCGACATGCGCAGTATTTGAGAGTAAACGAACGATTTCAGGTCACTCAACTAAACGAGTGACGTTCATACGTAAATTTACGCGACCTCGTGCAAGAGTGATAACATGTATTTTCCTTCATTGAAAACCCTCAAGTAGAATTCCCGTATTAAACTAGAAAGTCCATGCACCGATGATTAAGAGAAGCCAAATTGAGCAGAAGGACTGGCTTCCTATCATCATCGCTCAGCACTGCCATTTCTGTATTTTATATTTATTCTATAATACTTTCCTATTTTGTTTGCTACTAATTATCTTAGCGTGAGGAACGCTACGCAAGTTCTGGTTGGTCTGCTGGTTCTGGTTATAGTGATGATGAAGACGGTGGTCCCAAGGTAAGCTTGCACAGTGAGCAAAATATGATAGAATTGTGACACTTGATGATAACAACATGACATTTTGCACACAGTCATTTTGTTTTCAAGAGAAAGATACTCGGCTACTGGGTCATGATAACAGATTTGCCCTTTGAAAAAAAAAATAGGCAGAATAGCAACCAATGGCAGCCATTTTGAAAAACGACATACTATGACTTTGTGCACAAATTCCATGCTTTTATCATTTTGATTACTTTGTGATTCTTCTTATGATTACCTTGTTATTTTCCTTACGACTACCTTGTGAATTTGTGTATGATTGCCCTGTGATTTTGTTTATGGTTGCCTTGTGATTTTGTTGTATGATTGTCTTGTGATTTTTCTTGAGATTGCCTTGTGATTTTTCTTATGATTCCTTTTTTTTTCTTTCTTATGATTGCCTTTTTATTTATTTCTTATGATTGCCTTTTTATTTGTTATGATTGCCTTGTGATGTTTCTTATGGTTGCCTTGTAATTTTCTTTTGATTGACTTCCCGTTTTACTTTTCAACTTATGTTTAACTTGCAATTCTCTTGTAATAACAACTCGTGATGACTCATTAATGATTCGCGATTAACTTGTGATTTGAGTTGTGATCGCCTGTGATTTGATACGATTCCATCCCTCTCTTACCTTTGCAGCCAACACGAGTCTATAAGCCAGACATCCATCATTTCCATGTGGAGGCCTCCGTCACGGCCCGCTTTGCCAGCACGCTAATCAACAGCCTGCTAGTCAACACGGAAGAATATGCGCAGGAGACTACCTTCTCCGTAGTCTTGCCACAAGAGGCTTTCATCAGCAAGTTTGTCATGTAAGTCTGATTCTGGGCCTCTCATGTGTCCCCGTTAATTTTTCCACAGATAACCAAAACCCCATTTTTCTTCTAAAGCTCTTTTTTTTCTTCAAAAAAGGACTAAACGAACTGTGGACGTGTGCAAGTCTATGATCCGTAACCTCTCCCCGCATCCGGTGGGCGTCATTACGGATCATTAAACTTGATACGCGTACGGAATACGTATGCGGCTCGGACAAGTGGCCTATTAAACCATGATTAAACCAGCATTTTGCGTTATAATTAATAAGTCGTACATTATACTATTATACATTTTATCATTTTGATATGAGAAATAAATTGCCGATTGTGTACCAAATAAAAACAACAACGCAAAATGGCGATTTAACATGCATAAAAACCGTACGCGCATCGAATCTAATGGGCCATAATAATTACCCCTTTCTCATTTGTACGATTTTCTACGCTAATGCCGTGTGACTACCAAATCGCACAGGCCATACGGAAGTCGCACGGCAGTCTGTCGATGATTCGCACAAGTTGTAGGGGTGTCGTTTGTAATTTGAACAACAAGTTGAACAAAAATCGCCCGGCGCTTGCGCGGGACTTACAGTGGCCGATTTCACAAAACGCTAAGACGCGTCTTAGGAAGAGTAACTCTTCCTAACTCGTGACTCATCCTACACGTCCTAACTTCCATAGCAACGCGCCTGTACTCGTCTTAACTTAAGATCGGTCCGGGGTCGTCTTATCTCATTAATACTTACGTTAATATGTATATTGTCCAAAAACCATTGCATTATCTTCTCGTTAAAGACACATGTCGGCCTAGAGTTTTAGTTTCGAAGAAGAAACAGATTTGATTTATTTTTTGCAACGTGTGTATAGTTTTAAAAACTCATTATTTATACGCCAACTAGTCGATCCTGTCGTATATAAAACATGCAGAACTACCGTACTAGATTGTACTGCGCAGACTAGTAAAAGTTCGTTTTCTCGCGCACGGGCGCACGCTGGAAGTTGGTTTGCTTGTTTCTTTTTAACGACTGTTTCCTCGAGCAGTAAAAACAAACACGAAACAGCCATCGAATTGGTAGTTGCGATGCGTCTTTTATAAGATGGGTTTAGTGAAATCGATCTTATAGAATACGTCTTAGCTAAGATCGATCTTTGAGCTAGGACTCGTCCTAAATCCTAAGATGAGTCGCAAGATAAGACGAGTTTCGTGAAATCGGCCCCCAGGTTCTACGGCAGTTGCACGGCAGTCACACGGAACTTGAGTCGTTATCGGATGTTTCGGAAGGAAAGGTCGCACGAGAGTTGAACGGCAGTCGCACGGCAGTTGTACAAGTGAGACTGCGCGGGAAAAATTGGAAATTTGTACGGAAGTTGCAAGGCTGTACGATTGTTTAGTCGCACCGCAGTTGTACAAAAAAAACGTTCAAGTGTAGTTAGGACAGTCCAGTATTATTTTGTTCACAGGTCCACAATACGTATGAAATGTTCGTACACGGACAGTGATAGTTTATCAGTACAAGGAGTGCGACAACATAGGACTGATAGAGCACCGGCTCAAACCCCGCCACAGTCAATTTCTTTGAAGAAAAAAAACCTTTTCCCACATCATTGTTAAGGCCCTGTCACACCTTTGCGTATATCAAGTACTTATGAGTTCCTTATTGAAAAATGTCAATACGCAGCCGTACGCTCAAAATTTCAAAATGTTTCGATTACTTTGACTTATATGCGACGCACACCTAGCGTATAAGTAACGAATTCAGCGCATCCATGGCGTATGAGGTGCGTATGAGTTGCGTATGCAGTGCGCAACACTATTTTACTGCTGCGAATAGCTGCGTATGCAGTGCGCATGCCGAGCGATATTCCAGACGCACCCTACTTATCCCGACCGCATGCCTGACGCACTTCCGACGAATGCTATTTCCGTCGCATGTCCGCCGCTCGCCACGCGTTATAAAAAGGCGGCGGCTTCCCGCTGTTGTCAGTACCAGTGCAGATTCCATAGCGTGAACATCAGCGTATTACCGCGTATGAACCGCTTATCCCCCACGAACACATAGCGTACTTGTACCGCGCTCGACCGATGCGGGACCGATGCGCTGCGTATTTATAACTTATGACCTGCGTAACAGCGTACGCTGCGTAGTTTTGTGCTTGCCCAAAACTATCCGGCGTATTGGGCCGTACTGTGCGCATGCCTACGTACATAAAACTTACACAAAACGATTGAGATGCATATGAGGTGCATATTGTGCGTATGAAAAAAATGTCAATGCGCAACTCATAAGGAATTAGGATACGCAAAAGTGTGACAGAGCCTTTAGAATATGCTATCTATGGTGGTCCTGGAGGGACACGCATATTGTGAATATTGACGTCAATATTCGCGACAAATTTCACGACTTTTCGCAAAGTCGCAAATATTGACGTCAATATTGACGTCATATTTTACGATTTTTTCCCAAAAGTCGCGAATATTGACGTCAAATTTGACGTCGATATTCGCGTCAACTTTCACAACTTTACCCGAAAGTCGCGAATATTGACGTCAATATTCGCGACAAAATTCACGACTTGCCCCAAAAGTCGTGAATATTGACGTCAATATTCATGATCTGCGTAGTCTCTTCAGGGCCACAACTATACAGCTATCTTTGTTTATGTTTGCTATCATTTTTGTGTTTCTCATCCGTTTATAGGGTGATCGAGGGTGTTGCGTACGAGGCCGAAGTCAAGGAGAAGGAAACGGCGCAAAGGGAGTACGATGCGGCTAAGGAACGAGGCCAGACGGCTGGGCAGGTTAAACAACAGTAAGTCCACACGTACACATTCAAATAAATGAGATCAAAAAATAAGTAAAACAAATTTCACGCACTAAGAACGTGGCTGGACCGTTAAAAACAATGATCAATAAAAAAAATATAAAAAAACCACACCAACCTACCGAATTATTTCTTAATAATTCGGTAGTAAATTTGTTAGATATCTGCAAATGGTGTATTCTACCTTTAAGGGGTTTATGACACTCCCTATACCCGTTTAATTATCAGGGTCGTCGGTTAGTTTGTGGAAGTGATTGGCCGAGAAAACCTATATATTAAAATAAATTATGATGCGTTGCATTGTGGGACAGGAAACTGCCCAATGATGCAGCAAAGCGAATACCTTCGTTGTAAACGAAGTTAGTTGAAATATTGTTGGTCAATATAATTGTCAAACATGTCGAATTTAGTTCAATATTGGTAGTTCGTTCGGGGAAAAAAAACATACATTTTGGACAACAGTGACCCAAACGTGTAGACAGTGATTATGCTGGGCACGATCCCGACCCGTTTGCCTAACCTTTTATTTTAGTGTTCAGGGTTTACTTAATTCCTGCCTTTCTGTAAATGATTTTTAAATGAAAGGTTAAGTTGAGGGTAAAACCACTGGTTGGAAATTTGCAGTAGGCCTATAAGATTTTACGTTTTTTTCTTGTCATTTTTTTCCCTTTTTTTTCAGCAACACTAAACCTAACACCTTTAGTGTCTCCGTCAACGTTGCATCCTACTCGGCCGTGCTGTTCAACTTGACGTACCAGGAATTGATACATCGCCGCCATGGCGTCATAGAATACAGACTAAAAATCAACCCTGGACAGGTATGGACGGGGCGTGTATTTTTTTAGATCAACATTCATTTAACTAAATATATTGTTTAATTTCAATCTAAATGCATGCAACTGCATTTTGCAACGATTCAATTTAAACAATGAGGCATTCAATTAAACATTTCACAATGGGTCATTCGAATTCGCTCGAGCTTCCAGTTGCGCCTGTTTGGCCATTCGAATTCACCATTGGACAAACATTTATGAAATATAAAGTAAAGAAAACGATTCAGTTCTTTAGAATTACACCGTGCCTTATTCCAAATTGTTTTGACCTTTATTACACAATTATGCCTCAAAGAAGCAGCGATTATAACTAAAATTATAATTTTTTTCAAAACAAAAATCATTTAGGAAAAAAGCATGATAAACAAAGATATAACATAAACCCAGATTTCAATTAAATACAGAAGATAAGAGAGCAAAAGATAACAAGTAAAAACAAACAAAAACTATGTGTATATGTGATAAAAAGCGGGGAAATAATTACCTATACGTTTAATGTTGCCAAAGTTTATTGTTTGTACGTCGACTTTTACACAACATGTATAATTTTCCCGTATAACTTATATTCAATTTTTTGGGGTTAAAGACAGATACTTCAAAACTGAACAAACTAGACTAGAATTAAACTCGTAAAAAGTAACAACAAAATGTAAAACATCCCATCTTGCCTAAGCCGTTTCCCTTTATTGAAAATGAAAATCCGAATCTTATGCAAATAAGCTTTTTACCAAACCGACTTAACTGAATGACCACTTATACCGAATGCCAAACTTCGACGTAGGATGAGTAAAACATGAATATGTCAGGTATGAACAGGAATTTGTAGTCAACAGAGAGCTAATTCGCTTCAAATTCGCCACTATCAAGATAAATTTGAACGTTTTTTTTCTTTTCAATTGGCTGAGAAAACCTATACATGTATTTACCGAAAAATAACACAAATGGTTACAGTATTTTTTTCCTGAGCAAATGAATGTTACTGCAAGAGAACGTTTTCCACAAGATGATCATAATGCACCATTAAAGTTCTTTTAGCCATGCTCTTGCGCATTTTCGAATTTGTTTTCTCCTACGCAAACCATATTCTGGACGTTTTAAACCCTCTGAAATTTCATTGTTTTTTTTGAATTTTATTTTGGATTGCGTTTGTGCCTATAAAGTATATACACAAACGAGAAATATTGGTCAAGTCAAGGAAATGCATTTTGATTGTTACTATTCCATACAGAAATTGAGGTAGATGTTTCATTCAAACGTGAATAATTAGTATTGCTCGAAAAAAACCACATATATATTGTTTTTTTCCCGGGGTGAAAATAAACAAAATAGCATAATGTTGGCATAAATTTGCCTATTATTTGTATGCATCTTAAAGAGTTTATAGAGACGGTATATCTTTTGCAACTATCCACAAATGTACCTAGTAAACTTGATGTATATGTAAACATATTAATGGCTCTAAACTCCCTGTGAAATTATTCCTTCTGGCATGCTGTCATTTTGAAGAAAATAATGAGAGGAGTCCAGAAATGCGTCTCAGAGACGCATTTTTGGAAATGTTCATAAGTAGTTGGTTCAAAAACAAATTCTTAGAATATTATTTTGTTCAGAATATGCAGCATCCACAGAGATAAAACTTCATCAGGTTGTTGGTCAAACGCCATTC
Organism: Crossaster papposus; assembly: GCA_037893245.1. Classification (NCBI taxonomy): domain Eukaryota; kingdom Metazoa; phylum Echinodermata; class Asteroidea; order Velatida; family Solasteridae; genus Crossaster; species Crossaster papposus. The sequence goes on along the minus strand of JBAIAA010000290.1, from coordinate 579,113 downwards.
AATATATTTTGAGAACTTTGTTGCTTCAAACAATAACAATGCACAACTGACAAATGGTATGTTATACCTTTAACAAATCTGTCCCAATTTTTTTCTTCATATTTTCTAGGTCGTAAGAAGTCTCAAAGTTGATATTCACATCACAGAACCACAAGGTTTGCAGGAAATGAACGCGATGTGGATGTCTACTGCCGAAGGGAGCAGTTTAACCAATGAAGTCATCACCCCGTTACAGGATGCGATCAAGCTGGACAAGATATCGCAATACCGCGCCCATGTTAAGTTTCACCCAACTAAGGACGAACAGAAAATGGAGCGGGCAGATGGGATCGCTGGTAACCTGATCGTACAGTACGACGTCTTGCACGACCTAAGCGCCGGGAGCCTGCAGGTATGTGTGTTCTTGTATCGTATTACATGTGTATGGTTACATTTTGCAAATTAACATTTTGCAAATTAACAGATAAATGGAATAACAGAAAGTTATAGCAACTCTGTTGCCATCACTTTATCTGTAAAATTGCACAGCATTTTGTTACGGTGTGGTGTTATCGCAATTATAATACATGTATATCATTGTCCGTTCGCCATGCAAACATTTTTTTCTCAAAAACAAAGTACATGTAGCTACACATGTATCTGCAGTCATGTTAATATAGTATACATGAAGTAGAAAACGTTCCTACACAAACAATAATTTAAATACGAGTTCAAAAAAAGTTGTTCGATTTAAAATGAAGTGTCGTAGAAAATCACATGATTTAGCAAGTTTATTTTATTAGTCTGTTGAGCATGGAGAAAATCGCTCAGCCAAAAAAAAATTAAAAAGAGGAAAACGCACAACAAAACGCTGTCACATGATGTTCTCTATGAAATATAGACATGCGCAGTACAACCAACGCGTCTGTACTTCAAAGAGTCCGAATGCCACATCACACCGACCAAAGGTCAAAATATCACGGGATGTTGCTTTTGACTATGTATAATTTACAAAGCAGCTGGTTTTCCACACAAGGTTTTTGCAACGGGACCATAGCAATTATGCAAATAGAATCGAGCATACTATTTGTATCACTGTAAACACATGGGCGAATATTTAGCTTCACTTAATAATAATAACTTCACTTAAAAATAATAACTAATACAACTTGTGGTTCTGTGATGTGAATATCAACTTTGAGACTTCTTATGACCTAAACAAAAAATGAACACAAATTGGGATAGATTTGTTAAAGGTAAATTGTACCATTTGTCAGTTGTGCATCACTAATATATCACTATAATTAAAAAATATTCCTATAATTAAAAAATATTCCTATAATTAAAAAATAAGCAAGCAAAAATATGCTGGGTACCAGCCACACGCGGTATACAATGTATGGAAATTATGGCTGGTATAACCCTTTTTTTTAACTAAGCAACAAATTATTGCTAAGCAGGTTTTGAACCTTAACATTTCTCGTGATCTGCTACTGCTCGCCGTTTGAGTTTGTCCAATACTTCTCCTCCCGTTGAATTGGTTCGCTGGGGTCCTTCTGATGGGCTCGGTAGTCGAGTAAGACCGACCGTTTGAGTTGGAGTTCCTTGGAGTCCAGCCCGTCTGGTAGTACACCGGTGTGTATGCGCACCGTGGTGTAGTACTTGGGACTCAAGTTTCTGAAGAGAAAAATAAAAAACAGACCAGTTCTATTCAGTTGAATTAACGCTTTTCACTTACAAGTCTTTTCATGCTAGTCTCAATATTAGACATTATGGGCCAAATTCATAAACGGAGATTTTCCTTTGATCACGATAATTTTTTACACCGTCACCACGAAGTAACACTAATGATAGTGATACGCGCGACCCCTTTCTGGCGTTTTCACGAAGTAACGCAAATCCCATAGCTAATACACACGGATAGCGTCACTTCGTGAAAACTCACAAATCAGATACGCCGTTTACGAGTTTTCACGAAGTGACGCTATCCGTGTGTATTAGCTATGGGCTTTGTGTTACTTCGTGAAAACGCCAGAAATGGCCCCGCGTATCGAGTTTTCACGAAGTGACGCTATCCGTGTGTATTAGCTATGGGCTTTGCGTTACTTCGTTAAAACGCCAGAAAGGGGTCGTGATTCAGCCATGATAGTGTTACTTCGTGGTGACGCTGACGGATTAACTAGGCTAAACTGTGTATAAACAGTTGATGGTCGAACGTACAAATCTAGGCCCGAATAAAGAGTGCTAGATCAGCTGCTGTTTATCAAACCATGGTTGGTGACATACGTCTAAGTAACAAAATATATTTTAATCGTCCCAATGGGCTTGTTTATCTCATGTACAAGTTACTATTTTTATGTTGGCTTGCTTGTGAGGACGGACGTATGGCCATGGATCTGCTGCGTATCATTAAAATAGCACAGGAAGAACTTTTTTCCCACCTTTTACACACTCAATGAGACCCATTTTCTGGTCATGAGTACAATTATCAGTGCGTTTTTGGACCTGGCGACCCTCCAGAGCACAGCGATATGCGTGGGTCAGGTGAATACAAAAATTATGATGAACAAACTGGTTTTGGTAAATTAAAAGGGCATATAGTATGAACAAGAGTGACTTTCTACAACAGCCTGTTGTTACACCCTAAAAAGGTCATCATTGTATGTGTCCAACCAACATTTTGGTCAATGTTACCGTACCGACACAATATTGGGTATTTTGACCAATATTTGTTGTTAAAATGACCAATATCATTGGTTATTTCAACCACTATTTTGGTTAAAAGTATCATTGGTTCAGGTTTGAAACATATCTACCAATCAGTTGGTTGTTTCAACAAATTTGTTTTTAGAGTGGGTGTAGGAGAAAATGCTTATTTGTTTGTGTATGGAAGTTAGTACCTGGCTATCCCGACTATTCCCGCATCCTGACCCTTTACTGTACTACGGAGGAGTGAACAAAGTTACCATTAAGGCGGTTATTCTCGCTTTGGTGAGACCATCAAAATCCTAATACTTCTTAATTTATTGTGGGAAATTAATGGTCAAAGCGCACGTGGACCTCACACTACGTACATGTATGTGTGGCAATTTTGTCTTCGCGGTTTTGTACTTCTCTTCCTCTATCAACAATATAAATACAAGTACTTTACAATACAGAGTGAAGAATGTGGACATTTAGGCGGTCTCCTTGTTTCGGAGTCTAACTATCCTGCCGTATTTCTTCATTGTGGAACAAACCGTACGTGGAGCCTCGTTTATGTCACTTTTTCTTCGCGGTTTTGTATGCGCAGCACATCTACTACTACTGTATAACGCAGGAGTCGAGAATGAGGGCATTGATGAGGCTGTTTATGTTTATTCTTGCTGTTCAGGGAACAGGATTATCTTTCCTTTTTAAATGGCGCACAAAGGCTTGACGGGAGCCAGGTTATGGCACTTTTTGTTGGCGGATTTGTACGCGCCTATACTGTACAATGGGGAAGTTAACAATGTTACCATTGAGGCGGTTATTCTCGCTTCGGCGACATTTATTCTTCTTATGCGGGGGAATTGCTCAAAGTGTGGACCCTAAACACACACGTCGGGCCCCAGTTATGGCACTTTTTCTCTGCAGTTTCGTCTGCACATCTATGTACAATGCAGAAGTTGAGAATGGGGCCATTTAGGCGGTTTATTCTCGCTGGATTTCATTGATGGCGCACAGTCTGTGTGGGAGCCAGGTTATGGCACTTTTTGTTCGACGAGCCTCTAGAATTCAAGAATGTACCCATTCAGGCGATTACTATGGTGGCCCTGGAGGGACTACGCAGATCGTGAATATTGACGTCAATATTCACGACAAATTTCACGACTTTCCTCAAAGTCGCGAATATTGACGTCAAATTTGACGTCAATATTCACGACTTTCCCCAAAAGTCGCAAATATTGACGTCAAATTTGACGTCAATATTCGCGACTTGCCCCCAAAGTCGCAAATATTTTGACGCAATTTTTTTTCCACAAGTAGGTATTGGCTAGTCTTGCTCCAAGACCGAGTTTTTCATTTGTTCGGGGCGCGCCGTCCGTCTATGCAGTTGTTCATCGATCATCCATACTCAGAAAACGGGCTTAGAAACAGTTCAGAAACAAATCTCGTGAACTGAACTTAAAGGTAGGATGTACACCATTTGCAGACATCAACAATATTTACTACCGAATTATTAAGAAATATCTTACTTATTTGAAGGTAAATTATGATTCTAGGCATCCAGCAAAATGATCGCGCTAGATATCCTGTAATTATTCCGAAAAATATAATTTTATAAAAATAAATTCGCGAACGCCGGATGGCGATCGCCCAAAACACATAATAACATAAGAATATTCAACTGCCCGACGGCTGTTGAAAACAAACGCAGTTTTTCGTGATTTTCTCGCCATCTATAAATTATTGTAAAACGTCGGACAGGTCAGTTAAACGAGATTTACTATAAAATACAACCCCCCAAATCCACCCATTCATGATAATTCAAGCAATTACCAATGGTGTATCCTACCTTTACCTTTGAAACAAATCCATTGATCTCTCGTGACAATCGAGGGCGCCCTCAATAGGTCCGTTTTCGGAGTATTGATGATTGATGAACTGCATGCATACTGTACTAGACTAGACGGACGGTGCGCGCCCCGGAACAAGACTAGCCAAAACCTAGCTTGCTGGAAAAAAAATTGCGTCAAAATATTTGCGACTTTGGGGCAAGTCGCGAATATTGATGTCAAATTTGACGTCAATATTCGCGACTTTTGGGGAAAGTCGTGAATATTGACGTCAATATTCGCGACTTTGAGGAAAGTCGTGAATTTCGTCGCGAATATTGACGTCAATATTTGCGACTTTCGGGGAAAGTCGTGAAATTTGACGCGAATATCGACGTCAAATTTTACGTCAATATTGACGTCAAATTTGACGTCAATATTCGCGACTTTGAGGAAATTCGTGAAATTTGCCGTGAATATTGACGTCAATATTCACGATCTGCGTAGTCCCTTCAGGGCCACCATAGATTTCTCTCCAAAACTTGGGCAGGAACGTTTTCTCCATTGTGGTGCATGCATGCTAGTCTAGCCCTAGACCCTTGTGTTATTTCGGCGCCCACCACGCGCGCAGATTCGTTAACGCTGTCTCTTTTTCAAAACCCGGCTTCGTGTGCGTTCTGGTCTCACGCATGCGTAGTTTACAAAATGAAGCTGGATCCGTGTTCGCACTGGAGCCGACGTTTGACAAACGTACATGATTTTGGATTCCCCAAAGGGTCTAGCACTAGTTGGCAAGCAATTGTTATTTTTAACCTTAGTTTTCGACGATTCTCCCTCGCTTTTCCGAGGGATCCAATCAGCGACCGAGTTTGAGCCTCATCAAGAATTATTCATTATACACAAATACAGGATATGACTAGTTGTGTGTACACAAGACAGTGTACATGTAATGTACATTGTACATGTACAGTGTATGTGATGGCGACTGTATGTGCACGCATGCATTGCGCGAAAATGTGCAGACTTAATAGCATTGTGTGGCCGATCTTCCGGGGCAGTGCTACTACTAGTGCAAGCTAGCTGCAGCCGCCAACCGGCGCGGCCTGGCCGCATTGTACCCGTACCGATCTTGTCGAGTCCCGCTGCAGCATCGCTTCAGGAGTTAGTAATGTGGTGCCGCGGAGCAGGGAAGGTTTTTTTTATTCCAGTGTATCAAACCATAGAGAAAGGAACAGATCGAACGTACGTCATTTGGGCTACGTTTCCCTGAAATCAAAGGAAACATTATCATTCGTTTGGGAGGTTTTCACCACAGAGCAAGGTGGTTTCACTCATCACAAATTTAAACACCAAAAGCCGTGTTCGCATTAGCCTTGGTCAAGGCGTTCATCGTTACCCGTCCGTACGTACAGCGCAGCGGTAATCGGAGCTCAAACTACGACCTCACGCGGCCACTATTATATGCAAACTAACTGAGGATACTCGAACGCCTTGGATCATTAGGTTTTGGGGGCGGTGCTCATTATGCTAATAGATTAAGCTGACCTTTATAGTCGTTTTCTTATTGGTCGATCGTTGCGTAGAAACTGCATAATTTGAGCTAGCGGTGAAAGGTCATAGCTAGCTCGCAAGTGTTTACGAACACCGCCATCGTTGACATATTTTATCGGAGAAAGTTGAGTGATTTTTACGAAGGCTTGTAGGAATTACACATGAAGATTTGAACTGTCTTAATTGCTTGATTGGTGAGGGTCGCAGTTATTTTCGCTCGTTTTGCTGGGTATTTTCTTGAATGTTGACATTGTTATGGTCAAAACTAGTTGTGTTTAGCTGCTTAGTTTTGAGTTTTCAACCGCGGTGACTGGAGAAGGCCGCGACTCTATTGAAACGTGTCGAACTCGGCCCTATATTATGTCGCACACATCTAATCCAGCTGATCTGAAAACCGTGGCTCGGTAAAACGCGGAACTCTGATAATTAAATGCCTTGCCGGCTGAATTTTGCCAAGAAAATAATCTGAGGAGTTATTGGGGATATAAGACACTTGTCCCTGTTTAAATTACGATATTTCGATCACTTTGAAGGTTGGTTCTGCAGCCGTAAACATGCCCTCTCCCCACAGCGTTGGACCATGCTTGGACCACAATGTGGCGATACCGCACAGACCAGCATGCCTGGGTTAATGCCGATTATGCGGCGATAAGAAACTGACCGAACACGCTGAAAACTGACGCTGAGTACCTGTACGTGCGAGCTCCGAGCAAAATGGGGCTCAGGCTGCCTGAAAAATGACGGATTTCCCATAACCTGTCGGCAAATTCACAAAGACCACGAAGAAAGGATTCTAATGGCCTTTCGCTGCTCGGGTCTAAAATCTTCGAGGGATAATATTTGCGCTGCAAAATTCAAACAACACGACAGATCTTCGGACGAAAGACGACGCTGAAAATCTGCCATTTTGTCTTAAATGTCATGCTGCATCAAATTTGATGACGTCGGGTTTCAACCGCGTTGTGATTGGACACTTCACATCCTAGCCCCGCCTATACTTATCTGTATTCGCATACGAGGTCATGCGCCACAAATGTGACGCAAAATATAGGAAAAACATAAGATTTAAAAAATCCAATGATCCAAGGCGAAAAAGTAGCCTCAGTATGCATAAATAGTGGCCATATGAGGTCGCTGTTCGCGCTGTATCTTTGCATGGGGCGCAAGCTAGCAGCGGGGCGCGCGCACAGTGTATTTCTGGATGGATAACGACGAACGGATAACGACGAACTCGCCTTGACCAAGGCTATGTTCGCATTGGACTTTATTTGGTAAAACCTACGGAGAACTTAACCAAATTAAATCCAATGCGGACAGGCGGTAACATTGTCAAATCGTCCATTTTACCCTCCGCAACAGTAAGATCTACAGGCCCAAGCTTCTAGCGGAGGATTTAACACCTTGAACTTTGACAATCACGTACCGTAACATTTGACAATATTAAGTCCAATGCGAACGCGGCTCATGACAAATACCTCTGCACCCGCAGTCACAAATAAACGCCGGGGCAGCCATAATTTGCTGTGTCGATATAATGTACATTGTACATTGTACATACACGTGTATCAGGTCAATCGCGGCGAGTCTGGACATGTTTTGCGCGACACAATAACCCACAGGTGCGGTCTGCACGCATTTGCTTAACCGTCCATCATTATCACGTGATATGAATACTGCATATATTACAATAGTCTGACCTCGCCCCTAATGAGCCAACTTATCCAAGACCTTCGACAGGGTCCAGTTCGCGTATATTTTGTTTACACCGCAGCGAAGGGTTTCTTGTCGTAACACTGGCAATTCCACTCTTGAAAGGAGACTCACTTATTATGAAGTATACAGCGTACGCGAAAAATATGCGATCGTGTACGCGTGCACATCCACATGCACATCGCACACGTACAGTATTACTATTTAGCTCCTTGGTCGGAATTCGTTTTCCTTGCCCCATGGCTGAACTACGCCCATGGCTGAACTGAGTCGAGCACGATGAATTGAGAAAGTTTCGCAAACCCTATTCCTATGGATCTCCTAAACAAATAAGTTTTCCGAAGAAATAAAACAAAAATCCACCCTAAAATTATGATTCTCATCAGAATTTTCCTTGTTGGTGGTTAATGAGGTGTAATATTTAGGAAAATATAGTTGGGGTGTTTAAGTATAATGGAGTAGTAGACCGAGTAAGTTGGACCCTGCAATCGCTTTTTAAAACATTTGGACATAGTTTCACATCGCGAAACTATGTTCAAATGTTAAAAAAGCGATTTAGGTTCAAGTTACTCGGACTACTCATCAGCTAAAATGACTGCTCAACTCGTGCTCGACTATCACTATAATAATATATAAGTACATGTATAATGAATTGGCTGTCGATGGCGGAGAGGATTCCCATCCGAGTATCCTTTCGAAACTTGTAATTCCTTACCCACTCAACTTGTTTCAAATGTTTATTTTGCCCTAGTGTAATTACTTTCTTTTACCTTATTGCCCTGTTCAGTATGGTTTGGTTTTTTTCATTTGTTTTTGTGTACACTGTCTTTGTATTTGTTGTGGTTTCATGGCCGAATAAATAATAAATACTATCAGGCCGAGTACTAAAAATGTACGTGTATGATAATATCGCGCGTCTTGCGCCCTCAGCGCTGCAACTAGTGCCAGCCTACAGAACGTATTCGTAGTCTTGTTACAAGGCCGTAATATAGAGTGAACCCTTCGCTGCGGTGTAATAAAAATATACGCGTCCTGGGGTGCGTTCCACTCAAGCGAACGTTGCCAACGTTGGCCAACGTTAGCGTTGTTCGCGTGAGTGGAACGTAATGTTCGCCAATTATGTTAGCAAACGTTAGCAAAAACGGCGAACGACATTTCGAGCTGTTCGCTGTTGGCCAGTGACGTATTTTAAAGATGGCGGAGAAGTTAGCAGCCGGCGGTTTTCTTTTCACGGTTTTGATTTACGTTTCATACTTTTCGTTATAAACGTTGGGTTGTTTTGAGCAGTCACAGGGATCTTTTAAAGAAAAATAATGAGTTGGACAAAAAGCATCCAACCAAACGACGTCACTGTCACTGGGCGCCGCCATTTTGAAAACGTAGTTTTTAAAATATCGTTCCACTTTAACAAACGCAAACTTAAAACGTAGGCGAACGTTCGCGCAAACAGTTCGCGTAAGTGGAACGCAGCCTAGTTCGCGATTTTTTTTCCGTACCACTAACGCGTCAATTTGCCCGTTTCATTCGAATTTGGCGACTTGAATGGAGACCAAAGCGCGCGCTTCAATACGAATCGATTTTGATAGGCGCGGAACGTGAAGACCAACGACGTTGACAGCCATAATTCACCAAAATTAATGGATACAGTCCCTAGTTAATTGTATACAGTCCCTAGTTTTTCATATACACGACTTTTATACCTTTTTCTATTAACCCAAATTATTGGTTAATAATCTCATCTAGATAGGGTCTTATAGAAAAAGGTATAGAAGTCTCTATTCAAGTCGCCCCATTCCAATGAAACGGACAAATTGACGCGTTAGTGGTACGGAAAGAAAAATCGCGCCCAGTTCACGGGTGGCGGTTCGTCGTGAAATAGCGCCCTCTATAACATCGGTGGTTTGTGTCAGTGATCGCGAAATAAACAACACGAAGGTCTTGGAACCAAAACTACATGCATGCATGATGTACATGTATGTATGTATGTATGTATGTGCTCAATGTTCTGTGGTTGTTATGTTGGTTGTGGTTGAAAAGAAACGCTGGTTGGACCGCGGTTATGGCAGTTTCTGTAAAACCAGACTGACTAGTTCTTATTGTGATCAAAAGGTGGCAATTTTTGTTAAAGCAAGCTAGGTTTTAGTTGTCGGTTCATGTGCGCACGCGTTGTTCTCATTATCTGAAAGGATTCTGATGTGTGCAAGATGTTAGTGGGCAAAAAGTGTCTTGAAGTGCAAAAAACAAGATGGTGATTCTACTTTTCTGTCAGCTTTTGTTTTGTACATGTGCCAAATACTCTAGACTCATAAACGCCCCCCACTCTATCTTTAGAATTGTATTGCCAAACTGGACTATAGACCTACACTTTAAATCTGCTGGACTATTTTGAATATAATAGATACAAGAATATATATTGTGCAATTTAATATCAGGGCTACCGGTATTCTGTTTTTATAAAAAAATGAAACTCAGACATAGTCATTATTTAAAGTTGCAATATATTTTTTATTATTTGTCCTTGCATTATTAGGTAAAATTACTGGCTTGCTGGTCCTTGGATTATTGGCGGAGAGATAATTACTGCATTGAAATATAACACAGGGGCTCACCCTATACATTGTAACCTTATATACAATAGTAAAGTTTACACATTATTACGATCAGCTAGCAACAATATTTTGTGGTTTTTTTCTACCAGATGTAAATAGATCGTACACATGTTATTAGTATATGTACCAGTATTACTTTATTTTTATTGTTTTTATTTTTTGTGTGTGTGCGGTTTTGGTTTGGCCAAAACCTAGCTTGCTGGAAAACAAATCGCGTCAATTTATGTCCGGTCGTGAAATTTGACGTTAAAACTGACGTCAATATTTACGACTTTGGGGGAAAGTTGTGAAATTGTTCGTCAATATTGATGAATATTCGCGACTTTGGGGATAAGTCGTGAAAATTGACTCGAAAATCGACGTAAATATTTACGAGTGGGGGAAAGTTGTGAAATTGTTCGTCAATATTGATGAATATTCGCGACTTTGGGGATAAGTCGTGAAAATTGACTCGAATATCGACGTCAAATTTGACGTAAAAATTCGCGAATTTTGGGGAAAGTCGTGAAATTTGAGGTCAATATAGACGTCCATATTCACGATATGCGTGTCCCTCCAGAGTCCAAGGCCACCATATTGAACCATGGAGCTATAGCTCCAGGATAAAACTACATAACAATGGGCACTGGAAGTTGTTTTTACCATGCCTTGTCATACCTCACTCAACCTGTAATGCATGATACTAGAGCTAAAGAATACATGTACATGCACAACAGAAATAACCTCAAACAATGTACAATGCAGCTGCCAGCAAAGTTACACGTGCCATGTGTCTATAGTCTTGAGTGCAAGGCTGTGCTGTATCTGCAATGTACATGTATTTATAATGTGATCAATGTGGGCTGCAATACTGGATGTACATTACTGGCCACCCATGTACTGTGTAGAGTCTAATCGCTGGCAGTTTCATTCACATTGGCAGTTTCATTCACACTGGCAGTTTCATTCACAATAGCAGTTTCATTGTGAATGAAACTGCCAGTGATTAGACTCCACATGGATGGCGTACAGTACACAATGCAGCCCACACTGATCACATATACGTTGCAGACACATACAGCACAGCCTTGTACTAGTTGCACTAAAGGCTAACGTGTCTAGTGCAGGTTTTCTCTGTCCCATATGATGCTTCATAATGTAGAAGTACAATGCAGCCGCGCTATTTATCACAGGGAATACCCAATTATTGTAATACATTTGAACAAACAACAAAGTTCCAAGGTTGTGTCTCGTAGGGCTGGTTGTTTCTGATGTCCCATTAGGGCATGTTCAGACGGTGGCGTAAGTTAAGCTAATTCAAAAATACTAAGTTATTCCGTCCGTTGGAACGCTCTAATCCACCCGCGCGGCGTAAGTTACGCCACCAAATTGTCGTAACTTACGCTTCCAAAAAGTGGCCGATTAGATTAAGTTGCGCTAAAGATAACGATATCCGCCCGCGGCGATGAGCCGTGAGGTACCATTGAAACGCCACTGGCCTGCCACTTCCGGTGGTAGTTTATTCACATTTTTCGTAACAGGTCCATAATTCAACAGGAGGTCAAAAGCATAATGACGCTTGCGCACTGAAGGAAGTTTGTCTTTTAGAAATGAGGTTGTTAGTTAGGTACCTTGCTCTATGGGTACTGTGTGCGCGATAGTACATGTACATCGCGGCAATCAAACGTACGGAATACGTGGACAGTTATTGATGTCGCGCCAGGTCGCGAAAAGACGGTACAATGGCTTCGGCGAAGCCGGGCCTAGGGGAATTTTTGCTGTAACATCGATTGCTTCGTCCACTCGGTCTGACATTTCTTCACTAAACAACGCTATAATTAACAACAACGCACGCGACGCGATCACATGGCCTATTTTATACTATGTCCACACGTCGCTGCGACGTACAGAAACTATACCGTACCAGTGAGTCAGCGATTATGCAAGTTACGTCACGCGATTTTTCACGCAACGTCACACGCGCATGTTAATGCGAAACAATTCTGCTCGGAATTTTCCGAGCGATTAGAGCAGATAAACAAGATCAGACGGTCTTAGCGAAGGTCATTCGCGCGTGGTTTACGTCGTGCGTTAGAGGGCGCCCCGCACCGCGAAGATCGTCTTGAAACAAGACTAGGAAAGTGGTGTTTGCGTTGCGTAACCACGATTGCGTAACTTTTCCGCCTGGGGAATGGCGTAACTTTCTCGTCTGAACGCAAGCATGTTTTGGATTAAAAACGGAATAACTTAGTATTTTTGGATTAGCTTAACTTACGCCACCGTCTGAACAGACACTGTAGCCTTGTGATGACCCTGAGATATGCACTGCTATTAATAACAGTGCGCATGGCAGGGTCATTAGCAGTGCACATACATTTCAAGGCTATATAGTGTCTCATGCGACATTAGAAACCAAACCAGCTCCATGAGACACCATGCAGCAACGTGCTGCATGTACATGTACAGGTTAAATCCACCCCTACCAAAACTATTTTGGACTTCTACACCTCAGCCATCCACCCTCCTTCTGGATCCAACACCTGTGCTCAGATGAACACACTTACTTGATGGCTTCTCGCATATGCAGCTCCCCATCCTTCCATCTCTTCCCCGCCTCTTCGTTCCTGATCACCACCAGGTTGTAGTAGTTATGATCGTCGTCCGACCGATTGGCGGTCCCGTACAACAGGATGTCGGGCTGCTCGCCCATCAGCACCTGCAGGTTAGCGTTGAGATCGTCTACTGCCTGCGACAGCTCCGGAGCACGGTCTGAACGCCTCCCCTAAAACCCGACAAAGTGGAGCTTCTTGTCCGACCGTGCCGTCGAGGGCTGGTCGCCGCCGGTAGCAGTTGCCGGTGCGCGCTCTAGGGAGAGGAGGCCCACAGTCTCAGCGTGTCCGTGCGGGAACTGCGTCATGCAGTACCTGCCGTCTTGTAGCTTTCTTTCCCAGCCTGTGGCCATATTGTAATCCCCTTCCGGGAACTCTCGTCGGCCTCCCAAGTAATCTAGGCATTCCTTGCGGAAAAAACCCAGTATCTCCCCTAAATGGGCAGCATCTTCGGAGTACCTTGCCACTTTCGGAATGAAATCCATAATTCCGTGACGACAAGGCGTTGTTGTACACTTAGTGTTAGCGTTGATAAATGCAGGGTAAAGAGTGCATTCATGTACCCGCGGTTGTAGTAGATACAACTGGCATGACTTGACACTGTGTCATGCACAAACAACATTAAGGTTCATGTACATGTATGGAAGCCTCAAAGTGCCATAATTATGTGACATCTCTCGTTTTTTGATACAAAGTGATTTGAACTATTAGCGATTTTGTTTTAGGTCTTTGTGTATGCAACCCTTTGGAGAGAAAAAGCCCATTTGAACCGCTATAGTATAGTGCAGGGTAAAAAGTAAATCCCGCTTTCTGCTAGCAGAAAGGCACAACAGTAGAAAACATAAACACCAGTAGAAAAACTGTTATTGCAATATAGTGTGTACGTGGACCTCAATATTTAGCGAGATTTTACGAGAATTCACCACATCCGGGCACCATGACGATCTCTACAACTTTCTGTTGGGGTTTTTCGCCTTCAGTGAAAAAGCCTTTGTTGTCGTTGTTCTTGTTCCTTTTTTCCTTCTTGTTCTCGTGCCAGAAATCCTATAGACTTTGTACATTTTGGGGGTCACTTATGTTATTAAACAGACTTACACATACTCAGATATCATACTGAACTCGTGCATATTACATCACGTGACATGTGACGTCATCTTAAAGGTGTAATAGATGTAATGTTTGAAAATCAATAAAGAATCAATCGTGAAAGACCGGAACTTGAAGTTTGTAAGAACTATCTTCAATTTATGTCGTCTGCGCAAAATCATGTGATTCTTCTTTCCGGCTTGAACCAGAAGTACCTTATAATATGAAAGTGGAAATGTATATGACGTCCAATGATGTTAAAATTGTTAGTCTCCGGCTAGCTTGTGCTCTTCAAAAAAGTTACAGTAAACAAATTCGTATTCCCATAATAATTAACCTAAGTGAAGACCCTGTAGCAAACTCTTGTCTGCAGACGGACGTTGAGTGACAAGAAAAGATCACGAAATTCAGTACTTCCAGAACAACAGTTGTTCTTCTTGAAATAAAAGTAAGAATCTTGTGATTATAAATGATTTCCGGTGTCATAAAATCATCAGTTAAAAAGGGAAAGTGAATAGGCAACATTTACCGATTTACTTCAGAGAGTATACATTTTCATCATGAAAACTTGAAAAAACGTAGATTTTGTAAAGCCAAAAGTCTACATTGTACCGGATATCATACGAACACAAATATAATGGGATGTGGCTCATGATAGATTTGATTTTTTTTAATGATCATTTAAAAATTCCTTAAACAGTAACTTCCGCTCTAATGACGCCATTATTTTGAAACCTTTCCAACTCATTTACGGCTGCGCATACAGTCAGGTGTAATTCCAAATATGGCATAGGCCTATCATTGTTCATTTTTCACGTAGACGTCCTTTATCCAATCTGCGCGCTTATAAATGACATCACATGCACGCTGCATGTGATTACTCCAGTCATGCAGTGTGTGCACAAACAATTGCACGCGACCTTCGGTATTTTTTGCTGTCACTGATGGGGTACCATGTGACATGAATCATGAATATGTAATAGCTAGGCCTATTTCATAATTGGAATTACATGGGACTGATAAAAGGGTAATTTGGTAAAATTGTGTGCGTCGACGGATTAGTCTTATTTGTTATTTATTTTGTATAATCCCTCGGGGGAATTTTATTCTTTAAAGCAATCTTCAGTTGTCATTACAGAAGATACATTAATCCATACATAGAAGTGAAAAGGGGTCCCATTTTACATTGAATTTGACAAGATTCCCCTTAGTAATAAATATATACTTTTCAAGGTCGAAATATCGTTTTAACTCTTTCTTATACAATATAAAATATGGTTTATTACCATTCATCTTTATTTTATATATGTGATAACGGCAAAGAAGACAAATCAAATTAAGTGCACTCCAGTTTTTGTTAAGTATACCAAATAGAATAGTTTCATAATCTGTAGACACATCCACATTAACTGTATCCTTGATCCATTCACTAATTTGTGTCCAAAACAATGATGAAATCTCGCAAGTACAAAATAAATGAATTAACGTTTCAATCTCCTTCTGACAAAAAGAACACAATTCATTATCCCCTTTTCCAATCTTCACTAAAAACGAATTGACACCTAAGATTCTATGAACTAATCTATATTGGAACCATTTTAATTTTATATCACAGGTAATTGTAAATGGCAAAAGTCTTATAGACCTTTCAGGGCACGCTGTCAATCCTATCACGAAGGCCATATATAAAGGGTAATGGCTGAGGAACACGCCAATACCAGCATGATAATCGGGCGAGGCGCGCAGCGCCGAGTCCGATTATCGCTGGTATTGGCGTGTTCCGAAGCTATTAGCCTATGTAAAATCCAGACTCCCATTGTTAATGGGAATGTGACCAACAAAGACCGAGTACAATGAGGCTGCAATGTAAGTGCACTGCCAGTCACACAGGCCCGAACCCAGGATTTTGTATGGGGGGGGGGGCGATTTTTTTAGTTGACATTATTGCCTAAGCCAAGTCCATTTTTGTGTGCCAATACCGTTATTTCTACATCAAAATACCATTATTTACCCCGAAAATTGTGGACTTTTTGGTAATTTTTGGGGGTGCGTAGGTACTCCTCGCACCCCCTGCGTACGGGCCTGCAGTGTGGCTTATTGACGGCACCGCACAATGCTGCAGTGTGAACTATAGAGTATCTGTTCTATGACACACATTATGGTCCATTTGGTTGGCACAGTGATACAGTACTGTTGTGTTTGTTTACTTGATAATGGACAGCAATTGTGTTTGATATCATTGTATTGGTAATGACGAGTTATTGTGTTGGTAATGATGAGTTATTGTGTTGGTAACGATGAGTTATTGTGCTAGTTAATGACGAGTTTCTGTCTAACAAGCCATTACCGGCTAGTAATGTCGTGCAGGAACAATAGGAATACGTCACGCCTGGATTTTACCTATGGTTAAAGCATTGTGCTGGCCAGCTGAGACAATCCGTCATGGGGCCGGTGCTTTGAACAATAAGCATGCATAATTAGTTTCTCTGTTGATCAACTTCTACCCACTAAAGCCCCGGTCACAACGGATTGTACGAAATGTTGTCGTGGTAGACTGACCCATACAATATTTGTTGTGGCCAAGTCGCAATACATGCCCGAAATTGTTTCGAGTGGTCACAAGGGCTACGACACATTAAAGATGGTTTGGCGATGGGGACGCGTCAGAAGAAAAAAAGACATGTCGTGGTTATGTCGTGGGTGTGTCGCAAGTCAGTCGTGCGACAGTCGTGGGACCACCGTGAGTTGTCAGGTATTGTCGGGGGGGGGGGCTGTTTTCACGTGATCAGGTCGTGGTTCACCCGTGGAATGCGCGTGGGACGCTCGCGCGTCCGTCTCCCGACTATATAATGAGGCCAGTGCACCCGATTTCACTAAACTCTTCGTAACTTACGATGCATCGCAGCCCCGCGACGCGTCGTATCTCTACGACGCGTCGCGTTACTCTTCGTACGCGTCGCGAGATGCGACGCGTTAAGGCCGGTTCATACTTCACGCGAAAGTCACAAATTCGCGTTCGCGTTTGCTTTCGCGCCGAGTATGAACCGGCCTTTACTCTTCGTAACTCGAGTTGCCTGCCATTATTTTGCTCTCGAGATTTTTTAGTGGAAACAGTCCTGCCCGAATTTTAATCCAAGTTTGTATCCAGGATGCTTCATAAGAAGAAAGCCAGGTTATGTCACTTGTTGTTGGCGGATTTGGACGCGCCTATATTGACAATGGGAAGGTCAACAATGTTACCATTGAGGTGGTTATTTATACTCTTCATACTTCATTCAGTGTCGGGAAATGCTCAAAGTGTGGACCTTAAACACACACGTCGGGCCCCAGTTATGGCACTTTTTCTCTGCAGTTTTGTTTGCATATCTACTGTACAATGCAGAAGTCGAGAATGGGGCCACTGGGGCGGTTTAGTCTCGCTGGACTTCATTGATGAGATTCGGTCAATGGCGCGCAGTCTGTGTGGGAGCCAGGTTATGACACTTGTTGTTGGCGTTTTGTACGAGGCTCTACTGTACAATGAAGAATTCAAGATTGTACCTATGCAGGCAATTCTCTCCCTAACTTGGGCAGGAACGTTCGTTGTTCTCTATAATTGTGCATGTGGTGTGGTTAACATTCTGTGGTTGTGGTTAATAATAATAATAATGTTAGTTCTTATATAGCGCTTTAGACTCTCACAATGTGGGTGTATCAAAGCGCTTTACAACTATTATCCCTGTTCACCAGGAATTACGAGACCATTTCTGCAGCAGTTCAAGATCAGCGCATGTGGTCTCTACCTTCCCATGTACCCATTACTCCTGGGTGGAGAGAGGCAATTGTAGCAAAGTGTCTTGCCCAAGAACACAAGCACCATGTTCCCTGCCAGGGTTCGAACCCACGTACCATCGTACAGGAGTCAAACACGGTAACCACTGGACCACAGTGCCCCACATCCCCGCTCCCTTTATGAGTTCCGCTCAGAAGAAAAATTATGCAATAAAAAATGCCAAGAAAAATCTAGCAAATTTGATTCAAAGAGTCAGAGGAAAGTAGCAAGGAAATATCTCAGATTGCACCACAGAGCATCTAGAATCCATTTTTTTTCAAGGGCCCTTCAGCGGGCCCCGGACCCCACGCCGTAAATGGTTTCGCGCTTGCTAGGCTCACAGGCGGCAAATTCACTGCCACCACCCCCCCCCCCCCCCCCCCCCCCCCCCCCCCACCAATGAAAATGTCCTCGCTACGCCCCTGGTTAATGCTAGGTTCCAATTATCACGATTCGCGCCACGATTGAAATTGTGGTCTTAATCGTAGAGTAATCGTGGTGATCCTCTCAGGTCTTATCAGATCTTGAGGTCAGTCGTGGCAATCGTGTTGATCGTAGAAAAGTTTTGGACGGTTCAAACATTGTCTACGATCAACACGATTTATTTTCAATCGTGATCATCGCATCAGATCGTAATGGACAGTAACAAAGCGCGACAGATCGCATCTAATCGTGCTTCCAAATCGTGGTGATCGGGATCAACCTTGGACAAAACAAACACCACCTCTGTTGAGATTCGCTGCGATCTGATTGTGGGTTGTAGTCTTCACTCTGTAGAAGTTAAAGAAACAATAAAGTCCTTGGTCAGTCGGGCTGTATATATACCCGTCGGGGTCCAATCGTTGCTCAAATCATGATTACTCTCGATCCCGATCGTGAAAGACTTCTTGACCACAATCGTATCCGATCGCAACAGAGCGGATTGGTTCGTGATGATCGTATCGGAACGTATCGGAACGTATCGCAACGTACCAGATTGTCCCAAATCGGGGACCCCGATCGTGCTGATCGTGTCAGATCGGGACCCAATTGTGGACTCAATCGGGACAATCCTATCGGAACGTATCTAAACGGGAGACCAGATCGTGACAGATCTTGTCACCTGAAGTTGACCAATTGTGACTATATCCCATCCAAGCGCACCAAATCGTACCAGAACGTACCGACTCGCATCAACTCGTATCCAAACGTGAAATTTCAGAAAAGGAAAAAAAAAATATCCACGATCAGCTACGAATGGCCAATCGTGACGTTTGTAACGGATCGCACGACAGTGGGAACCTAGCATAACATATCGCGACTTGACCCCAAAGTCGTGAATATTTACGTCAAATTTCACGACCGGTCATTTCGTTCCGCTTTTGTTTTTCACATGTGCCAAATACTCTAGACCCATAAATGCCACCCCCCCCCCCCCCCCCTCTCTTTGGAATATTATTGCCAAACTGGACTATAGACCTACACTTTAAATCTGCTGGACTGTTTTGTATAAAATGGAGAAAAGAATAGATATTGTGCAATTCAATATCAGGGCTACTAATATTTTGTTTTTATTAATAATTTAAACACAGACATAGTCATTGTTTAAAGTTGCAATATATTTTTTATTTATATTTGACTTGAATTATGAGGTAAAATTGCTGGCTTGCTGGTCCTTGGATTATTAGCTGAGAGATAATTACTGCATTGAAATATAACTTTGAATACAATAGTCAAGTTTACACATTATTTACGATCAGCTGGCCACAATATTTTGTTTATTTTTATACCAGATATAAATAGTATCGTACACATGTTATTATATGTAGTACCAGTATTCCTTTATTTTTTATATTTTCTTTTTGTGTGTGGTGGTTTTTTTACGTCAATATTCACGACTTTGCATGGGGGCAGGTTGTGAAGTTTGTCGTCCATATTGATGTCAATATTCGCCACTTTAGGGATAAGTCGTGAAAATTGACGAGAATATCGACGTCAAATTTGACGTCAATATTAGCGAATTATAAGGAAAGTTGTGAAACTTGACGTCAATATTCACGATATGCGTGTCCCTCCAGGGACACCATACTGAACCATGGAGCTATAGCTCTATGATTAAACTACATGTACATAACAATTGGCACTGGAATTTGTTTTTACCATGCCTTGTCATGCCCCACTCAACCTGTAATGCATGATACTAAAGAATACATGTACATTGTACATGTACATGCACAACATGTGTAAAATAACCCCAAACAATGTACAATGCAGCTGCCAGCAAAGTTACACATGTGGTCTAGACAGATGTGTAGCCGGCCTTGAGTGCAAGGCTGTGCTGTATCTGCAATCATTATGCATTGTGAATGAAACTGCCAGCGCCAGTGATTAGACTCCACATGGGTGGCCAGTATAGTACACATGTAAAATGTACAGTATACATGTATAAGTACAATGCAGCTAGCCCACACTGATCACATTATACATTGCAGATACAGCACAGCCTTGCACTAAAGACTAATGTGTCTAGGGCACTGCAGGTTTTCTCTGTCCCATATGGAGCTTCATATGTAAAGTACAATTAATGTACATGTATGCTATTTTAGCAATGCAGCTGCGCTAGTCATCACAGGGAATACTCACTTAATTTAATACATTTCAGGCCCGTACGCAGGATTTTGTATGGGAGGGTGTGCGAATTTGTACTGATGGGACCAATAATTGAACAATTTGTTTTCATGTGGCAGTACCCTACATCAAAATACCATTATTTACCCCGGAAAATGTGGACCTTTTGATAATTTGGGGGGCGAATTTGTACTAATGGGACCAGAAATGGGACCATACATTTTCGTGTGCCAGTACCGATATTTCTACATAAAAATACCATTATTTACACCGAAAAATGTGGACCTTGGCTTTTGGTAATTTGGGGGGGCGAATTTGTACTGATAGGACCAAAAATGGAACCAAAAATTGTTGTGTGCCAGTACAGTTATTTCTACATCAAAATACCATTATTTATTCCGGAAAATGTGGACCTTTTGATAATTTGGGGGGGGGGGGGGGGGGGGGGGGGGGTGTGTACGCACCCGTCGCACCCCCCCCCCCCCCCCCCCCCCCCACCCCTTCCCGCGTACAGGCCTGCATTTGAACAAACAACAAAGCTTCAAGATGGTTTATCATGGGGCTGGTTTGGTTTCTAATTATGTCCCTTTATGATTACTACTAGACACTATAGCCTTGTAATGACCCTGCAATGTGCACTGCTAAAATAGCAGTGCACAAAACTGCAGGATCAGCAGTGCACATAGATGTCAAGGCTAGAGTGTCTCATTATAAACAAAACCAGCTACAGGAGACTGTATCTTTTATACACCCCTCCTGGTTTTAACCAAATAATTGTGCATGATGTACATGTGTTCAATGTTCTGTGGTTGTTGTTTGTGTGGTTGAAAAGAAACACTGGTTGTACCGCGGTTATGGCAGTTTCTGTAAAACCAGAATGACTAGTTCTTATGGTGATCAAAAGGTGGCAATTTTTGTTAAAGCAAGCTAGGGTTTTAGTTGTCGGTTCATGTGCGCACGCGTTGTTCTCATTATCTGAAAGGATTCTGATGTGTGCAAGATGTTAGTGGGCAAAAAGTGTTTTTAAGTGCAAAAAACAAGATGGTGATTCTACATTTCTTTCCGCTTTTGTTTTTTACATGTGCCAAATACTCTAGACCTATAAATCCCCCTTCCCACCCTATCTTTAGAATTGTATCGCCAAACTGGACTATAGACCTACCATTTAAATCTGCTGGACTGTATAGACACTATAG
Source organism: Crossaster papposus (assembly GCA_037893245.1). Taxonomy (NCBI): domain Eukaryota; kingdom Metazoa; phylum Echinodermata; class Asteroidea; order Velatida; family Solasteridae; genus Crossaster; species Crossaster papposus. The sequence continues at coordinate 557,459 of JBAIAA010000290.1, read as the reverse complement.
TCTTGTAATGACCCTGCAATGTGCACTGCTAAAATAGCAGTGCACATATGGCAGGGTAATTAGCAGTGCACATATATATCAAGGCTATAGTGTCTCATGCGACATTATAAACAGAACCAGCTACACGAGACACCATCTTTTATACACCCCTCCTGGTTTTCACCAAATAAATGCTCTTCATGCAGCAGCGTGCTGCATGTACATGTACACCTAAATCCACCCCTACCAAAACTATTTTAGACTTTTACACACACCTTAGCCATCCACCCTCCTTCTGGATCCACCACCCGTGGGCTCAGATGAACACACTTACTTGATGGCTTCCCGCGTATGCAGCTCCCCATCCTTCCATCTCTGCCCCGCCTCTTCGTTCCTGATCACCACCAGGTTGTAGTGGTTATCATCCTCGGCCGACCATTCGGCGGTCCCGTACAACAGGATGTCGGGCTGCTCGCCCATCAGCACCTGCAGGTTAGCCACGAGATTGTCTGCTGCCCGCGACAGCTCCGGAGCACGGTCTAAACGCCTCCCCAAAAACCCGACAAAGTGGAGCTTCTCGTCCGACCGTGCCGTCGAGGGCTGGTCGCCGCCGGTAGCAGTTGCCGGTGTGCGCTTTGGGTAGAGAAGGCCCACAGTTTCAGCGTGTCCGTGAGGGAACTGCGTCAGGCAGTACCTGCCGTCTTGTAGCTTTCTTTCCCAGCCTGTGGCCATGTTGTAATCCCCTTCCGGAAACTCTCGTCGGCCTCCCAAGTAATCCAGGCATTCCTTGCGGAAAAAACCCAGCATCTCCCCTAAATGGGCAGCATCTTCGGAGTACCTTGCCACTTGCGGAATGAAATTCATAATTTCGTGACGACAAGGCGTTGCTGTACACTAGTGCTAGCATTGATAAATGCAGGGTAAAGAGCACATGTACCGGCGGTCCGGTTGTGGTTTTATAGTACACCTGTACATAACAACTGACCTGACTAGGTGCATGTACACGTGTCGGCCATGCACAAACAAGATTGGTACATGTATGGAAGCCTCAAAGTGCCATAATTATGTGACTATTCCCGTTTTTTAATACAAAGTGATTTAAACTGTTAGCGATTTTGTTTTAGGTCTTTGTGTATGCAGCCCTTGGGGGGGGGGGGGGGAGCCTGTTTGAACCGCTTTAGTATAGTAGAGGGTAACAAGTAAATCCTGCTTTTCTGCACAACAGTAGAAAACCTGCATTTCATGCTACTTCGCTGCGCTCATCCGCATGAAAAACAGTTTCATTCCTAATAGACAATCAAGAAGATGACAGAAACAAAAGACAATTTGAATCTCCGAATTTATTTTAGCAGCATGGGAGAGAAGGTGTATCGTAGGTGACTATTGAACTACACGACAAAGACCAATCTTTGCAACTGTGGGTTATTAGCCAACTGCATCATCTAATTTTGATCGAGTATTAGATCTGAAATAGTTTGAAAATTGTATTATCATGCTCTACCTCGAAAAAGGCTACGATCAGCAGAACCGAAACGAGGCGACTCAAAAGGACTTCCATCTGGAGTTCGTTTGGACAGTTTGGGATTTCTTGCGTCTCTTCAGGTCTTTCAGGGCATCTTCCTCGGCTGTTTGAACACGTTTTCTCTGCTCGGTCGTTAGTTCTTCTCTTGACGACTTCTCGAGATGTTGAATAGTTGTCCAACCTGCAGGTCTTGCGTCTGCGATTTGAATCTTTTGCTTGCGATCCTTTATCAGTTCTTCGGCTTCGATTATTGCCTGAATGGCTTGTTCCCTATGACCAGTTTGCAGTACGGCTACCTTAATTTTGTCTAGAAGAATCTCAAGACGGCTGAAAGTCTCAAACTGAACCACGTTTCCGGGTCGTTTGAGCTCTTTTGCCTTGAATTGGTTCTGTATGTCCTTCAAGTTTACTTGCTCCGCTTGCTGTTTTTGCAAACTATTGAAACGTTCATCAAAATATCTCTTGAATTTGTTGAAGATAAGGTCGGCATTGGTCTGTGGGTCGGCATATTGGTCTGTGAATCGCCTTGTTCCATGGCGCTGTATTTTCTAACGTTGCACTCATCAGCCGAACCTAGATAACCTGAACTGAGGAATTGCCTCGCATTAATATGGCTGCATTGAAAAGGGGTTATGTAATGATTCCATTGTAATGTAGGAATGCATGCAGCGGATGCTTGATCGTCCAACCGAATGAAACTACATTTTTACTGTTATTGCAATATAGTATGTACGTGGACCTCAACATTTAGCGAGATTTTACGAGAATTAACCACATCCGGGCACCATGACGATCTCTACAACGTGTTAAACATTCCTTTGGGGGTTTTCGCCTTTAGTGAAAAAGCCTTTGTTGTCGTTGTTCTTGTTTCTTTTTTTCTTCTTGTTTTTGTGCCAGAAATCCTATAGGTCACTTATGTCATTAAACAGACTTACACATACTCAGAAATCATACTGAGCTCGTGCATATTACTCAGGTGTCATGATGACGTCATCACGTGCCATGTGACGTCATCTTAAAGATGTAATATATTTAATGTTTGGAAATCAATAAAGAATCAATCGTGAAAGACCGGAACTTAAAGTTTGAAAGAACTATCTTCAATTTATGCCGTGTGCGCAAAATCATGTGACTCTTCCTTCCGGTTCGAACCAGAAGTACCTTATAATATGAAAGTTGAAATTTATATGACGTCCAATGATGTTAAAATTGTTAGTCTATGGCTAGTTGTACTCTTCCAAAAAGTTACAGAAAAAAATAACAGTAAACAAATCCATATTCTCATAACTTAACCAAAGTGAAGACCTCATATGCATAGCGAACTCTTGTCTCGCAGACGGACGTTGAGTGACAAGAAACGATCACGAAATTCTTCTTGAAATAAAAAGAAGATCTTTTGGATGCAATTAATTTCCGGTTTCATGACATCATCAGTTAAAAAAGGAAAGTGAATAGGCTACATTTACCGATTTACTTCAGAGAGTATACATTTTCATCATGAAGTAAAACAAAGAACTTGAAAAGTGTGGAATTTGTTTTTACCAAAAGTCTACATTGTACCGGATATCATACGAACACAAACGTATGGGACGGGGATCGAATGATGGATTTAAAATTTAAAAAACCCACATCTGTTAATGGTCATTTTAAAATTCTCCCAACAGAAGCTTCCAGTCTGATGACGTCATTATTTTGAAACCTTGCCAAGTCATTTACGGCTGCGCATACAGTCTGGTGTAATTCCAAATATGGCATATCATTGTTCATTTTTCACGAAGGCGTCATTCATCCAATCAGCGCGCTTATAATTGACATCACAAGCACGCTACATGTGATTACTCAAGTCATGCAGTGTGTGCACAAACAATTGCGCGCGAGCTTCGGTAATTTTTGCTTTCACTGATGTAGTACCATGTGACATGATTTATGAATATGTAATAGGATGTCATATTTGGAATTGCAAGGGACTGATAAAAGGGTGATTTGGTAAAACTGTGTGCTTTCGACGGATTAGTCCTATAGACCAATCCGCGCACGCTGTCAATCCTATATCACGAAGGCCCTATCCATGGTTAAAGCATTGTGCTGGCCAGCTGAGACACTCCGTCATGGGGCCGGTGATTTGAACAATAAGCGTGCATACTGGTTTCTCCGTTGATCAACTTCTACCCACTTAAAGGCCATTGTACACTCGTCAACTTGAAATTCGCGGTCAATGCGATGTCGACGCGTCAGGGCAGGCCTGGCATAAATGGCCATTGGACCACCCCCCCCCCCCCCCCCCCCCCCACAAACAAAACAAAAAAGAAGTTTTATGGTGAAATAACAAACGAATTGCGGATTTTCGGGTATTCCTTTTGTTTACTTCCTAAAGGTCAAGTAGAGAGGTTTCGCACACGAACGAATACGCGTACGCGTACGTTTAGCTATCCGTACGCGTTTTATACTTACGTGTAGCGAGCGAGATATCCGTGCCTTGTACACGGTTAGCGGATAATGAAAAACTGTGACGTCATAAGTCCGCGAAAATTGATGACGTATCCGTTAAGCTAACCGTATCCGTTCGCAGGCGAAATCTCTCTATTAACACTGAAAAAGAAGGGGAAACAATTTATAAGCTTTGAATACATGCGCCGTTTGAATGTATATATCTGTATCAAAAACAGGGTGCCGTACTTTTACTTACTTTCTAGCCACGTGCGAATTTATGAGCCACGATTTTCACTTCAATTTGCACTCAATTTTGTTCGATTTGTTTCTCTATAGGTGATGAATGGCTATTTCGTGCACTACTTTTCCCCTGAGGGATTGCCACCGGCCCACAAAAATGTGGTGTTTGTCATCGACGTTAGCGGCTCCATGTGGGGTTCAAAGATCGAGCAGACCAAAGAGGCTATGGTGACAATCTTGGGAGATATCCGTGATGGAGATAGGTAAGGGCGCCACCAAGAGTATTCCTCAAGGCTGCCGCTTTTGAACTGTATACGAATCTTTTTCATTCGAATTCACCGATTCTAATAATAGGTCTTCCCGGCTATTTTAAAACATTGTTTTCATTCAAATTCACAAACTCCCACATTTAATTTCGTCCAAGAAAAAAGAATTCCTGAGAAATCACAACATTTCGTGAAGAATGGGAGGGTTCGCTCTGTCTCATATCACGCTTCAAATGCAACTTGAATGTCTCTATAAAACGAAACTGAATGCCCAGGAAGTGAATAGAAACAACATAATTGGCGCTATGACCAAAACTCGCTTGAATACGCTTGAATTCAAAAACGAATTTGAATGCTTTTCTTACAAACTAATTAATCGAGAAAACTTGTATTACGAGACCGTAATGTTTTCTGCAAAATGTATACATAATTGTAGCCAGTGGGCTGAACTTTAAATGGTCCTGAAATCATCCTGAAAACCCGATTTTTGTTGTTGTGTGTTTTGTATAGCAAATATTATTACACTGACTCGTTTAAAGGTTTGTGTTCGTAGATGCTAGACAAACCAAGAAAATAATCTGGTTCTTGTAGTCTGCTTCTCAGATAAAACGGAGCAATTTTATAAACGTACGGTCAGGGAAACTGTATACCTGGCTGTGCCCGTTTATATCGATTGCTAACAAAATACGATCGGCCAACCAGCTTTGGAAATTGATATAAGAATACCACTTTTCTTGAAAATGACGGCACACCATGTGCCATAATTTTGCAGATTGCTTTAGACTGTCATTCACCAACAGTCCAGTAAGGTATTTCATAATAATTGGATTTACCCCCCAAATATAGTATATTTCTATATAACGCATCACTGTGGATGTACATGTACCTCTTTGCAGACTAAACATTGTGACCTTTACAAGTGGCGTCGAAGTATGGGAACTGGGTAGGATGGTGGAGCGAACGGACGAGTCAATCGCTCAAGCCCTGATGTTTGTCGACGGCCTTAAGCCTCTGTATGGTAAGATGAATTGCAAAATATGATTACACAAATCACAGGGTTCCCAGTTATTTTAACACTACACACAAATTCCTTATAACGACACTTTAATTTTGCCCCGAACATCGCCGAACTCAATTCTCAGTTTCAATGATTGAAAACGTTACCGATGTATTTCATTTATTAACCCCCTCCGTCAACTTCCAAGGGGCCCATCCGCGAGGCACGTTTTGATACTTTAGTGTATTACCAAAACAAATTGAGCCAATTCCGCTGAATTTTTTTCTAACTATCCTCGTGCCCAACCTGTATATGCTGTAAATGCGTGTTTCACATAAAACCTGTCACCACAATATGAGAGTAAATTCGGAAAATTGAAAATTGGGATATTGGTATTTTCAATTTCTTGAGAAAGAGAGCTTTCCAATGGTATATAACACTCGGGTGTTTTGCGATAAATACATTTTACAGCGCTCCAGAAAGTCACAGGTTTCACAAAATGTGTTTGTGAGAAAACTTACTTATAAACATCCTAAACAAAACACACAAAAGATTGCCAAACAGGACAAGTAAGGTTCGGTTGAGCATAGCAACGGCTATGTTCTAATCATTATTTCTTCTCGAAACTTCCCACACATACAAACTATTGTATAATCAACATAATATCAAACTTTGGAAAACGTGGGATAGTATACGAAGACCTAATTTGCATATTTAATTACCGTGCTAATTAGACCACTCATGGACTTTATTCCAAACACTAACTACGCAAACACTACTCAAAATCATGTAATTTAAGAGGTTTTCGACCATCTGATTGCACCCAAAAAATGGGGATATGTAGAGGAGGACTTAGGCTTTCCAAATTAAGCAAAATCTCAAAATTGACCACCCCTTCATATTTTGACTTTGGATGGCCATATCTCCAAATCACATTGTGCGACTTTACTCTCATTTTGTGGTGACAGGTCACATATAGTTCGTTCACCCGTCAATCTAGCCTCGAGTATTCAAGCCCTGAGCCTAGCCCCATTCATTTGTGTAGAAACTTAATCCCTTTGTGTATTGTGATTGTGGGGGAAGGGGGGAGGCTAAAGGCCCGCGGCTATTATATGCCAGTGCTTGGGGTCTGTGCCATAGGGATTTCAGAGTATGGTGAATGGTTGCAATAGCTGTACTTTGAAACTACGGCTGTTTGGTATGCTTCAATATTGGGTGTGTGTGTCCAGGGAAGATCTATTTATAATGTTCATACCATAAGACAAAAAATTATATTGTTACCCCCAACACAGTTCTATACATACTACACATGCCTCTCGCGTGAGCACCGACATGAAACCGTGTGATTTGTTTGGGTCGGTGCCTCATTCATGAGGGCGATCGGTGTTGCATCTAAAAAGAAAATTCATCAGGATGTGAATTTGGAAGAGGATGTGAAGAGGATCTTTCTATCTATTTGATTTCTGCCTTGATTCACACGTGGATTGGGTTTTAAGTCCCTGCCTGATTCCGTGGGTCTAATTACCGAGGATATTCTTCTAGCGTTTTCCTTCCACCTCTTAAAACTGTAACCTCTTCTCGTCATCTTATCTCTATACGTCCCTTCTTGCTTTTGAGCTACACAGTCAGCCTGGGGCACTTTTGAGGAATCCAAGGTTTTATTATTAAAAACCCCGAGATTTTGGTGCGGATGCACCTTTTTCAGTGGGAATTATGGCTTGTTGTGATGTCCATCTGGTAGAACAAACACAGTGGACTCCGCGTTCATCCCGTCAGGCTGAGCGTGCCCAGTTGAAACATTACCGTCGCTGTTTTTCGCAGATGCTAATGTCATTGGTGTAGTGTACCAAACGTGCAAACATTGTGTGGACTTGTAAACAAAAGACTTTCACACAATACACAAATGAAAAACCTTGTGTGGACTTATCCACGTCCACACAAGGTTTCTCCCTTTTTAAAAGAGCTCTAGGAGTACAATGGGTTAGGGATATAGGCCTATATTTGGGAAAAGTGAAGAGAAACACTATAGGGTATAACAGTGACAAACGTTGGTTGAAAGCATTTTCAAGGTGTGAGGAAAATTAGTTTTGTTGGTGAAATTTGGTCCATGATTCTTAACTACATGAATTCAAAGGATTGCCCACAAAATGTATGTAATGTTTAACTACATTACATGTATGTGTGGATGTTGTATGTGTCTATTTGGTTAAAGTTTCGAAAAAAATCTTATATGTCTTATATGAATTATAATTCCAATCAAACTTGGGTCATAGATGCAATAGTGCAACCTTCATATCGTGGTTGTAAATGATAATTACTGAGGTCAATAGTCAATTAAGGTCAAGTTGTTAAACAAGCTGCAATTGAAAAATTGTTTCATTTCCTAACTTGAGGTCCACACTTCTTGTTTAGACTTGTCTTGGGTTCTTATTTGTCACAGACACCAACCTCCATAGCGGACTGATGACTGGCATTGACCTGCTCAAGGTGGCCGCCTTAGAGGACAGGCGTGCTGAGAGATACGCGTTCTCCATGATTATCATGCTGACGGATGGACTTCCTTCATCGGGAATAACCAATCTCAACGAGGTTTGTTTGTTTGTTTGTTTGTTTATTATTCTGTACCCTGGGTCCATATTCAGAGGGAAATTTAAGTATCCCTCTGTTCTCCCATATGGCCCAGCAACAACATATAGGGCCTACAACAAATGCAAACACGATTAAATACTACTTAAAATACAATACAGCATACCAAATATTACCAATTATCAGCGGTTATTTCAGTTATGTAAAACTAGGAATAAAACTCCGTTCTGTTAATGCATTAATAATTCGCACATCATACCAAGAATTACAACAAACTATATAGCAAGTTATCTTAAAATTACACTCAAACACATTCTTTTACTGACTTAGAATTGTACAGAAAGCACATTTTACACAACCTGTTTAAACATTGATAAATTAAATTAGGATAAAGAACCTAAATACTTGGATTTAACAGAAAGTGTATTAATAGGAAGAAGCCCAATGCAAAATATTCATGATAATTGATAGAACAAAACTGAACAGAGAAATACCATCAATAACCCCACCCCACCCCCCCCCCCCCTTCTTATTTTTCCCTAGGATGGTAAATGCCATTTTTAGCACTGGGTGTATTTAGACCACGCTAAATAAAATATACTTTGGTTCTGCATGGAGCCTTGCCTTCCCTTAAATAATAAAAAATAGTCGATGAGCATAGCCAGATCTCGAACCCCAATCTTATGAACTCTAATACCCCAGTCACAATTAAAGCGGAGCCCGGGCGGCGTGTGCGATTTCTAGGCATCGGCCGGCGTGTAGAGGTCGGCGAAAGATCGTGCGATATGGCGGTCACAGTCACAATTAAAAGTGCCCCGTACGCTGCCATGACGGGGCCCGGGGGGTCGCCGACCGGCGATCGGCCGACTTTCTTGGAAATGGGGTCGAATTATTGGCCCGTTTATCGGCCGGTGTCCGGCAGGCACTCGTCCGGTGCCCTGCTTATGTCCTTGCGATACCCCTGCGGTATCCGGCAGGGTGCCAACCAATTCGTACAGGTCGTACGGCGGCCGGACGGGCATCTGTAGTGTGCCTGTCGAGTGGCCAGCGATCAACGGCCGGCGGCAGAAGCTCTCCTCTGACCTTCTTAATGGCCCTGTCACACTAGAACGTTTTAGGCCAACGCGTGAGTAGCGCTTTAAAAATAGTTGATATGCTGGCAAACGCTGAACTTTCACAGAAAAAGTCAAGTTGAACCGTGATTTCAGCGTGTCCATAACGCGTTAATAACGGGTTCATAGCGTTCGCCAGCGCGTGAATAACGCGTTAGTAACGCGCTCGACGACTGATGAACGACTGCCCAGCGCGTGAGTAGCGCGGTCCAACGCGCGCCAGCGTACGGCAACGAACACATGATTAGTTGTACAAAAAGATGACGCGCTACTACGTAATGGCCCTGTCACACCAGAACGTTTTAGGCCAACGTGTTGAAATTTCGGCAACACGCGGGTAAACGCTGACCAACGCTAGGCCAGCGTTCGCAACGCGCTGAGCGCGTTACCCACACGCTGGAACACGCTGTCACACGCTGAGACAAAAATACGTTTTTCAACATACCTAAAAAAATTGAGCGTTTGCCAGCGTGTGACTTCACACGCTAGCGGCGCGCAAGAAGGCCGTTACTTACGCGTCGAACGCGCTAGACGAATGTTACCAACCCACTACTCTCACGCTGGCGACCCGCTGTCGTATTTTTTATATAAATCAGTGATGCGTTCATTACACGCTGAGCGCGTTCCTCACACGCTACTTCCACTTGACTTTTTCTGTGAAAGTTCAGCAATTGCCAGCGTATCAACTATTTTTAACGCGCTACTCATGCATTGGCCTAAAACGTCCTGGTGTGGCAGGGCCATAACCAGCGTGTCGCAAGCGTACGCCGGCGTACGCCAGCGTGTGAGTAGCGGGTTGATAACGATCGCCTAGCGTGTTCGACGCGTGAGTAACGAATCTAAAACGCGCCGCCAGCGTGTGCTGTCACACGCTGGCAAACGCTGGAAATTGTAGCTATTTTGAAGAAAAAAAATTTCCTCAGCGTATGACAGCGTGTCCCAGCGTGTGAGTAACGCGCTCATCGTGTTGCTAACGCTGGCCTAGCGTTGGTTAGCGTTTGCCAGCGTGTTGCCAAAATTACAACACGCTACTCACGCGTTGGCCTAAAATGTTCTGGTGTGACAGGGCCATTAAATAAGAAAATGCCGTTGATACCTCCACAACGCTTGCGGGCACCTGCACAGCGCGTGCAGGTCGCCCGGTTGAGGGAGAGGTTGGCGTTGGCACGCTATACCGCTACAACCTGGTTCTTGTTGCATTGGTGGCTAAAGAAGAGATGTAGTACTTGCACTATGAAACTTGTGTGATAAACTGTGTGTAGATGTAGATGAGCCGCTTTTTTTACCCTGCGAGCCCCGGCCGATGCATGACCGATTTCAGGCTGTGCGCCGGCAGGGCGCCGTCTGGCCCCCATCCGATTTCGGGCTAGGCACCGCCAAGTCGGCCGGACGCCTGGCGGGACCCGGCCGGCGTGTGGGCGGCGCCTGGCCGATATATTGATTGTCTGGGTTGTCCAAAATTTGGCTCGGCGCCCGCCCGACGTGTGCGATGCCCTGCCGGACATCGGCTAGGCATCGACCGATTTATTGGCGATCAGTTTGCGATGCGAAACGCCGCACCAGGTTTTAAGTCCGAGTTAAAAGTAACTCGATGCCCGCCCGATACCAAAAAATGACCCGGCAGCCGCAAGGAGTCCCGTGGGGCCCCGGCCGAAAATGCCTAGAAATCCGCCGCAAACTAATCGCAAACCCATCGCAAGCCAATTGTGACTGGGGTATAATGCTAGGTTCCCACTATCACGATTTGCGCCACGATTGAAATCGTGGTCTTAATCGTGAAGTAATCGTGGCGATCCTATCAGATCTTATCGGATCTTGAGGTCAGTCGTGGCAATCGTGTTGATCGTAGAACATTTTTGGACGGTTCAAAAATTGTCTACGATCAACACGATAAATTTTTAATCTTGATCATCGCATCAGATTTTAATGGATCGTAAAAAAAAGCGCGACAGATCACATTTAATCGTGCTTCCAAATCGTGGTGATCGGGATCAACCTTGGACTCAGACAAATACCACCTCTGTTGAGATGTGCTGCGATTTGATTGTGGGTTGTAGTCTTCACTCTGTAGAAGTTCAAGAAACAATGAAGTCAATGGTCAGTCGGGCTGTATATATACCCGTCGGGGTCAAATCGTGGCTCAAATCGTGATTACTCTCGATCCTGATCGTGAAAGACATCGCGACCACAATCGTATCCGATCGTAATGGCCCTGTCACACCAGAACATTTTAGACCAACGCGTGAGTAACGTGTTGTAATTTTGGCAACACGCTAGCAAACGCTGACCAACGCTAGGCCAGCGTTAGCGCGTTACTCACACGCTGGGACACGCTGTCACACGCTGAGGAAAACATATTTTTGTCAACATACCTACAATTTCTAGCGTTTGCCAGCGTGTGACTGCACACGCTGGCGGCGCGTTGGAGGTTCGTTACTCACGCGTCGAACACGCTAGACGATCGTTATCAACCCGCTACTCACACGCTGGCGTACGCTGGCGTACGCTGGTGACACGCTGGTTATGATCCTGTCACACCAGAACGTTTTAGGCCAATGCATGAGTAGCGCGTTAAAAAAAGTTGATACGCTGGCAATCGCTGAACATTCACAGAAAAAGTCAAGTGGAACCGTGATTTCAGCTTGTCCATACAGGTTGATAACGGGTTCATATCGTATGCAAGCGCGTGAGTAGCGTGTGGGGAACGCGCTCAGCGTGTGAGGAACGCATCGCTGATTTATAGTAAAAATACGACAGCGGATCGCCAGCGTGTGAGTAGTGGGTTGGTAACGATCGTCTAGCGCGTTCGACGCGTGAGTAACGACCTTTCTGCGCGCCGCCAGCGTGTGCAGTCACAAGCTGGCAAACGCTGAACATTTGTAGGTATGTTCAATAATGTATTTTTGCATCAGCGTGCGACAGCGTGTGGGTAACGCGCTCAGCGTGTTGCGAACGCTGGCCTGGCGTTAGCCAACGTTTACCCGCGTGTTGCTGAAATTCCAACACGTTACTCGTGCGTTGGCCTAAAACGTTCTGGTGTGACAGGGCCATTACTGTAGTAGCGCGTCGGATTTTTGTACAACTAATTATGTGGTCGTTGCAGTACGCTGGCGCGCGTTGGAACGCGCTACTCATGCGCTGGGCAGTCGTTTATCAGTCGTCGAGCGCGTTACTAACGCGTTACTCACGCGCTGACGAACGCTATGAACCCGTTATCAACGCGTTATGGACACGCTGAAATCACGGTTCCACTTGACTTTTTCTGTGGAAGTTCAGCGTTTGCCAGCGTATCAACAATGTTTTGGCCTAAAACGTTCTGGTGTGACAAGGCCATTACAGAGCGCATCGGTTCGTGATGATCGTATCGGAACGTATCGAAACGTACGGAACGTACCAGATCATCCCAAATCGGGGACCCCGATCGTGCTGATCGTGTCAGTTTGGGACCCAATCCTTATTTGATGTCATTTGTTTTGTTATTTGGTGGAAAGAATGTTGCAACCTGACGCTGTTTTCTTTTGTATCATAATCTCAATGAAGGTCAATCAGTGCAAAAAGTGTTAAAAAGAGATGAATCTGGGACCGAGAAACTTATAATTCTGTAAGGAAATACTTCGACAATTGTTCTCGACTCTCCCCAGACTTTGTACACAACCGCTAAAGTAGCGTCAGGATTCTACATTCTAAAAAGAAAAAAACAATATTTCGTTTGCATTTGAATTTAACAGATACGCGACAATGTGCTTCAGGCCATCGACGGTCAATTCTCTCTCTTCTGTCTGGGCTTCGGCAACGACCTGGACCACACTTTCCTGGACAACCTGGCCAGCGAAAACCAGGGCTTGGCCCGTAAGATCTACGCCGACAGCAGCGCCTCCCTCCAGCTCCATGGGTTCTACAACGAGGTGGCCACCCCGCTGCTCTTCAATATCGACATACGGTACAACCTGGTGGAGTCCAGTACACAGACCAGCTTCCTGGGCTACTTTGAGGGGTCAGAGATTATTGTCGCCGGTCAGCTGTCCAGCGAAATCACGCTGATGGAGAGTGGGGTCACGGAGCTGGTGGCGACCGTGTCTGCAAACACTATGGATACGTTTATCACGATGGACACTAAGGTGGACGTGCAGGTACGTGCGGGAATGCCCACAAGGTCACAAAGATTAACTCGCTGTTGTATTTTTACCATAGCTGAAGTGGCGTGGAAGTGTCATGGCCTAGTGGTATGGAGAATTTAATTTGTTGTCTGCGATTAATTATGCTGGTTGGAAGTTCAAACCCAGCATAATACTACACATAATGTCCACTTCGTTCCTACAATTACCTGTTGGACCTACTTATGCATATTTTATTAGCTATGTGAAATAACCGCTGAGGAAAAAATTTGCTATGGCATGCTACAGCATCCGTAATAATAGTCAGAGCCCGTGCCAGTATCGTTCTCTTTTTCTTTAGCGCTCGTACTAGCGGTGGACGTGTTTTGGTGCTCGCTTAACGTACACGTTTTACCTGCTTTAATTGCTATTTGTAACTATAATTCTTAGATTTGCAATGCATATTGATCTTCAGAAGCTTGGTTGTGTTTTTTGATTTACGTTCTGTGTTTAAAACGTTTTGTTGACGTTTTTGTTTCGTGTTTTGACCTCGTGTGTTCTTATCCTATGCACATTCTTTAACGTACACATTAATCTTTCACAGTTGTACGTGTTGTATTTTTCCTTTACAGTTTGAATCAAAATGTCGTGTCTTGTATCAAATGTCACCAAATGTTGCCAAATAGCCCATGAATTTACTCCCATAAATTATGTCCTAAATGTAGGCCATGTTCGCGAGTTTTTGTGTGTTCCATAATTTATGTGATTCCTGGGGCTCAGAGGCATGGACGAGGATCGACACCTGGCTGCGAAATTCATTGACTTGGCAAGAAGTGAGGCTTAAACGACTTATAGGAGGAGAAATCGTTCTCAAACGCTTTAGTACGGAGCCCTTGCGGTCCGCTACAAGTATCGGACACTCTACGGGGCGTTCGCGGGCTGGAACTGGGCCAGTGGCTAAGGGTTCCAGCACCACAGGTCTTTCCCGGGAGCAAAATTTCGGGTCCGGAAGTGTCGCTGGCCAGTTCCCATGAGGGACAGAAACATTGCCGAAGACCACCGGGCCTCATCCGGTGCAATCCGGGGCGGGACAGAAGTCCGCGTTGGCCCTGTCACTCCCAATGAATCGGTGCACCGAGAAAAGGCCCGACGCCGAAGTTGGTGATTCAGACCATGAACCGGACAATGCGTTTTATATTCACTTGTCTGATTCCATACAAGAATCAGACTCGGAGGTCAATCGCGCAACGCGTCGAGACTCCAACCGACCTTCCACTACACATTTCACAGAAACAGATACGCACGACATAACACCGGAGGGTGATATTGTGTCCCTGCTGGGCCCATCCTCGGTGGACCGGCCGTCCAATCATGTAGAGTCTGGAGAAGACTCAACAGTCTTTGCAAGTTACAATCGACTTCGCGACAAAACTGGGTTTTCTGATAAACTTATAAAAGTCGCATCTGGTCCCCACTCAGACACCATTACTTCTTGGAGGCAAACATTGACCTGGTAACAGGAATAGCTTTCCCCTCAGACGAACGTATAGCCAATGTTCAAGAGTGTGCCACACTGTTCGCGTCAACCCAATCATCACCAAAACGATACAGGAGGAACATGCAAAGTGATGTTCATAGCCCCGTTTTGGCCTCGACAAACCTGGTTCCAGATGTTGGTCAGCTTGCTGGTCCTCCAGCCAATAATTCTCCCACAGAGACCAGACCTGTTGAGACCGCCCCGGTCCAGGTTAAACCATCCATACCCGGGGTCTTTGCACCTGACATGCTGGCTATTGTCCAGCGATCCATGTGGTCAGCAGGTCATTCTGAGGAAGCTGCCGCTCTTGTATGGCTGTGGCCGAAGAGCCCCTACAAGACAGACATAATATGGCAGCTGACATATGACCTCTTTCTTAGGTGGTGCAACGGGAGGGATGTGGATCCCCTCTCTGAATGTTTAACCGACTTCCTTCTACACCTGTTTAACGTAGGGCTAGCCATCGCAACAGTACACAATTACAAGTCGGCCATCACAACAGTGCATGAATGGTTTTTAGGGAGGTTCCTCTGTAACAAACAACCCTGCACTTGCTCAGTTGCTCAAATGTATGTTTACTAAAGCGTCCTCCTCAACGTAAATGTGTCCCAGCTTGGGATCTAGGAGAGGTTCTACGCTCATTGGCAAATCCTCCCTATGAACCTCTTGCGATGGTTTCCTTACTAGATTTGTCGGTCAAAGTAGCATTCCTCTTGGCTGTAGCAACTTCTAGGAGACGAAGTGAGCTCCGTGCATTGACTCTAGACAAGGGTCACATAAGATGAGAGCCGCACGGAGTACGTCTTATTCCTCGAAGTAATTTCGTTTCTAAGAAGCAGTCTTCTAATTTCCACCCGCCGGATATCTTTAATCCTTTGTCTTTAAACATTTGTCCTCGGTCCCAGAGGATAAGAAATGGTGCCCAGTTATAGCTCTAAAATAGTATATAGCTCACACGGAACCTCTCCGAGGTAGTGAGTCTTAAATTGGTATAAATCCGACAACTCCTCACCGCCCAGCATCTCGTGATACAATTTCACGTTGGATAGTTGAGGCTATCCAAAGTTCAACACAAGACAGTCCTCAGAACGAGTCTTCTCAGATCACTCGTGGCCGGGACACGAAGGCGGTAACAACATCGTGGGCACTAATACGTTGTTTTTACGATGGAAGACACTATGTAGGCAGCATGCTGGGAAACAGCGACGGCCTTTTCGTCATGTTACCCAAAGGATGCCCTCTTGGCAGAGGGTCGGACTGGGCGGGTGGCGATAGCTGCCACCATGCCATCGGCAACCCAGAGACAACTTCCTAAAGGGGCCTCAACTCAAGCTGCCACAGCACCAACTCAACAGTAGGGTGGGATATGCTCAAGTGAGCTTTATACGTATCATTATTTAGGGTTGTTCCTCGGAGATTCCTTGTGTTTGGGTATCCTTCCGTGGTTTAATTACAGCCCACTCCCTCCTCCTATCCCGGTGCTAATCTATATGTAAAGTAGGTCCAACAGGTCAGTAAGAAATTCGAAGTGGACAACCAAAAAAAAAAAAATGTATCATTGGTTGGTTCTTCCCATAGAGCTATATTAAATTACTAGAGCGCTAACTCTTCATTCTTACGCGCGGAGATCCTTTGAATCCATTCTGTACGCAGACATTTTGAATTCATGTGCGTGTTGTAGAACATAATAAAAATAGATGGATTTAATTTTGAAAGTGTACTCTAAATGCAACGCGCGTGCAAGTAGAACAGACGCAAACAACTTTACGCGCGTCGTGTCAGTTAAAAAAGTCACGGCAAAATCAACTGCAGCGCGCGAATACGCACGAGCATGTGCGATGTTTGCGCTCATTTGCTGATCATGCGTTTCGGTTTTGGGCGTATCGGCTATGGTAACGCGTTGTATAGAATACAAACGCAGGTATGCAAATAGCCGTACAAAAGCCGTACAAAATTTTGAGGTTTCCATAGGTTTGTGCACAAACATGGATGCGCCCAGCTCGCATCACTTTGTACATCCAGTCAGCGCTCTAGTAATTTAATATAGCTCTGTGGTTCTTCCACACTTTCTTCTGTAACCCACACTTCAAGTGACCTTTGGCCTTGTGATGGGTGATTTGCATAAAACAAATTGAGGTCTTGAATTAAGCGTATAGCTTTTTCCAATGTCATTGAGCAATGATCACAATTATTTGTAGTATTGTTTGACGTACTTTAAAGATAGGAACAATCATTTTGGGCTGATTTCTGTACTCTGTCAGTTAGACAGAATGGGGGACATGCAGTTAACCAACCCAAAGTTTGAAATTATTTGGCAACTCATAGCTCCCATATTGTCAATTTTGTATCCTTGTGGAGACATCTCTTTGTTCTCGTTTACACAATTGTTGGAGCATCGAGGCCTATTTTCAAAGTTATCCTATTTCAACTAGGATTAATATACTGGCTGCAGCCCTATACCCTTTAATATCACTTAGACCTCTACTTTAATTTGCGACAAATAAACCTGGACAATTCTGGCTTTGTCCAGCTTTTGAGTAAAACTCTAAGAATCTATTTCTAGAAATCTTGTGAAGGGAGACCTATACTTAACTATAGAAATTGCCATGTAGCGATGTAGTCACTCCCATTGTTTCCACTGTGTTCAGGTTTGTTAAATCGGGTAGACCTTGTATTTTGCGTAGGCCGTGTCCGAAACGGGTGTCTAGAGCTACGGCTAAGTCTATTGTCTACGGCGGCCATTTTGTAGCGCTGTCCAAAATGTCGTCTAGAGCTACAGCTACGGCTACAACGTCACAACAATATAGCCGTAACATAAGTTGTCTTGCTCAGGCAAAACAAAATAGCGGCTAATGCAGACGTAGACGGGCAACTCAGAACTCATCAACTGTAAAATTAATAAATGACAAAAATAAATTAATGACAGTGATTGCGAGGTGCCGTTCCATATATCGAAAAGCAGACGTTTGAGACTGGTACGGTACGCGTGGTACGGTACGCGTGGTACGGGTGTCTTTTTAGTTTTCTACATGGTGCAGCTCTGGATACTAGTCCGGTGGCTTAGTGAAAAAATCGTGACCCGCCGGATTAAAGCACCAAACTTGGCACACTTGTTCTATATGACCCACTGAACAATTCTAGAGGGGGGTGCCCGGCTTAGGTGACCTAGGTCAAGGTCAGCATGAGGTCAAAGGTCACGTGGCATGTAATTATGTTTGAATGCGGATATTGATGGCAAATCAAGGTTGAGAAGCAATTTTTTAGACACTAACTTGTGTAGAGTTGTTCTATAGGACCAACAGAACCATTGTAGAAGGGATGCCCGGCTTAGGTGACCTAGGTAATGGTCAGCCTGAGGTCAAAGGTCACGTGGCATATAATAATGCTGTTTAAATGCACATTATGATTGCAAATCAAGGTTGACAAGCAATATTTTAGACACTTAATTGTGTAGAGTTGCTCTATAGGGCCAATAGAACCATTGTAGAAGAAGTGTCCGGTTGGGATGACCTTTATCAAGGTCAGGCTGAGGTCAAAGTTCACAAGGCATATAATACTGCATAAATGCAGATCTATGATTGCAAATCAAGGTTGACAATTAAGATAGGCTTTAAATCTTATACTTGTTTTCAAGGACCTAAAGGACTATTCTTGATGGGGTCCCGGTTTGGGTGACCTAGGTCAAGGTCAGGCCGAGGTCAAAGGTCACATGGCATATAAAACTGTATAAATGCAGATATGATTGGTTAAGTGAAAAAAATCAAAGGTTCCACAAACATGGAGATTCTTACAAATTAAGCTACTTAACAATTTAAATCAAAATTTCAAATGTTTATTTGAATAAATCCAAGATGGCGGCCATATATGTTGTAGAGTTGTTTAGATTGAAATGTTCAAACAGAAAAAGTGATGTTGTTTAAGTGATGGCTTAAAGGCACTGGACAACTTTGATAATTGTCAAAGACCAGAATTCTCACGTTGTTTTTGTGTTTATTGGGAAGCAGCGTAATCATACATGTCAGTCACGTTTTTTTAAATTTTTAGAGCGATTCTCGGTCACCTGGGAAGGACATTAACGTGAAGGACGTGTAATACTGGGTTTTGTGGATCTTTCTTTCTTTTTCTGTGAGGCTATTATAATTCTAATGGAGTGCTTTTGCAAGAAGGTATAGCACAGAGAAACCGGTTTATGCAGGCATACTTCAAGGAATGATCAGTTAATTTTTTTGTCTTTTTTTTGATCAATTCTAGAGTTAGCTGCAGTGAATCAGAACTCATTCTATGTGGGAAGGGGAGGGTGTTTATGGGAGTTGTCACAAGTCAGAACTTTTTCTCATCGTTTTCGTAATTTTTTTGGGAGATGCTGAAGCAGTTCTGCTGCGTGAAGTATCATTGGATTTTAGGTGGTGGCTTGGTCTGCAGAGATAAATCTGTATAATTTATGATGTGCTGGTATGCCAGCAGTGTGGTTGCGTAACTATCCCGCCCAGAGCGTAATTCTTAATTTAATTTTTTTTTCTAGTGATATACGCTTCATGGGAGGTCAGTTCAGGCCACATTTTTTTCTGCGAGATTGCAGACTGTAGGAATGGGGGGGGGGGGGGGGGGGGGGGTGTTAGGGTTATGTTTTTGTGCCGTTTGTATGCCAGGATGGGTTGGGTATCAAATACCCTATTCAGATATTCGTTTTCGCTAATCAAGGGCCAGTGTTTGAGGATAGCCCGTTTCAGGGCTGGGTGCGCGACATGTGGGTAGTATGGTAGGACGAACACCAGTGGGATATTGTTTTTGTTTTTTTCACGCTTAGGGTCCGCGGGAGTCTTTCCCCTTTGAGAAAGGAGAGCTAGGTCTTCGTTTGTGTATCCGCGCTTTTGAAGTTTGTCTTTGAAGAATTCAACCCTCTCCTCAAAGTCTTTTGAATGGGTACATATACGTTTGTATCTGGTCACTTCGCCCTTGATTAATCCGCCAAATACCGACTTAGGGTGTGCTGAATCTCGAGCTAGGTACTGAAATGTATCAGTTTTTTTGGTAGCGACTCGAGTATCCAATATCCCTTCATGTATAAATCGTTCGCCTTTGTAGATAATAAGGTCGAGAAAGGTGACTTGGCGGTGCGAGATCTCAGACGTGAACTTCAGCGTAGGGTGAATTTTATTATAAGTGATTGCACTAGGTCAACAGCCTGCTTTTCATTTCCGTTAAAGATTATGAGAACATCGTCTCTATATCTCATGTAGCTCACAATTGAGGGATTGTGAGGGAGGATTTTGTCTTGTTCGTATTTGAATAGAGTTATGTCACAGATCTCCGGACTGCATTCGCTGCCCATGGCCACGCCAATTGTTTGTCTGAAAAACTTGCCATTAAATTCAAACGTGTTTAGACGCATAATGAGTTCAAGGAGACGTCGCGCGTGGTCTGTTGTGGGCTTGGGTATTGCGTATAGTCTGTCATCGGCCATTGCAAGTGCGTCACAAACTGATTCAATTGCCTCATCTTGTGGGCAGTTAGTGTACATGGATACTATATCCAGTGTCATCAATAAGTTATCTTGCTCCAATGTCAGGTTTTTTAGTTTTTCAAGCACATGCCCAGAATCGCGTGTGTATGTGCTTTGCTGTTTGACAATTGGGAGCAAAAAATAGTCTATGTATTTGGATATGGATTGAGTCGGTCCTCCGCAACCACTAATGATTGGCCTCCCCACGAACCGTGTTCCTTCTGGTACTTTTTTGTGAACTTTCGGTAGGAGGTAAAGGCAAGGTGTTTTAATGTCGTGGTTGCGGGGGTTAAGAAACTCTGATATGTCTTTCGATATGAGTCCGTCCACGTAGAGTTGGCGTATGGCTTGAGAGACTAATTCCGCGGTTTCATCGGTCAAGTCCCTAATTTCTTCATAGTGGGCCCAGGGCCTGTTAATTGTCGTGTCCCTTCACGTATGTAGTCTTGTTTGTTAAGGACGCACACACCGCGGCCTTTATCGAATTGTTTGATGATAATATCCTGTCTTTTCTTAAGGCCAGATAGCACAACACGTTCTGCTTTTGTTATATTTAGTTTGACATTTTGAATTTTCAGTCTGGATAGTTCCTCCAGAGTGCCTTCAATATATGACTCTAGGTTTAGATTGAAGGTAGGTTGGGGAGTCCAAGTTGAAGGTAGTTTGAACGGGTGTGAGCTTATAGGTCTGACTCTCCCTGCCATTCTTAACCGTAATCTCATCTTTCTGAAGAAGGATCGGGAATGGCGAAGGATGGTCGACCTTTTTGGTTTTTGGGGGGTCGGGATGAAGTTAAGGCCCCTGCCCAATGCTACCAGTTCAATGTGGGAGAGTTGAGCGTCTGATAGATTTTTCACATAAGGCATACTTTTCTTGGCCCTCACTTTTGGTTAGAGGTGGTATGCACAAAAACTTTGATTTGCAATCATATCTGCATTTCTACAGTAATTTCTTCAGTAATATATGTCATATGAACTTTGACCTGACCTTGACCTAGGTCACCAAAACTGTACACCCCCTCTAGGGTGATTATGTTGGTCTTATAGAACACGTGCAAACAATTTAGTGCCTTCAAATCTAGCTTGGCAGCCTTTATTTGCAATCTTATCTGAATTTATAAAATATTATTTAAAATTTGACCTTTGACCTCGGCCTGACCTTGACCTAGGTCACCTAAGCCGGGCACCCCCCTCTAGAATTGTTCAGTGGGTCCTATAGAACAAGTGTGCCAAGTTTGGTGCTTTAATCCGGCGGGTCACGATTTTGCCAAAAATTGGCGCTAAGCCACTGGACTATACCGCATGATGTGTGGAATTAGAATGGATGCAGCGCGCAGTGCGAGCTTGCTGCGTGCATGCTGAGCTAGCGCGCTCACTGGAGATATGAAAACACTGCATCACCAGCAAACGAACGTCGTTAATTGTCCAATCACAAAATTGCAACAAGGCTACGGCTATTGCGCAGTCTAACATTAATTTTTGAGCAAATTTGCGTTTATTTTTCAATGATAGTGCAATGAATTGAAACTAACAAATCGACAAATACGTCAATATCATCAAGTATTCTGACCGGCTGTAAACAAACATTGCGTAACATCTAGCAGACGAAAATTGTTCTAAATTATTACATCGTAATTTGGCAAACACTAATTCAAGTATCGCTTGGGGGCGCAATAACTAGCCGTAGGCTCTACCGTAGCCGCGTCCGAATTCCATATGCCTTAGCGCCTACGTAGACGTAGCTGTAGCTGTAGACATAGACCGTAGCTCTAGACTCTCGTTTCGGACACGGCCGTAGTATTCTTTGTATTTTCCTCACGCCTGCAGACTCCTTCCCCAGCCGTTCTCAGTCGGCATGCCGTGGATGATTTCTGCCAGCGTCTGTGGGCCTACCTGACCATCAAATCGCTCCTGAAATCCCGGCAGGTATCACGAAGTGGCTATGAGAAACAGACATTGAAAGCCAAGGCCTTGGAACTTTCGCTAAGGGTGAGTATGGAATGTTGAGCTGTTAATACGATGTTAACACTCATTTTTCGTTTAAATTTTTGCCATGTACATTATACTGTCAAAAACGTTAGGTACAACATAGGGAAGTGTTACTTGCGCAACATGAATGTGAAAGTGCTACAAATTGTTAGTGATCTTGGGTAAAAATCAACCAATATGTGGGAAGGATTTAGCTCAAGTATTGCCAACCAATTTTGCCCAACTTTTGTGTAGTGTTTAATCTGATTTTAGTTCAATTCAGTAGTAATTTTTTCATAAAGACACTACCGTCAACACGTTTTGTTTTAACGACCAACGTAAAAGAATGGCCTATTTTAAAACAAAATATATAAAATATATTTTTAGCTATTATATGTTTTCCCGGTTATTTTAAAACATTTTTTATTCAAATTCACTAGCCGGCTTAATAATTTTGTCCGAGAAAATAATTCACACGCCGTTCACCAAACTAATTTTGTCATTTATCATTCAATGTGAACGTTTGGTCCCCCTTTTAAAGGTAGAATACACCATTTTGCAGATATCGAAACAAATTAATACCAAATTATTAAGAAATATTTAACTTATTTGAAATTAAATAATGATTCTAGGCATCCAGCAAAATGATTGCGTTAGATATCCTGTAATTGTTCTGAAACAAAAACAACCCCAAAATAACAAGAACAACTGTCCGATGCCGGTTGAAAACAAACAACGTTTTTCTTGATTTTTTTCGGCATCCATGATACAACCCTCTAAATCCACCTATTTCTGATAATTCAAGCAATTACCTATCCTACCTTTAAACACCGAGTCAAGAGTATTCTCCATTACAGATGAAATTCGTTTAAAGTTGTTGCCAAAGCCGAAAGGCAGCATTCAGAGATCAAATTTATGCTAAGTAAATTAATCTGGTCTGTGAGTCAAGCACACACTAGATTCATTCGTTTAACAGACGTTTAAAATTGATCGATAAGAAGAATTTGAGCGCTTAATGCTGCTTTTTGGCAAAAGCTTAGACAAATTGTATCTGTAATGAAGAATATTCCCAAGACAATAACGTTAAAAAGAGTGATCATCAATTTAAAATTGAATGGTTAAAGACTATGGGTTTGGTGGTTTTTTTTGTCCTCAAAAGAAATTTAAATGTTTGCGAGAGTTGGTGAATTTGATTGAAAAGTATTTTAAAAAATAGGAAGAATTTTTTCGCTCAATTCTGCCTTTGACAACAGCTTAGACTAATTGTATCTGTAATGAAGACAATTTCCAAGACGATATAATGTTAAAAAGAGTGACCATGAATTTAAAATTGAAAGGTTAATGACTATGGGTTTGGTGGGATTTGTTTTCTTCGAACAAAATTGTAATGTTTGCGAGAGTTGCTGAATTTGATTGAAAAGTATTTTAAAAATAAGAAGAATTTGATCGTTCAATGCTGCCTTTAATGGCCCTGTCACACCAGACCATTTTAGGCCAACGCGTGAGTAACGTGTTGTAATGTTGGCAACACGCTGGCAAACGCTGACCAACGCTTGGCCAGCGTTAGCAACACGCTGAGCGCGTTACTCACGCGCTGGGACTTGCTGTCACACGCTGAGGAAAACATATTTTTTTCAACATACATACAATTTCCAGCGTTTGCCAGCGTGTGGCTGTACACGCTGGCGGAGCGTTGGAGGTTTGTTACTCACGCGTCGAACACGCTAGACGATCGTTATCAACCGTACTCACACGCTGGCGCACGCTGGCGTACGCTGGCGTACTCTGGCGACACGCTGGTTATGGCCCTCTCATAAGGTTCATAGCGTATGCCACGCGTGAGTATCGTGTGAGGAACGCGCTCAGCGTGTGAGGAACGTATCACTGATTTATAGTAAAAATACGACAGCGGGTCGCCAGCGTGTGAGTAGTGGGTTGGTAACGATCGTCTAGCGCGTTCGACGCGTGAGTAACGACCATCCTGCGCGCCGCCAGCGTGTGCAGTCACACGATGGCAAACGCTGAAAATTGTAGGTATGTTGAAAAATGTATTTTTGCCTCAGCGTGTTCCAGCGTGTTCCAGCGTGTGGGTAACGCGCTTAACGTGTTGCGAACGCTGGCCTAGCGTTGGTCAACGTTTACCCGCGTGTTACCGAAATTCCAACACGTTGGCCTAAAACGTTCTGGTGTGACAGGGCCATTAGTGTAGTAGCGCGTCGGCTTTTTATACAATTAATCACGTGGTCGTTGCAGTACGCTGGCGTGCGTTGAAACGCGCTACTCACGCGCTGGGCAGTCGTTCATCAGTCGTCGAGCGCGTTACTAACGCGTTTCTCACGCGCTGGCGAACGCATTGAACCCGTTAACAACGCGTTATGGACACGCTGAAATCACGGTTCCACTTGACTTTTTCTGTGGAAGTTCAGCGTTTGCCAGCGTATCAACTATTTTTAACGCGCTACTCACGCGTTGGCCTAAAACGTTCTAGTGTGACAGGGCCATTAACAACAGCTTAGACAAATTGTTTCTGTAATGAAGAATATTCCCAAGACGATAATGTTAAAAAGAGTGACCATCAATTTAACATTGAATGGTTATTGACCATGGGTTTGGTGGGATTTATTTTTTTTTGAACAAAATTTTAATGTTTGCGAGAGTTGGTGAATTTGATTAAAAAGTATTTAAAACAATAGCCGGGAAAACCTATACTTAACCAAATTGTGCTTCCTCCCTTCTGCAGTACCAGTTCGTCACTCCGTTGACATCCTTGCTCGTCGTGCGACCGGAGGAGGTAGACCAGGTCTCCGCGCCAATCGAAGGCGAAGGCGGAGCCGAAGGCGGAGCCGAAGGCGAAGCCCCAGGAGCCGAGGTTGCACAGGACGAGATTCAAGACGGGGGACCCTCGAGGAAGCAGCCCACACCTCAGAATAGCCCATCAGGTATTTGTGCTGAATAGAATGCGAGCCCTCAGCTCAAATCAGGTGACTGATTTTTGTCAGCAAAACCTGTAATACAGGTTTCCCCGGCTCATTAAAACATTTTTACAGTGTAACAAATTCATTTTGTTTGTTTTTATAAAAAGTGCTCGCAACAGAGTTGCCAGCACTTTCTGTTATTTCAGAATGTAATTCAAAATTCAGTTTTTAAAATGTAATCAAATTAAGTAAGCTTCCCTTGTATTGCGGGTTGCTTGACGAATTATCTGCTGTTGACAAAACATTTTCATGTGTCTGAATAATAACATGTGTCTGTATAATATAATGTGTTTCTCTTCCAACATCCATTAGGTAGTGCAGCTGTTGGTCAAGGGGGCGTGGCCGGAGGCGGTGGAGGAGGAGGAGGAGGCGGCGGCGGGGGAGGAGGCGGCGGCGGCGGGGGAGGAGGCGGTGGCGGGGGAGGATTTGGTATGCATTATGACCTTCTCTCTTATCCCACTAGCCTTGCTAAATAAACAAAAGGATGTGCTGCCTGCAAAAATGCCATTAAAACACTACTGGCTTTATTATGACGACTTTATACTTACTTTAAATTATGATGAATTATGCAATTAGGTAAAAGGAATTATGATGAATTATGTATTTAAGTAAAATTAGCGAGCGATATGAATGAGTGGGTAGAAAATGAGTGAGCGATAACAGGTTTAAAATGTAGGTACATTTATATGGGGGATTGACCAATGGTTAAAAAATACAATTCATAAATACCTGGGACAGTTTAGGCATTCCTAGTATTGGTCGAGAGCCCGTCACGTGGCCGGTATTAAACGGACGATAAAGACATGGCTGGAAGTGTTTAAAACCAGCTGGCATCAAAACCCTGTCACGCGATGTCGCATTATACCCGTATTAAACAGAGTGATTAAAACCTCTCGAACACACATTTATTCCCTTATTTAAAACCAAAATAATTGGTGTTTATTTCCTTGCAGCGGATAGTGACCCCCACTTCGTGGTGCATGTTCCTGCCAGCGACATCACCGTCTGTTTTGATATCTTGGGCCAGGCTGGGGAGGTCTATAATCTCCTGACAGATGAGCAATTGGGTAACACAGTCCTCAGTCCTCCATTAGTTTTTATTATTACATTTACAACCACGTTATAGACCCTTATGCTGCTCTCACACTGTGGCGAATATTCTTGCGAATATGAATATTTGAATTTCGCGGTGAATTCGCCCAAAAATTGCGATTGGATAGTTAATATTTTCATCTCGGTCACCCGTCGGTCGTCCTCGGTCGTCCCTCGACCTCTCCTTAAATATCTTACGAATATAATGCTTACCAACGCTTGCCAATGCTTTCCAATGCCTTACGAATAGCTAACGAACGTTGCCAACGCTTACGCACGCTTTACCAACGTTACCAATGGCTTACCGATGCTTACGAAAATTGACGGCGAATGACCATCTTCACAACATTCGCTGAAATTCAGGAAGCGCTTCCTAAATTGACCGATCTTCGTAAGGAGGTG
This sequence comes from Crossaster papposus, assembly GCA_037893245.1. NCBI lineage: Eukaryota > Metazoa > Echinodermata > Asteroidea > Velatida > Solasteridae > Crossaster > Crossaster papposus. Next base: position 530,757 of record JBAIAA010000290.1, on the reverse strand, counting down.
GGAATGACCATTGAACGTTCCGAATTTGTTACCAACGCTTACGAAGACACGGCAAATGTTGCGAAGTTTGAGCGATTGTCAAATATTTCCATTCGTAAGCACATTCGCTAGCATACTCGCCACAGTGTGAGAGCAGCATTAGAAAACACTTTAGCATAATTTTAAATTTATTGGGGAGACAATTGGAATTAGGGAGACACTTCAATGTCTGTTTTGTTTAACCTGATAATTCCCTGACGTTTTTAAATTGCTGTGTTTAGTCTGAAGAAAGTCAAACCCAATTTTTTTAACAGATCAGTGTCGAAATAAAGTATTACAAATATTTCAAAAATTACAGCGAAAGCAAATGGTGTATGCTATACTATGCTATACTTTTAAAAGCGTTACATAATAAATCGGGAGTAGGTTCCTTCCGGGAGGTTTCTGTTTTTAATGTTAATTTCAACCGGATTTCAATTTGTTATGAGAAATGCACATAGCATCTAAACTCATCACAAAAAGTATCGAGACACTTAAAAACGATCCAATAATTAACGGCTTGAAAGAGTATGGATTAATCGAAGCAAATAACCCAGTGCATAATTTTGTTCTGCGTATTTTGACACCTCGATTGTTGAGATATGATGTTGTGGAGCGGAGTTATTGTAATTTCAATGGTCGTAGGTCCAGTTTTAAAAGTGACAATCGTCCCTATAGAAGCAGGTTTGCATTATTGTTTTGAATGATCAGGTATATGCTTTACACACGTGTACAAAAATGCAACCGACAAAAACCTGATCATTCAAAACAATAATGCAAATCTGCTTCTATAAGGCTAATTGTCAAAACAATGTGTCAAAATACGCAGAACAAAATTATGCCCTGGGTTATTTGCTTAGAATAATCCATACTCTTTCGGGCCGTTAATTATTGGCTCATTTTTAAGTGTCTCGATACTTTTTGTGATGAGTTTAGATGAAATAACCACGCGAAATGTTATTTAACAAAAAATGTACAGGTCCTATATTTCTTTGCGAACCGCATCTCTATACGTTTTTAATGGCCACTAACTTACAAGAGCCCACATTTAAGTGAACTTTCTGTTAAATACCAGGCATCCACATCACGGGCTTCATCGTAGCCGCACCCAAGCCCGTCCCAGGGACGCTTCACATCCGCACGTACTTCGGCCGCCTCGGGGTGCGCTTCGGGGGACACACCGTCAAACTTTCCACCAGTAACATTGTCTTTGATGGTAACATGGCGCTGTCTTGGAAAAACGCCGTAGCTGTACACAAAGGTAATTCAAACGCAACTTTCTTGTTATCCTGTAATTATTCTGAAAAATTGAATTTTATAAAAGAAAATCGCGATCGCCGGACGGCGATCCCGAAAAAACACAAATAACATAGAAAAAAACACCTGCTCGAGGCCGGTTGAAAACAAACGCTGTTTTTTGTGCTTTTCTCGGCATCCATGGTTGTAAAACTTTAAACAGGTCAGTTATTTACGATATTTACTATAAATTACAACCCCCAAAATCTACCTATTCATGATAATTCAAGCAATTACCAATGGTATATCCTACTTTTAATACCGCAATTTAATCACTGTAACAGCACTTATTGTATTACAAGCACACTGTAAAAATTGGGTAAAAATAGTTAGGCACCACAATTACTTTCATCAACAGTTGGTTGCTATACAACTGTGAGTAAATTTAGTTGGGCAAACGAACGCTGCCCGAGGTTGGGTAAAACAAGTTGATTATTGAGTGCAGACCATGTCTTTGAAAGTTGGATTTTTTTATTGGGAGATTAACGAAAAAAAAGGTTGGACAACACAACTTTAACCAACAATTGGTCTGTGGTTATTTAATTGTTGGTAAGTTTGATGAACAAAAGGACCAACTTTAATTCCCGTTTGTTGGGCAAATGGTAACCTGTCACCACAAAATGAGATTAAAGTCGCACGATGTGATTCAGAGATATGGCCATCCAAAGTCAAAATATGAAGTTGTGGTCAATTTTAAGATTTTGCGTAATTTGGAAAGCCCAAGTCCTCTTCTACATATTCCCATTTTTTGGGTGAGATCAGATAATTGAAAACCTCTTAAATTACGCGATTTTGCGTAGTGTTTGCGTAGTTAGTGTTTGGATTAAAGTCCATTAGTGGTCTATATAACACGGTTATTAAATATGAAAATAAGGTCCTCGTAAGTATCCCACGTTTTCTAAATTTTGATATTTTTGTTTATACAATAGTTTGTATGTGTGAAAAAAATTAAGAAGAAATAATGATTAGAACAAAGCCGTTGCTATGCTCAACCGAACCTTACTTGTCCTGTTTTGTAATCTTTTGCGTGTTTTGTTTAAGATGTTTAAAGTAAATTTTCTTACAAACACGTTTTGTGAAACCCATGACTTTCTAGAGCGCTGTAAAATGTATTTATCTCAAGTGTTATGTACCATTGAGAAGCTCTGTTTCTCAAGAATTTGAAAATACCAATATCTTAATTTTCAATATTTCCGACTTTACTCTTATCTTGTGGTATTCACCAGAAGCTGGGTAAAAGAATGTATGGTTGTATAGCTAAATACTAATGGACCATATCTATGAAAGTTGGTTAAAATATAACATGAACATACATTGGAGCATCGGGCGTAACCGATTTCCAGCCCTTCATTACCATCACAGCCTTCGTTTTCAAAGCTGTGTTTTTTGTGATGTCTTGTGCATGACATTAAATTCCTTAAATTCTTTGCTTTAAAATGATATATAATTTATTGGGTACGGCATTTAAAAAATGTCTAATATTGAGAAAAACCAGCGGTCATTACACACATCAAATTAGAAAACATAAATTTGCGATCAAAAAGTGTCACAAACGTCGGCACGAACGAGGTAAACAAAGCATGTGAGTAACGTTCGTCGGGGGTTTCCCATCAGCTGGACCTAAAAAAACGATTCCCTACTGTCAACTTCGCCATTTTCAATCATAACTCAAGATAGCATAAGCGCGACTTTACGCCATTTTCGTGGGAGCAGGTCATAGTAGTTGAAAGTGTACATTTACACATGTATTCTGAACCGCCTTGTTGCGTTTGTTTATGGTGTAAATGGAAGACACATTCCTGGCGACACGAAGGTGAATTGGTGTTAGGGTTAGAATCGAGGACGACCTCGATTGAGATTCGTGTACAAAACCAATGAGAGCCGTCGGAAAAAGTACAAACAACGGAAATTATCGAGAGGAACAAAAGAAACTCCTCGATTTACACCATAAACAAACGTACATGGCCACCAATACACACATATGTGTGTACTGCCCTGGTTAGGCCTGAATCATACCAAACAAGTACTTCACTCGACCAAGTACCCCTCACATATCCTGCCTGCCTTTCTCCTGCCGATCCGCGAAAATCTCCTTACATATACAAGATGTATCTCGAAAAACGCAGTAGTTAATAACACCATAATTAATGTCTTTTTCTTATCATTTTTATCACTAAAATGCCTTTATATCTTCTAACCACGCGTTCTAAAAATGGATCCTTTTTTCCAATTACTTTGTTTCTGTCATCAGGTAATATGTCTTTGGTTGTCCGCAACAACCAAGTCGAGATTAGCAGTGCCGATGGCCGTATCCGTCTTGCCTTTATGCTGCATCGTATGAACCCAGACAACACATTCAAAGTGGACCACTTGGGGTTCTACATTGTCAACCACCAGGGATTGGCGGACCAAGTCCACGGATTAATAGGTAAGTATAGGTTTACCCACACATTAAAAACACAAAAATTATTCAACATTATAAACGGTTATTACTTTAATTTCGTCCCAAGAAGACTGGAAAGCGTAAATGCTATAATGAATACATTTAGTCATTGGCAATTCCAAGTAATCAATGGTCTACTAATTTTAACATTTGTCCATTCAATGTCGTCAGGGGCCAATTTCATAGAGCTTCTAAACACACAAAGTTTGCTTAGCACAAAAAAAGTCTTGCTCATTAAAAACAGGTTACCAGCCAAAATTCTACGTGTTTTTCATGCTAAGCAAAAAACCCGCTGATTATCAATCCAAAACAATAAAGACCATGTGAAAATTGGGTCTGTAACCTTGTTTTTTGCCAAGGACAAATGTTCATGCTAAGCACATTTTTTTGCTTAGCAGCTCTATATGAAATTGGCCCCAGACGCCAATCGAATTCGTCCCACCTAATGATCATCTACATATTATGTACGTAAATGCAATGATTGAATTCGCCTGTGTTCAATCGATTTTCAAGAATTTATATTCATCGCAGTTGGTACAACAATGCACAGACGTATTTGGTACAGTGTATTGCAATACAAGAAACTAAAACATGTGGAAATATAAATGTATATGACCCGCTCCAGGAAAAAGTTGATATCAGTCGCGAAATGCATTTACGTTTAATTGCATGTTAAACGTTGAGAGGGTGACATGTTTTGTCAAAATCTTAAATGACATTTTTAATATCTAAGGTTTCAGATTTAATTAACCAAAAGCTGGATTTCAATAAATAAAGTGAAAAAAAACTGTTAAGAGTGCACGATTTAAATGTTTTGTTGTGTTTCGAACCTTATTTTCTCCATTGTGTAATTTGAATTCCTTGGAAGCTCAAAATATGCAAAAATATCATATCACTGGAACGGGAGGGGCTATGGAGCTCCATTGAGTACCAAATAAAAGCTTATTTCAGGACTTTCCAACCATGAACATAACTCATATTTTTTCGACTTATATCACCTTTTTCTGGAGCGAGTCACATTTGTATGTCATAAGTATAGGCCTACTTAGTTCTTACATGAAATAGAACTAATTTACATTTGTATTTACATTTTGTTTTTAGACGAAATTAAAGTTAACCGTTTATGAAATCTGTAATAACGGCAGCATCGAAATAAATGTACTGTGTAGGTTTTTCCGGCCATTTTAAAACAATATCATTTAAGTTCACCAACTCTTGCATTCAATTTTGTCCGAGAAAATAATTCACACGCTTTTATCAAACCAATTTAGTCACTTATTCAATTTTAATGTTTAGTCACCCTTTTTAATAAACACCATGTAAAAAATATTCGTTATTTCAGATAAAATTCGTCTAAGCAACAGCTAAGACGAAATTGATCTATAATGACGAATATTCTCGATCCATTGGTAAAATAAAGTGACAAAACTTTGAAATTAAAATAACTAAACTGGTTTTGTAAAATTCTTTGAATTCTCTTCTTGGACGAAATTGAATGTGAAAGTTGGTCAATTTGAATGAAAAATGTTTAAAAATAGCCAGGAAAACCTATACTAAAAATGGTATATTATTACAGGGCAATTTCAGCGAAGACAGGTACACGTCAAGCCACAGAGTGAACCGAAGGACGGAGCAGCGGGGGAGCTTACCGTCCTGGACCGGCGGGTTAATGTGGTGCAGCGGTCCCGCATGAACTCCCTGGTTGGTCACAAGCAATCCTGCTGGTTCGCTGCCGACAACGCCCACGGCCTGATTGACGGCTCGCATACCGATTACCTGGTGCCACTGAAGATGATGCCGTGAACCAGCGTCACTTTGTTCTGATTATAGGTTTTTCCGCTCAATTTTGGCAAATGAGCAGCCAATTTAATTTTCGTGCCTTCGAATTAGAGCGATTTTGCTCTTTAGAATTCGGGCATTCAATTTAGTTTTGAGGCATTTAAATTCCTTTATCAATGTGTTCAATTTAGCATATCGTCGTTTTTTTTCATTCAATTTAGCTGTTCGACTTCTTTTTTTGGCTGATTTTATTTTGTATTTGTTTTTATTTTGTAAAAAGCAACTAATATTTACTAAATCAGAATATTCTGGCTTTTTCACGAAAACCAGATACGCCGAGTTTTCACGAAGTGACACTATTCGTGTGTATTAGCTACGGGCTTTGTTACACTTGGTGAAAACGCCAGAAATTGGTCCCGCGTATCGAGTTTTCATGAAGTGACGCTATCTGTGTGTATTAGCTGTAGGCTTTGCGTTACTTTGTGAAAACGCCAGAAGTGGGTCACGATATGGCCCTGACATTAGTGTTACCGTGACTTCGTGGTGACGTTGACAAACTGTTGTATTTTCCTTTCAAGTCAGTCAAACATTTTGTTTGTCTTTATTCATTTATGTTTCCCGTATATTATTATACTATTTTATTTCGGAGATACCTAAACTTGTGAGTTAGTCTTGCATGCGCACTGTGGACCTCCGAACAATATAGGTCCACACGATGCGGGAAGAGGTTACGGTTTGTGGACTTGCCCAGGTCCACAATCCGTTTTTCAGTTTCCGAAAAAGAGCGCTAGAGGAAAAACGGGTTAGGGTTATATATAGAAAAGATAGAAGGAACAGCTGACAGGCCCAAAATCCAAATTTGAGGGTAAATTTGTTTTGGGGAAGCGAGAAAAATGAGTATTTAGTCAAAGTTTTTTAACTACACGAAGACAAAGGAATGTCCACAGTACGTATGTAAGGTAAAGCTAGTTGTGTGTTTGTTTGTGAAACTTTAGTAGTGTGTGTTATTGTTTGGGTGTTTCCTTGGGTTTTGTTATCCTGGCTTGTTGTTGTTTATTCACGGGAACGGCATCAGAGAGCTACTTCGTTTCAAATTGGCCACTATCAAGATGAATTGAACGCTATTTTGTTGTGTTATACCAACACAATTAAATGTTACAGCAATACTTTTATAGCCTAGAGCTCTTTGAAAAAGCTTCTGTTTTCTATTCAAAAGCTCAATATTTGCTTAGCTCCTTTTCTTCAACTGAAAAGACAGTAAGCATAATGTAAGGAATTGCTAAGACAAATTTTCGATACATTTCAGTTATACTCGGTACTAGATTATGGACCAAATTAACCTTTTTTGTGGGCGGATCATCGAACAGAAAAAAGTAATATATATTACTTCATTATATTGCTTCATGATGAGCCAAGTACGTCATTCCTTCAAAAGATTCTCTACCAAAATGATTGGGCCCCATCTCGAGGCAGTCATGTTTCCTGTAAATGTTGTGCCGTTTATTTTTAGATAGCTTATTTTTAGACAGTGTTTTTGTTTACCTCTATAAATAAAATAAACGTTTCGAAAATGTACCAATAAATTGAACACAAAATTCCACTCGTATGAATGATTTGTTTGTTGCATTGTCAATTTATCTACGAATACCACATAAACAAAAACAGTGAAACCTACTCACTTTTTTATTAAAATGCCAAAACCAGAAACGAAACTCCCAATCGATCTGGCGCACGATCAATAATGGTTCCTAATTAACGCATGCGCCGCTGCGCGCTCCTCGAAAACACAGCCTATTGTCGTGGCCATCAACTGAATTGCTCGCCCAAAGTCATTAAGGTAAAAGTCACCTTGATACAGCGCGCAATATACCAAGGTAGATTTTGCGCACACGCAATTGGTTTGACCATAGAGCAAGGAAGATACATATTTTAGTCCTACAGGTGTTGATCACGAACGCTACGCGTTACAATACGGTATACATGTATATGTATATTGTATGGCACCGTAGGATTTTCTTTCTCCCGCGCTCGCCACAATTTTTGTCGATTTTCTATTTAGTTACTGGAGCACACGTTTTTTCATAGAGGCGTCTCATATTTAACAGTATTATCGCATTTGAGGAGGAAGGATTATCTTTTGACTCGGAGGTAGTCTTGCGGGGAGGATTATTCTTGTATCTGGTAACGTTTTTTGAGAAGTTGATTCGCCATGCGGTTAGTCGTGACGCACGTCATTTTGTTATGCCTTCTGTGCTGTGTGGCATTGATTGTTCATGCAGGTAAGAATATATTTTGTTTTCTGAGTAAACCCCTTTCCATCGGACTATTTTATGTTGTTTAAGAGAAACTTTGTTCCACTGATAACTAGAACGGGTGTATTACACTTGATCGAGTTATACACTGTACACGTTTTCCAGATATATTTTGTATAACTCTTGGAATTTTCCGTTACTCGCCCGACAAATTCTTGTTTTTCTTCGTATTCTTAATCGAAAGGGACTCTTAGTCGATCGATTGGCAATAGTCATATAATTTCCTCAAGTAAGGGCAATGATGATTGTTTGTTATGATAAGTCGATTTGGTGATATACATTTGCTAAAATAATACTAGTAATGACATACCTAATGGGTAAAATGTTAAGCCGATATTTTAACTGAAATTGCAAATTCTTGAGTAGCCATATGAAGAGATTATAGACAATTCTTATGTGCGATATAAACATTTAGTAAAGAGGTTTTTGTTCTTCTTTTAACTCTATTTTAACTCTTCTTTTAACTTTTAAGCCTTTTCTAGCAACATTTAAATATTCATAAAGCTATACTTACATTATGCATGTTACATGTAAACTAAGGAATTATTCATGACTCGGTAGTGCCGGAATATATTATGTGAACTCTCCCAATAGCAAAATAGCACAGGCTCAAGCCTACTGAATCTAATGAAAAATTGAGCACCTTTTAATATTGATTATTAACGGTTGAATGTTGATTGCTTCGCTAGGTATCAAATTACTTCTATAGTTTGAAATTTCGACAGAATAATAAGCACCTAGTTTAATAGCGCGTAATAGTCATATAATTTCCACCAAACTACAAATAATACCAGTACATATAATGACATACATAATGTGTAAAGTGTTAAGCCGATATTTTCACTGAAATTGCAAATTCTTGAGTAGCCATATGAAGAGATATAGGCAATTCTGAATAATTTTTTGCGCTGAAATAATGTGCGAGATTTAGTAGAGAGGTTTTCTTCTTTTAACTCTATTTTAACTCCTCTTTTAACTTTTAAGCCTTTACTAGCAACACTTAAATGTTGCTAAAGCTATACTTGCATTATGCATATTACATGTAAACTAAGGAAACTAAGAAATGTACTTCAATGGTCTCCTTAACAAGACAACCAAAGCTCTCCATGATCATGACTCCAACAAAGAGCTTGCTGACAATTTTTTGGCATTTTTTTATCGAAAAGGTTTAGAAAATTCGGATCCATGTGAGCTCTGAACTAACCACTTGTGTCACAGTTGTCAAATCATGCCCCTTCCATGACGTTGAAAAGATCATCATGCGATTCTCTAACAAAGCTTGCTCACTTGATTCCTTACCATCTTGGATAGTTAAAATATAATCTCTCCTCCTTGTTACCGGTTATCACAAAGATTGTGAATACATCACTTATCTGGTACATTCCCAGTTAGTCTGAAACAGTCCATCATAACACTTGTTCTTAAGAAAAATCCAGCTGATCATAATAACTTGAAGAGTTATCGTCCTGTGGCGAACATCCCATTTTTGGCAAAGGTTATTGAGAAGGCTTGTTTAGCACCTACCTCAAAGACAGATCAACTAAGGTTTCAATCAAAGGAGAGCATGTTCTCTGCTACTCTTTGGCCCAGGGCTCTATTGTAGGTCCACTTGGTTTCACCATGTACATTACACCTATTAATCCGTTTTTCCCTGTATTAATCTGTTTCCCCCTGTATTCGCATTGTTTTTATCGCTGTTCTTCAATTTGTTTCTGTTTTTTTTTTAAGTTTTGTCTGCTTCTTTGGTTCATGTTAGGCGCTGTGAGCTTGGTATAGCGCGGTATAAATATTTTGTATTATTATTATTATTATTATTCATGACACGGTGGTACCGGAATATATATTATGTGAACTCTCCCAATAGCAAAATAGCACAGGCTGAATCTAGTGAATAATTGAGCACCTTTTTAATATTGATTATTAACGGCAAAATATTGATCGCTTCGCTAGGTATCAAATTACTTCAGTAGTTTGAAATTTCGACAGAATAATAAGCGCCTAGTTTAATATCGCGAAATTTAATGTTGCTCAAAATCAGCATTCGATATCGTTTTATGAGCAGGCTATACTGGTAATCTTCCAGCGATATTTAAGCAAATTAACTAAGTTTTAAGGGAAAGTATTCTGCAAGCTTGCTCTGGTATAAAATTCATTCTTCTGGGATGCTTTCATTTTGAGAGAAAAATTAATATTAAATAAAGTGCAAAAATGCTTCACAGAGATGCATTTTTGGAAATTTCCATAAGTATCGTAGTTGGTTTAAAATAAAAAATGTTGATTGTTGTTTTTTCTTCGAAATTCACAGAGCTATTACATGTATATCACTCCGTTTCCTGAAATATATGAACAACTCTGATCTATCATTGACAATTATTGTGGTGTTTTTTGTTAATCAAAATTATCAAAATGACCACATCAAGAGCCTTTGTCAACACAATGAAAGAGTTCCTAAAAAGCAAACTGTTGTGGCAAGAATAAGAAATTTCCTGTCATTTTCATTGGACAGTCTTGCGTATGTGTTATTAGCGTATGTGTTATTAGCGCATGTGTTTACCTTAAAGGTAGGATACACCATTTGCAGATATCCAAAATATTTACTACCGAATTATTAAGAAGTATCTTACTTATCTGAAAGTAAATAATGATTCTAGGCATTCAGCTAGATTATTGCGCTAGATATCCTGTAATTGTTCCACACAATTTTAAAAAAAGAAATAAGAACAAACTCAAGAACAACATAAGAATAACTGCCCGACGCCGGTTGAAAACGAACGCCGTTTTTCTTGCTTTTCTTGGCATCCATGACTGTAAAACTTTGGACAGGTCAGTTAAATGATATTTACTATAAAATACACCCCAAAATCCACCAATTTATGATAATACAAGTAATTACCAATGGCGTATCCTACCTTTAAAGGGATATTACGTCCTGGAAGCGCCTGGTTGGGCGAAATGGTGTTAAAGGGAAACTCCACCCATAGTTTATAATGGCATAATGTTAAAGAGTGTCAATTGCCATTGTGACTTGATTTTTATTTCATTTTTATCGGTTTCGGTAATCATATAAAACAAAGATTTTCTCGCACTGCACTTACCGTCATGCGAGCCGCCATTTTGTTCTGGTTTATCGGTACATATGGGATATTGTGACGTGGTGTCTGCACCATCAGTACGCGAAGCCCGATCGATAGCGGCCCCGCACGCGCAAGGAATGCAAGTGAACCCTTTTGTGTACGGCATAGTGTATACATAATGTGTACTGCGTTTGTTTATGGTGTAAATGGAGGACACATACCTGGCGACACGAAGGTGAATTGGGGTTAGGGTTAGAATCGAGGACGACCTCGATTGAGATTCGTGTACAAAACCAATGAGAGCCGCCGGAAAAAGGAAATTACAAAGGACATTTTTGAGAGGACCAAATGAAACTCCTCGATTTACACCATAAACAAACTTGTGTGTACATGTGAAAGTGGGCTCAAAATTTTACGGAGAATGACCTGATGCCATAATTACTAGCTCACAGATTTTATATTCTTCTCAGAAAATACAAAAATAAACGATAGTTTGTGGTGCGTCAAGTCGATATTCTGCACAGAAATGCAATAAATGTACTCGCAATAGTCGGGCGCCGTACCACATACGTATGCATAATGTAGTTGGCCGCGTCAACACGCAATAAAGCGATGTGCATTGAGGTGCAGTAATACGTCATAATGTCCCGGATGAGGCGGAAAATTTGAACAATATGCGCATGAGTCGTTCTCGATAACAAATAAAAACAAATTATCTGCGGAGTCAGTATGTTACCATATATTCTTTTAGACTATAGGTAAAATATTATTGAGCCTGGAATTTCCCTTTAATCGAAAAGAGCTTAGCCTGTATATAAACATCCACACAAGTATCCTTAAAGGAACGTTTTTGTGTTATTCTTGGATAGAACGAGTTTCGGGTTCATTTTTGCGACCCCGAAAACTCGAGCTGTTTGGGTATAGTCGTAATTCCAGCCGTAAACACTTTTTGTGCGTTGGTGCTATGTGTAATTTATGCAGCACACCAAACGTATATCGTACATTATTAATTAAATATGCCATCGCTGGTAGCAAATTGGCTTTCTAGACGGTCGCACCCCTGCCATTGTCGTGACAATGTGTACATCTGAACTAGGATTATAAACATCAAGAACAAATACATTACAATAATAGGTTTTCCTATATATTCAAATTCAAATTCACCAACTATATATCACATTCAATTTCTTCACAGAAAAAAATTCACACGTTTTCGCCAAATCGATATAGTAATTTATCATTCAATTTCAACGTTTGGTCACTCTATTTAAACACCAGGTTGAACATATTCATCATTACATATCAAATTCGTCTAGCAACAGCTTTTGCGTAATTGCGTAATATTGCGAGTAGGTGTCCTCTTGTGCGTGCGTCACGCCCGTATTCTATACGCGAATCAATATTCAGAATAATTTTGAAAACGACGAATGTCATGCCTATAGGTTTTATTTAGACGCTACAGTGGCATGAAACCTCAATTTCCAGTGTGTTATCGGTTGTGTATTCAATGCACTATTTGCTGCACCAGTCTGATTACACGAGATACAGCCCATCATTATCGTATGACGGCCGGAAATGCGTCTACAGATTACCCAAAATGTCCGCCGCTTCAAACTTAAACAACGTGGTTTTATTTCGTCTTTTCTCGGGAACGGTATAAGACATTATAGGTTGGTTTCCTTTCAACCAGATGTTTGAAATAGGATAAATAAACATTTCAAAACATACAATTTTCGGGGATTTCAGGCAATGTACCCCTTTAAGGACTCTAAAATACGGATTGTGGTATTGCGCATGCCTTGTGAGGTTTCAACCAATGAAAGTATAAGCCGACTAGATTTCACAGACGTCCAAATTTCATGACATCGGAAAAGTGTTTAAAACCCCGGTGTTTTATCATCGGTTTAAAACCGGCCACGTGACGGGCTCTCAGCCAATAGGAATGGGTAAACTGTCTAAGGTATTTATACATGTTACCTATTAAATGAAATGTTGAATACCTTCCGCATAAAACTACGATGAGTCGACAATACACACTACATGTATAAGAAACACGTTGCACTTAATGAAAATTCATTGTTATTCGGCACCAAACCCATTGTTACCTGTTCCAATTGACACGGCATTAAGAATCGAATATTGTGTTCATACTGCATGTATATCTTTGGAGTACCTCCATGGTTGCCGTGTGTAAATTAATTTCCAGAAATCGATAATCGCACCAATTAAGACCACATTGTGACTTTGAGTTGTAAGAGACCACAACAATAGTGTGACGCCAGTATACAGAGTATCGATTCTAGTTGTATAGCCCATAATTATTTGCTCTTTCAAAAAACGGCCTCTCCATGGCAACAAAACGACCGGAGAAACGATTTAGCCACGTTGCGACGCATATGGTAAATTACACAAGGATATAAGAATATTTCAAGCGTTAAATCGATTAAACCCTTTTTATGGGGGTGGGGGAGGGGGGGGGGGGGGGGGGGGGGGGCGGGGTCACAAACAACTAATTGTTGACATTCAGACATGTATTTATTTGTAACATTTACACTAGGCATTTAATGTATAGGTTTTTTCCGGCAAACTTTACATTAAGTTTGTCCGATAATTATTTTTTTCGCTTTTACCAAACCAATTTAGTCACCATTCAATGTCAACGTTTGGTGACCCCTTTTTAAACACAAGTCGAGAATATTTACCATTACATATACAATTCGTCTAACGCTCTTTTTTTTCGAAAGGCAGCTTTTATAGATCAAATTCATATTCTATCAAGCAATTTTAAACTAATGTGTTCAATAAATTAGCATATATAATTTATAAATACATAACTTATTTAATTCCTGCGCTTTCGTAAAACCGCTTGAATTATAGGTTTTCCCGGCTATTTTAAAGCATTGTTTTTTATACAAATTTACCAACTCTCACATTCAATCTCGTTCGAGGAAAACAAATCCACAGGCTTTTACTAAACCAATTTAGTTATTTACCATTCAATTTCAAAGTGTGGTCACTCTATTTAAACATTGGATCGAGATTATTCGCCATTACTGATCAAATTTGTTTTTGATCTGTAATGACGAATACTTAGTGTTTAATAAGGGTCACCAAAGGTTGAAATTGAATGATAATTAACTAATTTGATTTGGTAAAAGCCTGTGAATGTTTACCCTCGGACGAAATCGAATGTGAGAATTGGGGAATTTAAATGAAAAATATTTTACAAAAGCAGGGAAAACCTTTAATTCTAGTTTCTCTTTGGATTTTGATGATTACTGCGGCATAGCAAACCAATTGTGCATTTTGTGATAAAAGCACTAACATTGGTACAAATGTAGCTAATTAATACCAAACATTTATAGATTGAAAGGCACGTCAAAGTTTGCCTTTTGTCAGTCAGTATGTGGTTAATAATGGCTAGCTGGGTGGAGTCTTAAAGTTTGTAATGTTTGTAGGTCGGACAAATATTACCAGTGGGAAAAACAAACAAATGAGGCAAATAACAAAATCCTGGGGCAATGCGGCCAGGGGGCGACTTGATACGATCCTCTGACCGGACGAACATTTGTTTCATCGTCTCTGTGTACTAAATCTCCCTAAGATATCCGAATTATCTATAGGCCTACTTAAACACACCAGCCGTACAGAGAGCCCACCTTTGCACTCAATAATACCTGCTATTGAAAACTGGAAGTGTGAAATTCACAATTTAGAGCGAAAACTTGACAGATTTATCACATAATATTCATTGTAGTTTGTATAACTGCCTGGACACAATCCGCCAATGTGCGCAGTGATCGTGCGCCGATTGCGCTGCCGGTGCCACCAGTCGAACACATCATATTGTATTTATAATTCACATTGTATTTATAATTCACGACTAGGGAGGAATTTTAAAGGCAAGTAAAATATAGCCGTCATAATTGACATAATGCCATAATCACCAGTGCGCCACCAATTGGCGTATGTTTGATAAAGTATTGGGGTTTTGAAATGTATGCCATAGTGTATTAATTTGATATCGGCGGATTATATTTGGTGTTTGGATGTATGAATTGTATGAGTTTAGTAGGTAATTCAAAGTATAGTGCATAGAACAGACGCACACTCTATGGCGGAGGGAGACCCCCCCCCTTCTTTTTGTGTTGGCTATTGTGTTCCCGGGACCTATAATAGTTCTAGGGGTGTGTGTTAGGTAACAACGAGTTATGTGTGTATGGTATAGGGACAAGAGAGGAAGGATGGAGGGCCCCGGTAGCAATTTTTTCCGTACCACTAACGCGTCAGATTGGCTAATTTTATTCCGCAGAACGACTTGGTCAGAGACTTTTATACCTTTTTCTATAAGACCCTATCTAGATGAGATTATTAACCAATAAATTTGGTTAATAGAAACAGGTATAAAAGTCGTGTATACGAAAAAATAGAGACTGTATACAATTAACTAGGGACTGTATCCATTTATTTTGGTGAATTATGGCTGTCAACGTCGTTGGTCTTCATACGTTCCGCGCGTATCAAAATCGATTCGAATTGAAGCGCTCGCTTTGGTCTCTGATTCAAGTCGCCCCATTCCAATGAAACGGCCGATCTCCATGACGCGTTAGTGGTACGAAACAAAAAAATCGCGCCCCGGCATCTGCCACATATCGTGCTTCATATGGGGTATAATCAGCCACGTGCATTAGTCTGGTACCCGACGCCATTGTCATTTGGACTTTATAGATGTAAATTGAACATTGTGTTGTTCTTGTTTTGATAGCTTTCGGTGAGGAGTCGCTAGAATCTCCGAAGTTCTGCCATAAGACAATTAAAGACGAACCTTGCATGCTGGATGATTGTACGAGGTATGTCAACCATTTCACTTTTCACTTCATTTTAGTGGTTTGGAGATCATCTGTATTCAGTTTTTTTCTTTATTCCGATGTTGTGAAGGAAATGTATACATAATTCTTAATTTGTCTGTGTTCACAATGTCCCCAGGCTGTAATAATTAGGTACTTCAAAATTATTTGAAACACGGTCAAAACTTGAAAGGCAAAATTGTTTTAATTTGAACACACGCAAATTAAATTGGTTGCTCATTTGCCGAAACTGACCGGGAAAATCTATACAAAAATATATTACAAATGTATAGGTTTTCCGGCTATTTTATAACGTTTTTCGTTCAAATTCACTGTCACAACTCACACTCATCCGAGAAAACAAACTTCATAGAGCAAGTGGCAAGAGAGGGGGGTTCTTATGAAAAATTCTCCCAAAATTGTTTAAGCAAAACTTAAAGCAGGTGCTGCAAATTGTATATGTTAATTATAGTATAGGTATATGTTAATCTTTACTCCACTTTATTTTCCACATAGTGGCCATGCATCAATGCTACTGCTAGCCTCAAACCACACACCCTTACATCTCAATTATTCTTTTCGTACATTGCGTTATCGGGACAATCCATAGGGTTTGTGTGCTAAAGGTCCAGTCACACCGGGCTTGCGACCAGGTTACGACCTAGCTGCAACCGAAAAATGTTTCAATCTTGGGCAAATCGTACAAAGAGCGTGCGACTGGTTGCAGAGGTCGTGGGTCATCGCCACAGCAACATCAGTCGCAGCAAGGTCGATGGTCATGTTCAAAACTTCTGACATGCGATTCCAAATCGTAAGAGGTTGCAGACAGGTCTTACATGGTCGTACCACCAGTCGTGCATGCTCGCACAACCAGTCGTGGATGATCGCGGTTCCCACAGTCGCACGATTAGTCGTGCAACTGGTTGTAGGTATATACACGACTGATCGTGCGAGTGGTTGCAGGTACGATACCTGGTAGGCCTACTAGTCGCATGATTACTACGACTAATTTTGCGATCAATCTTCTCCAATCGATTGTGATCGCACGACCAAGCGTGCCACCAATCGCACGTACCAGTCTTAACAGCAATCACAGCATGCGACCGCTATGGAGATCGTCGCAAACATTGGCGATTGGTCGTATCTCTGCCAAATCGCACCAATCACACGAACCAGAAATCGTACGATCCGGTGTGACTGGGCCTTAAGGAAAATCTCTCTAGTCTCAAACTCAGAATACTCTAGAATTTTACAACATTTGTCAACATCACCCTAATTTGTCTTCTTCTACTTTTTTTGGGTTATACCCTAACCCAATTTTACCTTGTTCTACCTTTACTGAAGACCCTACGCGCTATAGGGACTCAAAAATGTCCCCACTACTCGGTCTGGGTTTTTTTGAAACAAAAGAACTTGTCCCCACAACTAGGTGGAGGCTAGAACAACAGAGTCACATTTTGTGGAGACTCGACTGGACTCTAGCCCCGACGGGTAAATGACTCGACTCGACTCGAGTCACTGCATGCCAAATCGTACTCGAATCGACTCGAGTCCCTCATTAAAAGACCGAACTCGACTCGAGCGAAGGCTAATAACACTCGAGTCCCAAAAATAAGAAAAACAAATTTCCAACAATATTTGCAATCACTCTTATGGTGCATAATTTATATACACGTCACTTCGTGAATATTTAGTATGGTACAGCGTAATATAGATTTTTATTTATTTATTCAACTGCACGAACTCTCGCATTCAATTTCGTACGGGGAATTTTGCTTGTAGTAATTCATCATTCAATTTTTAATTTTGGTCACTCTATTTAAACAATGGATCGAGATTATTCTTTATTACAGATCAAATTTGTCTAAGCTGTTGCTTAGAAGAATTTGATCTGTCATGGCGAATATTTTCGACCTGGTGTTTAAAAAGGGTGACCAAACGTTGAAATTGAATAAGTGACTAACATTGGTCTAGTAAAAGCGTATGCAATTTTTCTTCAAACGAAATTAAATGTGAGAGTTAGTGAATTTGAATAAAAAATGGTTTAAAATAGCCTGGAAAACCTACAGGTTCCTATCGTATTTAAACATAATTTTAGTGACCCCAAAGTGGATTTATGTTATTAAGAACCTCATTTGTTAAAACAAAAATAGGCCTATGCTTCTCTGCCCAGCCCACGAGCCTCCTCCCCCTCTTAATGTCATGTACGAGTCGCTCCTCCACCATAGATAATTAACACGGTGAAGACCTCGGAAAACGTAATTCACCATAAACTCCTTTAGTAAATTCGTGCCTGCGTCGTCGGTTGCCATGGCAAAATTCTGTTGTACAATATGTTGGGTGCAGCCGACTATAGAGGGTGGACAAATACAAATGCAGCCTTTTACTTATCCAGGGACCTTAACCATTCGGAATTTCGTTAATGATATGCCATTTCTTTTCGTTATCGAACGACAGGTGGGCTCAATAGAGCCGTTATATAACGTTTTCGTTGCGCCCTATTCCCGCTCTTAGCTTATAAAAGTGGGCATTGCATTCAATGCCTTTCTTCTCGGTCTGAGCGTTCGAACCTGGCTTGCCCTCCCGCCCGACTTCAGCCCATAAATAATAGTAATAAAGTTATTAATAATAATGATAACTAACCGAAAGAAACAGGGAGTGCACCCTCGATCGGTGTCCTAGGATGCAACCACGTTTCCTCTTAAAAATAAGGTGTTTTTGTCCGTGGCCTCCGAGTGCCCGCAGAAATGCAGGGCCGTGGCACCGATCGCCCTGCCTCATTCACTTGATATATCCATGGACTAAGAAGGAAAACAGAGGGAGAGAGAACGAAATCCCCTTAATTATCAGTCCAATCGATAATCACCGGATTACCCTCATACACTCAGCACGGCGGCCGACCGCTGCGGTCAGGAGTTTTACAACCTAATCCGGCCTTCTGTGCGCATGACGGTCGCCGCGATTTCGTTGGTAATCGGCGTACTCGAGTTGTGGAAGATGCAGCGACGATACTTAGATACGTGTAAACAACAGCACTGTTCGCATGCGCAGTTGGTTTGTGTAGCCCCTGTAAAAACTCACGGGAACATGTTGTCTGTTCCTTCCTCCTTGCTATATCGAGACAACTCCCTGCTTTTTGGCGTTGTATTGTGCATAGATTTGTGTCCATCATTCCTTCCAAACCTCTCGGCATTTAGGTCCTATGTGTCCAACTGATTTAATTATATCCATATATAAATATAAGATATTGTAACTCTGGTAACACACGTAGTTGTGTACAATATGGATGTACAATGTACCCAGATTCCAGGGTACGTCTATATACAAATAAAACGAGCGAGTTCTAGTGCTGTACCATTCCAATAGTTCACCAAATTATTTTTGTCTTTTTTCTTTTTCTTTCGGTTTATGAACTCTATTACATGAGGGAGATATAGAAAAGAAATTAATTTGTTCCAGCAAGATAGGTTTTGGTTGTCGGTTCATGTGCACACGCGCAAAATGATTGGGCATCCGCACTTGAGCAAACGCGAACCATGCGCCTGCATGTACTGGTACTTATGCACGATGAACGTTGTGGGATGTGGTTGATTTCAATCGTTCTTCGCGCGCTGTGTGTGGTTCAATGGTTCAATCATGAACATGAACACGGCAGGATCTGTGTGTCTAGTGTCGGTAATTAAGGAAACAAGTTATACAAAATCAACTCATTAGTAGGCTGCAAGTATGCCAAAACATAGCTTGCTAGGAAAAAAATCGCGTCGAAATGTATGTCCGGTCGTGAAATTTGACGTCAACATTGAAATCAATACAATTCACGACTTTGGGGAGCAAGTCGCAACATTCGACGTCAATATTGACGTCAATATTTACTACTTTGGGGGCAAGTCGTGAAATTTGTCGTCAATATTCGTGAAATTTTTCTCGCGAATATTTACGTCGAAATTCACGATATGCGTGTCCCTCCAGGGCCACCATACTTTCGATACTTAGCCAATTGCAAAATGTCAGCTCGATCGTCTCAGTGTTTCTTTTCTTTTTCCGCTTTCATCTGCATGCAATTACTTGACAAAGGACGAGCAAGGATGCATGTTACCATGGTGACTGCTCAGATACTGGTGACTGCGTGTGTCTGCCATGCTGGCGAGGTTCGTGGTGCAATGAAGCAGGTAATTGGACGTCACTTTTTAGTGTGTATTTCAACGCATGTATGTGCGCATAAATTGGCTAAATTTAATCATAACTCAATAATTATAGCATAGCTCGACTTTACGGGGGAGGGGGGGGGGGGGGGGGGGGGGGGGGCAGGGGGAAAGAGGGAAGAGGGGGAGGGTGGAGGGGAGGGGGGAGAGGTTAGGAGGGGAGGGGGAAGGGGTCCTTTCAACAGGTTTACCTCTTGATTCTCTTGCATTGTGAATGAATAAACATGACACAAAACACATTACATTTGCTGATAAAGTAAATGTACAGGGTGTCCCCCCCCCCAAAAAAAAACAAAAAAAACCAAAACCCCCTCCCCCCCCAAAAAAAAAAAAAATATAAATAAAAAATAACAATTTAAACTATAATGTTTACAATAGCTTGTTTATTTTATTTGTTAATTTTTGCGTGTGTAAAAATATATTATCAATTATTTTATTTCATTATTTAAACCCTAACTTCCTAGGGTGTGTGCAAAATCATGTTGATTTTGGAGGATTTGGGATGGTTAGGGTTATTTAAAAAAGAAATGCTCCTTCTTGTAAGTTGTTGTCCTCTTGTTATGACTGCATGGATATGTGCACTGTGCACTGTATTACATCTCTGTAGCAAATTATCATTATCATTATCATCTGGACGAAGGTCAATCAGTGCACAGATGTTGAAAAGACTAATCTAGGACTACATGTAAGTAACATTTCAAATTGTGTTAGGAAATACTTATAAACTTCTCTCGACTCTCCATAGACTTTGTAAACAACCGCGGAAATAGCTTTAGAATACTGCATTATTTCCCTCGGCATGCTTTCACTCAAACCCAGCCACGTTTTGATAATAAACTGAGACTTCTTACACTTGATTATTAAAAAAGTTAAATAGTTATATAATGGAAAAGTTTTTGCTCGACTTTAATTCTCTTGTGCCATACCTATGTTTCAGTTAACGAACATGCACCAGTGTTCACCCAGACGTTCTATGAGGAATACATCTCACCCGACGAGCCCAGTGCCTATCCTTTCATATACATCCGGGCAATCGACATAGACGAGGCAACCTGTAGCGCATCTAACACGCACCACTGCCCATGCTCAGAAGTTCTGTACTCATTGGATGATGGGGCAGACGAAAATGGCGCGCAACAACAGTCGACATTTGTAATCGATCCCAAAACTGGTGGCATCAGCGTGGCGCCAGGAGCAACACTGACCCCCAACACCAAACACCGGCTGACGGCATACGCTAGGAATCCAGTCGCTGATCGCAAACAGGGAACGGTAGTGATTGTCGTCATTGTCAGCGATGTGCTTCTCAGTGAGCAAACGGTTAAACTTCGAAGATTACAGGCCACGCCCGAGGTACGACTTTGTTATTTTCTTTTCAGGGTGGGTAGCTCACTTAGATCGAAAACCCAAACGCGGGCCACCATGACCTCCATCGTAGCCGCAATTGTAGCTCATTTCGAAAATGCTCTTTTCTGAATCTGAGATTTACTTTTTTTGTGTAAATCGAAAACAAGTAACAAAGTACGGCTGGATGATAACACTTAGCAGGCTCCAAAGTTGCATGAGTTTAATCAATATAATTAAAGTTTAAAGGACATGGTGTCTTTTATCTATGTTTTTCTGGTGTTCGAAGAACTTCCGCGTATAACAAAGCCACGTTTAATTTGGTCTAGCGTGAACATAGCCTAATCCACTAGTGACTCTACCTTATCGCAAACACCGCTGCCATAATATGATGTCACGATGACCACAAGCAATTGTGGAAATGAAAAAGGCAATATTTGTGAGCAAGTTCGGGCGGGAACTATAGACGATGTGCCCTCTGACGTCACGTGTTTACATCTGTATTCAAATGTGCCCGTCAATATGCGCACACATCGTGTTTTGCATAAAATTTGGTTGAGGAGTGACGCCACAGGTCAGACCACCTTTGAATTTTTTGACCTCTGATGTAGCCTCTTAACCAGATGTATGTAAAACACGATGCGTGCGCATATTAACGGGCACATTTGAATATAGATGTAAACAGAGGGCACATGGTCTATAGTTTGACCATTAGTCAGTCTCTGTTTGCCAATGCACATGCGCAAATACAGTTTGCTCGAACGGCTGTATAGTCAAACTATGGTTGAAAGGATGGCAACCGCTTTGTTTACATTTGCGACATGAGATTGGTATTGGCAGTGTTCTCCCGCACATAGAGGTAGAATACGTCAAAATGCTAGTCATGTTGGTTCAAAAACAATAACAAAAACCATTAGGCCTTTTCTGAATTAACTTTACTGCCTTTCCCGCCGGCTGACTACCTAACTACTACCATCACTGTGTTCACGTCACTGGTTCTCTCCATGTTTTCTTATGGAAAGAGGCTATACCCAGCTTGCAACCCATTGCTGTTTCGGCCATTGTGTAAAGCGACATAAAGTTATGCGCATGTGCCATTCTTAAAACCAGGTCAAATAAAATGCATAATTCATGAGTGGTGACCCAGAACGGAGGAAACTTCAGGCCCAGTTTCTATGAGTAGTGTGTGAGATTTCTTTTAGATTGTCACATAAAAGGTGGTGTCACTTTGAAATAAATCTGACTAAATTATCTCTTTTAGTCATAATTAGGTTAAGGGGCAGGTCCAGAACCAACTGACATTATTGCGCAGTTGGCCAACACATTTGATCTTTCGCCGTAGAATCGCGTCAAGGTAGCCAAGTCGCCGACATGAAACGCGCAAAAATCTGAGACAAACACAAATTACCTTAACGTTTGAAAACCGTTGGTAGAGCACCGGAATAGCAATCCGAAGGTCATAAGCCCTGCTCCAGTCAATTTCTTTGTTCAAATCTAAAAATAAATATACAACAGTTTGCCTTTAAGTTGGATTTGCGTATGACCTTACAGTGATGGGTAAGCATTGCAACGAGTTTGTAAACAAGATTGACTTAATTGATATTAAAGGGATCGTATACGTTTGGTAATTGGAACCAATTGTTTGTTCCAATCCTATATAGTTATAGATATATACCATAAAACTAACTTGTAAAATTTTCATTTCAAAAGGTGGTAGCGATTTTGAGATATAGAGAAGTTTCGCACACGAACGGATACGCGTACGCGTACGTTTAGCTATCCGTACGCGTTTTATATTTACGTGTAGCGAGCGAGATATCCGTGTCTTGTACACGGTTAGCGGATAGTGAAGAACTGTGACGTCATAAGTTTGCGAAAATTGATGACGTATCCGTTCGCAGGCGAAACCTCTCTAGTGCCGAAAATCTGTAGCGGTTATGTCCACGCTGGAAGAATAATCTGCATTGGAATACACAATTTGAGAAACGTCACTGCAGTAACGCTTCTCAGATTCACCTTTTTGGGGATAAAAAGTGATCTCTTTTTCCATAACCGCAGTACTTCGAAATAAAAAGTTTCTAAAAATGCATTATACTATCCAAAACTGCTATACTTCTTACCAAGTAAGCTTTTATTGCCATTATTTTTGGAGTAATTACCAAGCGTATACGATCCCTTTAAGGAACACTTTTTTGCACAACTCCCTGTTCTCAATAAGCAAAGTGCTGACGGATGTAACATGTTAAATAATTTTATGTTTTCCCTATACCACCAGATCAGCGATCTTAATGAAAATCACACCCTGGATATCAGTTTCTTACCGTCCACCTATGACATCGGAACATTGACTATTGGATCCCGGGTAGACTGCGTGCTGACCATCAGCATCCCGGAGTCTAAATACGTATCGGAAATAAACGTGGAGATATTCACCGATGATGAGAATAATACCATGTCGGTGCTGTGTCCGCCCATCCTCAGCAAGGGAGAGGAGCTTAATATTTCCGATGTGACCCAGACTACCACCCAAGTGGGGGAAGAGGAACCATTTTTGGTAACGTATAAATGATTGTGGAGAATCGGGAGAAGTATGTTTGAAGTACATGCATGTATGCGTACACCGAACACCAAAGTAGTATAGGTTAAGAATGCTCACAAAAGTTTCTCTCTTGCTGTAGCATACTAGCATACATCACATAAAACTATAAACAAAAATATCCAAGATCGAGTCTGAGCTATATAACTCCAGCAAGCAGCCACTGAGAAACACTTCACGTAACTTTACAGATCACACATTAATATACAAGTATACATCCACATATATATCATATACTTTCTCATTATACTTCGCATTATATACTTTCACGCACATCGTACTTTCACGTCTGCTTTCACCACCACGTTTGTTTATGGTGTAAATCGAGGAGTTTCCTTTGTTCCTCTCGAAAATTTCCTTGTTTGTACTCTTTTTCCGACGGCTCTCATTGGTTTTGTACACGAATCTCAATCGAGGTCGTCCTCGATTCTAACCCTAACCCCAATTCACCTTCGTGTCGCCAGGTATGTGTCCTCCATTTACACCATAAACAAACGCATACATGTTTGATGCATGGTTTGGCTAACTATACCCAGGTTTACTAACATTATAACAAGTATATAATTTGCCTGCAGCTGCCGAGGCTTTACTATAGAGTAATGTAATACTTACTCGCTAATTTCTGAGGATTATTACTAGATTAATACAAGACTTGCCCGCAACCGCCGAGGCTTACCAAAATAAAGAATGAAGACTCCATGGGGCACTGATTTTTTGTTATTTGTTATTTAAAAAAAATTCGAAAACAATAATAAAAAAAGAAAAGAAAAATAAATAAAAAAATCAAACAAACAAATATCCGATCCCTAACTCTTATACCTATTTTCAAGTGTATCCTTCATTTTTATTGAACAATTTCATCATCTTTCTTGCATGTAGGCCTACTATTTCCACAACTCAATCGTGAAAATTCCTCATTGCGACTATCGTATCGTGTTGAACTGAAAATATAAATTGGATGGCCGTACGTTTTATCCCACGTTTATGCAGCTATACTCCATTAAAATAACTTTGGAGCAAAAGCAAGGTAAAAACTCTTGACAAAATAACTATATGTATTAAAATGGACACATAAATACACATCGCAATCATTGCAAAATTTTATTATATGCGTTACATACACATTCGCATCACTTTTGTATGTGTATATGCACACAAGTGACAACGCTTATTTGCGTCACTCGCTATTCACTTGTCATTCAAGCTGCGAAATACTGTTTGTGATATTGGCAACTTGCTTGACAATTGGACAGCATGATATACAATAATTTGTTGATCTACATTGCACCTTAATAACTTAAACGGCATAAAACTATCTTTAATATGTTATGGCGGCCATCTTAGACTTGGCGGCCATCTTGAAAAAAATAACAAAATAAGTCCGGACGATCAACATGTTATTTTTGTTACTTGAAATATATTGCCTTTTTTTCTTTTCAGCTGGACACTGCTACCTTTAACATCACCAGCGTGACCAACCTTAACACCTCGATCAGCGCTCAGGATTCTAAGATTGTCATCACCTTCTCCATCACCGTGAAGAAGGACCAAGGTGTTGATGTGGGCGAGAGGTACTGGGTGAGCGCTGGCGTGGAGTACAGCGGGGAGTGTAAACTCTGGATCGGTCAGATTGGATTCCTCATTAATCAAGTACCTCAGGTATGTAGAGCAATAAACTTCATTCACCAATTGCCTCAAGTCTATAGGGCAGTAAATCTCATTAACCATGAATTTCAATTATATAGGGCAATAAACCCAATCAACCAAGTACCTCGGGTATATAGGGCAGGCAATAAACCTCATTGATTAAGAACATCAGGTATATAGGGCAATAAACCTCATTGACCAAGAACCTCCGGTATGCAGGACAGTAAATCTCATTGACTAAGAACATTAGGAAAATAGGGCAATAACCTCATCGACCAAGTACCTCCGGTATATAGGGGAAATTGGGGAAATTGTAGATTAATAGTTTGTGATTCTGAAAAACCCAAAACCTTAAATTGGTAAAACCCACCCCGAAACGATTTCACGAGTATGTACATTGTAATAAAACAAATTGTGCAACTTTGCCCTGGTTTCGTTGGAACAGGTCACATTTGTTCATACTTCGTCAAAAATCACCATGAGCATTATTCCCCTCGTTTGATACCGACCAACCCCAAGCTGATAGCCTACTGGTAATTTAAAATGTATTTGTTTTAAAAATACAAAATTTAAAGCATATTAGAATTAAGAAAGTTCAGGGAAATCCTTTTTGGAAACCTGCCTCATCAGGATGACTCATATCATAACAAATAAATAATAATTAGGCATCAGATATGATATTGTGTTTATAACTACTGTTTATTTGTATATTCGTAAATAAATAGAACTATATCTGTATGTGACCGGCTCCACCAAAAAGGCATTAAGTCGCATTGTGCATTATCATGTGATAAACCCGCTTAACGTTGAGAGGGTGACAGTTTGTTTGTTGTTTTTGTTGTTGTCATGAATGACATATTTAATATCTACAGTTTCAGGTTTCATTTACAGAAATGTTGATTTTGATGAATAAAGTGGATTTTATGTGCATCGTTCTGTTGTTCTACAACAGAGCCAACTATTTTTAATCTTGTTTTCTCAGTTGTGTATTTTGAACTTCAAGGACGTAATCAATTGAACGGGATATCTCCAGAACGAGAGGGGCTATGGAGCTCTATTATATTATACCAAATGAAAGCTGACTTTTTTTGTGGAGCGGCTCACATATATCAAATTGAAGCTAATTTCCTGGTTTTTTTAAGCAACTGTTAAATTTAAAAACAAAATTGTTGAAGACATCAGACTTTTTTTTGCATAGCGGGCCACAAATATGTTTTAAAGTGGGCTGCGCAGTTCAATCGGTGATTTTGCAGCTAATTTCTTGCCCATTTTGCTCAACTTTGTGACTAAAGACGTGTTCTCATTGAACTTACCACGACAGTCCTTCGTGTAATTCTAGTCCAATGGGAGCAGGGCTATAGTCAAGACATGTTTACATTATAGTTCTAAAGCACAAAAAAAACACAAGAGAAACTGACTAGGTAAATTTTCATAAATTAAACAAAGAAATCGGCAAGGCGGGACTTGAACCTGCGACCTGCGGAATACCTGACCGGCGCTTTACCAAATTGAGCGCCGGTCCGGTATTTTGGAGGTCGCAGGTTCAAGTCCCGCCTTGCCGATTTCTTTGCTCACTTTGAAATAGTTCCAAAGCCGCGCCTTGCGAGATGGACCATTTTCTAAGAGGAATATGGTCCTTAAAGGTAGGATACACCATTGGTGATTGCTTGAATTATCATGAAAGGGTAGATTTGGCGGGTGTTATATTTTCGTTTGATTGACCTGTCCGAAATTTTATAATCATGGATGCCGAGAAAAGCACAAAAAACAACGTTTGTTTTCAACCGGCGCCGAGCAGTTTTTCTTTATAAAATCATGTTTTTCGGAATAATTACAGGATATCTAGCGCAATCATTTTGCTGGATGCCTAGAATCATTATTTACTTTTAAATGATTAAGATATTTCTTAATAATTCGGTAGTAAATATTTTCGATATCTGCAAACGGTGTATTCTACCTTTAACACAAAGTGCTGGGTTTTATAGGGGGACACTCTCTGTATAAACTGGTCGTGAACTTTCCCCCTTATAACAGTATGCAACAGACACAAGCATTACAGTCGAGGGGCCCACATTGTTCTATAAAGGCGAAGTGGAGGTCTTCAATGTGGATCTCAATGTCTACAGGACTCTAGCCAACCTCACCGTTAGAGCAACTGGTAAGGCAAATGTATAGTTATTTTTTAGTATTTTTATTATATGGATTTGCTACATAAACACTATTCTGTACTATGGCTCTTTATATGGTGGTGCGAATGGAGAGAAAATCATTTGTATCAAAAACGAATTCTGGCTCTATATGATTTGGCTTATGTGCATTACCTGTACATGTATAACAAATTGCCATTTATAACACCTCACTCACAGATTCAGTGTCTTTATAGGCCGAGAGCTAGTCACATGGTATTTTATATTTTTACTATCTTTCTGGCTACGCGTACTATACTCCTAGCAACCAAAGTACTATACCATTAGCAACCAAAGTAATACCCATGGCGCGGTATATTCTGTGTGTAAATGAATGCTGATGTGCATGTTGTGCATTGCGCGTATTGTCTCAAAGAGCCAGCGCTGCAGAGGGTTACAACATTTTGTGAAGAGGTGGTTTAGAAAAGATAAATTTTCTACCAATTTTGTATTGAAATCGAAGTTCATTCTAACCTGTAAAAATTTAAATTAAAACAATTTAAAAACATAAAATTTTGCAAAGCTGGTTGAGATTTTTGCTGATTATATTTGGTTCAATTTCGTCAAGAGCCAGAAATGCGACCAAACAGATTAACCAAATAAATTGCGATAGACAACTGTTTCGTATCTTCAATTCAAGTCAGTCAAACTTTTTTGGGATACATGCAAATTATGTCGATTCTAACTTAGCAATAAGAAAAACTTCAATGCTCAGGTAATTTATCACAGGTTTTTTCACGGCCAATTTCGGCAAATGAGCAGACAAATTAACCACTGCGCCCTTAGTTGGCTCTGGTATTAGGTGTTGTTTTTTTCTGAACAATCGTTCTCACTTTTTGTTTTATTACAGCGGGTTCAAGTGCCAAGGAATACCTCCTAATCTGTGAGCTGCAGCTGTGTGATACTGGCACTGGCTTCTGTCTAGATGTCACCAAAGA
Organism: Crossaster papposus; assembly: GCA_037893245.1. Lineage (NCBI taxonomy): Eukaryota > Metazoa > Echinodermata > Asteroidea > Velatida > Solasteridae > Crossaster > Crossaster papposus. Next base: position 502,075 of record JBAIAA010000290.1, on the reverse strand, counting down.
CTTAGCACAGTTCCAAGTCGACATGGCGTCCCAGAATGTTTACGAGTCAGTCTTTCCCTTTGGAAACATTGTCAATGGAGGTAATACTTACAGGCGGGGGTCGATTTTTTTTAACCCCTAACGACATCGTCATAGAACTGGTTTTTAGCGCATCTAATTGGCTATCTGTTACGTCATTGTTGTACTCTCAATTTATTGACCCTAGGATTCTCAACTTATTGACCCTAGGACTCTGGGTTTTATTGACCCTAGGACTCTCAACTTATTGCCCCTAACCCTAACCCTAACCCTTTTTGACCCTATAAGACTCTGGGTTTTGTTGACCCTAGTACACGTCATGCAATGCGACACATGGATGAATGGTGACGTAAATGTTAAACAACCAATCAGATGCGCTAAAAAAACATTTCCACGGCGATGTCGTTTGGGGAAAAAAAGGCGGCGAGGGGGGAGGGGTGATTATCAATATTTGAGAGTGTAATTATCCAGGAATTAAGTCTTAGTCTAATCAATAAACAATCTCAAACTTGGGCCGTTTTTTAAACCCTAGCATAATAGGCTCCGCCGTCTCCAGCTCCATCACCATTGCCAAACTGAACGAAGCCAAAGACGGAGATGACTTTCGAAGCTGGGGTTTAGAAAACGGCCTAGCATTCAGATATTGCAAGCTAACAACTTGTTCGTCATTAAACTTGATGTTGGACAAATAGTGCACGTGTCATTTGAATTATGACTTATGTTCAGACGGACTCAGACACACAAACAAGACTTGAGACTTAACAATTGTGGCTTGACTTTAAGAAAACTATTTCATATCCGGACATCATCTGAGTTCCTGCGTACAATAACCTATGGGCCACGACAGAAAAAAGTATAATGTCATGGAAAAACTAATATAGTTTTCTCATTCCTAAACAGTGTTATCCAACTTCTGAATGATATAAGCAACCTTTGTGGAAAAGCCGGGCCATCCTCATCAGCTTAGCAACATAGTTTATGTCCGGATATGAAATTCTTTCCAAAACAATGTATTTTGTTACTTGATGACTTGACTTGTAAAAACAAAAATAACTTGGTAAACACTGTTCTTATGTTGGTTGTCAGTAAACAATCAAACCTGCTTTCAAATTGAGTTAGAGTGGCGTAGCGGTTCTTTTCTCGCCTTTTACTGCTATGGATTGGGTTTTCAGTCTCTGCCTAATTTCGTGGGTTTTCCCCAGGCAGGATAAGATCTTTTGGGGTTTTCCTCCCACCTCTTAAAATACCTTCTTCTCATTGTCCTCTCTCTATAGGTTTTTCAGGCTTATGAGCTAGTGCTTATGAGGGATACTTGGTTTGATAACCAGCAAAAATTAAACTCTCAGAACTCCCACATTTTCAACTTTTTAACTCTCACATTCAAAGAAACAATTTAACATGTTTTTTTACGAAATCAATTTAGTCACTTAGTATCATTCAATTATAAAGTTTGGTCACTCTACTTAAATGTTGGATCTAGATTATTCGTCATTACATATAAAATTCGTATAAGCTGCTCGAATAATGACGAATATTTTCGACCTGGTATATTTAAAAAGGGTGACCAAACCTTGAAATTTAATTAAAACAAGTGACTAAAAATTGATTTAGTAAAAGAGTGTGAATTTTTTTTATCGGACGAAATTTAAGGTAGGATACACCATTTGGAGATATAAAAAATAATATAGGTTTTCCCGGACGATATCGCAAAATGTGCACATAAATTTGTAACTGGTGCATTCGTTTTCGAGCGAAATAGTATGAACGTTCACATTCCCGCGTTTTCTATTTAACAACAGATAATTCGTTTGTGCATAATGGTGCATCCAGTCGTAAGAAATCATCACACGATTTCCCGAATGTGCACTGAATTTAGTATATTGATAGTTCATTTTAGCGCGAATTTGAATGCACACCCGCAATCATGTTTTCCTTTTAATTTATCAACAATCAATTTCGCTAAATGTGCAGCCGTACAATTTGTATACCTGGTCAAGCATTGGAATCCATATGTGTTATCAAAGGTAACATATGGGGAATTAAACCAGGTGGTCTCGTCTTTGAAACTACCAAATAAATGCTATATAAACCACTAAGTTGAAGAACAAAAACTTTCTTTGCTCTGCATTTGCCACGATCGCATCATATAGCTAGATTTTACTTTATGCCCCCTAAAATGTTCCAATAATGGCTGCAAGAGGGAGATACAGACGAGTCACGGACGTTGATCGAAATCGTCTTATCGATGCCTTTGAGGCTGACGACGCGGACTACTTAGATGTAGCAAATAGACTGGACATCAACCACTCATGTCTTGGAGGACAGTTCATTGACGGGTAGACAATTGAACTGATAAAATGATAGAGAAGTCATTAACAAAAACAAAATAACCTCAATTCTTCAAAATATTTATTTGGATAAATTTCTAAGTAACCTCAATCCTGCAAATTCATCTGATGCATCAACTTCCAAGTGACCTCATTCCTGTAAAAACCTTCAATTTTCAAAGAGGATTTTGGAGGATTTGGGATGGTTAGGGTTGAAATAAATTTAAGAGCCAATACATAAATGATCAATTAGTCCCACGATACATTGATTTATTCATGATTTAATCCAAGTTGTATCGTGAATTATATAGCCATATGTACTTTATTGAAATTGAATGCAGAATATGCGAATTTAAATTATAACAAATGAAAAAGAATATTCAATTCAGGCCGTGACACAATGATAAATCGATTTGCTGCGAAATAGATTGCACACTCTTAATAATCGGCCACGCATACGTCAAACCGAAAGCCCAATCACGTGTTTGTAATCGTTTAAATGAAACGCTAAGCACATTCATTTATTTGAATTAAACAACATAAAATTGAATGCTCGTTTTTGCGAAAATGAAACTCGGACATACGTCGTTCTGAAATTTAGCGCGAAATTGAATACATATTTTACAAATGAATGTGCATATTTTGCGATATCGTCCGGGAAAACCTATAATAATACCAAATTATCAAAAAATATCTTACTTATTTTGAAAGTAAATAATGAATGTAGGCATCCAGCAAAATGATTGCGTTAGATATTCTGTAATTGCTCAAAAAAAAAATGAATTATATAACACAAATCACGATTGCCGGACACTCGATCGCAAAAAAAATAGAGCAACGAGCGCCGTTTTTCTTGCTTTTCCCATCATCTGTGATTTTAAAACTTTAGACAGGTCCGATAATTAACCGATATTTACTATATAAAATCCAACCCCTGAAATCCACCCATTCATGATAATTCAATAAATTACCAATGGTGTATCCTACCTTTAAAATAGCCGAGGAAACCTATAACGAAAAATGTGTACATTAATTTGTAAAATATGCGTTCGTTTTCGTGCGAAATAGTATGAACGTTCACATTTCCGTTTTCTATTTAACAATTGATATATTTTTGTTTTCATAAAGCTTTATTCAGTCTTAAAACATCAGCGTACGATTTTACGAATATGCACTGAATTTAGTATCCATAATTCATTTTAGCCCGAATTCGACTGCACACCCGCAATCCTGTGTTCCTTTTAATGTATAAACAAATCGATTTCGTTAAAATGTGCAGCCAATTTCCTGTGCATTACAAATAAATGTATGTCTGTCAAGTATTTGAATTAATTCATGTGTTAACCAAAGTAACGTATAGGGAACCAAACTGGACCCAAATTTATAGAGTTGCTAAGCACAACAATTTGTTTAGCACAAACATGTCTTGCTCAGCCTAAATCCGGTTACCACCCATAACGTCATGTGCTTTTCATGCTAAGCAATAACCAAAATTCAATCACAAACAATATAGAACACCTGAAAGTTTGGTTTGTAACCCTGTTTTTGCAAAAGAAGAATGTTCATGCCAAGCAACCTTTTGGGGGTTCTATAAAATTGGCCCGAGGTGGTCTAGTCTTTTGAAACATTAAAGAAGTGACACCTGCGAAAGGCACTGCATGCATGGTACAGACATACATACTCAATGTGTTGAAAATGAGATGGTAGAGACATTAAAATACAATTTATAAATATCTGAGACAGTTTCCTATTGGTGGACTATTTTGTAGTCTATTTTTTTTAACGGCCGATAAAACATGATGTTATTGTTTTAAATGTTTGTTTTGGTATTACATAAAATTTTGACTCCTATGAAGTCTGGGCCATTACCCTGGTTGGTTAAAACCTTCCACAGTATGCATAATACAACCAAATTGTATGCAGAATGTGCAAATTTAAATTATAACAAATGAAAAAGAATTATTCAATTCAGGCCGTGACCCAATGACAAATAGATTTGCTGCAAAATAGATTGCACATTCTTAATAATCGGCCACGCATGCGTCAAACCAAAAGCCTACGTATTTGTAATAGCTGAAATAAAACAATATGCACATTCATTTATTTGAATAAAATAAAAAAATGAAATTGAATGCTTGTTTTTGCACAAATGAAATGTGGATATACGTCGTTATCAAAATCAGCGCGAAATTGAATGTATCTTTTACAAATGAATGTGCACATTTTTCGATATCGTCCGGGGAAAACTATAATAATATAGGTTTTCCCGGACGATGTCGGTAAATGTGCACATTTTGTAAAAGATACCCTCAATTTCGCGCTCATATCTTTAGCGACGTATATCCGGGTTTCATTTGTGCACAAAGAGCATTCGATTTCATTTTGTTGGATTCAAATAAACAAATTAGGCTTTCGGTTTGACGCATGGGTGGCCGATTATTAAGAATGTGCAATCTATTTCGCAGCAATTCGATTTGTCATTGTGTCACGGCCTGAATTAAATATTCTTTTTCATTTGTTATAATTAAAATTAGCATATTCTGCATACAATTTGGTTGTATAGTGCATGCCATGGGAGGTTTTAACCAATGAAAAGGTCATGGACCAGACTTAGGAGTTCAAAATTAACGTAACGCCAACAAAGCGTTTAAAACACTCGTTGGGCCATGTTTTATCGGCCGTTTAACAATAATAATTTAGACTACAAAATATAGGTTTTCCCGGACGATATCGCGAGATGTGCACATACGTTTGTAACTGGTGCATTCGTTTTCGTGCGAAATAGTATGAACGTTCACATTTCCGTTTTCTATTTAACATTTGATAATTCGTTTTTGCATAATGGTGCATCTAGTCGTAAGAAATCAGCACGCGATTTCCCGAATGTGCACTGAATTTAGTATATTGATAATTCATTTTAGCGCGAATTTGAATGCACACCCGCAATCATGTTTTCCTTTTAATTTATCAACAATCAATTTCGCTAAATGTGCAGCCGATTTTCTACGCATTGACGACTGGTCAAGCATCAAAAGTAACATAGGTGGCTTATGGGGAATTATTCAATTCAATTATTCAATATTCAATTCAGGCCGTGACACAATGATAAATCGATTTGCTGCGAAATAGATTGCACATTCTTAATAATCGGCCACGCATACGTCAAACCGAAAGCCCAATCGTGTGTTTGTAATCGTTTAAATGAAACGCTAAGCACATTCATTTTATGTGAATTAAAATAAATAAAATTGAATGCTCGTTTTTGCGAAAATGAAACTCGGACATACGTCGTTCTGAAAATCAGCGCGAAATTGAATGCATATTTTACAAATGAATGTGCACATTAAGCGATATCGTCCGGGAAAACCTATAGTCGACCAATAGGAAACAGTCTCAGATATTTATGAATTGTATTTTAATGTCTCTTCTCATTTTCCATACATTAGGTATGATGTATGCATGCAGTGCGTTTCGCTAGTATCACTTCTTCAATGTTAAAAACAAAACAAAACTAGACCACCTTGGGCCAATTGCATGGAGCCCAAAACAGTTGCTTAGCTTGAACAATTGTTCTTTTGCAAAAAAGGGTTACAAATCAAATTTTCAGGTAATGTAGGCCTATATTGTTTGTGACTGATATTTGGCGGGTTATTGCTTAGCATAAAAAGCACATGACGTTTTGAGTGGTAACTGGATTCTGGCTGAACAAGACATGTTCATGCTAAGACATGCTAAGTAAATTGTTGTGCTTAGCAGCTCCATAAAATTGGCCCCTGGTTTAGTTCCCCATATGTTACTTTGGTTAACACATGAATTAACTTTAATGCTTGACAGACATACTTTAAACAAATGCGCAGGAAATCGGCTGCACATTTAGTGAAATTGATTGTTTATAAATTAAAAGGAACACAGGATTGAGGATGTGCATTCGACTTTGCGCTAAAATGAATTATCGATACTAAAGTACACAGTGCACATTCGGGAAATCATACGCCGATTTTTTTTACGACTGAATGCAAATTCATGGAAAAGGAATTATTAATTGTTAAATGGAAAACGGGATTGTGAACGTTCATACTATTTCGCACGAAAACGAATGCATCTTTTACAAATGAATGTGCACATTTTCCGATATCGTCCGGGAAAACCTATAATAAAACGAATACAAAAGCTGGGCTGGCATTGTGATTCCAACAAATTTTCTGGTTTTTTTTCAGGAGCTGCCAATAGCACATCCGAAAGCCGGATCTCAATGGATGTGGTGACCTTTCTAAGAGACGACAGTGGATTGGCTACTGAGGGGTTATATGACCTGACAGCCGATGCCACTGATGGTAACATGGATGCTACGGACACTAAGCAATTCACTGCCAAGGCTGCACGCAGCTATATCACTGTAAGCTAAACAAATATGGTTTCCCTGTGAGTTCTGAGTTTTAAAGGGAATAATAGGCCTCCACCATTCAAAAACATCCCAAAACAAAATGACAAAATTGTCACAAAATACTTTACTGGGGCCGTATTCAAAAAACGACTTAAGTACAAAATAATAAGCACCCCACTTAAATATGCAACTTAGACGACTCTTTGAAGCAGTATTGAAGCAGTATTCACAACACATTTTCACTAAACGGCCCTCTTAATTTCGCGACTTCAATCTAAGTGTGCCTGGTCGGACCTGTCTTAAGTCAAGTTAAGCGGGGCACTTGGGTGTCATGGCGGCTTTTTTTCTGTCCCGTGGTTTGTAAAGTTTTGGGCACAAAATTAGATTTTCTAAAGGCGAAGAAAATCTCATCGATATCGAATTATCGTAAAAGAAAACCAAGTTTAAGTGAATGTGTGACAGCTCTAGAATTATAGTTCGTTGACATTCTAACTGATATTTTCGATCGATTTGTTAAATTGTAGGCGAGCGGCATGATTCCGATTGATGACGTCACGTTAACATTAACCAATGATGTACAAAGTACACAGTGACTGTCGACTATACAATTCAAAATAACTGTCTTACCTTCCAGCATGTATGAACGACGAATGCGGATAAATCACCATCATCATTTGTTTCACACCCGAGAGTAAATAACATGAACATTTCACTATTATTTCACTAAAACGTGCATGAACTCGTTTGACGCGCCCGTGACGCATACGTTTTCCGTGCACTAACTTAGGCTTAAAAACTGCGTCGCTGTGTGTAGCAACGTTTATGACGAACATGTTTTGCGCATGAGCAAGAGTGATTGCTTTGAACACTTAAGTTAAATTGAGCACTAAGATAAGCGGGTTGCTTAGATCTTTCGTGAAGGTATTAAGCGTGCCACTTAAGTTAACAGGTGCTTTGATTTAAGTCTGACTTAAAAGTATTATCTTAAGTTTGAATTTTGTGAATACGGCCCCTGTAAAATCATGGCTTCTGGTGTACTGACATTTTCAAGTAAAGTTTGTTATGTATTACATTTCAACACTGGTCAGCCGACCAGCATTGGGAATAACAATAAAAATATATTCAGTTATTCCGCGTTTTTTTTGCAATTTATTATACACACCAGTGACCTGTGAAGGGGTACAAGCCAGCTAGACCTTATAATATTGTCTGACCTTACAATTCTTGAACTTCTATAAATTGATCCGTTTCACTAGCTCTCTTTTATACCATGTCATATTGAACCTTATAACCCCCCCCCCCCCCCCCCCCCCACAAAAAAAAGCTTTACCACATAGTAGATGTAAAAATATTGATGACTCTAAACTCATTTTGAACAAAATTAACAAAAGAAGTCCAAAGATGTGTGTTAGAAACACATTTTGTTTAAAGGGATCGTATACGTTTGGTAATTACTTCAAAAATTAATGGCAATAAAAACTTACTTGGTAAGAAGTACAGCAGCTTTGGATAGTATAATGCATTTTTAGAAACTTTTCACTTCGAAGTACTGCGGTTATGGAAAAAGATATCATTTTTATCCACAAAAAATTGAATCTGAGAAGCGTTACTGCAGTGACGTTTCTCAGATTGTGTATTCCAATGCAGATTATTCTTCCTGCGTATTCTTCCAGATTTTCGCCAATATCTCAAAATCGCTACCACCTTTTGAAATGATTTTTTTACAAGTTAGTTTTATGGTATATATCTATAACTGTATAGGATTGAAACAGACAATGGATTCCAATTACCAAACGTATACGATCCTTTTAATTAGTAATTTGTTCAAAATCGAAATCTTAGAATATTATTTTCCCGGAATATATATCTACTATTTTTCTACTTCAAACGATAACAATGCACAACTATAACTTAACATTAATTGCTATCTCGGGGGTATTAAAAAAGATGTTTTACTTTGGGACAAAAGATTGTTTTTAAACCGTTACGACTTAAAATGCTCTAAAGTTCCATGCCTGTTATTCCCAAGCAAGTGAATATAAACCTGTGTTGGACATGGCATCCAGGGGAATGAAAATATCCGGGGTCTTTTGTGACATGCACCACTTTTTATATTTTCTTTAAAAATAAACATATCAGCCGACAAAAAGCTTGACAATGAGCACCAGCATCATCAATGGAGACAATCAGCTCAGCCCCGGGGAATGTGCTCAGGTCTGCGTTTCCATCGAGGTCACCTCCTCTACGTCTGTTGCTCCCGTGTCAATCAGCCTAACTTCTCAGGTCACTGGAATGAACTTTCAGATCAACGCTGTCCGTATCAACCACGTTGGTAACGACATCAGCTGTCTGTTACAGCGCAGGGAGTCTATCGAGGCTGCTGTGGTCTACGCAGCAGGGTAAAATGATTACTGTTATCCTTCAGAAATTGAGTTTTATTTTGGCAGTTGCTTCAAATGTCGTTTTTCTGTTGAACGCAATTCGGTACGGTCCGGTTAAAACTAAATAACATTTCCCATGTTATACTATTAACGGTAATTGTATTGCTAAAACGACGAGAGTCGGTGCCTCTACAGTCTCAACCACGTACGTGAACCAGGTCATCAACAATACAGAAGTACCTGAACCATTATGTGGGATATTTAGCGCTGCCAAATTTTCAAACGTCGCCATTTTCAAACGACGAAACGTAAACAGATCTTGATCGCTCATGCACATTTTATGGCCCTGTCACACCAGACCATTTTAGGCCAACGCGTGAGTAACGTGTTGTAATTTTGGCAACACGCTGGCAAACGCTGACCAACGCTAGGCCAGCGTTAGCAACACGCTGAGCGCGTTACTCACGCGCTGAGACATGCTGTCACACGCTGAGGAAAACATATTTTGTTCAACATACATACAATTTCCAGCGTTTGCCAGCGTGTGATTGTACACGCTGGCGGAGCGTTGGAGGTTTGTTACTCACGCGTCGAACACACTAGACGATCGTTATCAACCCGCTACTCACACGCTGGCGCACGCTGGCGTACGCTGGCGTACTCTGGCGACACGCTGGTTATGGCCCTGTCACCCCAGAACGTTTTAGGCTAATGCATGAGTATAGCGCGTTAAAAATAGTTGATACGCTGGCAATCGCTGAACTTTCACAGAAAAAGTCAAGTGGAACCGTGATTTCAGCGTGTCTATACAGGTTGATAACGGGTTCATAGCGTATGCCAGCTCGTGAGTATCGTGTGAGGAACGCGCTCAGCGTGTGAGGAACGTATCACTGATTTATAGTAAAAATACGACAGCGGGTCGCCAGCGTGTGAGAGTGGGTTAGTAACGATCGTCTAGCGCGTTCGACGCATGATTAACGACCACCCTGCGCGCCGCCAGCGTGTGCAGGCACACGCTGGCAAACGCTGACAATTTTAGGTATGTTGAAAAATGTATTTTTGCCTCAGCGTGTTCCAGCGTGTTCCAACGTGTGGGTAACGCGCTTAGCGAGTTGCAAACGCTAGCCTAGCGTTTGTCAACGTTTACCCGCGTGTTACCGAAATTCCAACACGTTGGTCTAAAACGTTCTGGTGTGACAGGGCCATTAGTGTAGTAGCGCGTCGGCTTTGTATACAACCAACCATGTGGTCGTTGCAGTACGCTGGCGCGCGTTGGAACGCGCTACTCACGCGCTGGGCAGTCGTTCATCAGTCGTCGAGCGCGTTACTAACGCGTTTCTCACGCGCTGGCGAACGCATTGAACCCGTTAACAACGCGTTATCGACACGCTGAAATCACGGTTCCACTTGACTTTTTCTGTGGAAGTTCAGCGTTTGCCAGCGTATCAACTATTTTTAACGCGCTACTCACGCGTTGGCCTAAAACGTTCTAGTGTGACAGGGCCATTAACAGGGTACTATCGTGATTCTTAATTGGGACGTACCAATTGACCTATCGCCGTTGGCGACCATTATCTAATCGTAGCGCCTTGGAGAGACAAATTAGCGTAAGTTTTTAGGTATTAAGGATACAGTGGCACTTAGGGAGGCATTTCAGTGTCTCCCTAAGTGTCTAGCTACCCTAAAAACGATATTTGGGAGTTATTTTTGTCCTAGAACGACAGATTTTGGTCTAAATAGCATAAATATCGAAGATCTTAGAGAAAAGGGTTAGGGTAAACAAGTTAGGACTGTTTTAAGTTTGTGTACATCTCTATGTGATTGTCTCCCCAAGTGCCTATGAGAATATCACTTAATTATCCAAATCTTGGACAAACAAAAAACACTCCAAATACGCACATTATTCGGCCGCATGTGTGCCCTGTTTGTTTAAACGCAATAGGCTTAACCGGCCCGATATTTATTACGTTTCATTGCTAATCTTTTTGGCAACACACATTGGCCAAGCTCGTTTTGTATAGCGTAGTTTGTTCTGTTCGTATTTCCTAAGTATTTTTCTTATTATTGGATGGTGAAAAGTAATTATGGAGTGGGGTCCAGAGAGTCTGTATTATTTAGATACACATTATAAGAAGCGACTGGAAAATGAAAATGCAATTTTTTTCCCCACTTTTGCCGATAAGAAGTCTGCGTGTACACGTGGGCAAAGTTGTCTCAGAAATGTGAGACAAATTCTTTATCCGGTCAGAGAGAGCGTGCATGCAATGACTCGCCGTAATATGTACCTAACGCGTTTCGCGATATGGTCAATTGAATCAGACACGGCAGAAACTTGACGTTTGAAGCAGTGCCGCCCTTTCTGCCGCTTAGGGCTGCAATACCTGATTCGCTTCAAACGTCAAACTTCTGCCGCGTCTCATTCAAATGTTGAATTTAGAGTAGACACGGCAGTAGTTTGACATTTGAAGCGGGCCTTAGTTTCCAAAAAGTTAATTTAAGCGTAGAATCAGACTGTGAGGAGACTATAGGTATTCCTGGAATAAGAATGGAAACACAAGTGAAAACTCGATTTAATTACATGTATATGTGAAATTGGCCCCTGGCCTCTTGTCTGCTAATCATCAACTCCTGGCTATACTGAGATCTTACTGATCCTAGGGAGACATATTTGTGTGTAGCTGCTCCACGTCTGTGGAATAGTCTCTCTATTACATCCGATCTAGCACATCTATCAGGTCATTCAAACTGGCTCTCAAACCGCACTACTATAATCTAGCCTACAACCAGGGTTGTAGTCGAGTCCCTGCAAGTCCTTTCACAAGTCCTTTCGTGAAGCCAGTCACAAGTCCCTTCATAAATGCAGTCACAAGTAACTGGATGAACAATGACAAAGAAATGCTTTTGTCGAAGCTGATTTGAATAGCTTGTGATTTGAATTTCAACTGGAGGACTTGTGATGGACTTGCAGGGACTTTCAGGGACTTGCAGGGACTTGTGATGGACTCGACTACATCCCTGCCTACAACACCACCAAATGAATCCTCCTGATTTTCAGACTGTGCATAGTATACAGGTTCTTGTTTGTTCTCTCTCTCGTTTGTTAACATTATATTTTCTGCTGCAGCGCTATGAGTGCCTTTCTTAAGTATTATAAGTATTCATTATTCTTGTTGTTACATTACAACAAAAGATATTAACTGAAAAATACAACTGACAACTTACAAAGAACGAGTTTGGCAACTTTGGGCACCTCATTTCTGTCCTTCGCCATGTAGGCCGACTGCGACTATTGACCTGAAAGGGATATCCAACACGGCCGCGGAGGCTACGACCGACGGCGTGAGCAACGTCATCGGCGTGGACTTTATTGTCAAGTCGGCTGCGACTGATCTCGTAGACAACGGCGCCACGCACACGTTTGACGTGACCGTCAATTACGCTGGTGTGACACCGTTGACCAGCTCACTGGCTGTGACCACAGTGACCGACCCAGCGTCTATCACCTATCCGCTAGTGCCAGAAGTGAGTTGAATTCTTACAGTGTGCCCCCACTTTTTGTGTTGTCTTTGGGACTAAAGGAGAGCAGTTGATTTCAAATGACACTATACCTTTTGCAACTATGGGCCTTTTTTAAACCTTTGCTTCGGCCTTGGCTGCGCCTCCGAATTCTGAATCATTAGGAAGCAAATGGAGAACAAAACCGAATGGCAATAGTCTAATTTTAAGCTTTATATCAACCGACTGAGTGTTGCTGAAGCACAAGCATCAGAACGTGCCTAGAGATCTCGCAGTTGGAAATCTGAAATCATAAGCCAATGAAGAAAACGAAGCCAGGAATTCAAAAAGGCCCTAGGCCTATTCACAACGTAATAAAACTCCCAGTGAAGTTATTCTATCTGGCATGCTGCTATTTTGAATAAAGAAAGTGCTATAGGCACATTTTTGAAAAACTTTAATTAGTACATGTAGTTAATTCAAAATTGAAACCGTGGATTTTTTTTCTAGAAGACATAACATGCACAAAGCTAAATATTCGTCAGATTTGTTGTCAAGCACCATTCTTTAGATTTGGAGAACTCTTGTTGCTATATAAACGATAACAATGCACAACTGACAAAGTATACTGTACCTTTTAATATTAACAGAATTAGCCTTGCGCATTATTAGCATGTGTTGAACTGAATTATACCTACATCTGTGAAGAACTATATTGGTGAAAACACTCTCATAATTATGTAGCCCAATTCTGATGGATGCCAATGAGTGTGTCCGCTTTGAAAGTTTGAATGCAAAGTCACATCGTGCACATATTCCTAGTGACATTATATTCCCCCATTCCACCAGCCTTATTATTATCCTTCCAGGGTGACCCCGTCCCTTTCACCAGTACCCTAGAGCTCCTGCAACCAACCGACCCGTCCAGCATAGCCCCCGGTGAGGTGGTGATTCTAGTCATCCGGCCGGTCTTTGTGCGCGGTACCCAGTATCGCTATGTGGCCATCGGTCTTGCCAATACTACCGGAGTGACCATTGTGGACATGAGGGTCACGTCCATGGGCAGTCACATTGCTGGGGGTCTGTTGGTCGAGCCGGTCGCTGTCTACGGGCCGTCAGTCGAACTGGCGGAGTCGGCCGAGTTAGACTTGGGAATGGTGTATAATTATGGTATGTATAGATCTCCAGCAGAATGCAACAAAGCAAATAAATCCCCATAGACACTAGTGCTAAATGCCCATACTTTATTTATTTTTCAAGTACTTGAAACTCTTAATACAGGTACGGTGTTCGGGTCCACAGAAAAAGGACGATCAAAATGTCATATTTCGTTTTGGTGGGTTGACTTGAGGGACTTGTTGAAGAAATTCTTACCCAAAGAAGACCACCCCTAAAACGAATGACGTTTCCCCAACTGGAAAAGTATAGCCATTTTGAACAAAAGGATTTCTCCACAACATGGCTAAATAGTGCCACTTTCGGACCCAATTGCATCCCAAATACTCGGAATTAGAAGCTCCAAGTCCGGGCCAGAGGTGCAGTGCGATATTTCTTCAATTACCCAATTCCATGGCTCTCGGAACTCTAAAACATAGAATAATTTATTCATGAGCTCGGTGGACGGAGCTTTGTTTCATTTTCTGGATGTACCCAGCGGAAGCAGTTACCCCATGATACGTGTGATGAGAAAATATTTAAGTTTTGTGGGTGAAGCAAGGTTTGCCTTAAGTGGTGGAAGGAGGGGGTTCAGCTGGGAACAGGCCTTAAAGGTACACACAAGAGCTTGCCAGAAGCATGGGACATCTTTCGAAGTCTAGAGGTTTTCTCTGGAAAACGAGATGCTTTCTCCAGCATTTTGGGGACGTACATGATTTAGTTGACAAGTTATGGCTGTTTCGATGAACAACACATGCATGTGACGTACATTTCACCAGTGACTCTGCTCAATGAGCAGGGTCTGTGGTGGCTGCCTCGGTAGTGGCTGCCTCGGGCGAGTCCCGAGCATGACGTCAGAGCTAATGGAAAAATAACACACCCAATGGATGGCGTGTGATTGCCCAGGCTGTTTTCAAAACCCCAGCTTAGGCTCCATCTCCAGCTCCATCACCATTGCCAAACTGTTCGAACGAAGCCAAAGCCGGACAGAGAAGAAGCTGGTGTTTAGACAATTGTCCCTGTGACTGATCTGATGCATTGATGATAGTTAACGCAGTTTATAGCGCTTTATCTTTAAGCAAACTTCCATCATCGATCATGATTAGTCGATCAAATTGGCAACAACCAGTGTGATATCACACGTTATACAACACCTGAATAAATCCCCGCCATCCGATTGGTGGATCGTCACTCACGTGCATTGAATTACTCGACCCATCACACGACGCGAACCCGCACCGCCCAAAACGTTCTATCACATCATTCACATGGTTCTATCAAACGGTGGGCGCATTGATATAACAAAAACAACTTCTCTAATTAGCTATTATTGTTACTACATGTTTCTTACATTGATGTAAGCACCAGTTTACAAGTTTAATCAGATGACGGGAATTTATTCAGGCGTTAAAACAAATAATGAATGTTTCACATTCGTGCGATTGAAAGAATCATTTCATTCGGTGAAAGATAGCATGTTATATTACACTCGGCTTCGCCTCGTGGAATATAACATGTCTTCCATGGCATCATGAAATTATTCTTACCATCGCACTGGTAAACATTCATTATTTGTATAATATTGCACGGCCCATATCGCACACCTTGTGTTTTGCTTTTCTAACTCAGTTATTAGTATACCATGCAGTTATTGATGTTACTAATGGGCGCTTGTGGTAGAAATAGATTTCGCGCCCAGCGCCGTCTGTGTTCCATTTTCACTGCGCGTCAAGTTTGCTTGAAGATGAATCATAGAACACATACAATTATTATTATTATTATTATTATTTCTTTCTGGTAAAGAAATCAAGGATTCCTCAAAAGTGCACTGGGCACTGTAGCTCGTAAGCTTGATGAAGAAACCTGTATAGAAAGAAGGCAATGAGAAGAAGGTACAGTTTTAGAGGTGGGCGAAAAACACTAGAAGAATATCCTGCGGGAAACCTACGGAATCAAGCAGAGACTGAAAACCCAATCCACATATTGGCCAGGCGGTATTCGAACGCGGGTCATAGCGGTGAAAGGCGAGGAAAGAACCGCAATGCCAACATGACTCCCCTGTAATGTAGTGTGTCTGTGCCCCATACCGCTCTACCTTTGGCGTCGTGGTATATGGGACACAGACGCACTACATTATTCCGTATTCCACTCCGCTCGTGGGATAACTATAATATTCAATGCATGTTCCTCCAGCCCGGCCTGGTGACTCGACTGAGGAGGACGGTCTGGTGATCCAACTCATCGTTCATGCCACAGAGCAGGTGCCAGACTCCATAGTCCCAGTAGGCGTGTCCATCTCGGTCGGTGCCACTCGTCTGTGGGTGGCTGAGGGAACTGTCACCATCAGTACCAGTGTAGCCACGGTAAGTTGTTTCACCACCGTCGTGTTTATGTGGCCGGACGTTTTGTTGTCTCGTCCCTTCCCACAACACACAAAAGAAATAAGTACAGTATGTGAATAGAAGTGTTAAAACATTATGGTCATGCAATTTAGGTGATATCGCGTGACATTTTAGTTTATAACTATATGTAAAAACTACAACTACACCTGCAAATCTCTGTTCTTGAGGTTAACCCAGCCACAACAAAAACCAACATGTAATAAGGATTTGTTTTGCTTAAATCAATAAAGTATAATGTTGACAACAACATTATGTGTGTGGTTGTGTTTATTTTCTGTGATAAATGGGGGAAAATGATTTTTGAAAATTGTGGTCAAACCACTCCGCTCCTCGAAGGGAAGCCTCATTAACATAAAACCTCGCGATGGGGTATGACGAAAATCGAGGCAGAGACTCGACGCGCTGCTACCCGGCCTATCGTATACTGACTGCGCGCATTTAAACAAGTGTCCGTCTTTACATGGTTTTTTAAATCTGAATCAGGGTGAAAATACAACAGTTTTCGGTCATGCCGATTAGGTGTGTAGCTGCTAGGTGTAGCAAAACTACTAAGGATGAAGTAAGGCTTCATTTCCGGCTGATCCTAAATATCGGAGGAATTGGACAGCCAAAGTAAAGCTTACCAGAGAGAAGTGGTCCGGGCGGGCCTAGTGATTTTCGGCCCTCTGCAGCGAACACTTTGAGCGGTCGTGCTTCGACCTACAGCACCTAGAGTCTCGCTCGAGTCCGTGTCTGAATAAGAAATACTGTGATTCTAATCAGACGAATTAGTACTGTTTTCGTCGGATTCACCAAAAACTGAGGAAGAACTCCATGTGAAAATTCGATTACCGTGCACAAAGCGTACGCGATTTATACACTGTGAGTGCATCAACACACAACAATGTGCGTACATGGCCACGCGAGAATTTGTCCGGGTCCTGCCTCGGTTTACGTCACTCCTTTGTAGTGGCCGCGAAATTTAAAAGGGGGGGGGGGGTAAATTTTTGGACGGCAAATTACCACACTAAACGTACACTAGAACCAGTTTTGCTTTTTATTCACATTTGATACACATAAATCTATTAAATTAAAACAAAAATTGCGTAATGAAAATGTTAGACTGCATGTTTCCTTTAATCACACTACACTACTTTGTGTTGTACCTTTCCAATCGTTCCCTCATCTGTAGATCTTTGTTCTCGAGTTTTACCCAGCCACAAAAACCCCCACCATAATCACACTACACTATTTTGTGTTGTACCTTTTCAATCGTTCCCTCACCTGCAGATTTTTTTTTTCTTGAGGTTTACCCAGCCACAAGACCCCCACCATAATCACACTACACTACATCGTTTTGTACCTTTCCAACCGTTCCCTCACCTGCAGATCTCTGTTCTTGAGGTTTAACCAGCCACAACAACTTATGTTCGTAAGATGCAATATAGAGTTGCTGGATGTAGTGATTGATTACAACGAGAAGTTATCTTTCTATTATTGCCATCGTCGTACGCGTACACATTCTGACACTTTAAATATATAGTGCAGTGCTCGTTCAAAATGTGCAAGTTTAATACTATATGCTTGAAAAGTACGGCGTCCTCAATCGATACCGTTTCACTTGCTATCACTAACGTTAACGTTAATTAGTCATTAGGGTGATATACAGATATAAAGAAATACAGAGGTTTGCTCATAGGATAAACCATTGGTAATTGCTTGAATTATTCTGAATGAGTGAATTTGGGGGTTGTATTTTATAGTAAATATCGTTTAACTAACCTGTCTGAAGTTTTACAATCGTGAATGCCGAGAAGAGCACGAAAAACAGTGTTCGTTTTTAACCGGCGTCGAGCAGTTATTCTTATGTTATTTGTGTTTTTTCGGGATCGCCGTCCGGCGTTCGCAAATTATTCTTTATAAAATGTTTTTGTTTTCAGAATAATTAAAGGATATCTAGCGCAATCATTTTGCTGGATGCCTAAAATCATAATTTACTTTCAGATGAGTAAGATATTTCTTATTAATTCGGTAGTAATTTTTTTCGATATCTGCAAATGGTGTATCCTATACCTTTAAATGCAAGATTATTATGTGACCTGTTCCTGACAAAGTCGCACAATGTGTTTTATGACAATGTACTCATGCATGTTTCTGGGTGGATTTTTCAATTTTTAGGTTTTGGGTTTTTCTAAATCACCAAGTTTTAATCTAAAATATCCTCAAATTTGAACAAAATCCGTCACCCAGATTTTTTTGTTGTGTGTGTGACACAAATGTGTTTATAAATAATACGCTTTTCTGACTTCAAAGCTGTTTATCTCATAATTAGTTTGTCAGGGTTTTATCACTAAATCCTTTCCCCAGGGGGGATAGGGTGGAGGCACATATGTAAATGATACATCATTTTAAAGCTGAGAACCTTTGAAAAAAGCTAAATCTAAAAACCAAAAATTGTCAACTTTGTCCGGGTTTCAAATAAAGCGCTGATATCGGCTGCCATGTGGCCCTGGGCCTCACGAACAGGGTAATAATTGTACACCACTTTGAGATCATTGATACAATGGACATCGATATAAAAAATAATGGTAAATGGTACATTAGAAAGACATCTCCACAGAGACGTGCACAACAAATATCTTTCTTTACTGTAACCTAACCCGTTTTTACCTAGAGCTTTTTCTACGAAATTTCATATTTATGCATTTTGGACCCTACTCTATCGATCTGGACTGTTACATGTTACAAAATGTATTTCCTTCTTGTAGTTGGAACGTTAGGGAGACCTCGAAATGTCTCCTTGATGACACTGGTCTCCTTAATACTGTAAAACTTACGCTAATTAGTCTCCTAAAGGATACTTATTCTAAGATAATTATTATTATTATTATTAATTTCAATTCTCGGGACAGAAACACAACAAACAATTGTAATTTGTTAATCACTAAAATGATCTGTTTTTCTGTTAATCATTTTCCGTATTTTTGTTTTCATTTTCCTAATAAAGGAACCCGTCCTGCCCATCAATTACACCCTGTTCACTGCACCGACCTACTCAACTATAGTGACCCCGGGAGCAGAGACTAATATCCTGCACACGATCGTCATACCGGCAAACACGTCCTCCAAATATGTGTTGAATTACACCACGACGGCACCCTGGCTGCAGATTACCAATGTCAACCTGACGTCTGTCGGACTGAACCTAGCTTGCTTAAACAAGGACCTTCTGAGTCCAATATCTGGGTAATTGATCTCTGTTATAATGTTGTAACTCAAGTCAATGACTCGACTCGAGTCCAATTTGAGTCACATTCTTTTTCCGACTTGACTCAAATCGAGCCCCGACGGGTAAATGACTCGATTTGAGTCCCGACATGTAAATGACTCGATTTGAGTCCCAACGGGTAAATTAATTTATTTGAGTCCCGACAGGTAAACGAATCTACTCGACTCACTTCGAGCAAATGACTCTGCTAAAGGTGAGTCTTTCAAGACTCGAACTGACTCAGGTGAAAGCTAATAACACTCGAGTCCTAAAAATAAAAGCAAAACTTTGCACCAAAGCAATGAAAAGGCCTAAATCCAATTCACCACCGACTTGGTTCTAGAAAAGAACCCTATAATGAAAACTACTGGACCGAATCGTGTGATCTAGGTATAATTGTTCATCTAGAAAGATATTCCCGGTCTATTCAAATTAGTTTGTCTGGTGGGAGGGTACTGGAAATAGGCTGTTCCATTTTGTTTGGACCATCCTGTATAGTGTTCAAATTTTCCTGACTTGAATTGACTCGAGTCTAAATATTTCACTAAACTTGACTCAACTACACACTCTGACTCAATTGACTCAACTCAACTTTCTTGATCTAATGACTTGACTCAACTCGAGTCACTTTTAAATTAGTATTAACTAGTAGTATTAACATCTAGTTGTTTTTTTAACGTACACTGCATGCAGACAATAGGGACTTTTCGATTTGCACGTTTACTAGTAGACTGCGACGTATGCGGTCATTTGTGAAGCAGTGCGCATGCGCATCGACGAACTCGTCGTTCGTAGCAGAATTCTCGAACGCGTTCAACCTTGTTTTGCCGTCGTTGGAAAACTGT
Organism: Crossaster papposus; assembly: GCA_037893245.1. Taxonomy (NCBI): domain Eukaryota; kingdom Metazoa; phylum Echinodermata; class Asteroidea; order Velatida; family Solasteridae; genus Crossaster; species Crossaster papposus. The sequence continues at coordinate 481,821 of JBAIAA010000290.1, read as the reverse complement.
GACGACGTAGTGTGCATAGCGCGCGCCAAACATAAGGCATGACGTCACTGAGTGAGCGTAGTCGTAGTCGTAGAAATCAAAAAGGTAAGGTACAACATTTAGCGTGCCACATACGTCGCAGTCTACTTGTGACCGCATACGTCGCAGTCTACTAGTAAACGTGCAAATCGAAAAGTCCCTAATAATTGCAGCAAAAACTCTGACCATGATCTGTTTTGGACACAAGTTTCTTATGTTTTTATATCTTTTTTCTATCATCATTATACACATTTTTGTCCCCCCAGGACTTCCGATACTGGAACGTACACCTTAGTCGACCTTGGCTATGTCTGCAATCTTCCTATTGGAGACGCAACGGATGAAAACAGTGTGGTAAGAACAAATGTAAATGTAAATTACAAACCGCTCGATAGATAATAAATATGTGAGGCGATCTGGCAAAATTAGACGGAAATACAATTCTGTCATGGGCCCGTATTCTAGAACGTTCATAAGGAGACTTTAAGTCAAACTTTAGCAACATTTTATTTCAAGAACCAAACTTTATCTCTGGTCAAAGGACGCCTTTAGGTACTTTCCTTTAGCAAAGGTTGAGTCAATTCAAGAAACTTCCTTCATTACAGAAAATGCTTTATTTTGCCTGAAGGAGGCCTTTAAACGTAAGGTTGGTCCGGAGTATCTTTTAGTCTTCCTTTAGCAGCCAACGTGAAAGGGTCTCATCTGATACCTCAGCGATGTATGATTACGTCAACCGACTAGCGCGTGTCTATGACGTCAGTAGGGGTGTGCCACGTATCAGGACACGTCTTCCTCAGTTTCAAGAGGATGATTTCAGTGATGACAATTTTTTAGAATGCCTTCGGTTCAACAAGGATGGATTTAACCACCTGGTGAACTTCATCGGCGACTACATACCTGAACCTGAGAACAATCGTGGATGCCTCCTGTCACCAATGACCTATAACTGCTGGTTGATGTGGTAGATGATACCCTGCATCATAGTCAAAGTCGTTACCCAGTGGGTGGTGTACTTCGGTACAGTATGATACTACCATTTGGGATCAGTCATCAGCGACCGATTCTTTCTCCATTGATCCACCTCCTGTCAATTGGCGGCATTTTTGTTCCTGTGCAACTTCTTCCTTTGCTTTTACTTTCAAATTATCGACAACTTTCTTGAGCTGCGGAGCATCGGAAGGTTTGATACCGGGCTGCGCATTGAACTTTGTCGTGACTTAGTCCCAGGCTTTATTTTATTGCAGTCAGAACCTTAGTGGCATTTCCCCGCATATCAATTATATGCTTTTTCTTATTGACCAGTTGCATTAGTAGCTGCTTTATAATGTCAATGAACCGTCCACGAGGTTTGGGGTTTTAATGTCATCAGAACCGTCAGTTTTTCTAGTTTTCGGCGTGTTGGTTGTCCACAAAATTGGGGGGCAATGCACACTACCGCAGATACACTACCCACTAAACTCCCCTGTATCAGGACCTAACTGAAGACTTCACGGGAACATCAACCCTACTGCACACAATAGCAATTGCAGCGTAATCGCCAGAGGTATTACACGAGACTGGAAAACTGACATAGTTCTATTACAGGTCATTCGATCGCGAATTTGTCTTTATAAAATTCAATTTTTCGGAATAATTATAGGATATCTAGCGCAATAGTTTTGCTGGATTCTAGAATCATTATTTACTTTCAAACGAGTAAGATAATTCTAATATCTGCAAATGGTGTATCCTAGCCTTAAAACTTGTGTAGTAGACATTTTAAAGATTATAAATATGAATACATCTGAAAGTTGGCAAGCCATAATTTCAGAGTATTTGTTGTATAAAGAGGGAGGTTGTAGAATTGCCACGCGGTATGTTTTTAGTGGCGTTTTTAGAGGCATTATTTTAGTGGCGTAAACATCGGGCCCAACAACATTAATGTCAGCCTCAAAGATTTATATTGTGTTCGGCTGGTCTAAAACTATCCTTTCAACCAGTTCTCATCCTTTTTGCTGTCATCGTCAGGTGGAATTTTTGATCGGAAGATGTCCATTCAGTGGAATGTTCCACCTTATAAAACACGTCATTGCAGTACCCGCTGCTAATCAGATTCAAAATAACCAGCCATCCAACCCTGTCTAGCTCGTTGGTTCAGTGTTGAGACGACTAAAACAGGAGATTGTGGGTTCGAGCCCCACCCGAGTAAAAATAAAAATAATCTCTCTGGACAGCACTTAGACTTGGTGCCAAGTCGGTAATAGCGGTCCACTCGGTATATACAGGGGGGAGGTTGCGGTTGCCTCGTTCCCAATTTCGAAGTTAAATTACCGACTTGGACAATTCGTTTTCAGTTTTGTACACAACCTATGACAATCGCTAGCAAATTCTATGCGAGCACTCTGATTGGTTCAGATTCCAGAGGGGATACAAATTGATGAGCAGCTTTATACGGCATGTATTCTACGCTTTGCTTCGCGTATTGTACTGTACCCGGTACCACTGATCTCTACAAACTGGATAATTCGAGCGTACATACATGTAGGATAGCTAGCTAGCGAGCCGTGAAGTGTTGCCTTCGCATGTTCGTGCATGCGTACCGTATCGTAGACCGTCGAGAGTGACACAGTGGCATCAGCGATGGTGGGTAAAATTGCATTAAAATCCTTTGTAAATAATTAAATTTATTATATAAACTCGCAGACTGTACGATGAGTGAACTATCAGTGTAGAAAATGTCAGAACTACGGTTTTAAGTGAGATTTAGGAGAACATTGCTCTAGGCGAAAATGTTATTTTTGTTTTCAGCGGGATTTGTTCATTATTATTGTGGTCCTTTCTGAGAGAAAAACTTGAAAATTTCGAAAGATCAGTAGAATCAGTTGGTCTGGGGTACCCTTTACAAAGGATTGAATTCCACAATACAGGTATTTTCAGATCAATGTTGTACACATTCCACGAAGACTGTCCCGTTGACTTTGGTTCATGGTGGTAATTTGTGTACACAACATATTGTGTCATGAACTATTTGACGTGCATAAATGTAATGTACTATAGAATCGCAATGGTCAGTTTTTTCTCTCACAATTCTGGAAGTGTAGAGCCACCTAATGTTGCAACATCCCTTGGCATTTAATTTATACCTGTATATTTTCTTTCTTTGTACACTACAGCTAATTGGTTTACCCAAGTTCACTTCTTGCTACTGAGATGTCAGGCTGTACAGCTTATTAATACGGCTGCACAAGTCACAGGACGAACTGCTCCCATTAATATGACAGAGGGATAACATATGACAGCGAATGCCAAAACTTATTTTGTTTAACCATCAGTAAACTACGGAAGCTTAATTGACCAACTAAATTTTCCAAGATAAGCTATCTCGGTGTTCCACATTTTTTAGATGTGCTGTAAAAATATCGCAGAACTCTGCATCTTGGCATTTCATGTTTCAACAATATAAGTACAGATAATAAAACAGTCGCAACAGTCACAAAATTATCTTGGAAACATTGAAGTATACATAATATTCTGTTAAGCTTTCGTATAGTGAATATGTGTTTCATGAAAACCGACAAGTCTGGTTAAAATTGTATTGTTAATATTCAAAGCAAATTATACAGATGTTAAAATGACATAGATTTACCCAGTCAGTGTTCTCCACAATCAATTTTAGCAGGGTAGCCTGCCCTGTGTAAATGTTACGCTGTTCTGCCATATTTTTATGCTGCCCTGTTGAAATGTTATGCCGGCCTGTCAAATTTTGCTTTTCAATCACGGTTTTATACAAAACAGAAATTGTGTTGTACAAATCTTTAATATCGTGTTCATATTGCACAAATATCTAGAAACACTCACAATTCGAAGTTAAAGCCGTACAGGGTGTCCTATCAAAATTTGGCCTGTGAAGAACGCTGTCAAATGTATCTTTGCATAGTATGAACAATTATTATTCTAAAATGACATCGCAAGTTTTTATTTTGGTTTTAAATTCATAGAAAGTCGCGGGCTAATTTTGTTTTCGTTTTATTATTTTGGTTTTATAACATCAGTAAACAATACATAATAAGAATATTAATACAGTGTACTATGGCAGTAGTTATTACATGTTATCTGCAGTGTATCAATGCCAAATAAAACCAAGCAAAAATTAATCCATTGTGTGACTTGTATGTCATTAGTTACATGTGTGATTGGTATTTTTAATTGTTTCTCAAGTTCATAGTTTAAGCCATAGAGCTGTATCTTTACTATACAGCTATATGGTTTAAGCTCAAACCACATCATTAATTTTTGTCTGTCCACTTGTCCAGCAAGAATTGTTGGGACCCTTCCTAAAATATTTATTAAACATTAGGTTGACTCCAAATCTGGACACTGTCCCCACGAACAAACCAATTAATGTGCCAAATACATTTTCCTAAAACCCAGACATTTTCCCTTTTTAATTTTATCATAAAACTTGCACTTTTTATTGTCTGGATATAAAATTAAATCAACATTTTTAAAAATGTTCTTAATCAAAAAAATCTCGTTTTTCTATGGTTTGTGCATAAGATTATGATGTGGAATTCTTTCCCCCAAACAAAACTTTTCTAATTTTTTTTAGAACATCTTGTAAATACGTGCACTGCATTGCATCGTCTCACACGAATGTCTCGTATCTTTTCCCGAAAATAGGTCTACATAATAACATTCAAACTTGGCGTATACATGTCATTCTTGGGTGTTTTTATGTTTAACTTAATTTTCCTGATCAAACTGGTTTGTTTTTGTGATATTAACTTCGTTTCCTGTGATATTAAATTCGTTTTCTCGGTCGTGCGCTATACGAACATGTGTACGCCTGCAATGTTTTTAAACCACCTTTACAGATCTCGTACAACACATGCGGTTAAAAGAGGTGTTTAGCTACTATTCTTTTTCTACGTAGATCATTCTCATTACTTCAAGGGTTCGTAATTTGTATTGTGTAACATTACAAAAGTAATAATAGAGCATACACAACTCAAATAAATCAAGTGTATCACATTGATATATTTTAGTGCAACACGCAATTGACCTAGCTGAGTGTGTTGGTCGTTAAACATCACCAGATCTAGAAACATGTTCCTAAAGTATTGAGAAGAACTCCCCATATAACGGAATGGATGAGTCTACATTTGCATAGCAGTGCGCCATTGGATCTCACCGCAGAAATACATTGCATATGTATTGCGCTGCACGCATATATGAATAACGGTGCGAGAACGTATTGATCAAGTCGTTAGATCTGTCGCAACTCGGCACGTTACTAGTCTTAAACCAGCCGTGCCGATGAACTTCGACTGAAATACACGGATTAAACCCGACTATCTAACGACTTGTCATCAAGTCTAGACAGCACTGAGCATACAGCTTCATTTTAGAAAGGGAAAAAAGAACTCAGCAGACAAAACCTGATTAGGAGAAAGACTGCCCCACCCCAGTTCATCACCGTCAAAATTTATTTAATGAAATGAGTTCGTAACAGTCATTGTTTTCACCTATTTATTGCTTTTGTTATCAAATAAACATAAACAAATCAGCGAACCTGCGGAACAGTCTGGGCATCAAACTAGACAGAATTTCTTGTGCATTAACCAAAACGTACAACTGATCTTTGTGACAAAATCAAGGCCTTCTAAGCCGTTAAATTGGATAGTGGTTGACTATTTATGCTCGCAATGCGTTCCAATTATGCGTTTCAATACTTTTTCTAATGTGGCCTAAAACATTAGCGTATCATTAATCGCAAATTTTACATTATTCATTAGAACAGACTAATTTGTATTTAACTTCATTGTATTACTTTCATTTCCAAAAATGAAGATTTTACTTCACTTTTAATTTAAGATGGCCGACCCGTAAATAAGTTATAGGCAGCACACCCACACATACATGCCAGCTGTGAGCCGGTCACCGACAGATATTTTCGGCCTCGCTCCGAGTTGCTTGTGGCGTGTTTATCAGTCATCTGTTTGAATTTCGGAAAATTGTGTGTGTATATAAACGTCTTCTGGCGCGAATAATAATAATGTTAGTTCTTATATAGCGCTTTAGACTCCCATAATATGGGTGTATCAAAGCGCTTTACAACTATTATCCCTGTTCACCAGGAACGAGACCATTTCCGCAGCATCTCAAGATCAGCGCATGTGGTCTCTACCTTCAAAGGTACCCATTACTCCTGGGTGGAGAGAGGCAATTGTAGCAGTGTCTTGCCCAGGAACACAAGCACCATGTTCCCTGCCAAGGTTCGAACCCACGTACCATCGTACAGGAGTAAACACGGTAACCACTGGACCACAGTGCCCCACGAGAACTGGTTAAGTCAAATCACAACTGGTTAAGTCAAATCACAAATAAAGGGAACAAAAATATAGTATTGAATTTCTGCTGTCTGTTGTTCTTTTGGCAGCTTGAAATCACATTGACAGTGAAAACCAGCAACACCAGTGATGTGGAGTATGGATTGACCGCTATCCTGGAAGCTGACCTTGAAATTTCAAACGCACTAGGGGCCACGAAAACGGCGAAAGATGAGCTCATTTTCTTTGTGGAATTACCAAAGGTACGTATACTCTGACGGATTTCTGGCATATATGAATTGGTATCTATATAAACGGGTATCGCTTTTGTTATGATCCCAAATCTAACAAGTACATTTACCGCGAGAAAAGTCTCATTCCTCTCCCCAGAAAAGGAACCAAAACAAAGTGGAAACGAAACGAAGTAATAACACTTAATAATATAATTAATCACACAAAAATACAGAAGATACGATTAAATACAGACTTGATGTAATAAAAACACATTACCAGTATTTGCTTGAACTTAATATGAAGGGGCGAGCAGCTGGCATTAACAAAACAGTTCAGTGTTTTAAAGCAATGAAGCGTTGAAACTCCGGGCTCACGGCGACAACGACTCCTGGTGACAACGAATCCAAGCGACAGTGACTCCCGGCGACAACGACTCCCGGCGACAAGAAAAGGGGGAATAGGGCTCTTCTAACGGGTCCTTCCGTTAGCTAACAGCTCGGCTAACATGCCATGCTCGATGAACTGTCACGCACGTCGGACGACACACCCATAGCAGGTTGACTTCAGGATCCGATAACTCGGATCCAAGTCCCAATGTCCGACGAAATCGCCAGTCCCGGACCAGGCAGCACAAAGTGCAAAGAATCACGCTGCTGTCTACATCGCCGAGCCACTCGACGACAAACAAACTGGACAGCAGACTCCCGGTCTCGGGTCCTCTGGCGCGTGCCCCAGGGGAACCTCCCCAAAAACAGCCGGCAGTGCGGGCACACTCGTGACACAGCTCACGGTCCTTTCCGTCCGATGGTGAGGGATGAAAGGCACGCCCCATAATGTGTCCATCCACTATATACCGAGACGAACATTCCATTTATCGTACCGTAAATTCCGGCAACTTGGTCGCTCGAAAGTTTGTCGATTGTTTGATAATTTGCATAAGATTAACTGCTCGCCCCAATTGGGTTAATCTGCTCGCCCCAGATATTTACCTGGCTTAGAATTCTTGTTGTACAATGTACACAAACAAAACATACAATTTAAATACTGATGATCAACTAAATAACAAATACGAATAGTTAAATAAATACCTCATCTTAACACTTTGGCCTTTGATTAAAACGGGCCTTTAAAATAATCTTGGGTCATAGTTCTCCACTTAAGATCATGCATGAATGCATTGCTGACATTGAATGTAGAGACTTTGGCACACAGAAGGAAGAGACTACGTTTAATGTTTGCCAAATCACGTGTTGTCTCTGAGCGTTTTTAGAATTGGTTTTTAAAAAACAATTATGCTCATGCCATTGAACTGCGGAAGAATTGTTTTCATTGCTAAAATTAGGGTTGAAAGGTACGTCAAAAGTACCGACCAAATTGCTCAAAATGCAAACTAGACAATTGGGAGCATTGACGAACGCATGATAACCTTTTAATGTGGTTATATTCGTTCATAATGTTTTTATCTGTTAAAACCGTTTTACTTTCACCTGTTAGACTTTTATTTTGGGGGTGCGGAGGATGTTCTTAGTATTTGTTTTGAACCATCGTGATTATTGTAAAAAAAATATTAAAAAAACATATTTTAGCAATTTTGTTGTACTTTTGCATTTTGTGATATTTTAAATTTTGTGATAGTTTTAAGAACATTTTTGAAACCAGAAAGTTGTGTTTATATCTCATCTTCGTCAGACCTCTTTCAAACTGTGCTGTCCCGAGTCGGCTAACGCCATGCGTCCAGGTGAGACGGAGCAGTGTAATGTCACCATAACGCTACTGGATAAGGCACTTCACATCCTAATGGAACTGGAGATGCCCTTCAACGGGACTGCCACCATGACCCTGAATAATGTGACAATCGATGCGGGTGGAATCAACGTGGGGTTCAATGAGCCCCAAGTCGTGTTTGAATCGAGCGGGAACACCTCGCAGAATAACATCGCTAAAATGGATTTTGGAAGGATGGTCAACACAGGTACGGGCTAAACTTCCATAACTGTAAGGTTCTATGAACCTCACAGGAGCAACATGCATGCCCTGTAGTACTGCTGGGCGAGTAAGGCGAGTACTCGAGTACTCGTAAGTAATTTATGCTACTCGTTGTATTACTTGCAATTGTTCATCTACTCGAGTACTCGTCGGGGCACGAGTAGGTACTCGCGAGTAGCAATGTTTTTACAAAATTACAGTGTTGCCTTTAGAACCAAAGTAACATTGCAGTTTCTGCACTAAAGTTTACATGTCTGGATGTTATGAAGCTAGCAATCAAGAAATAATTTACTTCACACTCGCCAAAAAATGTCATTCCTAACAAATACATTTCAGGTAAATGACCCAAAATCTTGCATGAAACATGTAGGAAGGTTATCCCACTGCTGAATAATGGATTCTTATTTTACATCATACAAGTACATATTTTGTACTGTGTTTCATTATTTCTGCTCTTATGAGAAAACTACTTGTGAGTACTCGACTACTCGCGAGTAATTTTCTTGCGAGTACTCGAGTACTCGAGTAGCAAAACCCACTACTCGCCCAGCACTAATCTGGAGTATGTTTCAACTTTGTGGTCCTTTCCGAGTGAAACACTTGTTTACCCATTGGGATATTTCAGAAGAACATTAGTTTTATGGAATCACTATATATATCAGTAGGTCTAGGGTATACTCTTTGCATCTGATTAAATTTCACAATAAAGTGTATTTCTTACTCATTCCACGAAGACTGTCCCTGTTGACTTGTACGTCAAACAGGTCATGTCCGATATGGTAATTTGTGTACATTCAAATTAGGTTGTTTACAAAATTTACTATTAAACCACAACTTCATTAAGTCAATTGTTTTCTGGGGCATGTTAGAATAACCAGTCTTTGAGCAGTCTATATGCAAGTTAGACGGTTGTAAAGCCCTGGCTGTCAGTCAGTCTATAGACCAATTCGGCGGCAGCCATTTTCTGCGATGGTACCAGGCTCACGCGCGACGCACTCGGGTAGTACGCACGCACTGCAGGCTCATTTTACCAAGAAGGTTTACCAAGATGCGCGCGGGCATCGTCTGTTAGAACACATGCAGCGAGCAAGTGAGTGTGACACCACCACAGTTTTTTCCTTATAATTTTGTCTGGCGAATTCCTGTAAAAGTTAGACCATTGAAATAACACGGTCTATAAGAAGTCTTAATATCATTAACCTGAATATATAGGGCTGGCATAAAACGGTCTGTAGGGTTTAGTTGCGATTATTCTATTATTTATCAGTGCATAGAAATATTTTTTCCAGATTATTATTTGTATTTAAGTGTTTGATAACCTAAATAGATGAATGCTGCTTGGAGAGAGTATTTCCTAAGATAGATCTAGAAGGAATTTTCCAGAGAAATTCAATGACACTGAGTTGAACTGCAAATAAAACTGCATACAAACCGAAACATATCTTTACAATTACAATACATTTATGATAACTCAAACAATTACTAATGGGTGTATCCTACCTTTAACCAAGTCCGCCAGCTATAATCAGACTAGTTAAGCCTTCTGGCTATAAGACCACTGTATTGCAATCCACCTCTGGTGTTTCAGAAGAGCACACGGAGGAAGCTGGCAACCTGGTGGATGGAGACAACGACCTTGTCATCTACATCGACGTGCAGATGGCGGACAACAGTGAGCACAACGTGAACGGTTCCTTGCAATCCTTGGAGGTCGGGGCCAGCGTGAGCGGCAACGCGGTGGTGTGGGTGGCCTACTACAAACTGGCCGTGATGCGGGATGGGACTGAGAAGCCATCTTTCAACATTTCCTTCAACCACAACGGGTCGTCGTCAACATATTCTGTTGGGTTAGTGATTGATCGGTGTTAATCTGAAGTTTTCTTGGCAGGAAACAACTGAGATGGGATGAGATGCTAGTCCATCGCAGGTTACTCCCCAGCTAATATCGGTACCCATTTTACTACTGGATGGAGAGAGGCAAGTAGGGGTGAAGCGGCTTTCCTAAGGACACAACATTTGACCAGCAGCTGAATTTAAACCGGCACCTGGATTCAAACCGGCAGCTGAATTTGAACCGGCAGCTGAATTTGAACCGGCAGCTGGATCCGAACCAGGAGCTGGATTCGAACCGGCAGCTGGATTCGAACCGGCAGCTGGATCCGAACCGGCAGCTGGATTCGAACCAGTGTATAGCATGAATTTCAGACTCCATGAAATCCTTACTTTTTGGCAGTATTGCCCGTACTTTAGTGGAGATCATTAGGAAAGTGACCTGTCACGTGAGAGGGTTTAACCAATAATATAGAAAAAAGGAGTTTGATTTTCATAGAAGTCGGATATTCATGTGACACCGGCAGCTTGATTCGAATCTAAACTTGGATTCGAATCTAAACTTGGATTCGAATCTAAACTTGGATTCGAATCGAAACTTGGATTCGAATCGAAACTTGGATTCGAATCGAAACTTGGATTCGAATCGAAACTTGGATTCGAATCGAAACTTGGATTCGAATCGAAACTTGGATTCGAATCGAAACTTGGATTCGAATCGAAACTTGGATTCGAATCGAAACTTGGATTCGAATCGAAACTTGGATTCGAATCGAAACTTGGATTCGAATCGAAACTTGGATTCGAATCGAAACTGGGATTCGAATCGAAACTGGGATTCGAATCGAAACTGGGATTCGAATCGAAACTTGGATTCGAATCGAAACTTGGATTCGAATCGAAACTTGGATTCGAATCGAAACTTGGATTCGAATCGAAACTTGGATTCGAATCGAAACTTGGATTCGAATCGAAACTTGGATTCGTATCGAAACTTGGATTCGTATCGAAACTTGGATTCAAATACAGCTGCCGTTTCGGATCCAGTTGTAGGATTTGAACCAGCAGCAGGATTGGTGTGTTCTACGGAAATTTTTTTGTAGAAAAACTAATTTGCAAGATCGGAATTTCTTTGTAGGGATAAGGTCTGGTACGAAGTGGACGTCACCCATGCCACGGACTCCTACGCCACGGCAGTCAATGTCAAAGGTCACGTGTTCCTGCCTCCCTACATTCAGTTTGACGGTATGCAGCTCAACTACGATTTAAGCAGTAAACAGCTGGATTTCAGCCAATCAAATGACAACACTGGATTCTACTTCACGGTAAAGAATGTCGGAAGAGTATTATTAAAGGTTATTTAATAAATACCTCGGAAAGTGGATAGCTTCTGATTGGTTGAGACTTTATTCAATTTATTTACAACCATCTTTAATAAGGGTACCCCATCCAGAAGAAGCTGGTCATGTTAGGCCCTCAGTGCATACAAATACATTCAGAAATTAAATAAAGACAACAAAACAACACAATATTTCAATAAAAACAGGTCGTCTTTAAGGACACTTAATAAAGAAGTCAATCAAAAACAATAAAATTGCACTTAACAACCCCCATCCCAGCTTTAAAATCATATTTAAAATCATGGCAACAGATGTATAAATGCATGCATAGAACGTTTGTATCTAGCGCAACAATTTGTTATAATGCGCGTGTCGTCTGTAACATAAGCGTGTTGCTCTGCACGGTGGTCATCAGTGGTCAGCTAGTCTGGTCTCAAAGTATGGGTAATAATAACAACACATATTGAAGAGGCAGGGTACCATATACATAAGTTAAAATATGACCCCTGAACACGAACACAAAAGTATGGAAATATCGCCATAAGAAAAGTAACAACAGTTTGAGCAAATTTGCCGTTTTATTCATTACAAAGGTTCATTACCATTGGTCAGTTCCCAACCCAGTTCATTGTCACACAGTGAAGGACCAGGTCTACACTGTTATTTCCTAAATATATCAGAAACTTGTTTTAATAACGTCCCAGCAGTGTACTATTTTCAGGATTTCAAGTATTTCTCCTTCCTACTTTTTAAAAAAAAATTTTCTTCGCCTTTTTACTTTTTTCTATTTGTTCTTTTTGAAATTCCAACTATTTACTACTTTCTCTTCCAACAACTGTGAACAATGAAATCCCATTGAATGTTTTTCATAACGTTAGACACTGTCATAATGTAAATAACACAACAAAGTAGAAGAAAAAAGGCACTGGAATAGAGCTTAATAGGTTTTCAGCTTAACAATGATGTATCGTTTACCTATCTCTTCTGGGGGAAGGATTTAGCGATAAAACCATGACAACCTAATTATGAGATAGACAGCTTTGAATTTCAGAAAAAAAAGTATTATTTCCATACACAATTGTTTCACAATATACAACAAAACAGACAAAAAAACACACTTCTGGGTGACGGATTATGCTCAAATTCGGGTAGATTGTTGATTAATAGTAATCGTGATTTAGAAAAACTAAAAACCTCAAAAATACTAAAAACCACCCCGAATTGACTCCACGAGTACGTTGCAATAAAACACATTGTGCGACTTTGTCCGGGTTTTGTTGGAACAGGCTTAATGGTCTAGCTTTGATCTTGCCGTACTGTATACACGTTAAAGACAAACTAATACTTTGTTGTCTGCACTCAGGTACCAAGGATGTTCTTCACCGACCGTTTTGCGTTGACCCTGGAGACCACCATTAAATCGAACTACCGATACAAACTGACCAAGAATTGGCAGGGAACCACGCCCATCGAGGTAAATAAATTTACATTTTGACAGGTTGGCTTGGTGGCTCAAATCTTGCTTGGCCGAGCTTCTGAGTACAAATTGTAGTCTTTGTGTATAGACGATGCGCCCTCTGTTTACATCTATATTCAAATGTGCCCGGCAATATGCGCACGCATCGTGTTTTACATACATTTGGTTAAGAGATGACATTAGAGGTCCCATAATTCAAAGGTGGTCTGACCTGTGGCGTCACTCCTCAACCAAATTTTATGCAAAACACGATGTGTGCGCATATTGCCGGGCACATTTGAATATAGATGTAAACAGAGGACACATGGTCTATAACTCCGCTGGTATTTCTTTGAAATGACAGTTTCTTTTCTCCAAAGATTTGGAAGTTACATGCTGCTACATGTATTTGAGATTTCAAGAAAAAGTTTCATAATTATGGGTCATTATACCAAGTTTGAACCCGGCGTCCCTATTTATTTCTGTCCAGAACTTGTGAGGTAATTTCAGTTTATACAGCGAACTGAATGGACCGAAAATTATATGCTTTAAGTTTAGTCACTCTTACCTGAAATACAATTGAATTAGTAGCCACAGCCAAAGCCAACACGTCGAACAAGGCCAAACAACACTTAATAGATGTCGGGGAATTAGCAGGTTAGGGAACTAGACTGACTTGCAGCCCCAATCACAGATGCGTAAACCTATTTCGCAAACACGTTAACTTAAATTTGGTAAATTTGGAGGCAGTATTTGAAGAAAATAATATTTGCAAATGTTGTATATTACCTTAATAAAAATGCTCGTTTGTGATTTTGTTTTTAAAGAATAAACGGATTTCACTGCAAATTACTTGTCTTTTGTTACCCTAGGTTATATTTTACATGGCGAAATATGATACAAACTACTATGTTGACGGGCAATACTTCAACGAGCCTATGGACTATACCACTTTTGACTTTATTGTACCCTACCCAGATATACCAGGTAAGATCTTCTTGCAATTAAGTAATGTGTACGCTGTGAGACTACGTTTTTGTGGGGGTTTTCCCTGCAAATGTGCCCCAAGCAAGGCTATAAAAGTTACTCTAGGCATTTTTATTTTATTTTTCATAGAAAGGATTGAAACACTATAGGTATGTTCCAACGAGATACAGCGCGTGGGAAAAGGCTACTATTGTAGCTATTTGTTTTGCATCTCGGCATGGTGTATGGGTGAGAAGAATACAAATCACTTACGATAAGAAAGAAATTACAAAATTGATCTTCACCACGTGACAGTATTTTGCGGCCGGCCAACCCCGGCTAGCTTGGTGGTCGAGTGGTAAAACATCTGCACTGCAAGCAGGGGGTTGTGGGTTCGAGACCCACCTAAGTGATTTTTTTCCTCACAATCCCTCAGGACAATATTTTAAAGTATGCTGTTGTTTTAATCCTTGACACCGGTATGAATTTCTCACTTATACGCATAATGACTGCAGCCTTTGTATAACAGCTGCATTGCACAATGGACCTAAGCGTGCAGCTGCCACACAGGCTGTGTTCTACGGCATAGCACAGCACAGCTGACAACAGCCTTCCTGAACGATTGGCGTGCCCTGGCTATAGCCCCTCGCCGGTACGGCGTTAAGGGGTTAAAAAACAAGTCGGTATATGTCAAAACCTAATAATTATAAAGTTTGCATCACTTCGATGCAAAATTATATCTAAATAGTATTTTGTAAAAAGTATATCTTTTGTGTTTCTCCCGTCAGCTATGATGCGCATCATGCTGTATGTTGCCCTATATGTTTGTTTCTTGTACACAGCCATTACAGTATGTCTCTGAGGAAGATCTTGTTAAGATCGAAATATTAGGCCCTCTTAACTTATTTAATTCCATATATGTTAGGTTTGGTCTCATTTTGTTTTCAGTTTGTTTGAAGAATGTGGCGTTAATAATTAAGATGTTACATTTTGTAATTTTCTTTGGTTCAAATTAAATTTCCAAAGGACAAACATTGTCACCATCATGCGGAAGTCCAACAACATTGGGAATGGGGGACGGAAGCATAGACAACTGCCAGATCACGGCTTCATTCGCACCAGAGCCAAATGCTGCCGCACATCATGCAAGGCTTGGGGGATCGTCTGGTAGGTTGGGATGGGTGTAATGAGGTTATGGTTAGGGTTAGGGGTTGGGTTGGATTATATTGGATTGGGTTTGGGGTTTGGGGATAAGGGTTAAGGGGTTTGGGTTTGGGGTTTTGGGGTTTTGGGGTTTTGGGTTTGGGGTTTGGTATAAGGGTAAAGGGGTTTGGGTTGGGCTCGAGGTGGGGATGTTTCGTCTGCATCTAAGCACTTGGAAGTACAGTTGCAGTACTCCTGCGCTCAAAGCCCTCATTGTGTTATTTACACCAATTTACATACATAACATTGTGTTATTAAAACTATTCAATTCAATTTCATTTTTGAAGTTGCAGGGAAACAACAAAGTAGGAAAAGGAGGAGAAAACAAATGTAAAAATACTTAAAAGCCGGGGTTGGGTCGGGTCGGGGCGGGTCGGTCGGGTCGGTTCGGGTCGGGTAGGGTCGGGTCGTGTATGGTCGGGTCGGGCCGGGTCGGGTAAGGCCGAGTAGGGTCGTGTAGGGTACAGGGTCGTGTAGTTTCGTGTAAGGTAGGGTCGTGTAGGGTAGGGTAGGGTAGGGTAGGGTAGGGTAGGGTAGGGTCTTGTCCTGCCTTGTCTAATTGCTTTGTCATGTTGCATTGGGTTTTTAGCTGGATTGGGTTTTGTTTGGAGTTGGGGTTTGGGTTGGCTTTGGGTAAAGTTCACTAAAATTCAATAGCTTAAAATACTTAAATTTGTGTTTCGTTGAAATTATAAGAAAATAATAACAAATCTGACTTTGAATTGCCATACAGCTTGGAAGACCCCAGCCCGAGCCGGTCCGTTCCTTTACGATCGCTGGATTAAGGTTGACCTGGGCAAGAGGGCAATAATCACCAGTGTCCAGACGCAAGGAGGTAGCAGTTCGACTGCGGACGGGGACCTAGGAGAATTTGAGATTCTGTACAGCCTGGACGATACGCTGTATAAGGCCGCAACTCCGTCAGATAACAAAGCGGTAGGTGTATGTCAGCTGTTTTGAAGAAAGAAAAAAGACGGAACTACGAACAGGCCATATTGGAGAAAAATGCAAAATAGTGAATGGGTGATTTTGTATTCATCATTTATTAGATTTATTGATTTGTGTAATCTTTGATATGTCTACTAACCATATTTGTAAAGAAATATTAATAAAGTATTAGAAATTTAAGTTTTTAAGAACAAAACAAGTGGCCTTTGTTCTCATCACATGTGCAAAACTTGAAACTTTAAGGTCTTTTCTTCAACATTTTACTTTGGCGACATGTCGATAACTGCATTTTTTTTAAACGCATAACTTTAAATGAACGGAATGACCGATTGAAGCACAACCACAACCCTTTTAGCCATTAACCTAACTATTGCTGGGAGACATTTATTCTTTATCCTAATTCTTGAAAACCCTCATTTCAACCTCTGCCCAGTTCTGTCCTATTTTGCCAGAACCACTCACAGTTATGGTTGAAGTGGTAGAGCTTTTAAATTTGAATAGATATGGCTTGGACTTGGAGTTGTACAAGTTAGAGGAGTTATGCCTACATGTGTGATATGGCAACAATTTGTCAGTTTTTGCCAGATTTGATCCAATGCCTGATTTTCAGCATTAAAACAGTGTATCTCATTTCAAATTAATTTTCACTCTCACACATATTTTGTTAGAAAAATATTTAAATTTCTTGTCCAAAACTTTTGTTTGAATCAAATGTTTACACAAGTTTCATTTATTCGTTTCTTTGGTTTGTCAAACCCAAAGAGAGACTCCCAAGACTACAATGTCTGATTTTACAAAAGGATAAAATGAGACAAGTAAACAATAAAAAAAACAAAATAACCCCAATAACTTTAAGAGATTACAAAAACATATTACGTTATTTATTACGATCATCTTAACGCAACAAGTAAATAAACTCAAAATTATGTTTGGTATTTAGCAAACAATGTGTATGGCTTCTGACTATAGCTCCCTCTAAAAAAAAAACATACTGACAAATTTGAGGAACGGCCAACATGTAAGTTGACAGGTAAGTTGGAAGAGAACCGGAACAACATTTCGGAGGTCGCAGGTTCAAGCCCAGTCAATTTCTTTGTTCGAATCTAAAACTATATTTAACCTCCAGTTTCCTTTTGTGTTGAAATGTTTAGTATTTTTTAAGAATTTTATATCTGGACATCAGATGTTGTTTTGCTCAGGATGTCCCAGCTTTTACCATAAAGGATGGTCGTGGCCCATAGGTTATGTATGTTCAAACTCGTAGAATGTCCGGATAAAGAATTCGTTCTTTTTGTTGTTGTGTAGTTTGACCACCAAAAAGACGCCCCAGCGAGCCACGATACGATAGTTAGCCACACCCTACTCATACCCGTAGAGGCTCGCTATGTGATCGTCAACCTGACAGCCTATGACTACACTAGCCATACCAAGTGGTACAATGCACTCCGGCTTGAGATATTGGGATGTGAAGTCCCAGCCTCGACAGCTACTGGTAAGAGGCTATAGCGACCAATGGGCCGTATTCGTGAGCGAACGAGGGCGCTGTAATGATGCCGGTAAACTTTTGCTGCTTCAAACGATAACTTTGCACAATTGACAGATGTGGCATACTATAACTTCCTGCCTTGCACTTGATCATTACAACTGATAATGTGGTAACCAATGAATAATGTATCACCAACCGATAATGTCACACAAATAGACCGATACTGGATCACTAACCGATAATGTATCACTATAAACCGATAATGTTTCACAAGTTGACTGATACTGTATCAGTCACTAACCGATAATGTATTACTAACCGATATTATAGCTGTATCACTAACCAATTGTATCACTAACCGATGATGTATCACTAACCGATACTATAGCTGTATCACTAACCTATAATGTATCACTAATCGATAATGTATCACTAACCGATAATGTATCATTAACCGATAATGTATGATAAATTGACTGATACTATATCACTAACTAATACTGTATCACTAACCAAAAATGACCGAAGTGAAGTTGACGTCACAAAACATTTGCTGCGAAAGTTCGCTGGAGTTGAAATTTATTAATCTTGTGTAAGTACGCAGTGCAATTAAAAGGTAGGACACACCATTGGTAATTGCTTGAATTATCAGGAATTTGGGGGTTGTTTTACAATCATGGATGCACAAAAAACAGTGTTCGTTTTTAACCGGCGTCGGGCGGTTGTTTTTGTCGTTCGCTATCGCAAATTTGTATTAAATTTGTTGGAACATTTTACGGGATCTCTAGCGCAATCATTTTGCTTGCTGCCTAGAATCATTATTTACTTTCAAATTAATGATTTTTTTTCTTCAATAATTCGGTAGTAAAATGTTTCGATATAATTATATGCAAATTGTATACGGTATCCCATATGCCGAGCATAAACTGCCTTTTTGTATTAAAGCCTCCAATCCTAAACCACCATCTTCCTTGTTCAACAGACACCTGTCCGACGTCTGCGACTCCTCTGATCAGTCAGCCCTATCACCGGGGGTTTCTTGCAGACGTGTCTAGCGACACTCTCTTCGTGTGCGATACTATAACTCACGGTAAAAGTGGGGTGCGGAAGGAGATCCAGGCATCCGTCTATGCCTTCATCTGGAAGTAAGTACTCTATATAAAGTTATTCAATTTTGTTAGTAACTAGCCAAAATACTGTTGGAAAGCTTTACTTGTTGTGACCCACCCATGCACGTTTGTTTATAGTGTAAATCGAGGAGTTTCCTTTGTTCCTCTCGAAAATTTCCTTTGTTTGTACGGCTCTCATTGGTTTTGTACACGAATCTCAATCGAGGTCGTCTTCGATTCTAACCCTAACCCCAATTCACCTTCGTGTCGCCAGGTATGTGTCCTCCATTTAGACCATAAACAAACGCAGTCAAACATTATGTGACCCTCTCCACAATGAGGATTGTATATAGAGCATGGAAGTTAATCTCAAAATCTTGCGAGGTTTTACGAGAATACACCACACCCGGGCGTCATGACGATTTCTGCAACGTGTCAAACATTCTATTTGTTTTTATTTCATTCGCATTATGACTGGGCCCATCCGATCAAGGGAAATATTTTGTTTTGTTTGTTTTAATACAGCATTCCAATTGTATTTAAAATACTGCAAATTTATGACTATTATAACATTATATTTGTTGACCTCAGCTTTTGATCAACCGATCACGCAGATAACAGTTGAATTCAAACACGGGAGTCTGTGACTAGTCAGTGTCAATTGGTACCTAATCACTCACCAAAAAAAGTGAACGTGAACTGGGGAGACTTACACGGTCTATCATGTCACAACAAGGTGAAATTAAGTTATATACATGTACATGGTTGTAAAGCCCACAACGCAAGCTGTAATTGTGTATAGAATAGAGCTCCATAGCCCCTCCCATTCTGAAGATATGACATGTGGCATATCGATTACTTTCTTAGTGTTCAAATTACACAACTGAAAAAAACAGGCTTTGAAATAGCTGGCTCTTCTGTAGTACAAGAGAACGATGCACACAAAATGGTCATTTTGTTTTCTACGTGATTTAAACAAATCAGAATTACTGTTAATGAAACCTAAAACTGTAGGTATTGAAGATGATAAAAAAAATTAAAAAATGACCAAACAAAATTGTAGAAATGTTAATCCTCTTATACAACGTTGAGTGGGCCATTAGGCCTACATGATCATTCGCACCGTGACTTAAAAGTAGGATACACCATTTGCAGATATCAAAAATATTTAACACCGAAGTATTACCTCCAAATGGGCACTTTGGGAGACAATCCCATAGAGTCGTGCACAATCTTTATTGTAACCTAACCCGTTTTTACCTGGAGCTTTTTCCACGAAATTTCATATTTATGCTATTTAGACCCAAATCTGTCTTCTCCGAGCAAAAATAACTCCCAAATATCGTTTTGTGTGGTAGCTAGACACTTAGGGAGACACTGAAATGTCTCCCTAAGTGCCACTGTCTCCCAAGTGAATCAAAACTATCGCTAATTTGTCTCCCAACTGAAGTGCCTATTTGGAAGAATTAAGATACCATCTTACTTATTTAAAAGTAAATAATGATTCTATAGGCATCCAGCAAAATGATTGCGCCAGATATTCCGAAAAATATAATTTTATAAAAAAAAAATTCCCAGCATCTTCGAACAAAAACCTTCGAACAATCAGTGTAATAATATTTGCCGTATTTATTTATTTATTTCTTATTTACCCTGGAGAAACCTTTCAGTGGATCACTGTTTTTTTAAAGTGCCCAGCAATTACAAACATTTCAAAGAATAACCATTAACTCTAACCCCAAATAGTTCCCAGGACTTCCCTTCTAAATCGAACATAGTCCCAACTGTGGCTCGTATATTACTGCTCAATCCAACACAGTCCAACTTACCAAGTTGTTAGGTACCTGAGCATGTCAAATGACTTGCATGCTAAATCCAATTGGATCCAACTGTTTCTTATTGTTTTGTTTGATGTTGGATCCAACAAAGTACAACTTGGCGTTATTTACCGGTAACCCAACAGAATGCGATTCTGAATACCTTCCAAAATATATAAAATGACTTAATTGCCTGCCAAATTCAACAGGTTCCAACGGAAATGTCAACTGGTTGGATCCTGCATGTTGGATTCAGCAGGGTTTAGGTTAATTTATGAAAATTACAGCAAAAGCAAATGAGATGCATATTCCCTCTTATAGTCATTCTAAATTGATGGAATTGTCTGCAACTCTGGGACCAGTTTTACTGTTGTATTTCAGACATTCCACATCAGAAAGACATAATACTTTTGGCAACGTTGCAGTATCTTTCATTCAAAGAAAGGGTTTTGTAACTTTGCATATTTTTTTTTTTAATTATTTTTAATTGGATTGCTGTATTTTTTCTTGGTATAGGAAACCTGACATGGAGTGCTTCATGATGATATATGCTGAAAAGCAGTGGACGGGTAATTTAGATTTTACAACTTGACCTAAAATGACCTTTGACCTTAATAATTGACCTTTAACACAACCATGATGTGAAGGTTACCGTATTACATTCTTGACCCGAGTTTGATTGGAATTGGACTTCAACTTTGCATACTAGACCACTTTTCGAAACAGACTAACTATACGTACATAATAGTGATTGCATAGTTTCTTTCTGAACTTCGTTCAGGCGCGACACAAAAACAGATGAAGCCGAAAAGGCCCTATTCATTAATATGTGCACATTTCATTGTATTGTCTCCAGGTCTGGATCCCCGACTGCGCAACATCGTGGGTTTCTTGCCCAGCACTGGCAAGCTGTATGGCATCATGGACAATTCCCCCGACTCTTACGCCGACAGCGAACCTCCCTACACCAGCTGGTATCTGATTGAGAGGACCAGCTACGATGAAGCGGCTGCCAGCGATGGCTTCGTCGGCAGCATCGCGGTGCCCTTCGTGTCTAAGGTCGGGTTTAGCTATTCCGATCCCGACAATCATGCCAGCTCGGAATACGCTATCGGTGATTGGAAAGGTATGCAACTATGTTTGTAAACATTAACCTGTGACCTCCACAACCTGTCAGATTTTCCGAGAATAGCACATCCTTGTATTATAGGATCAATGTGTGTAACAAGACATCCGAGTAACAATCAATGAAAACAAAAGAGGAAACTAGGCCTGAAAAGAGGTAAAGATGATATTTCCTGTAATTTTGTACACAGAAAGTGAAAACAAAACACATTCTAAACCAAAACCGAGGAAATCAGATCAAAAGAGGAAATTTCAGATGCTTAGTAACATTCTATCCCGGCAGGCTCTGTCGAACTAAAGGGCTTTGCCGTGCCGAATTATTTGCCGAGTCGAATTTTTAGTACATAATTTCTCAAGTAATACGGGTGTAGTCATGTGTTATACACCACTACAAAGGGTAACCTCTCCTCTTTAAAAAAAACCAACAAAATTGTTTATATCCTCTGCTAATAAAACAAAAACGGCAGCCAATTTGTGGAGGCATAAAAAAATGGCTGGCACAAGTCAACAATAACACAAAAATGCCATTTTAGCAATAAATAACTGTACAAACGACAAACAGAGAAAACAATATGTTTCCATCAATAAAACACTTCAAATGTAAACAATGAATGTATTATATCCATAACAAGTTTCTGCACCATTTTGTGCAGTAAATTCTAATGTAACGCCCCTCCCACATTACCACCGCCATGCTCAACACACTGCTGAGCTCTCGTATAGTCATCGACTGCTTCGCTCGACTTACCACGTCAGGCTGTGGTCTCAGGATGTCGACCTATCGCAAAATCCTTTGTCGAAGGTCAACGATGTCGTTAGGTGGAGTAGTGTAGATCCGATCCTTGAGATAACCTCAGAGAGAGAATTCACAGGGGCTGAAATAGGGCGACAGGATTTTGCGATAGTTCGACATCCTGAGACCACAGCCTGACGTGGTGAGTCGAGCGATGCAGTTGATGACTATGGGAGCTCAGCAGTGTGTTGAGCATGGCGGCGGTCATGTGAAGGGGCGTTACATTGGAATTTACTGCACGAAATAGAGCAGATATTAGTTATGAAAATAATACATCAATTGTTTACAATTACAGTGTTTTATTGTTGAAAATAGATCGTTTTCCTTGTTTTTATTGCTAAAATGGCATTTTTGTGTTATTGTTGATTTGTGCCAGCCATTTTTAGATGCTTAAGCAAATTATTTTGAGGGTAATATTTTTTAATCACCTTGCATCGGCCAATATTAAACAAGTACATGTAAGTTTAAACAGGCTAATCCTTGCTATCCAATTAAAGGCATCTAGCTGGTTTTATATGTATCTGTTTAAAGCCGGCCAAGAACATCTTAATTCTCTTATATACCAGTTTGCCTCAAAGGACGTGTATATACGCACAGTTCTTTTGGAATTCAAAATGGATGACGAATAAACACATCACGAGCAAGCTATTATTAAGGCCGGGAATATATGTCAGTGGCTGGACCGGGTCGCAGCGATTGAGGCTTGAAATATTAGGGTGTGCTAACCACATATGCCAGCCTATAATACCTGTCTCGGATCAAGGTTCGTGAAAAACAATCCCGCGCCTGGGCCCGGTCAATATCAAAATAATCCCTGCGCAAACTGGTTAATGCCAGCCATTCATACAATAATTTCCTATGGGCTATTGCTATTTTTGAGTGGTCGGTGACGTAATTAATTTTAATTAACCCCCAATTTTCTTGGTCGTTTTCCGACAGCTACCATGAATGGAATTTTCAAGGGTTCGGAGCAGGTCTTAGATTGGAACGAGTGTTGCCAGCCGACCTGTTCAGCCAGCGGTGGACTGGACAACTGCTCCTAAATCTGGATAGCTAAAAAGGTCAATGCACTTCTAAAACCGTTGAATTTTGTTCAGTTATAAAAAAACTAAAATTAATAAAAGCACGTCATGCATTTTGACCACAACTTTAACGTTTGACTTTCAATATTGTGCCTACATGTATACACACACAGAAAAAGTGCCTTTTAAAATGATTTGTTAAGCTTTAAAAAAAGTTAATGAAAGTTGTGACGTTATGATTATTGTATAGCATTGTTTGCCTAAATGTTTAACTAGTATTTTATTGAACCAAATGTTTCACACTTTGAACGTATTTCCGCGTTTTTAGTATTGTGCCTTGCTGTATAGTGCAGAAAAATATATATATTTTAGGAATTAACTTATGTCAAGTATATATATTTAATAATTGTTCTTTACTTTGATAATATATTTATTGATTGGAACAGTAGTAATGTACCGACCTTGCAAATGCTTTTTTGGACTTGTGCAAACAAAAGATGTCCACACAATACACAAACCGAAAACCGAGGACTTGGCCATATCCACCCAAGGTTTTCCCTTTTTGAAAAAGAGCTCTTGAGGTAAAATGGGTTAGGATTTTGAAAAAGTGAAGAGAAACACTTTAAGGTGTCACAGTCTCAAATGCATGTTGAAAGAATGGTGTGAGGAAAATTAGTATTTTGGTGAAATTTAGTCTAGGATTAACTACACCAGATTCAAAGGAATGTCCACACAATGTATGTAATGTTTGACTGTGAGATGTGCAAGATGCAAATAAACAATGGGGGTTCTTAATAAAGAAATACATACACAAAAGTTGTTATAATGATTTGACTTTATTACTACAAAATGTGTGCAAATTGGATATATATAGTCGCCTGAACAAAACATTTTAACGCATTGTACAAAACCAGTCGAACATCAATCTTTTCATCGGAGAGTGTAAACATTTAATTGATAATTTTCAAAAATTACCATGTATTTATTAGAACAAATGGATTGTAGAGCTATTATATTTGTATGTAAAACTTTAGTAATTTCATTGAGTACTTACCCTTTCATTTATATTAATATTCGAGAATTTTCTAAAATTACACTATGCCAACACAGGATGATATCTTTAATACTGTATGCAGAAATCCAACAAATTAAAATTAATAAGTATTTGTTTCTTGGTAGTGCAATAATATTTACAAGCAATAACCTTTGCAAGCAAAGAAAGAATGTTGCAACCTGACACTGTTTTTTTGGTTCATATATCATCTTATTGAAGGTCAATTAGTGCAACAATTTTGAAAAAACTAATCTGGGACTGAGAAACGTTTCCAATGTTGTCAACGTACTACATTTTAAATTAAATATACATGTTGAAGCACTGTTTTGAGCTGACTTGCAGGTGAAGATTGTTTACTTTAATAATTCATAAAAGGAATTAATTCAGATATTTTTTTAATGAAGGTAGTATAGGTAGTATATACACCATTTGCGAAAATAAAAAAACGTGTACACGTCATCTGACGCAAACTGGTTAACAAAGGAAATCATACATCAGATGTAACAGGGACACGAACAACTGAATAGTTAACATTAAAGGCTTGCAAAAGAAATGACCTCAAAGTCAGTTAGTACAACAAAGCAATTTCTCTAGCTTTTTAAAGAAAAAAGTCCCTGAGCCATACAGTTTTTATCATTCGATTTATAGTGTTGTGCAAATGTTCATGATCATGTTAATATCTAGTATTTTTGGATTACAAAAAGTGTTTTTAAAAGCTTAAATGTGACCTGCTCCCACGAAAACGGCGTAAAGTCGCGCTATGCTATAATGAGTTATGATTAAAAATAGCCGATTTGACAGTGGGGAATTGTTTTGGGGGTTTTGGCATGATATCATTCCCACATATGGTTTTTTTTCGAACTACCTAGTAATAGCAGAACAAAATGTAAATTTGATTTTACTGAGCGTACCTAAGAAGTAAAATGTAGCGAAAATAATGTTCAACTATTCTTAATTTGATCTGTGTAACGCCCGTTGGTTTTGCTCAATAGTAGATATTTTTTAAATGCCTTACCAAATAAATTATATATCATTTTAAAGCTAAGAATTCAAGAAATACCAATATCTCAAAATATCAAAATGTCAACTTTACTCTAATTTCGTGGTAGCAGGTCATAAATAGGGATCAACATACAAATACAAATATATATATATATAAACACATATTTTAGAGATGTCTAGATTATTTTCGAAAATGCTAATAATGTTGGTCAAATTCGTAAATGTACGTAATTTGTAAATGTAGGGTCTGAGTATGTGTAACATCGGAAGTTTTGCCTTGACAAAATGAAGGGAGTAAACATTAAAAATATACAGGGTTTCTCTAAAAAAAGTATACCCATTTTAAAATTGGTATTATTGCAAAAGTACTGAATATTTCAGAAAAAGACAAATGTCTGTGGAAAGGGTAGAATGTACTCTGTCCAATAGTATAAGGTATATTATGTCATTGCCATGGATGACTGAACAAACAAGACATTTATGAAAGGTACTGAAATCAGCACTGTGACAAGTTGGTTTTACTTGAGTGACGAAGCTCCGGCAGGTGTTTTTAAGGACAAATTATTTTGCTGTTTGAGGTTGAACAAATTGGAAAAATTATGACAGGGTCCCTTTCCTGACAAATGCAAGGTGGTGGTCACCATTCCTGTTAATGCATAGCTGGCATCTTGGTCTCATGCCTGACTTATCGTCCCAAATTGTCACAGTGCTGATTTCAGTACCTCTCATAACTGTCTTGTTAGTTCAGTCATCCATGGCAATGACACATTGAACCTTATACCATTGGACAGAGGGCATTCTACCCTTTCCACAGACATTTGCCTTTTTCTGAAATGTTCAGTAATTTTGCAATAATATGAATTTGAAAATGGGTATACTTTTTTTTAGAGACACCCTGTATAGCGTATTCCACACCAAAACGACCCAGTGTCTGAGCTCTGTCTATTCGTATCGCATATTGTTACATTCTGTGCACCTTGTATTTTGCACAGATATTCGATGAGGTACATGCGGCGATGCACAGAATGAGACAGAGAAATGCCATAAAATATAACTCTGTAACATTTGAATTGAAATTGAGATTCTACAATGTTGTTTTCTCAGAATATACACTAAAATTTAAACAATATAGGCCCCTCTTTTTTACATATTGAAAACACAAGTGATACTTTGACATTACATGTGTGAGGGGTTCGGGCAAAATGTGACTGGGTAGATCAGGGGTTTAAATCAGTTTTTGTTAAGCATGAAGAAAATAAAATTAACCTAGCAATACTGTTTGTTGTGCGTCAATCGGACATTCCGTTAATAAGTTATGCCCGTTTAAAATGTGCATTTATTGACATTTTGCCAAAGAAAAATGTTGAGGAAAAGGCTTCAAAGTTGCGATTTTTGCATTTTTTTTCTTTACAAATGGTTAGTAGACATAACAAATATTACAAATAGCAATAAATAAGACAATTGAAAAGAAAAAAACCCATTCACTGTTTTAGATTTTTCTTCATTGTGGCTTGGACCCGGTTCCATCTCATTTTGGCAGAACGCCTCATATTTGGTTATACGTGAAAAGGGGACCTTCTGTTTACTGTTCACATTTTCCGTTCCAACAAAAGGTGTTTACATCTTCGGGCCTCACAGTTATACCCCGTGTTAAAACTCTGAGCACTTTTGCTGCTTGAAAGAAAAAGCACAATTGACAACATGGTATGTTTTCCCTTTAAATTCGCAAGTGAGAGTCAGTCAGTCAATCAGTCATACATAATGCATAAATCGAACACTATGGCCGTGATTTGGCGAGCGCAACCAAGAACGGTTTCATTCGTCGGTCATTAGTTGAACGATATGGTGCAAAGCAAACAGTGAAAACAAATCTTCAAACTCATTAAAACAGAAAAGAGATTGTTGGCGTATGCTAAGCGTGTCGTCTGCTACTCAATTTTCTTGTAACGGTAGGCCTAACGTCACTACACCAAAATACGCGCTCATAGGACAAAAACGCAAAATCAGACAAAAACAGCGCCGCCTAGCGACGCCCAGGAGTAGGCTGGCATTTTGTTTTTTACTGGAAATGAAGGATTAGGACCCTATAGGGCAGTTTTCTTTTTAATTTTACTAGGTTTGACTGAATAGATTTCATTTAAATATTCCCCTTTCCAAGCCACACGCAAAATGGTCGTCAATCTCTGGACCCAGGCCCTGAATGTATCTCACGCCTCTATGCCAAATAGACTCAGACGTTAGTCCTTTTTGCGAAACAAATCCACCGAGTTGGAAGACGAAGGTCACACAAATTTATCTCCGCCAATATTTCTACAGCCTCATCATGGACCTCTGATTAAAACATATCTGATGGATAACAAAATATTAATGAGCTCGCGCGTAGTAATTCACACTGAATTGGTGTTGTTCACAACACAAAATCAGACAGACGGCGCTGCCTCGCAATGTATGTGTTATTCACGTTATTCACGTTTTGAATACAATTCGTCAAAATTTGATTTTTCGCGGATATTAACCAATTGAAAATTAACAAAATTATAAGGGGTTAGCCTTACGTTTTAATTAAAATTAGTCAGAATTCGATTTTTCTTAGAAATAATTTTGTTTTTAAGGTGTCAGACCTGCATTTTAATTAAAATTGGTAAGATCAGATTTTTCGTGGAAATGAGGTGCATTAACCACAGGACGCGCCGCTGGCCAAAGTGGTGACCAAAGATACTATCGGAAGGGAGATAGTGCTCGTCATTATGAACACAGAGCCTTGTGGGTGCAATGTTATTTTGTTCAAGAACAATTAATTTTCCGCCAATTTTAATTGAAATACAAGCCTTACCCCTTTTTCCCCTTACAAGTTGTTTTTTAAAACAATTATTTTTTGGCCAATTTTGATAAGAAAGCAAGATTAACCCCTGGCAACTTTCGATTTTTCCTAAAAATCTATTTCTGGCGAATTTTATTTAAAATATAAGGGGGGGGGGGGGCACATTTCATGCTAATGAGCTCGCGTAGAAATGTTCACTTCAATTAGGATCCCCCCCCCCCCCCCCCCCCCCCGAGGCCGCGTTTCGCTGGTGACCGCTATTTGTGTGGCGCACCCCCTATCGACATACAATAAGTCGAGTTTTCGGACAATTATTGCGTGGGCTCATTAACCCTGAAAAAGCAGTTCTTCCTTTGAGCAAATGTAAATAGAGCTATTTCTCCGGCATCCCAACCCAATAAGGCACATCGATTTGAAATGATCTTAACTGGTAGTCGAATGGCCGAGTGGTTGAGATCCTCGACTGTGGTATCTATCGCCCAGGTTCGAGTCCTGGTCCCGCCCGAGTCCTTTCGTTTTTCCATTTTCAACGCACGCTGTTTGGCAATCTTATCTTTAAGATAATGAATTTATCGTCTTCAAATACCAACCGAATTTAGCTCACCGGCTTAATTCGTCAGGTTGGGACTGTTCGCGGAGGTTCAGGGTCGAGTCTGCGTATAGGTACGGAGTATCGTTTGCCCGCTAGACGGCAATGCCCAGGGTGTCGCTCCGTTCACTTCCCTTACATGGTGCGAGGCCGTCGGGTCGAATGAACATGAATAGGGAAGGAAGTGTGATGGGCCGGTATCCTATAGCACCGAAGAGTCTATGGAAGCCGGTAATAGGCTCATTGAGTTGAGTCGTAAGTCCGTGCACCTGAATGCTTGGTCACATCATGGAGAAATGTGTCTTATTTCTTCATGGTCACATACACCACATAACTTTGTTTTGGTTTGTATCGCCTCACCGCCAAATGCAACTGTACGTTCTCTTCAATTTTCTCTACTTTTTCTATCCTTTGACAACAAAATAATAATCATAATAAATAAATTAACAGAGAAAACAAACAAAAAAGGGTTTCTTTAATAAGTTATTTAATCATTACAACAGACTGAAGCTCAGCCTACGATCGGCGTTAATAGTTTAATTATACCATCACGGTTGGGAAAGGTTTATTGGGCAGTAACATTGGTCTAATGTTGTTGTGCATTAACCACAGGACGCGCCGCTGGCCAAAGTGGTGACCAAAGACACTATCGGACAATAGATAGTGCTCGTCATTATGAACACAGAGCCTTGTAGATGCAATGGTTTGTTTTCAAGAACAATTAAATTTGCGCCAATTTTAATGGAAATGCAAGGCTAACCCTTTCCCCCCCTTACAATTGTTCGTTTTTCAAAAACAAAGTCAATTAGTTTTGGGCCAATTTTGATAAGAATGCAAAGTTAACCCCTGGCAACTTTCAATTTCTCCTAAAAGTCAATTTCGGGCGAATCGTAATGAAAATATAAGACTAACCCCTTACATTGTTTTATTTCTCCAAAAAGTCATGTATTGGCAATTTTTTAAAGAAAATGCAAGGTTAAACCCTTGTAGTTTTTTATTTCTACAAAAAGTCAGTTTTGGGGCTATTTTTTTTATTTAAACGCGAGGCTTAACCCCTTACAATTCTTTTATTTTAGGCCAATTTCCTTCCCCTGATCCCCACATAGTTAGTACAGACTGGTTCAATAGTTTAATCCCCTCCCCTCTCCTTTCCCAAATCCACGCCTATCCCCAATTTACCGACTGTGACCGATTTTGTCTGAGGTGCGCCCTCTGACGACTGGTGAAGTTCATGCAGACGACCAGACCAGCCGTGAGTATTGTACGGTGGCCATAATCGTCATTCTCTGAACGGGCACCCCCTTGCCCGTTAGTATTAAACGAACGCGTACCAAACCAGAAACTTCTATACAATTTACAAACACAATGTGCTCCCGTTTTGTCTGAGCACCAATTCTCTATTTCATACAAACTTTCTATCTCCAAAATTCACTCGTTTCATAACCTATAACATAAAAATGAGATAAGTCTTTTTGCCAGGCTCTAAGTATGAAATTAAGAAATAATGAGTTAAACATTTAATACAAATTATGAGGCATGCATGAGGTATTTGTTGAATCGACGCGCATGCTTTGATTGGTTAAACTTTTACAATGCTTAATTGCAAATAATTTATGTTCAACAAATCTCATGTGGGCTTGACTTCAGCACATATCAGACTAATTTATTTAACATAATTTTTAAAATTATGTATACAAGACGAATTCGATCTGGGCACTTTTCAGACAACAACTCAGACAAATTTGATCTGTGATGAAGAATATTCTACACTCGGTGTTAAAAAAATGGTGACCAAACGTTGAAATTAAATGGTATATTATGATTGAATTAGTTAAATTCGTTCGAAATTAAATGTCAAAGTTGGTGAATTTGAAGGAAATATGTTTTAAATTAGCCTGGAAAATGTATATTTTACTGCAATATAACACCATATGTGACCGGCTCTACAAAAAGGTGTATTATGTCGCAAAATAGTAAAATTGAGGTATATACATGATGAAAATTCCCACAACGTAAGATTTCATTTAGTATATAATAGAGCTCCATAGCCCCCCTCATTTTGGAGATATGACGTGTTTACATATTGGTTACTTCCTTGGAGTTCAAATTACACAACTGAAAAAACAGGCTTTGAAATAGCCGGCTCTGTTGCACTACAACAGAACGATGCACACAAAATGGTCGTTTTTGGCACTTTATTTATCAAAATTAACATTTCTTTGAAAGAAACCAGAAAGTGTAGGTATTAAAAATGTCATTCATGACAACAAATAAAAATCACATTTTGTTGAAATGTTTACCCTCTCAACGATGAGCGGGCCATTACATGATAGTGCATAGCGCGACTTAATACATGTACACCTTTTTGTGGAGCCAGTCACATATATCTTTACAAAGGAAACCTTCCCAAATCTCCTTTATATGTATTCCAATTCATCTTTAAAACTCGGTTTGCCAAAGATAAAGACAGGAAAATATTGTTTCATGTTTAGAGTGGTAATCGTGACGAACGTTTAATGATTACGATATAAATACTGTATAGATATGAACATTGATTACAAATTGGCAAAATAATATCATGAGAGTCACAATATTACGAAAGTTTACTTAATTTAACAAAAGTAACTGCCAATGCCAAGCTGTTTAACAAGGACACTGACGTTGCTTTACACCAATTTCGGCATCTGAAGAAAAATGGGAAACAAGGAAACTTCGTTTTGAATATGTACATTTATTGGTAACAAACTATAAAACTGACTGGGAAACTTTAGGGTTTGTACAAGTTTTCAACGCCTGGAAAATTAACAAATACTATTTGCATCATCTTGCTCGTCAGAACTCGTCCTATCTCCTGCGTGAAGATAAGTGGATTACGGCGTGTGATTCCAATTATCGCTTTGTACTTAATCTTTGGTACCCGTATACAGAAGTCATTACAATTATTAATCAACAGGTATCATTTCAAATTACTATAGTAATCCATGCCCTGAACAAAGCCCTGAACAGAGTAATGCCTAAAGACACGGCCAAATTGGACGGACTGTTCCAGCAAGACGAACAGAAAGATAGGGAGAAAGACAGTGACGAATACAGACTTAAAACAATAATAATAAGTTGACGACGATAAGTTGCAAAGAAAGATAATGGGGGAAAAACGGACAAAGACTAATGAAAACACGGTGTTCCAGAGAGAAATGATGTCAATAAAGCAACAATGTTATACCTTCTCTATTTTTATTTGTTAGCGTTGTCTTCTTCTTACGGTTTAACATTCGGAAAATGAATAAATCAGGATATGATTAATGTTTGGACCTTGGTCCTTAAAATTGCGGTTGCATTCTGAACAGTGCACCCATGTAGTTATATCGCCCGACTTACAGCCGGGAGGAAAACACAATTTACGGTCGTCCACACTTCTCTTGTGTTTCTCTTTCGAATTGTACCCCGCTTGACACGTGTCACAAAATTAACTCATATTCAATTATTTAATTTATTCCAACAGGATTTGTACAAGAAAATATGAATGATATAATGAAATCCAACAATCAGAATACAAAGTCAAACCGGGTAAAATAATCAAATCAGCAAACGGCCATTAAGTAAAATACTGCAAATTGAAATCTTGTTTTCGATTCCCTAATACAAATTATTAGTACAAAACCAGTATAGAGGAAAAAGCTAAACTATACAATTGTTGGAAATAGTGTTTAAATATTCATCGCCATGGCAATTGTTATACAAAACGGACCTACCGTTTTCCGGTTTTTAGACCCTCTTTTTGACATGTATGTTGACATACTTGGTAAACAAACGATTTCTGGAGTGAATAGTTGGACAGCTTGAAACAATGCGTTTGTTGCTTTTGCGGTTAAATTTCCCTAAACCATTATCGAGAACGTCATCTACAGCGTCATCAAAGTACCTCCCTACCTTATCAGTCCTCCCCTCCCCCTCTACGAATTCAGTTGGTAACAGAATTGTGGAAATGACTGGGACATTTTAGGGTTTCTACAAGTTTTCAACGCCTGCAAACAATTAACAAATACTATTTGCATCATCTTGCTCGTCAGAACTCGTCCTATCTCCTGCATGAAGATAAGTGGATTACGGCGTGTGATTCCAATTATCGCTTTGTACTTAATCTTTGGTACCCGTATACAGAAGTCATTACAATTATTAATCAACAGGTATCATTTCAAATTACTATAGTAATCCATGCCCTGAACAAAGCCCTGAACAGAGTAATGCCTAAAGACACGGCCAAATTGGACGGACTGTTCCAGCAAGACGAACAGAAAGATATGGAGAAAGACAGTGACGAATGCAGACTTAAAACAATAATAATAAGTTGACGACGATAAGTTGCAAAGAAAGATAATGGGGGAAAAACGGACAAAGACTAATGAAAACACGGTGTTCCAGAGAGAAAAGATGTCAATGTTATACCTTCTCTATATTTATTTGTTAGCGTTGTCTTCTTCTTACGGTTTAACAATCGGAAAAGCCTATACATTGTACTTTCAGGATATGATTAATGTTTGGACCTTGGTCCTTAAAATTGCGGTTGCATTGTGAACAGTGCATCCATGTAGTTACAGTGCATCCATGTAGTTATATCGCCCGACTTACAGCCGGGAGGAAAACACAATTTATGGTCGTCCACACATCTCCTGTATTTCTCTTTCGAATTGTACCCCGCTTGACACGTGTCACAAAATTAACTCATATTCAATTATTTAATTTATTCCAACAGGATTTGTACAAGAAAATATGAATGATATAATGAAATCCAACAATCAGAATACAAAGTCAAACCGGGTAAAATAATCAAATCAGCAAACGGCCATTAAGTAAAATACTGCAAATTGAAATCTTGTTGCGATTCTCTAATTCAAATTATTAGTACAAAACCAGAATAGAGGAAAAAGCTAAACTATACAATTGTTGGAAATAGTGTTTAAATATTCATCGCCATGGCAATTGTTATACAAAACGGACCTACCGTTTTCCGGTTTTTAGACCCTCTTTTTGACATGTATGTTGACATACTTGGTAAACAAACGATTTCTGGAGTGAATAGTTGGACAGCTTGAAACAATGCGTTTGTTGCTTTTGCGGTTAAATTTCCCTAAACCATTATCGAGAACGTCATCTACAGCGTCATCAAAGTACCTCCCTACCTTATCAGTCCTCCCCTCCCCCTCTACGAATTCAGTTGGTAACAGAATTGTGGAAATGACTGGGACATTTTAGGGTTTCTACAAGTTTTCAACGCCTGCAAACAATTAACAAATACTATTTGCATCATCTTGCTCGTCAGAACTCGTCCTATCTCCTGCATGAAGATAGGTGGATTACGGCGTGTGATTCCAATTATCGCTGTGTACTTAATCTTTGGTACCCGTATACAGAAGTCATTACAATTATTAATCAACAGGTATCCTTTCAAATTACTATAGTAATCCATGCCCTGAACAAAGCCCTGAACAGAGTAATGCCTAAAGACACGACCAAATTGGACGGACTGTTCCAGCAAGACGAACAGAAAGATAGGGAGAAAGACAGTGACGAATGCAAACTTAAAACAATAATAATAAGTTGACGACGACAAGTTGCAAAGAAAGATAATGGGGGAAAAACGGACAAAGACTAATGAAAACACGGTGTTCCAGAGAGAAAAGATGTCAATAAAGCAACAATGTTATACCTTCTCTATATTTATTTGTTAGCGTTGTCTTCTTCTTACGGTTTAACAATCGGAAAAGCCTATACATTGTACTTTCAGGATATGATTAATGTTTGGACCTTGGTCCTTAAAATTGCGGTTGCATTGTGAACAGTGCATCCATGTAGTTACAGTGCATCCATGTAGTTATATCGCCCGACTTACAGCCGGGAGGAAAACACAATTTACGGTCGTCCACACTTCTCTTGTGTTTCTCTTTCGAATTGTACCCCGCTTGACACGTGTCACAAAATTAATTCATATTCAATTATTTTATTTATTCCAACATGATTTGTACAAGAAAATATAAATGATATAATGAAATCCAACAGTCAGAATACAAAGTCAAACCGGGTAAAATAATCAAATCAGCAAACGGCCATTAAGTAAAATACTGCAAATTGAAATCTTGTTGCGATTCTCTAATTCAAATTATTAGTACAGCTTCTGAAACCCTTTGTTAAATGTTTTCATATTGAGCACACAAAAACGCCCTCCATATCCCATGCAGGACTGAGCTGAATTATTGTCGAGCTGCAAATAACTTTAACATTTTGCATATGAAAAAAAGTCAATAACTATATACGTCAGTGGATTCCGTCTTTTGATGTCTTATTTACAAGTAAACAGCAATGCATATTTCTGAGTCGGTCTCCCTGTAGCTAAGTCTAGCTCCCAGATAGTGTATTTTTAACCGTTTTGCGCATCTTAAAAATAGACTTCTTAATTCTGTCTTAGATGTGAATATGGTTAAAACACAATACATTGTGCATTGTACAACTGGTATCAAAGATCCACGTGGGACTATTTTTATGCATGCTAATATTTTGTACAATGCCTTATAATTATTTGGATGTACTAACAAGTATTATCTCGAATTACACAAACTGTAGCTTGTAATACTAGCTTGTAATACTACATTTTACACAGGTAGATCTATGGGGAAAACAAAACTGCTTTTTTTTCTTTCTTTTTTTAATTAAAAAGCAGTCAGTAGACACTATGTTAAGTTCTGTAGCATCCTACCCGTTTGTTTCGACGTTTGTAATGCATAGGATAAATTATCTCAGTATCTTTTATTAAGAGGACTTTGTCATCGCGCGCAAATAATTGCAAGGCTGATTTGCGCATAATTATTCTTCACCGCAAAATTCGTCGAAATTCCTGAATGTAATAAGCGAATTAGACCGGGAGCGATTTCAATTATCGAACTGCATCAAACAAGTATTATATTATTTCAAATTACACATACTGTACCTTGTATTAATCCTAGCTTTGAATGCAAGGCTGCGCTGAAGCTGCAACAAACGATCATCGCTATGCATAGCCCATCACGCTGTACTGTACGCGCCCAGCCCACCGCCTCGTGAGAGACCACCCAGTCGTGAACCACATAACGATCGAGGATCCCCCATTGTGTTTTCCTTTATTCTCTATGTTATACCATAACCCCATTACCTTAGCGCTTGCCCAGACGATCGAGGACCGAATTCGGACATTCATACCGTCGATCGAGATCCTTTGTTCCCTTTGTTCTCTTTTGTGCTTCGACCCTCGATCGTTATGTGGTACCAGAGCACATTAACAAGTGTGTGTGTGAGAGAGGGGGGGGGGGGCCTTTAATTACACAAAATCCAAACAAAAAGCCTCTAGAATTGTGCTTCTTTTGGGGGACGGGGCTACATTTTACACAAGTGAATTGGGGGAGGGGGGAGGGGGTAGGGGGGGGGGTATCTATCCATATTGAACGAGGATGGACAGAATGTTTACTCGTGAAATTTACCCTGATTTTGTTCGTTTTGGGAGACGTGTCACAACTTTTTTGCATTTTGGGGGGCATATTTTGCATATAAACAAAAACAACAATCTAACTATGCCAATTCGTTTTGCAAAATAGTTGTGACACGTCTCCCAAAACGAACAAAATCAGGCTCAATGCTTAATGTTTTTGTCAATGCAAATTTAGATGGTATACCTTTGATTTTAAGCGAAAAACAAACATTTTAAAACGGCTGTAAGAAAAAAAGTGATTTTTCACGGACAAATGTTAATTCACTTCTTTGAAATCAGCAGAGTAAAAGTATATACCCGCATGCACGCGTTTTACTTACAATTTGAATATTACGTATATTCTTTTTTTTTCAGTTTTTGTTCTGTCCTTTCTCATCAATCCACCCTCCGGTGTCCCATGGTTGTGCTAGATTTGATTCAAAGAATAGACAGTCAATCTCTGGTAAGTGGTATCTATAATTTATAGGTTTTCTCGGTTAATTTTGGCAAATGAGCCGGTTTTTACCGTGTTTCAAACACAAAATTTGGGCATTTAACTACAAATATTAGCATGCATGAAAATAGTCAAGTGAAAATCAGGCTTAATTTAGGATCCCACATAGATCTTCGATGCCAGTTGTACAATGCACAATGTATCGTGTTTGAATCATATTCACATCTAAGACAGAATTAAGAAGTCCATTTTTAAGATGCGCGAAACGGTTGAAAATACACTATCTGGGAGCTAGACTTAGCTACAGAGAGACCGACTCCGAAATATGCATTGCTGTTTACTTGTAAATAAGACATCAAAAGACGGAATCCACTGACGTATATAGTTATTGACTTTTTTTTATATGCAAAATTTTAAAGTTATTTGCAGCTCGACAATAATTCAGCTCAGTCCTGTATGGGATATGGAGGGCGTTTTTGCGTGCTCAAAATGAAAACATTTAACAAAGGGTTTCAGAAGCTGTTCTATGGGAAAAAAACAAGCTGCTTTTTTTTCTTTCTTTTTTTAATTAAAAAGCAGTCAGTAGACACTATGTTAAGTTCTGTAGCACCCTACCCGTTTGTTTCGACGTTTTTAATGCATGGGATAAATTATCTCAGTATCTTTCATTAAGAGGACTTTGTCATCGCGCGCAAATAATTGCAAAGCTGATTTGCGCATAATTATTCTTCACCGCGAAATTCGTCGAAATTCCTGAATGTAATAAGCGAATTAGACCGGGAGCGATTTCAATTATCGAACTGCATCAAACAAGTATTATATTATTTCAAATTACACATACTGTACCTTGTATTAATCCTAGCTTTGAATGCAAGGCTGCGCTGAAGCTGCAACAAACGATCATCGCTATGCATAGCCCATCACGCTGTACTGTACGCGCCCAGCCCACCGCCTCGTGAGAGACCACCCAGTCGTGAACCACATAACGATCGAGGATCCCCCATTGTGTTTTCCTTTATTCTCTATGTTATACCATAACCCCATTACCTTAGCGCTTGCCCAGACGATCGAGGACCGAATTCGGACATTCATACCGTCGATCGAGATCCTTTGTTCCCTTTGTTCTCTTTTGTGCTTAGACCCTCGATCGTTATGTGGTACCAGAGCACATTAACAA
Source organism: Crossaster papposus (assembly GCA_037893245.1). Classification (NCBI taxonomy): domain Eukaryota; kingdom Metazoa; phylum Echinodermata; class Asteroidea; order Velatida; family Solasteridae; genus Crossaster; species Crossaster papposus. The sequence goes on along the minus strand of JBAIAA010000290.1, from coordinate 443,588 downwards.
GTGTGTGTGTGAGAGAGTGGGGGGGGGGGGGCCTTTAATTACACAAAATCCAAACAAAAAGCCTCTAGAATTGTGCTTCTTTTGGGGGACGGGGCTACATTTTACACAAGTGAATTGGGGGAGGGGGGAGGGGGTAGGGGGGGGGGTATCTATCCATATTGAACGAGGATGGACAGAATGTTTACTCGTGAAATTTACCCTGATTTTGTTCGTTTTGGGAGACGTGTCACAACTTGTTTGCATTTTGGGGGGCATATTTTGCATATAAACAAAAACAACAATCTAACTATGCCAATTCGTTTTGCAAAATAGTTGTGACACGTCTCCCAAAACGAACAAAATCAGGCTCAATGCTTAATGTTTTTGTCAATGCAAATTTAGATGGTATACCTTTGATTTTAAGCGAAAAACAAACATTTTAAAACGGCTGTAAGAAAAAAAGTGATTTTTCACGGACAAATGTTAATTCACTTCTTTGAAATCAGCAGAGTAAAAGTATATACCCGCATGCACGCGTTTTACTTACAATTTGAATATTACGTATATTCTTTTTTTTTCAGTTTTTGTTCTGTCCTTTCTCATCAATCCACCCTCCGGTGTCCCATGGTTGTGCTAGATTTGATTCAAAGAATAGACAGTCAATCTCTGGTAAGTGGTATCTATAATTTATAGGTTTTCTCGGTTAATTTTGGCAAATGAGCCGGTTTTTACCGTGTTTCAAACACAAAATTTGGGCATTTAACTACAAATATTAGCATGCATGAAAATAGTCAAGTGAAAATCAGGCTTAATTTAGGATCCCACATAGATCTTCGATGCCAGTTGTACAATGCACAATGTATCGTGTTTGAATCATATTCACATCTAAGACAGAATTAAGAAGTCCATTTTTAAGATGCGCGAAACGGTTGAAAATACACTATCTGGGAGCTAGACTTAGCTACAGAGAGACCGACTCCGAAATATGCATTGCTGTTTTCTTGTAAATAAGACATCAAAAGACGGAATCCACTGACGTATATAGTTATTGACTTTTTTTTATATGCAAAATTTTAAAGTTATTTGCAGCTCGACAATAATTCAGCTTAGTCCTGTATGGGATATGGAGGGCGTTTTTGCGTGCTCAAAATGAAAACATTTAACAAAGGGTTTCAGAAGCTGTTCTATGGGAAAAAAACAAGCTGCTTTTTTTTCTTTCTTTTTTTAATTAAAAAGCAGTCAGTAGACACTATGTTAAGTTCTGTAGCACCCTACCCGTTTGTTTCGACGTTTTTAATGCATGGGATAAATTATCTCAGTATCTTTCATTAAGAGGACTTTGTCATCGCGCGCAAATAATTGCAAAGCTGATTTGCGCATAATTATTCTTCACCGCGAAATTCGTCGAAATTCCTGAATGTAATAAGCGAATTAGACCGGGAGCGATTTCAATTATCGAACTGCATCAAACAAGTATTATATTATTTCAAATTACACATACTGTACCTTGTATTAATCCTAGCTTTGATGCAAGGCTGCGCTGAAGCTGCAACAAACGATCATCGCTATGCATAGCCCATCACGCTGTACTGTACGCGCCCAGCCCACCGCCTCGTGAGAGACCACCCAGTCGTGAACCACATAACGATCGAGGATCCCCCATTGTGTTTTCCTTTATTCTCTATGTTATACCATAACCCCATTACCTTAGCGCTTGCCCAGACGATCGAGGACCGAATTCGGACATTCATACCGTCGATCGAGATCCTTTGTTCCCTTTGTTCTCTTTTGTGCTTAGACCCTCGATCGTTATGTGGTACCAGAGCACATTAACAAGTGTGTGTGTGAGAGAGGGGGGGGGGGCCTTTAATTACACAAAATCCAAACAAAAAGCCTCTAGAATTGTGCTTCTTTTGGGGGACGGGGCTACATTTTACACAAGTGAATTGGGGGAGGGGGGAGGGGGTAGGGGGGGGGGGGGGGTATCTATCCATATTGAACGAGGATGGACAGAATGTTTACTCGTGAAATTTACCCTGATTTTGTTCGTTTTGGGAGACGTGTCACAACTTGTTTGCATTTTGGGGGGCATATTTTGCATATAAACAAAAACAACAATCTAACTATGCCAATTCGTTTTGCAAAATAGTTGTGACACGTCTCCCAAAACGAACAAAATCAGGCTCAATGCTTAATGTTTTTGTCAATGCAAATTTAGATGGTATACCTTTGATTTTAAGCGAAAAACAAACATTTTAAAACGGCTGTAAGAAAAAAAGTGATTTTTCACGGACAAATGTTAATTCACTTCTTTGAAATCAGCAGAGTAAAAGTATATACCCGCATGCACGCGTTTTACTTACAATTTGAATATTACGTATATTCTTTTTTTTTCAGTTTTTGTTCTGTCCTTTCTCATCAATCCACCCTCCGGTGTCCCATGGTTGTGCTAGATTTGATTCAAAGAATAGACAGTCAATCTATGGTAAGTGGTATCTATAATTTATAGGTTTTCTCGGTTAATTTTGGCATTTAACTACAAATATTAGCATGCATGAAAATAGTCAAGTGAAAATCAGGCTTAATTTAGGATCCCACATAGATCTTCGATGCCAGTGTACAATGCACAATGTATCGTGTTTGAATCATATTCACATCTAAGACAGAATTAAGAAGTCCATTTTTAAGATGCGCGAAACGGTTGAAAATACACTATCTGGAAGCTAGACTTAGCTACAGGGAGACCGACTCCGAAATATGCATTGCTGTTTACTTGTAAATAAGACATCAAAAGACGGAATCCACTGACGTATATAGTTATTGACTTTTTTTTATATGCAAAATGTTAAAGTTATTTGCAGCTCGACAATAATTCAGCTCAGTTCTGCATGGGATATGGAGGGCGTTTTTGTGTGCTCAAAATGAAAACATTTAACAAAGGGTTTCAGAAGCTGTTCTATGGGAAAAAAACAAGCTGCTTTTTTTTCTTTCTTTTTTTAATTAAAAAGCAGTCAGTAGACACTATGTTAAGTTCTGTAGCACCCTACCCGTTTGTTTCGACGTTTTTAATGCATGGGATAAATTATCTCAGTATCTTTCATTAAGAGGACTTTGTCATCGCGCGCAAATAATTGCAAAGCTGATTTGCGCATAATTATTCTTCACCGCAAAATTCGTCGAAATTCCTGAATGTAATAAGCGAATTAGACCGGGAGCGATTTCAATTATCGAACTGCATCAAACAAGTATTATATTATTTCAAATTACACATACTGTACCTTGTATTAATCCTAGCTTTGAATGCAAGGCTGCGCTGAAGCTGCAACAAACGATCATCGCTATGCATAGCCCATCACGCTGTACTGTACGCGCCCAGCCCACCGCCTCGTGAGAGACCACCCAGTCGTGAACCACATAACGATCGAGGATCCCCCATTGTGTTTTCCTTTATTCTCTATGTTATACCCTAACCCCATTACCTTAGCGCTTGCCCAGACGATCGAGGACCGAATTCGGACATTCATACCGTCGATCGAGATCCTTTGTTCCCTTTGTTCTCTTTTGTGCTTCGACCCTCGATCGTTATGTGGTACCAGAGCACATTAACAAGTGTGTGTGTGAGAGAGGGGGGGGGGGGGCCTTTAATTACACAAAATCCTAACAAAAAGCCTCTAGAATTGTGCTTCTTTTGGGGGACGGGGCTACATTTTACACAAGTGAATTGGGGGAGGGGTGAGGAGGTAGGGGGGGGGGGGTTATCTATCCATATTGAACGAGGATGGACTGAATGTTTACTCGTGAAATTTACCCTGATTTTGTTCGTTTTGGGAGACGTGTCACAACTTGTTTGCATTTTGGGGGGCATATTTTGCATATAAACAAAAACAACAATCTAACTATGCCAATTCGTTTTGCAAAATAGTTGTGACACGTCTCCCAAAACGAACAAAATCAGGCTCAATGCTTAATGTTTTTGTCAATGCAAATTTAGATGGTATACCTTTGATTTTAAGCGAAAAACAAACATTTTAAAACGGCTGTAAGAAAAAAAGTGATTTTTCACGGACAAATGTTAATTCACTTCTTTGAAATCAGCAGAGTAAAAGTATATACCCGCATGCACGCGTTTTACTTACAATTTGAATATTACGTATATTCTTTTTTTTCCCAGTTTTTGTTCTGTCCTTTCTCATCAATCCACCCTCCGGTGTCCCATGGTTGTGCTAGATTTGATTCAAAGAATAGACAGTCAATCTATGGTAAGTGGTATCTATAATTTATAGGTTTTCTCGGTTAATTTTGGCATTTAACTACAAATATTAGCATGCATGAAAATAGTCAAGTGAAAATCAGGCTTAATTTAGGATCCCACATAGATCTTCGATGCCAGTTGTACAATGCACAATGTATTGTGTTTGAATCATATTCACATCTAAGACAGAATTAAGAAGTCCATTTTTAAGATGCGCGAAACGGTTGAAAATACACTATCTGGAAGCTAGACTTAGCTACAGGGAGACCGACTCCGAAATATGCATTGCTGTTTACTTGTAAATAAGACATCAAAAGACGGAATCCACTGACGTATATAGTTATTGACTTTTTTTTATATGCAAAATGTTAAAGTTATTTGCAGCTCGACAATAATTCAGCTCAGTTCTGCATGGGATATGGAGGGCGTTTTTGTGTGCTCAAAATGAAAACATTTAACAAAGGGTTTCAGAAGCTGTTCTATGGGAAAAAAACAAGCTGCTTTTTTTTCTTTCTTTTTTTAATTAAAAAGCAGTCAGTAGACACTATGTTAAGTTCTGTAGCACCCTACCCGTTTGTTTCGACGTTTTTAATGCATGGGATAAATTATCTCAGTATCTTTCATTAAGAGGACTTTGTCATCGCGCGCAAATAATTGCAAAGCTGATTTGCGCATAATTATTCTTCACCGCAAAATTCGTCGAAATTCCTGAATGTAATAAGCGAATTAGACCGGGAGCGATTTCAATTATCGAACTGCATCAAACAAGTATTATATTATTTCAAATTACACATACTGTACCTTGTATTAATCCTAGCTTTGAATGCAAGGCTGCGCTGAAGCTGCAACAAACGATCATCGCTATGCATAGCCCATCACGCTGTACTGTACGCGCCCAGCCCACCGCCTCGTGAGAGACCACCCAGTCGTGAACCACATAACGATCGAGGATCCCCCATTGTGTTTTCCTTTATTCTCTATGTTATACCCTAACCCCATTACCTTAGCGCTTGCCCAGACGATCGAGGACCGAATTCGGACATTCATACCGTCGATCGAGATCCTTTGTTCCCTTTGTTCTCTTTTGTGCTTCGACCCTCGATCGTTATGTGGTACCAGAGCACATTAACAAGTGTGTGTGTGAGAGAGGGGGGGGGGGGGCCTTTAATTACACAAAATCCTAACAAAAAGCCTCTAGAATTGTGCTTCTTTTGGGGGACGGGGCTACATTTTACACAAGTGAATTGGGGGAGGGGTGAGGAGGTAGGGAGGGGGGGGGGGGTTATCTATCCATATTGAACGAGGATGGACTGAATGTTTACTCGTGAAATTTACCCTGATTTTGTTCGTTTTGGGAGACGTGTCACAACTTGTTTGCATTTTGGGGGGCATATTTTGCATATAAACAAAAACAACAATCTAACTATGCCAATTCGTTTTGCAAAATAGTTGTGACACGTCTCCCAAAACGAACAAAATCAGGCTCAATGCTTAATGTTTTTGTCAATGCAAATTTAGATGGTATACCTTTGATTTTAAGCGAAAAACAAACATTTTAAAACGGCTGTAAGAAAAAAAGTGATTTTTCACGGACAAATGTTAATTCACTTCTTTGAAATCAGCAGAGTAAAAGTATATACCCGCATGCACGCGTTTTACTTACAATTTGAATATTACGTATATTCTTTTTTTTCCCAGTTTTTGTTCTGTCCTTTCTCATCAATCCACCCTCCGGTGTCCCATGGTTGTGCTAGATTTGATTCAAAGAATAGACAGTCAATCTATGGTAAGTGGTATCTATAATTTATAGGTTTTCTCGGTTAATTTTGGCATTTAACTACAAATATTAGCATGCATGAAAATAGTCAAGTGAAAATCAGGCTTAATTTAGGATCCCACATAGATCTTCGATGCCAGTTGTACAATGCACAATGTATTGTGTTTGAATCATATTCACATCTAAGACAGAATTAAGAAGTCCATTTTTAAGATGCGCGAAACGGTTGAAAATACACTATCTGGAAGCTAGACTTAGCTACAGAGAGACCGACTCCGAAATATGCATTGCTGTTTACTTGTAAATAAGACATCAAAAGACGGAATCCACTGACGTATATAGTTATTGACTTTTTTTTATATGCAAAATGTTAAAGTTATTTGCAGCTCGACAATAATTCAGCTCAGTCCTGTATGGGATATGGAGGGCGTTTTTGCGTGCTCAAAATGAAAACATTTAACAAAGGGTTTCAGAAGCTGTTCTATGGGGGAAAAAAACAAGCTGCTTTTTTTTCTTTCTTTTTTTAATTAAAAAGCAGTCAGTAGACACTATGTTAAGTTCTGTAGCACCCTACCCGTTTGTTTCGACGTTTTTAATGCATGGGATAAATTATCTCAGTATCTTTCATTAAGAGGACTTTGTCATCGCGCGCAAATAATTGCAAAGCTGATTTGCGCATAATTATTCTTCACCGCTAAATTCGTCGAAATTCCTGAATGTAATAAGCGAATTCCCCGGGAGCGATTTCAATTGTCAAACTGCATCAAACAAGTATTATATTATTTTAAATTACACATACTGTACCTTGTATTAATCCTAGCTTTGAATGCAAGGCTGCGCTGAAGCTGCAACAAACGATCATCGCTATGCATAGCCCATCACGCTGTACTGTACGCGCCAGGCCCGCCGCCTCGTGAGAGACCACATTAACAAGTGTGTGTGTGTGATAGGGGGGGGGGGGGGGGGGGGGGGCTTTAATTACAGAAAATCCAAACAAAAAGCCTCTATAATTGTGCTTCTTTTGGGGGACGGGGCTACATTTTACACAAGTGGATTGGGGGGAGGGGTGAGGGGGTAGGGGGGGGGGGGGGGGGGGTTGAAGCAAATGCCAAAAAATCTACTGAAAACAGACAATCTTGGTGCAGTTTTATCTATCCATATTGAACGAGGATGGACAGAATCTTTACACGTGAAATTGACCCTGGTTTTGTTCGTTTTGGAAGACGTGTCACAACTTGTTTGCATTATTTTTTTAAATTTTTTTTGGGGGGCATATTTTGCATATAAACAAAAACAACAATCTAACTATGCCAATTCATTTTGCAAAATAGTTGTGACACGTCTCCCAAAACGAACAAAATCAGGCTCAATTTATATCAAAGAAACAAACATTAATGTTTTTGTCAATGCAAATTTAGATGGTATACCTTTGATTTTAAGCGAAACACAAACATTTTAAAACGGCTGTAAGAAAAAAGTGATTTCCCACGGACAAATGTTAATTCATTCCTTTGAAATCAGCAGAGTAAAAGTGTATGTATACCTGCATGTATGCGTTTTAATACTTACAATTTAAATATTACGCCGATTTAGTTTTCTTCAGTTTTTGTTCCTTCCTTTGTCGTCAATCTACCCTCCGCGTGTCCCATGGTTGTGCTAGATTTGATTCAAAGAATAGACAGTCAATCTCTGGTAAGTGGTTTCTATAATTTATAGGTTTTCTCGGTTAATTTCGGCAACTGAGCCGGTTTTTAGCGTGTTTCAAATTTGGGCGTGCAATTTAGTTTTGAGGCATTCAAATCCCTTTCGCAATGTGTTTAATTTAGCATATCGCCGTTCTTTTTCGATGGTGACGCATGATCATCATTAATTTTAGCAAAGCTGGTGCGACTAGAGATTTTGTGCAGATTTTCTTTTTAAATTTTGGTAAAGAGGCAATTTGAATTCAAACAAGTACGACAAAAAAGGAAACAAACAGATAAATAAAATAAACTGCTGTAGACAACTGTTTTGTATCTTCACTTATAAGTTAGCAAAACCTTTTGTTTTTCTTTAGGCCTATGCTTCCCGTATATTTTGTATGGAGCCTATTTTATATTTATGCTTTATTTGTATTTGGATTTTTAGTTTTAGTTTTCCAAAAAGTCGTGCGTGTGCATTAACGTTCGTAAAACTTGCAATGTATACAAATGTACTAATATTTACATCAAATTAAAGCTTGGGATAAGACAAAGACAATAACGAATTGTTTTATTAAAAACAAGCTTGTATTAAAAAGTTACATCAAATGTTGCAATGTACTCATTATAGTCCGGATCGATGGACAATAGTCTGTTCAGCCATCTTGCACTCAATGCACGCTGCCGCATATTAATTGTAGTCTCCTGAAAATGCACACGCTTTCACCAAACCAATTTAGTCATTTCTCTATCAATTTCAGCGTTTGGTCACCCTTTTTAAACATCAGGTTAAAAATATTTGTCATTTTGATCTGCAATGAATAATTCCAACACAAAGTTTAAATAGAGTTAGCAAAATTTGAAATCCAATGGTAATGACTACATTAGTTTGGTGAAAGCGTGTGCAGTTTTTCTTTGTACGAAATTGAATTTGATCGTTGGTGAATGTTTAATACATTTAAAAACAAAATAGCCGGAAAACCTAATGTGGTTGTGTGTAGTTGGAAAGTGGTCGGCAATGAGTCTGTTCCAAGCGGGAGAGAAGATGCAAGCCAACTGGACATGTTCAATCGGCGACTACAGAAGATTAGTCGCCGACTTGTAGCCAACTGCTCGGCGACCAATCGGCGAGCAGTCTTGACAACAACATGTTACAACTTGTGCCGTCGCGTCAAGGTCGGTGACTGATCAGGGACTGAACAAGTGGCGTTGCCGATTAAAAAAAATGCTTGATCTTATTGATTTCATGATGCTGTCGCCTACTGGTAGGCGATTCAGCATATCTTGTGTTGTTGAAGGCGGGATAAATCGCAGACTAATCATCCCTGGTCATCCCTGGTCGGGATAAAAAATGTACATTTTGCATGTTTGAACAAGACTGCAGCCGATTTTGAAAAAAATGGTGGTCTTGTGTAGCTGGGAAGAGGTTGGGTCGCGAGCTGTCTTCTATGTGACTAAGCCTTAAGTTACCATTATGCAGGTCACTGTGAGTTCTAAGTTAGCACAGAACAGGAAATCTTAATGTCTTTACCTAAGTTTCCACAGAACTATAAATCAGATTAACCTACAATGTGTACACTATACAATGAATTGATTAAAGTAGGCGGTTTTGCAGTGAAATGTTTAATAGGCGATAATCTCTTGATGCTGATCACATTTTGATCATGATGCCAGTCATCCTCCGCTCCCATTATAAGCTCCGCTCAGAAGAAAAATAATGCAATAAAAAATGCCAAGAAAAAATTAGCCAATTTGATTCAAGAAGTCAGAGGAAAGTAGCCAGGAAATGCCTTGAACCACAGAGCATCTAGAATCAATTTTTGTTATGGGCCCTTAAGCGGGCCCCGGACCCCACGCCGTAAATGGCTTCGCGCTCGCTCGGCTCTGAGTCGGCAAATTCACTTCCCCCCCCCCATAAAAACGATTTCGCTACACCCACGCTGACTTAGCGCCTTAAAGCATCTAATGGTGGCTAACTGACGTAGAAAGAATATCAGGGGAAATATTTGCGGCACCCATGCCAGTAGGGTTACAATTTATCAAACAGTTCATACAAATGTTTTTAATGCGTCACATTGTGGGTTCATTATGCGTATGTTCAAATGTATGAACTGTATAATGTGTCATGTGTGCCTAAAGTGACATCTATAAACATCTAAACATTATGTGACCGGCTCCACAGAAAAAAGAAGGTACTAGGTTGCGTTGTTCATTATACTGTAATGACCCGCTCAACGTTGGGAGGGTGACAATTTTGTCCAAATGTGATTTTTATTTGTTGTCGCGGATGACATCTTTAGTTTCAGGTTTCATTGACAGAAATGATGATTTTGATGAATAAAGTGGTGGAAAATGACAATTTTGTGTGCATCGTTCTGTTGTTATACAACATAGCCAACTATTTCAAAGCCTGTTTTTCTCAGTTGTGTATTTTGAACTCCAATGAAGAAGTCAATATGTCATATCTCCAGCAAGGGTCTACGGAGCTATATTATATACCAAGTTAAAGCTGACATTGTAGGCTTTCCATCCATGTATATAACTCACGTATCCATATCTCCCCGCCCCAGTTTCAAACGCCTCTGGACAAATTAACGAATATTACTTTTGTCATCTTGCTTTTCAGAACTCGTCGAATCTCCTAGCTGGATACAAGAAGTGGATTACGGCGTGCGATTCCAATTATCGCTTTGTACTTACTCTATGATACCCGCATACAGAAGTAAATTTCAATTAAGCGACAGGTATTATTTCAAATTAATACGTAATCCATGCCAGTATTTGTTTCTGCATGTTTCTACATCACGTGAAAGTTTAGTTCGTAACCCTGTTTTCGCAAAAGAATTAGACTTTTCATGCTAAGCAACCTTTTGTGGGCTCCATAAAATTGGCCCAAGATGGTCTAGTCTTTTGACACATTAAAGAGGTGACATCTGCGAAACGCACTGCATGCATGAGAAAGTACATACATTACCAATGTATTGAAAATGAGTGAGAAGAGACATTAAAATACAATTCATAAATATCTGAGACAGTTTCCTATTGTTGACTGTGTAGTCTAAAATCCTATTTTTAAACGGCCGATAAAACATGGCCCAGTCGGTTTTTAAACGCTTTAGTAACCTATAGTATGTTCAGCCATCCTGCAGTCAATGCACGCTGCCGCATTGTAGTCTCCTGATAATTCACACGCTTTCACCAAACCAATTTAGTCAGCGTTTGGTCACCCTTTTTAAACACCAGTTTGAAAATATTTGTCTTTTTGATCTGTAATGACGAATAACCCCAAGACAATGTTTAAATAGAGTGAGCAAAATTGAATGGTAAATGACTACATTAGTTTGGTGAAAGCGTGTGGAGTTTTTCCTTGGACGAAATTGAATTTGATAGTTGGTATATTGTAATACATTTAAAAACAAAATAGCCGGAAAATAATTAATTTCTACTTTCCCCACCCTCATAAGCTATTACGAATAGTGCCCCCCCCCCCCCCACCCAATATAGTGAGTTTGCTCAAACGTTTTGTTTTTATGTAATTCGAACAGTCTTGATAAATAACTGGGCTTCTGTTTTTATTTGGCAATTTTTCCCAATTGAAAACTCCGCCCACAAAAGGGTAAGGGGAAAATAGTTCAGCGTACGCAAACGTAGATATACCCCCCCCCCCCCCTCCCCCCGCACACCCCCGCCCGCCAGCCCACTGACTCGGCGTCTTGAAGCATCTAATGGTGGCTGGCTAACACAGAAAGAGTATCCCCCACCCTCCGGGGGAAATATTGGCTACACCCATGCAACTAGGGTTACAATTTATCAAACATTTCATACAAATGTTTTCAATACGTTACTCTGTGGGTTCAAACAGCGTATGTTCATCAACGCGAACTGTGGGATTTGTCTATGGTCTAAATGGAGGACACATCCCTGATGCCACGTCGGTGAATTGGGGTTGAGGACGTCCTCGGTTGAGATTCGTGTACAACACCAATGAGAGTACAAACAAAGGAAATCATCGAGAGGAATAAAAGAAATACTCGATTTACACCATAAACAAACGTGATTGAGTGTGTGCCTGAAGTGACATAAACACATAATTATGTGACCCGCTCCACAAAAAGGGGTATTACGTCGCGTTGTGCATTATCATGTAATGGACCGCTCCACGTTGAGAGGGTGGCCATTGTGTCCAAATGTGATTTGCATTATTTTGTTGTCATGAATGACATCCTTAATACCTACAGTTTCATGTTTCATTTACAGAAATGATGACTTTGAAGTGGTGGAAATGACCATTTTGTGTGCATCGTTCGGTTGTTCTACAACAGAGCCAACTATTCCAAAGCCTGTTTTTCTCAGTTGTGTATTTTGAACTCCAATGAAGTAATCAATATGCAAACATGTCATATATCCAGAATGGAAGGGGTTATGGAGCTATATTATATACCAAATGAAAGCTGACATTGTGGGCTTTCCATCCATGTATACAACTCATATATCCATATCTCCCCCACCTCAGTTATCAACGCCTCAAACAAAATTAACGAATATTATTTTTGTCATCGTGCTCCTCAGAACTCGTCGAATCTTCTAGCTGGATGCAAGAAGTGGATTAGGACGTGCGATTCCAATTATCGCTTTGTACTGAGAAGCACAAAGAAGTAAATTAAAATCGACGGGTATCATTTCAAATTACTACGTAATCCATGCCAGTATTTGTTCTGCGAGTTAAGTCAAGTTCTTCAAAGCTAGTGTCCCTGAACTAGTGTAATTATTGTTTGTCGTGTGCCAGCAGAAATGTACGCACTGTCACGATAGCCCGACAGCGTTTGACTAAAGTTAATGTTTGCTTGGCGGACGGTCAGCCTTAGAGTCATCCATGTATATATCTCACTGACTGATCGACTAGCCGACTGACCGACTGACCGACCAACTGACCAACTGACCGACTGACCGACCGGCTGACCGACAAACCGACGGACCGACTGACCGACAGACCGGCTGACCGACCGACTGACTGACTGACTTGTATAGGTTGTGCGCATGCGTGTGCGTGCGCTCTGGGGTGAAATAATTTTTCGCGCTCCTGAGGGTCGAAACTGACGAAATTCGATGTTTTGTTTGCAAATTGTGAACAATGTATACTCGTAAAAATAATATATATAAATGAAACTATTTTAACTAAAAACCTTACAAATTAAAAATATGAATTGCAAACCCGATGAAACATTACACTGCAAAAAAGACGGTTAGGTAAACAAAGTTAGGCACTACAACTTTAATCAACATACAACTGTTGGAAAAATTGGATGAAAATTACAAAACTTGAGTTGGGAAAATGGGAGCTGCCGCAGGTTGGGTAAAAAAAACTTATAAGTGGGTATTAAATAGACCGTGGGTATTAAATAGACCATGTCTTTAAAAGTTTGATAAATGTAAATTTATAATTATTGGGAGTTTAACAAAACTAACAGTTGGAAAATGAACGTTACCCAACAATTGGTCTGTGGTGATTTAACTGTTGATAATGAATATTGTTATGTTTTAGAACCACGCAAACGCACTAAAGAGAATTACTACATGGCGTTACCTCAAACTACTTATCTTATTGAAAAATGCACACAAATAATGATCTAAACAATGCAATTCCCATGAACGAAATTGAAAGCAAAATGCAGCGTACATTTTATTTCATGGACTCTTAAAGGGCTTAATACATTTCTCCTATAAAGTCTTATCTAAACCAGCTCCTGAACCTATACATGAGCTCAGTGACACCTCCGAAATTAAAAAGGGAAAATATCCATGAGTTCCATGGTAGTCGAAAACAAAGGCATTCAAAGCTTTGTTTTGTTAAAACCAAATGTCTTTGTATTCGGCCGATTTAAAACACTTTTTTTGGGGGGGCATTTTTTTTTTAATTCGGTAATGGAACGGAGAACGTTACAATAAAAATTCAATTGTCGACCTCGTGAAATTCGCTTTGCATTCCCATGAAGTATGAGCCGCTGTGGAATGAATTTTAGACGCTATGAAATCCGAACTCATTGGCAGTACTGCGCAAGCTCAAGTGGGGTTAATGAGAACAGTGACTGGTCACGTGGGAGGGTTTAACCAACGTCGCACGACGATTTCGTAACCAAAGCTGCACGGCGATGTCGTTTTGGTTGCTCTCGAACAGTGACTTTCTGAAAGTTTACATAAAAGTACTTCTGACCATTGACAGACTCAACTGAAACCACAACCAATAGGCCAATCCATTAAACCCCGCCCACTAAACACGTGGACCAAAACCACGTATGTACCACCGCCCCTTCCAAATTCTACACTGCATGTTTCAGCCCTCAAACGGCTGTTATTGGTCAAAGATTCATAGACAGGACTAATACTAGATCGGTCTATATCAGTGGAATAAGCATCGTGTAATATTCAGCCAATCACAGACGTCTGCTGATTCCGTCCTCGTGCTATTGGTCCTTTGATACCACTATACTAAGCTCTGCACCGTCCACTTCAGCACGTCCATAAAGTATAAAAGTCTGGTCCGTACTCCAAATAGACATTCCAGCGACCGTCAGCATCCAATCAACTTATCCTAACTTCAGAAGAACAACAGCATCAACTTCTTGTAAGTAACTTACTGCATGAGTATTTTCAATCAACCAATTGCAAATTGTTTTAGCCGCTCTATAATTCAACGTCTGAAACAACACAACAAGATGATCAAAATGCCGATCGCTCAAAGCTTACGGTGCAGAATTGTCACGTATACACTACAATTCAGTAAAACCTGTGTCGATCAAACGAACCCAAATTCTACTCATTATTTGTTTGATTTCATTGCGATTACATGTACACTGTATATCTATACTATAAAAGCTACTGAGATGTCTGTCCGTCCATTCGTCGGTCAATCGGTCGGGCTGTCCGTCTGTCCGTCGGGCTGTCGGGTCGTCCGCCCCGACAGACCGTTTTCCAAACCACATAGGCTCCGTTTCCGGCTCCATCACCATCGTTAAGCTGTTGTTTTTTCTTGAAAATATCTCCAGTAATGTTTACAATTTATTTACCGCTTTTATCAAACCAATTTAGTCATTTATCATTCAATTTCAACATTTTGTGGTCACCCTTTTCTAACACTAGGTCAAACTTATTCGTCATTACAGATACAATTTGTCTAAGCAACAGCTTAAACGAATTTGATCGTAATTATCGTAATGACAAATATTCCTTGAAGACAATGTTTAAATAGAGTGACCAACATTTGAAATTGAATGTCCACATAATTATACACTGACCTCTCCACCCCGATGGGTCGAGTGGGGTGACAGTGTTTTGCACCCCCAAATTCAATTATAAACTAGCCTTGCTACGCACCTGTATGGAACATACCTGAGATATCCACACAAACATCTTCTAGTACCACATAGCTGTACATCATGTTATTTGTGCTTTTCTTGTTCTCTGTTTACCGCATCTTCAAGCAGTCAAGATGAAGGCGTTTATCTGTTTGGCCATTCTGGTGTGCCTGGGCTCTGTCCTCGCCAACAAAGGTAAAATATCCTTCTTATTTTAATTTATCAGATTGAATTCGTCCACAGAAGCCTAATTGATCGTTTTGTCCCCGACCATAATCCAACATAATAGGTTTTCCCGCACACTTTTACTAACTTTTCAATTTTATAAATGGTTAACTACAATTTCGTCAAGAAAATCACGACCTTGCATATCCATGTTTAATTTCGTTTTTGGTCGCCCATGTTCGCATTTGTCCAAACATTTGCCATACATTTTTGTAAAAGACAGTTCAATTTCGAAGACCGCAATTGCCGAACGCACATAGATGCAACAATTTTGTCATTTTGCAACCAATGCCATATACATTTTATTTAATTTCGTCACACGATTGTATGCTATCTTTGGTATTTTTAAGTTTTTGTTTTTTTCATTCTTAACATATTCTTAATAATCATATAAATATGTAAGCATATGTAAAATAATGTGCACAATTATATCTTTTTCAAATACGTATGTGTATCCATTTCCATGTGTATCCATTTTATGCGTCAACTGGAAGAAATAATGTCTTTACAAATGCAAATACAATGTATATATTTTTGATTTCATGCAAGAAATTAGTAGGTCTATACTTATGAGAAAACCAATATTATGTATTCGTATTTCCACATCTTTTAATTATTATTTCTTGTCTTGCAATACAGAAAACACGGTTGTTTACATCGTACACGACGATGTACGCATAAATCTTTCCTGTCGTTTTCATTCAATACGGTACATTGTGTTTTTCGTAAATTACACATATCACAAATGCATCAAATGTTGTTTCTTACACGTCTGCACACGGCGAACACTTTACGGCTGGAATCACGACTACACCCAAACAGCTCGAGTTTTCTGGGGTAGCAGAAGTGGACCCTGAAACTCGTTCTACACAAGAATAACGCCCAGTTTTTAAAGAAGGGTTGTGTGGATGTTTATATTCTACTTTTAAATGTTCTTTACGATTAACATAAGTTCATTCAAAAAGTTTTTGTAGCCCAATTAGGTGTTTCCAGAACATAATCTCCCATTATTCCAATAAAGATGGTTGTCATAATATAACGCTAACATTATTTTTATCCAACCTGACGCACTAACCAGTAACAGAAATTCTCCATCTCTCTGTCTTTTCAGCCGACAAGTTTGATGTGAAGCAAGGTTGTAAGTTTCTGCAGTCGATTTCTTCTTAATTTTCTGATTAATCAGATTTATTGTTCACAGTAAAACAAACGTCCGATGTTACAGAGCGTATTTAGGACATGACCAAAAATGTTCCGGCCCACTGTTAATGTTCCGCCCGGACGAAATAGTGATGCGCCATGAGAAATAATGATCCGTCCGGCCGGGGTAATATGTTTTGGTTGTGTCCTCGATTATGCTACCGTACAATGTACCGATGCACGGTGATGTCGTGCGGTTAAACTAAATACTTAAAAGGTATTGCTTTTTTGGCAGCCTGTGCTGAACTTCTGCCGTTGTATCAGTGCCATTAAGGCTATCAATACACCTAGTATAATACCTATAGCGCGGCGCTATATCATCTTTGGTTTTTATGCTGATGTCAATCTGCTATGCACAGCATAGAAACTCTGTAAACACTTTATTTCTGAGAAAAAAACAAAAAAAAAACCAGTTCAAATCGCACCCAGCTAACCCTAATATGATGGATCCAAGTTGCACTGTTTCATTGTCAAATCTGACAGGTGTCCTGAAAACCTTTACATTTTCATTCTATCGAAAGTCACTAAATATCTTATCCAAAAACCCCCAAACTGATCAACCGGATGTAAAACAGTTGGTCACCCTTTTTAAACACAGGGTGTAGAATATTCGTCATTACAGATCAAATTCACCTGAGCTGTTGCCGAAAGCAGCTTGCACAGATCGAAATCGTCTGATGTCAATTAATTTAAAACTTATGCTAAGTAAATTAGTCTGGTGTGTGCTCAGGAGCCAAGCACACGTCAGACTAATCTATTGAACATAATTATTGTTTTAAATTTATTGATTAAGGCAAATTTGACCTCTTAATGCTGATTTTCGGCAGCAGCTTAGATTAATTTGATCTGTAATGACGAGTATTAACCGACCTGGTGTTTAAAAAATGTGACCAAACGTTAAAATTGAATGATAAATTACTGAATTGTTTGGTAAAAGCATGTGGAAAATATTTTCGGACGAAATTGAATGTTAGTGAATCTGAATGAAAAATGTTTTAAAATAGCCGGGAAAACCTATACTTACTTTCTTCTAATTGTTATCATTTTCCATAGCGTGTATGGAACCATTCGGGCCGCAGGACGAGTGCTATTTCCCCGAGGTTTGCGATTATTACACCGGAAACTGCGTGTTTGGAGGCAAAAGAGAAAATGTTGAAGGTACATTTCAATTCTTTACTCAAAATAGACTTAACTCTTTTTGTGTGAACAATGGGTTTGGGGTTTATGGATAACAATCATTTATTGTCATTATGGCCTTGCCTATTAAACATTGTGTGTTTCTTCTTTGACTTATCTTGAACTCAATGGAGTACAGATTTGTTTTTATAAAATCATTGAATTTTATTAACTTTTCGTCGCTTTTCCTCCTAATTTTCAATCCATTGCCTTATTTGAAACTAATTGATGTATTCTATGTTTTATCTTAAACTTAAAGCGATTGGTATAAGTAAAAGAACACATACTAACCTCTGCCTTAACGGGAAAAGAGGTGTTTTTTTACCCATTTAGTCAATGCTGTTTAATCGGTGCATTGGACCCATATGCATTGTTAGGTACACTCTTCTTTGAAACTCTCAGAATCAACCACACTAATGAAATTCAAAACCACTTGATGCCAATGTTAATGCCCCACCCAAAAAACTGTTATGCGTCAACTGGAAGAAATAATGTCTTTACAAATGCAAATACTATGTATATATTTTTGATTTTATGCAAGAAATTAGTAGGTCTATACTTATGAGAAAACCAATATTATGTATTCGTATTTCCACATCTTTTAATTATTATGTCTTGTCTTGCAATACAAAAAACACGGTTGTTTACATCGTACACGACGATGTACGCATACATCTTTCCTGTCGTTTTCATTCAATACGGTACATTGTGTTTTTCGTAAATTACACATATCACAAATGCATTAAATGTTGTTTCTTACACGTCTGCACACGGCGAACACTTTACGGCTGGAATCACGACTACACCCAAACAGCTCGATTTTTCTGGGGTCGCAGAAGTGGACCCTGAAACTCGTTCTACACAAGAATAACGCCCGTTTTTTAAAGAAGGGTTGTGTGAATGTTTATATTCTACTTTTAAATGTTCTTTCCGATTAACATCAGTTCATTCAAAAAGGTTTTTGTAGCCCAATTAGGTACTTCCAGGACATAATCTCCCATTATTCCAATAAAGATGGTTGTCATAATATAACGCTAACATTATTTGTATCCAACCTGACGCACTAACCAGTAACAAAAATTCTCCATCTCTCTGTCTTTTCAGCCGACAAGTTTGATGTGAAGCAAGGTTGTAAGTTTCTGCAGTCGATTTCTTCTTAATTTTCTGATTAATCAGATTTATTGTTCACAGTAAAACAAACGTCCGATGTTACAGAGCGTATTTAGGACATGACCAAAAATGTTCCGGCCCACTGTTAATGTTCCGCCCGGACGAAATAGTGATGCGCCATGAGAAATAATGATCCGTCCGGCCGGGGTAATATGTTTTGGTTGTGTCCTCGATTATGCTACCGTACAATGTACCGATGCACGGTGATGTCGTGCGGTTAAACTAAATACTTAAATCTGATTGCTTTTTTGGCAGCCTGTGCTGAACTTCTGCCGTTGTATCAGTGCCATTCAGGCACCCAATATACCTAGTATAATACCTATAGCGCGGCGCTATATCATCTTTGGTTTTTATGCTGATGTCAATCTGCTATGCACAGCAAAGAGTAGATACTCTGTAAACACTTTATTTCTGTGAAACCCACCCCCCAAAAAAAAAAACCAGTTCAACTCGCATCCAGCTAACCCTAATATGATGGATCCAAGTTGCAAGGTTTCCTTGTCAAATCTGATAGGTGTCCTGAAAACCTTTACATTTTCATTCTATCGAAAGTCACTAAATATCTTATCCAAAAACCCCCAAACTGATCAACCGGATGTAAAACAGTTGGTCACCCTTTTTAAACACAGGGTGTAGAATATTCGTCATTACAGATCAAATTCACCTGAGCTGTTGCCGAAAGCAGCTTGCACAGATCGAAATCGTCTGATGTCAATTAATTTAAAACTTATGCTAAGTAAATTAGTTTAGAGTGTGCCCAGGAGTCAAGCACACGTCAGACTAATCTATTGAACATAATTATTGTTTTAAATTTATTGATATAAGGCGAATTTGACCTCTTAATGCTGATTTTCTGCAGCAGCTTAGATTAATTTGATCTGTAATGACGAGTATTACCGACCTCGTGTTTAAAAAATGTGACCAAACGTTAAAATTGAATGATAAATTACTGAATTGTTTGGTAAAAGCGTGTGGAAAATATTCTAGGACGAAATTGAATGTTAGTGAATCTGAATGAAAAATGTTTTAAAATAGCCGGGGAAACCTATACTTACTTTCTTCTAATTGTTATCATTTTCCATAGCGTGTATGGAACCATTCGGGCCGCAGGACGAGTGCTATTTCCCCGAGGTTTGCGATTATTACACCGGAAACTGCGTGTTTGGAGGCAAAAGAGAAAATGTTGAAGGTACATTTCAATTCTTTACTCAAAATAGACTTAACTCTTTTTGTGTGAACAATGGGTTTGGGGTTTATGGATAACAATCATTTACTGTCATTATGGCCTTGCCTATTAAACATTGTGTGTTTCTTCTTTGACTTATCTTGAACTCAATGGAGTACAGATTTGTTGTTATAAAATCATTGAATTGTATTAACTTTTCGTCGCTTTTCCTCCTAATTTTCAATCCATTGCCTTATTTGAAACTAATTGATGTATTCTATGTTTTATCTTAAACTTAAAGCGATTGGTATAAGTAAAAGAACACATACTAACCTCTGCCTTAACGGGAAAAGAGGTGTTTTTTTACCCATTTAGTCAGTGCTGTTTAATCGGTGTGTATATTGGACCCATATGCATTGTTAGGTACACTCTTCTTTGAAACTCTCAGGATCAAACACACTAATGAAATTCAAAACCACTTGATGCCAATGTTAATGCCCCACACTTTTAAAAACTTTCAATTTCTTCCAAAAAATCATGACCTTGCATATCCCATTTTTAATTTCGTTTTAACATTTTCCATACGTTTTAGTCAAAGACAGTTCAATTTCGTAGTCCGCAATTGCCGAACGCACATAGATGCAACAATTTTGTCATTTTGCAACCAATGCCATATACATTTTATTTAATTTCGTCACACGATTGTATGCTATCTTTGGTATTTTTAAGTTTTTGTTTTTTTCATTCTTAACATATTCTTAATAAGCATATAAATATGTAAGCATATGTAAAATAATGTGCACAATTATATCTTTTTCAAATACGTATGTGTATCCATTTCTTTGACAATTTTATGCGTCAACTGGAAGAAATAATGTCTCTACAAATGCAAATACAATGTATATATTTTTGATTTCATGCAAGAAATTAGTAGGTCTATACTTATGAGAAAACCAATATTATGATTTCCACATCTTTTAATTATTATGTCTTGTCTTGCAATACAGAAAACACGGTTGTTTACATCGTACACGACGATGTACGCATAAATCTTTCCTGTCGTTTTCATTCAATACGGTACATTGTGTTTTTCGTAAATTACACATATCACAAATGCATCAAATGTTGTTTCTTACACGTCTGCACACGGCGAACACTTTACGGCTGGAATCACGACTACACCCAAACAGCTCGAGTTTTCTGGGGTCGCAGAAGTGGACCCTGAAACTCGTTCTACACAAGAATAACGCCCAGTTTTTAAAGAAGGGTTGTGTGGATGTTTATATTCTACTTTTAAATGTTCTTTACGATTAACATAAGTTCATTCAAAAAGTTTTTGTAGCCCAATTAGGTGCTTCCAGGACATAATCTCCCATTATTCCAATAAAGATGGTTGTCATAATATAACGCTAACATTATTTTTATCCAACCTGACGCACTAACCAGTAACAGAAATTCTCCATCTCTCTGTCTTTTCAGCCGACAAGTTTGATGTGAAGCAAGGTTGTAAGTTTCTGCAGTCGATTCCTTCTTAATTTTCTGATTAATCAGATTTATTGTTCACAGTAAAACAAACGTCCGATGTTACAGAGCGTATTTAGGACATGACCAAAAATGTTCCGGCCCACTGTTAATGTTCCGCCCGGACGAAATAGTGATGCGCCATGAGAAATAATGATCCGTCCGGCCGGGATAATTTGTTGTGGTTGTGTCCTCGATTATGCTTCCGTACAATGTACCGATGCACGGTGATGTCGTGCGGTTAAACTAAATACTTAAAAGGTATTGCTTTTTTGGCAGCCTGTGCTGAACTTCTGCCGTTGTATCAGTGCCATTCAGGCTATCAATACACCTAGTATAATACCTATAGCGCGGCGCTATATCATCTTTGGTTTTTATGCTGATGTCAATCTGCTATGCACAGCATAGAAACTCTGTAAACACTTTATTTCTGAGAAAAAAACCCCCAAAAAACCAGTTCAAATCGCACCCAGCTAACCCTAATATGATGGATCCAAGTTGCACTGTTTCATTGTCAAATCTGACAGGTGTCCTGAAAACCTTTACATTTTCATTCTATCGAAAGTCACTAAATATCTTATCCAAAAACCCCCAAACTGATCAACCGGATGTAAAACAGTTGGTCACCCTTTTTAAACACAGGGTGTAGAATATTCGTCATTACAGATCAAATTCACCTGAGCTGTTGCCGAAAGCAGCTTGCACAGATCGAAATCGTCTGATGTCAATTAATTTAAAACTTATGCTAAGTAAATTAGTCTGGTGTGTGCTCAGGAGCCAAGCACACGTCAGACTAATCTATTGAACATAATTATTGTTTTAAATTTATTGATTAAGGCAAATTTGACCTCTTAATGCTGATTTTCGGCAGCAGCTTAGATTAATTTGATCTGTAATGACGAGTATTAACCGACCTGGTGTTTAAAAAATGTGACCAAACGTTAAAATTGAATGATAAATTACTGAATTGTTTGGTAAAAGCATGTGGAAAATATTTTCGGACGAAATTGAATGTTAGTGAATCTGAATGAAAAATGTTTTAAAATAGCCGGGAAAACCTATACTTACTTTCTTCTAATTGTTATCATTTTCCATAGCGTGTATGGAACCATTCGGGCCGCAGGACGAGTGCTATTTCCCCGAGGTTTGCGATTATTACACCGGAAACTGCGTGTTTGGAGGCAAAAGAGAAAATGTTGAAGGTACATTTCAATTCTTTACTCAAAATAGACTTAACTCTTTTTGTGTGAACAATGGGTTTGGGGTTTATGGATAACAATCATTTACTGTCATTATGGCCTTGCCTATTAAACATTGTGTGTTTCTTCTTTGACTTATCTTGAACTCAATGGAAGTACAGATTTGTTTTTATAAAATCATTGAATTGTATTAACTTTTCGTCGCTTTTCCTCCTAATTTTCAATCCATTGCCTTATTTGAAACTAATTGATGTATTCTATGTTTTATCTTAAACTTAAAGCGATTGGTATAAGTAAAAGAACACATACTAACCTCTGCCTTAACGGGAAAAGAGGTGTTTTTTTACCCATTTAGTCAGTGCTGTTTAATCGGTGTGTATATTGGACCCATATGCATTGTTAGGTACACTCTTCTTTGAAACTCTCAGGATCAAACACACTAATGAAATTCAAAACCACTTGATGCCAATGTTAATGCCCCACACTTTTAAAAACTTTCAATTTCGTCCAAAAAATCATGACCTTGCATATCCCATTTTTAATTTCGTTTTTGGTCGCCCATGTTCGCATTTGTCCAAACATTTTCCATACGTTTTAGTAAAAGACAGTTCAATTTCGTAGTCCGCAATTGCCGAACGCACATAGATGCAACAATTTTGTCATTTTGCAACCAATGCCATATACATTTTATTTAATTTTGTCACACGATTGTATGCTATCTTTGGTATTTTTAAGGTTTTGTTTTTTTCATTCTTAACATATTCTTAATAAGCATATAAATATGTAAGCATATGTAAAATAATGTGCACAATTATATCTTTTTCAAATACGTATGTGTATCCATTTCTTTGACAATTTTATGCGTCAACTGGAAGAAACAATGTCTCTACAAATGCAAATACAATGTATATATTTTTGATTTCATGCAAGAAATTAGTAGGTCTATACTTATGAGAAAACCAATATTATGATTTCCACATCTTTTAATTATTATGTCTTGTCTTGCAATACAGAAAACACGGTTGTTTACATCGTACACGACGATGTACGCATAAATCTTTCCTGTCGTTTTCATTCAATACGGTACATTGTGTTTTTCGTAAATTACACATATCACAAATGCATCAAATGTTGTTTCTTACACGTCTGCACACGGCGAACACTTTACGGCTGGAATCACGACTACACCCAAACAGCTCGAGTTTTCAGGGGTCGCAGAAATGGACCCTGAAACTCGTTCTACACAAGAATAACGCCCAGTTTTTAAAGAAGGGTTGTGTGGATGTTTATATTCTACTTTTAAATGTTCTTTACGATTAACATAAGTTCAATCAAAAAGTTGTTGTAGCCCAATTAGGTGCTTCCAGGACATAATCTCCCATTATTCCAATAAAGATGGTTGTCATAATCTAACGCTAACATTATTTTTATCCAACCTGACGCACCAACCAGTAACAGAAATTCTCCATCTCTCTGTCTTTTCAGCCGACAAGTTTGATGTGAAGCAAGGTTGTAAGTTTCTGCAGTCGATTTCTTCTTAATTTTCTGATTAATCAGATTTATTGTTCACAGTAAAACAAACGTCCGATGTTACAGAGCGTATTTAGGACATGACCAAAAATGTTCCGGCCCACTGTTAATGTTCCGCCCGGACGAAATAGTGATGCGCCATGAGAAATAATGATCCGTCCGGCCGGGATAATATGTTTTGGTTGTGTCCTCGATTATGCTACCGTACAATGTACCGATGCACGGTGATGTCGTGCGGTTAAACTAAATACTTAAATCTGATTGCTTTTTTGGCAGCCTGTGCTGAACTTCTGCCGTTGTATCAGTGCCATTCAGGCACCCAGTATACCTAGTATAATACCTATAGCGCTGCGCTATATCATATTTTGTTTTTATGCTGATGTCAATCTGCTATGCACAGCAAAGAGTAGATACTCTGTAAACACTTTATTTCTGTAAAAAAAACCAAAAAAACCCAAACAGTTCAACTCGCATCCAGCTAACCCTATATGATGGATCCAAGTTGCACTGTTTCCTTGTCAAATCTGACAGGTGTCCTGAAAACCTTTACATTTTCATTCTATCGAAAGTCACTAAATATCTTATCCAAAAACCCCCAAACTGATCAACCGGATGTAAAACAGTTGGTCACCCTTTTTAAACACAGAGTGTAGAATATTCGTCAATACAGATCAAATTCACCTGAGCTGTTGCCGAAAGCAGCTTGCACAGATCGAAATCGTCTGATGTCAATTAATTTAAAACTTATGCTAAGTAAATTAGTCTGGTGTGTGCTCAGGAGCCAAGCACACGTCAGACTAATCTATTGAACATAATTATTGTTTTAAATTTATTGATTAAGGCAAATTTGACCTCTTAATGCTGATTTTCGGCAGCAGCTTAGATTAATTTGATCTGTAATGACGAGTATTACCGACCTCGTGTTTAAAAAATGTGACCAAACGTTAAAATTGAATGATAAATTACTGAATTGTTTGGTAAAAGCGTGTGGAAAATATTCTAGGACGAAATTGAATGTTAGTGAATCTGAATGAAAAATGTTTTAAAATAGCCGGGGAAACCTATACTTACTTTCTTCTAATTGTTATCATTTTCCATAGCGTGTATGGAACCATTCGGGCCGCAGGACGAGTGCCAATTCCCCGAGGTTTGCGATTATTACAGCGGAAAATGCGTGTTTGGAGGCAAAAGAGAAAATGTTGAAGGTACATTTCAATTCTTTACTCAAAATAGACTTAACTCTTTTTGTGTGAACAATGGGTTTGGGGTTTATGGATAACAATCATTTACTGTCATTATGGCCTTGCCTATTAAACATTGTGTGTTTCTTCTTTGACTTATCTTGAACTCAATGGAAGTACAGATTTGTTTTTATAAAATCATTGAATTGTATTAACTTTTCGTCGCTTTTCCTCCTAATTTTCAATCCATTGCCTTATTTGAAACTAATTGATGTATTCTATGTTTTATCTTAAACTTAAAGCGATTGGTATAAGTAAAAGAACACATACTAACCTCTGCCTTAACGGGAAAAGAGGTGTTTTTTTAAGGTTTTGTTTTTTTCATTCTTAACATATTCTTAATAAGCATATAAATATGTAAGCATATGTAAAATAATGTGCACAATTATATCTTTTTCAAATACGTATGTGTATCCATTTCTTTGACAATTTTATGCGTCAACTGGAAGAAATAATGTCTCTACAAATGCAAATACAATGTATATATTTTTGATTTCATGCAAGAAATTAGTAGGTCTATACTTATGAGAAAACCAATATTATGATTTCCACATCTTATTATTATGTCTTGTCTTGCAATACAGAAAACACGGTTGTTTACATCGTACACGACGATGTACGCATAAATCTTTCCTGTCGTTTTCATTCAATACGGTACATTGTGTTTTTCGTAAATTACACATATCACAAATGCATCAAATGTTGTTTCTTACACGTCTGCACACGGCGAACACTTTACGGCTGGAATCACGACTACACCCAAACAGCTCGAGTTTTCTGGGGTCGCAGAAGTGGACCCTGAAACTCGTTCTACACAAGAATAACGCCCAGTTTTTAAAGAAGGGTTGTGTGGATGTTTATATTCTACTTTTAAATGTTCTTTACGATTAACATAAGTTCATTCAAAAAGTTTTTGTAGCCCAATGAGGTACTTCCAGGACATAATCTCCCATTATTCCAATAAAGATGGTTGTCATAATATAACGCTAACATTATTTTTATCCAACCTGACGCACCAACCAGTAACAGAAATTCTCCATCTCTCTGTCTTTTCAGCCGACAAGTTTGATGTGAAGCAAGGTTGTAAGTTTCTGCAGTCGATTTCTTCTTAATTTTCTGATTAATCAGATTTATTGTTCACAGTAAAACAAACGTCCGATGTTACAGAGCGTATTTAGGACATGACCAAAAATGTTCCGGCCCACTGTTAATGTTCCGCCCGGACGAAATAGTGATGCGCCATGAGAAATAATGATCCGTCCGGCCGGGATAATATGTTTTGGTTGTGTCCTCGATTATGCTACCGTACAATGTACCGATGCACGGTGATGTCGTGCGGTTAAACTAAATACTTAAATCTGATTGCTTTTTTGGCAGCCTGTGCTGAACTTCTGCCGTTGTATCAGTGCCATTCAGGCACCCAGTATACCTAGTATAATACCTATAGCGCTGCGCTATATCATATTTTGTTTTTATGCTGATGTCAATCTGCTATGCACAGCAAAGAGTAGATACTCTGTAAACACTTTATTTCTGTAAAAAAAACCAAAAAAACCCAAACAGTTCAACTCGCATCCAGCTAACCCTATATGATGGATCCAAGTTGCACTGTTTCCTTGTCAAATCTGACAGGTGTCCTGAAAACCTTTACATTTTCATTCTATCGAAAGTCACTAAATATCTTATCCAAAAACCCCCAAACTGATCAACCGGATGTAAAACAGTTGGTCACCCTTTTTAAACACAGAGTGTAGAATATTCGTCAATACAGATCAAATTCACCTGAGCTGTTGCCGAAAGCAGCTTGCACAGATCGAAATCGTCTGATGTCAATTAATTTAAAACTTATGCTAAGTAAATTAGTCTGGTGTGTGCTCAGGAGCCAAGCACACGTCAGACTAATCTATTGAACATAATTATTGTTTTAAATTTATTGATTAAGGCAAATTTGACCTCTTAATGCTGATTTTCGGCAGCAGCTTAGATTAATTTGATCTGTAATGACGAGTATTACCGACCTCGTGTTTAAAAAATGTGACCAAACGTTAAAATTGAATGATAAATTACTGAATTGTTTGGTAAAAGCGTGTGGAAAATATTCTAGGACGAAATTGAATGTTAGTGAATCTGAATGAAAAATGTTTTAAAATAGCCGGGGAAACCTATACTTACTTTCTTCTAATTGTTATCATTTTCCATAGCGTGTATGGAACCATTCGGGCCGCAGGACGAGTGCCAATTCCCCGAGGTTTGCGATTATTACAGCGGAAAATGCGTGTTTGGAGGCAAAAGAGAAAATGTTGAAGGTACATTTCAATTCTTTACTCAAAATAGACTTAACTCTTTTTGTGTGAACAATGGGTTTGGGGTTTATGGATAACAATCATTTACTGTCATTATGGCCTTGCCTATTAAACATTGTGTGTTTCTTCTTTGACTTATCTTGAACTCAAGGGAAGTACAGATTTGTTTTTATAAAATCATTGAATTGTATTAACTTTTCGTCGCTTTTCCTCCTAATTTTCAATCCATTGCCTTATTTGAAACTAATTGATGTATTCTATGTTTTATCTTAAACTTAAAGCGATTGGTATAAGTAAAAGAACACATACTAACCTCTGCCTTAACGGGAAAAGAGGTGTTTTTTTAAGGTTTTGTTTTTTTCATTCTTAACATATTCTTAATAAGCATATAAATATGTAAGCATATGTAAAATAATGTGCACAATTATATCTTTTTCAAATACGTATGTGTATCCATTTCTTTGACAATTTTATGCGTCAACTGGAAGAAATAATGTCTCTACAAATGCAAATACAATGTATATATTTTTGATTTCATGCAAGAAATTAGTAGGTCTATACTTATGAGAAAACCAATATTATGATTTCCACATCTTATTATTATGTCTTGTCTTGCAATACAGAAAACACGGTTGTTTACATCGTACACGACGATGTACGCATAAATCTTTCCTGTCGTTTTCATTCAATACGGTACATTGTGTTTTTCGTAAATTACACATATCACAAATGCATCAAATGTTGTTTCTTACACGTCTGCACACGGCGAACACTTTACGGCTGGAATCACGACTACACCCAAACAGCTCGAGTTTTCTGGGGTCGCAGAAGTGGACCCTGAAACTCGTTCTACACAAGAATAACGCCCAGTTTTTAAAGAAGGGTTGTGTGGATGTTTATATTCTACTTTTAAATGTTCTTTACGATTAACATAAGTTCATTCAAAAAGTTTTTGTAGCCCAATTAGGTGCTTCCAGGACATAATCTCCCATTATTCCAATAAAGATGGTTGTCATAATATAACGCTAACATTATTTTTATCCAACCTGACGCACTAACCAGTAACAGAAATTCTCCATCTCTCTGTCTTTTCAGCCGACAAGTTTGATGTGAAGCAAGGTTGTAAGTTTCTGCAGTCGATTTCTTCTTAATTTTCTGATTAATCAGATTTATTGTTCACAGTAAAACAAACGTCCGATGTTACAGAGCGTATTTAGGACATGACCAAAAATGTTCCGGCCCACTGTTAATGTTCCGCCCGGACGAAATAGTGATGCGCCATGAGAAATAATGATCCGTCCGGCCGGGATAATATGTTTTGGTTGTGTCCTCGATTATGCTACCGTACAATGTACCGATGCACGGTGATGTCGTGCGGTTAAACTAAATACTTAAATCTGATTGCTTTTTTGGCAGCCTGTGCTGAACTTCTGCCGTTGTATCAGTGCCATTCAGGCACCCAATATACCTAGTATAATACCTATAGCGCGGCGCTATATCATCTTTGGTTTTTATGCTGATGTCAATCTGCTATGCACAGCAAAGAGTAGATACTCTGTAAACACTTTATTTCTGTGAAACCCCCCCCCCCAAAAAAAAAAAACCAGTTCAACTCGCATCCAGCTAACCCTAATATGATGGATCCAAGTTGCAAGGTTTCCTTGTCAAATCTGATAGGTGTCCTGAAAACCTTTACATTTTCATTCTATCGAAAGTCACTAAATATCTTATCCAAAAACCCCCAAACTGATCAACCGGATGTAAAACAGTTGGTCACCCTTTTTAAACACAGGGTGTAGAATATTCGTCATTACAGATCAAATTCACCTGAGCTGCTACCGAAAGCAGCATGCACAGATCGAAATCGTCTGATGTCAATTAGTTTAAAACTTATGCTAAGTAAATTAGTCTGGTGTGTGCTCAGGAGTCAAGCACACGTCAGACTAATCTATTGAACATAATTATTGTTTTAAATTTATCGATATAAGGCAAATTTGACCTCTTAATGCTGATTTTCGGCAGCAGCTTAGATTAATTTGATCTGCAATGACGAGTATTAACCGACCTGGTGTTTAAAAAATGTGACCAAACGTTAAAATTGAATGATAAATTACTGAATTGTTTGGTAAAAGCGTGTGGAAAATATTCTCGGACGAAATTGAATGTTAGTGAATCTGAATGGAAAATGTTTTAAAATAGCCGGGGAAACCTATACTTACTTTCTTCTAATTGTTATCATTTTCCATAGCGTGTATTGAACCATTCGGGCCGCAGGACGAGTGCTATTTCCCCGAGGTTTGCGATTATTACTCTGGTTCCTGCGTGTTTGGAGGCAAATGAGAAAATGTTGAAGGTACATTTCAATTCTTTACTCAAAATAGACTTAACTCTTTTTGTGTGAACAATGGGTTTGGTGTTTATGGATAACAATCATTTACTGTCATTATGGCCTTGCCTATATTAAACATTGTGTGTTTCTTCTTTGACTTATACCTTGAACTCAATGGATTACAGATTTGTTTTTATAAAACCATTGAATTGTATTAACTTTGTGTCGCTTTTCCTCCTAATTTTCAAGCCATTGCCTTATTTGAAACTAATTGATGTATTCTATGTTTTATCTTAAACTTAAAGCGATTGGTATCAGTAAAAGAACACATACTAACCTCTGCCTTAACTAGGTGTTTAATCAGTGTGTATATTGGGCCCATATGCATTGTTAGGTACACTCTTCTTTGAAACTCTCAGGATCAAACACCCGGATAAAATTCAGAACCACTTGATGCCAATGTTAATGCCCCCCAAACAAATAAAAAATAAATAAATAATAAATAAATAATATAAAAACTAGAAATGTGTTTGTGGACAAACACAGAGCTGTTTCGCATGTCTAAAATGACTTTCAATATTGGGGTGGTCTAAGTGTGTTCCAAGTCTAAAGTCGATCGAATAAACCAAAGTGCCAAAGATATATTGGTTGAAAAAAAACCGTGTACAAATCGTATGGGAATAATTTGACCTTTAAGGTGACGTCACATGACACCCGATGACGTCATCATGTCATTTAAATTTTCGTCTATAAGTCATCCTGGAATACATGAATACCAAGTTTGACCCCAATCGGACCTGTACTTCCAGAGATAGAGGGTCTTAAAAATTGGACCTTTAATGTGACGTCACATGACCCCCGATGATGTCATCATGACGATTTTCCTCTTGACCCTCCTTTCAATATTGGGGTGGTCTAAGTGTGTTCCAAGTCTAAAGTCGATCGAATAAACCAAAGTGCCAAAGATATATTGGTTGAAAAAAAAACGTGTACAAATCGTATGGAAAGAATTTGACCTTTAATTTGACGTCACATGACACCCAATGACGTCATCATGATGTCATTTTAATTCGTCTATAAGTCATCCTGGAATACATGAATACCAAGTTTGACCCCAATCGGACTTGTACTTCCAGAGATAGAGGGTCTTAACAACTGCACCTTTAATGTGACGTCACATGACCCCCCGATGACGTCATCATGACGATTTTTCTCTTGGCCCTCCTGAGGATAGTGGTTGAGTTGTGTATTAAGTCTAAAGTCAATCGGATGTACTGAAGTGTCAAAGTCAATAGTCTGAAGGAAAACGTGTACAAAACCTATGGGGAAAAATTGCACCTTTAACGTGACGTCACGTGACCATGAATGACGTAATCGTTACGAATTTCTTCTAGGACCATCTGTGGGTGGTAGTCTAAGTGTATGCCAAGTTTCAAATAGATCGGATTTATTAAAGTGTCAAAGTGTATTGGCAGAAGAAACACGTGTACAAACCCTATGGAGAAGAGTCTGAAACAGAGGGAAAAAAAAAAGCCAAAAAAAACAAAACAAAAAACAAAAACTTTAACGATTACAATAGCTGTTTCGGCTGAATTGCCGAAACAGCTAAAAATTAAAAACACACACAAAACACTTTACGGCTGGAATCACGACTACACCCAAACAGCTTGAGTTTTTTGGGGTCGCAGAAGTGGACACCAAAACTCGTTCTGCACAAGAATAAATAACGCCTTGTTAAAAAAAAGGGTTGTGGGGGGTGTTTATATCCTACTTTTAACCAGTTTGAGACGGGATTATTTGCTCGCTGCTGACAGACATTTTCGGCCTTGCTTGTGACGTGTTTATACGTCATCCGTTTCGAATCTGGGGAAAACTGTGCGTGTATATACGTCCCCCGACGCGAACTTGTTAAATGCACTTTCCGATAAATTGAGACTTCCAGTAAGAAAGATGCATTATAGTGCAAAAGGTGTTCACATTATCGCCTGGTCTAGAGCAGCTTCAGCCATTATTTGCCACCATTTTTATCTCCAACAAATTATCCAAGGTCTTTGTGAGACTTAAGAAAATTAGTCTCAGTTGACAGTCACCCAGTCAATCAGTAAGTCAGTGAGTCAGTCAGTCTAAGACAACTTACCCGTCGAAGACAAGCAAAAGCAAGTCAAAGGGTGAATTATTTGTGCACAATTTCTATTGTAGCTTTATTATTATGAATAATTATAATAATATTTGTTTTCTTCTTCTTGTGTTCATTTCAGATTCCAAAATACCAACAGCCATAGGATGGTCGAGTCGCAATTAATTGATTAATTAATTATTATACGGTGTGGGGTTTACGTTTTATTTTGTCTTTGCTTTAATTGTTAAAAAATAGTCAACTGAGACTGTTTACATCCACACAAAGTGTCACTACATTGTACACACTAACAAGTTAGCAAAAGTAATCGAAAGTTTTCTAATTATCAGTTTAACCTGGTGCAAAGCCGACTCTAATAATTAAGGAATAATGTGGTTGGCCGGTATTAAGCGTACGTTTAAAACCGGCTCATGGGCGTGGACATTAACGCTTCCAGGTCCATGAGCCGGTTTTATTTCCATTCATTAATACAATTTCGGTCAAAAAATCTAACAGTTTGGTCCAAAAGTCAAAACAAGTCAAAAGTTTCTAACGATTTAGTTTAACAATTTCAGTTCATGATTTTCAAAACACCCATCCGTGTAAATAATGGAGCATCCAGCTCCCGAGTAAGAAACAGCTCCTTTTATAAACGTACATAGGCGGCCTCGTAGCGCGAACTGCGCGATGTGCAGAGTTGTGCAGATGCAGCCGTGGCGAATGCGTTGTGAATTTTGGACCATAAATACTGACTGTTTTATCGTCCGTTTACAACCGGCCACGTGACAGGCTCTCGGCCAATAGGAATGTGTAAACTGTATAAGTTATTTATGAATAGAAAATTAACAACACTTGATTAACAAAGCTCACTGTAGTTTTTTTTCTTCTGACACGACCCCTAATTGGAAACTGCTTGCCTTTATCGCATCTATCTATCACGTTTATAGATCTAGTAATTATTACTTCACAACTTGATGAAATAAATTGTCAATTAGAAGGTAAGGATTACAAAATGACATGTATTAAAAACATATCTACTATTATGGGTGGTGGGTCTTAATTTTCACGTAGGTATTATCACTCCTAAGATTGCTGTAGAATAAAATGCTGTTGGTATGAGTTCATGCGACTAAAATTATCTCTTTGTATATAGCCTGTCATTATTTGTCACACATCATTGAAAGGTCTGGGTCTTCTTCATAATCGACATGCATCATGGATACAGTTCTAACATGTAATGTCTTTACAACTTCCGCACGCTGAGATACTTGACATCGTTCTTCTTGCAGCTACACCGCCGGTCGCTGCAATCTCCAATATTGCAGCTCGTAAACCAAAAACAATCGGCTCCTCACGAACCATGGAGTATACTGTTGGAACCGCCCCACAACAACCTAGAACACCTACCTTCCATCAATAGCCACTGGGGTCCAAAGAATTGGTTTGCAGCAGCATCAAGTCCTGGGTTTGGGGATAGGCACCATTTGATTACGTGGGGCAGTATCGTTTTCAAACTAGTATTCGAGAAATTCAAATAAACCTAGCAACATTTGTGGGTTTGGGACGAGTGGCAAAAGTTGGCGTGGCCGTTTTTCTGCCAAGGAGTGTCTTTGGTGAAAAACAAATGCTTGCAATCGATTCAGAATCATGAACAAAAAAACTAGTTTGACACCTTACAAGCTGTTTTAGGCAAACAAATACAAACATCTGATTTTACCAGACAAGTTTCCGAGTACTTCAACTTTCAGAAGCTGTCGCAGGTTGTACTAGGGGAGTTGGATTTAAACATGTTAAATTGTGTTAATGGACACCTTTACAAACACATTGGTAAAACAAATTCCTGGTAAGAAATTTGTTCCCAGTTTTGCCAGATTTATGATAATAATTCGTGACTATTGAGGTCCTTGGCGGCTCTTGAGAGGAATTTATTCTTTGCCCGAGACATACCTTCCACATTCAAGTGGAAGGGGCCGTTACTCAGGGTGGGTTTTCACGGGGCACACGAACGATTCGCGAAGGATGCGAATGCCGAAAAAATTGCAAAGTCCAAAATTCGTATTTTAGGTTCCAAACGTTTGCCAAACATGCGCGGGGGTTTGGAAGCGCCGTCAATTGTTCGCGGGAGTCGTTTTTAGTTCAGCGGGAATTTCAAAAAAGTTTGAAATTTCTTGCTAACGTTTGCAGCATCCCGGGTCGTAATTTGCTCGTGATTTGCCCTCAAAAATGTCTAAAAGGCTTCGTCATATTATGCGCACGACCTACTCACGACGTGCGTGATGTTCGCAAAATCTTCGTGAAACCCCAAACAGATTCCGACAGTTTGGAGAATGTCTCGCGCATGTCTCGCGAAAGCAGCGAGGTTCGTCTGGTCATTTCTTGAGCTATTCACGAACTGTTCGCAAGATAATTGCGCGACATAAAAATGTCGCATGAATGTCGCACGACGTTAATTTTCGCATGTGTCGCATGTGTCGCATGTGTCGCAAAATGTCCGCACGAATGTTGCCCGAGATTCGTGCAACATTCGTGTTGTTCGCGTTTTAGTGGCATGTTCTTCGTGTATGTGGACTGGTCATAGTTTAGTCTTGGTTCCAAGACCTTCGTGTTGTTTAATCCGCGATCACTGACATAAACCACCGATGTTATAGAGGGCGCTATCTCCAGACGAACTGCTATCACCACTGATCTCATCAGTGGCTATTACCCGCGAACTAGATTCACTCGAAGGTCTTGGATGAGTTGGCACATCGGGGGCGCGGTCAGACTATTGTAATATATGCAGTATTCATATCACGTGATAATGATGGACGGTTAAGCACAGACATATAAACCTATAGACCGCCAGTCGTGTGCACAAAACCGTGATTTGGAAAGTATGGGTAAAACGACGCGTAGGCTGCACGGCATGCACGTGTAGATCTAAAAATCCAAGAGCGTATAATTACGCGCCGATCGTGCAACGCACTTTGCACGCGCGTTCATATAATTGTGTACACTATCTTTCGTTCGACGGGCAACGCACCGCGCGCTTTTTACGTTCTGTGCGTATACCGGGCAACGCGCTTAACACAAAACTGCGCCTAAAAGTCTTTATTTCAAAGTGTATCAAGATTGACACTATATTTGCTTAATCTACATGGCCTATGGTATAACCCTATGTAATGTTCTTTTAAACCGATAAATGCTTTCATATTTTTATTTGACTGGAAGTGGAACTCTTCGGGTGTGTACAAATTCCCTATACCCATAGCCTTGGTCAAGGCGCGTTCGTCGTTATCAGTCTGTCGTTATCCGTCAAGAAATACACGCCACGCACGCCCTGCATATAATAATGCTGCTAGCTCGCGCTCCCCTTGCAAAGATACAGCGCGAACAGCGAACTCATACGGCCACTATTTATGCAAAGCTACTTTTTCGCCTTGGATCAACCGTTTTTGAAATCTTATGCTTTTCCTATATTTTGCGCCACATTTTCAGCGCATGACCTCGTATGCGAATACAGGTAAGTATAGGCGGAGCTAAGATTTGGAGTGTCCAATCACAACGCGGTTGAATCCCGACGTCATCAAATTTGATGCAGTTACTTATTTGCAGCATGACATTTAAGACAAAATGGCGGATATTCAGCGTCGTCTGTCGTCCGAAGATCTGTCGTGTTGTTTGAATTCTGCAGCGAAAATATTATCCCTCGAAGATTTTAGACCCGAGCAGCGAAAGGGCTTAGAATCCTTTCTTCGTGGTCACGGTGTTTTGGTGAATTTGCCGACAGAATAATTTCCTATATATTTCCTATATTATAGGAAATCCGTCATTTTTCAGGCAGCCCCATTTTGCTCGTGTTTGGTCAGTTTCTTATCGCCGCATAATCGGCATTATACCCAGGCATGCTAGTCTGTGCGTTATCGCCACATTGTATAGTCCAAGCATGGTCCAACGCTGTGGGGAGGGGGCATATTTATGGCTGCAGAACCAACCTTTAAAATGGTCGCAATATCGTAATTTAAACAGGGACAAGTGTCTTATATCCTCAATAACTCCTCTAATTATTTTATTGGCAAAATTCAGCCGGCAAGTCATTTAATTATCAGAGTTTTTCAGCTGGATTAGATGCGTGCGATATAATGTAGGGCCGAGTTCGACACGTTTCACGGGAGTCGCGACCTTCTCCAGTCGCCGCGGTTGAAAACTCAAAACTAAGCAGGTAAACACAACTATAGTTTTGACCATAACATTGTCAACATCATCAAGCAAATACCCAGCAAAACGAGCGAAAATAACTGCGACCCTCACCATTCAAGCAAGACAGTTCAAATCTTTATGTGTAATTCCTACAAGCCTTCGTAACAATCACTCAACTTTCTCCGATAAAATATTATGTCAACGATGGCGGTGATCGTAAACACTTGCGAGCTAGCTATGACCTTTCACCGCTAGCTCAAATTGTGCAGTTTCTACGCAACGATCGACCAATAAGAAAACGACTATAAAGGTCAGCTTAATCTATTAGACTTTGTCAGTCTGATAATACGTATATGGAGGACTGTAAAGGCCACCAAACAAGTTTCTACGGACGTCCACGGATGTTCTTTCTACGGCAGCGTTGCGGTTTTTTGAGCAAAATCGTGAACACCCCAGAGAGAATTGTGTGGTTATTTTGTTACGACTTTTTACGGCTGCGTAACGGGGACGTACGTGACGGTAGCGTCAATGTTCACCTCCCGATTCCATACGGACCCTCGCCATTGCGTACTGGTTGCGTGCGAGTTGCTTCCAGAACCCTACAAAGGAAATACGGTGGTGTTGAGGATATCCCCGATTCACAGCGGTTTATTACGGATGCGGATATACACGGCGTAGATACGGTACGTGCCTCTACGTTTGCTTGCGGTTGACTCGTCAAAAGCAGCGATCGGAATGTCGTTTCCGGAATCGCAGGGTTTGTATAGGTCTGCCGCAGGCACCGCAACGCCACCGCAACGGCGCCGTAAGGTATCGTAACAAATCACAAGGACCATTGTGGCACCGCAACGCTGCCGTAAGAGCTCACAAGGAAACGTAAGAAACCGCAGTGTATCCGCAAGAAACCGTTGAGCTTCCGTAAGAAATTCACTGTACATTCTTGTTAATACCTAACAACACACCGCAACGCTTCCGTAATAAATCGTAAGGAAACACAGGGAAACGTAACGACCCCGTAAGGCCGGTGTGTGGGCCACTTTAGGCTGACCGTCTTTCCGGCAAACATCATCAATCTTTAGGCTGGCTGCTGTAGCAGACATCGCCAGCAATAATTACAGGCAAGTATTCCAGGGCGCTGGCTTTCAAAGGGGAAAACAGTGAAAACACTGACATTGTGGCATGTATCATACGTTAGTAATTTGATATGATACCTGTTGATTAAAATGTGATGACTTCTGTATGCGGGTTCAAAGATTTCGTAAAAAGCGATAATTTTTGCGAAATAACGCAATACTATTGCGAAATAACGCAATAATAATAATAATAACTAGAACTACGTCTGTTCAAGGAACAGAACATAGGGCTTTTTCGTATTCCCATTTTTTTAGAGTATTTGTTTTCAAAAAAACCGAATTTAAGTTAATTTAAACAGATTAAAATAAACTCAAACTGATTAAAACGATGACGTCACACGTTTCTGAACTTTTTGTGCAACTATCTATCACCTAACAATACAAACGTATGTTATGTTAGCACGTTCCGTTGCTGAGATATGACTTAAAGGTCGAAAAACGTAATAATTCAAATATAATCGTAATATGACGTAACATTTGTCAACATGCCGCTAGAGGGCGCTATAACATTTTATGAAGTCAACGTTAACTTTGTTTTTACTTATAACCTAGCCAGCGCCTAACATCGTTTTAAATAAGTTTACATCGTTTTCCACTTTTAAATTATAATGCACTTCTGGTTTGGACCGGAAGGAAGGGTCAGGTCTTTTTGCATGTAATACAAATTATGAAGACCATGGATTAATCTATCAATTCTCCTAAAAATCTAAGTCAGATCTCTTACAGTTGATTTTATATTGATTTTCAAAGATTAAATTTATAAATATTTGGTTGCTTGTAATCTGACACTTGATGACGTCATCGTGACGTAATTAACAGAAAAGGTATTAAGGTCTTTTCATTGTAACTTCCGGTTTGGTGACGTCATCAATAAATCTCTTTC
Source organism: Crossaster papposus (assembly GCA_037893245.1). Classification (NCBI taxonomy): domain Eukaryota; kingdom Metazoa; phylum Echinodermata; class Asteroidea; order Velatida; family Solasteridae; genus Crossaster; species Crossaster papposus. The sequence goes on along the minus strand of JBAIAA010000290.1, from coordinate 405,182 downwards.
TCAATATGTTCTTAGCACGAAGCTGATTATATATACACCGGTTATAAAGTAATTTCAGCAAACTTCGCCACACACATCAACAGATTATTCATTTTAACCATTTGTCAACCTGCCGCTAGAGGGCGCTATAACGTGTTATGATGTCGCCGGTAATTATTTTGAAAAGTTTATTCTAGCCAGACACTAACATCGTTGAAAGTAAGTTCATATCATTTTTCAGTTTTAAATTATAAGGCACTTCCGGTTTGGACCGGAAGGAAGGGTCACGTGATTTCACGCACATGAGTTGAAATGAAGATCTTTAATTATTCTATCTATTGCCACAAAAATCAAGTTTAGGCCTTTTGCGGTTGATTTGTTATTGATTTTCAAAGATTAAAGCAATTGCACCTTTAAGATGACGTCACGTGACCCCTGATGACGTCACCATGACGTATGTCTGCGAGACACGATTTTTCTATAGGGTCTTCACCTGGGTTAAGTTTTATGAAAATACGACTTTGTTTTCTGGTAAAAGTACTTGTGCAAAAAAACGTGTACAAAGTCTAAGCGACGTTTTAAGGTGTTAAGGTCTTTTCATTGTAACTTCCGGTTTGGTGACGTCATCAATAAATCTCTTTCTCAATATGTTCTTAGCACGAAGCTGATTATATACACCGGTTATGAAGTGATTTCAGCAAACTTCGCCACACACACCAACAAATTATGCATTTTAACCATTTTTCAACCTGCCGCTAGAGGGCGCTATAACGTGTTATGACGTCGCCGGTAATTTTTTGAAAAGTTTATTCCAGCCAGACACTAACATCGTTGAAATTAAGTTCATATCATTTTCCAGTTTTAAATTATAAGGCACTTCCGGTTTGGACCGGAAGGAAGGGTCACGTGATTTCACGCACATGAGATGAAATGAAGATCCTTAATTATTCTATCTATTGCCACAAAAATCAAGTTTAGGTCTTTTGCGGTTGATTTGTTATTGATTTTCAAAGATTAAATTAATTGCACCTTTAAGATGACGTCACGTGATCCCTGATGACGTCACCATCACGTATGTTTGCTAGGCACGAGCTTACTATGGGGTCTTCACTTGGGTTAAGTTTTATGGAAATATGACTTTGTTTTCTGGCAAAAGTACTTGTGCAAAAAAACGTGTACAAAGTCTATGGAGTTTAGGTTACTAAAAGAAAAAAAAAAAAAAAAAAAAAAAAAAAAAAAAAAAAAAATCAGAACAAAAACAAAGGCTTTTTCGCAAAATTGCGAAAAAGCCAATAATAATAGCAGGTTCTTATATAGCGCATTTCAGATCCACTGGATCTCTCAATGCGCTTAACAGTCAAAATTAATGCAAACTAAAATAAAATGGTGAACAAAACAAAAAATAGCTGTGTGTCAGTTGGTTGATAACAGTCACTGGAAAGCCAATTTAAACAAATGGGTCTTTAGATGTTTCTTGAAAAGTTGCAGTTCAGTTTCGGATCGGAGAGATTGTGGAAGAGAGTTCCAGAGCCGTGGGCCTGCAATTGAAAATGTCTTTTCTCCATAGGTTTTGGTCCTGCCTGAACCGATGGTGAGGAGCTGCTGTGTGGATGACCTGAGGGATCTTGATGGCGTATAAGGGATAACAAGTTGGGAGATAAAATCTGGGCACAGACCGTGGATGCCTTTGAAAATGATGAGCATAACTTTGTAATGAATTCTAGATTGAACTGGTAACCAATGTAGGCTCTTTAGGACGGGTGTTATGTTGTTCCTTTTCTTGGACCGCGATACCAGTCGTGCAGCTGAATTCTGTACCCGTTGGAGCTTGGCAATGTTCTTATCCGGAGAACCCAGCAGAAGACTATTGCAGTTGTCAAGTACAGAAGTCACGAAGGCATGGGCAAGCACCTCTGTTGTGTGGTTGTCTAGATAGTGACGGATGCTTCCAATCCTCCTGAGTGCCAGAGAAGCTTTGCTGCATACTGCATTCACATGACGACGCATAGTGAGGTGACTATCGAAGTATGCGCCAAGGTCACGAACTGAAGTAGAGGGCTTGACTGGAAAGATGTCTGGAATAATTGAAGCCAGTTCTTGGGAAGGACCGAAGCGTGAGGACAAATGCAGTACTTCCATCTTACTATCATTGAGTACAAGGTGGTTGCTCTCCATCCAGTTGCGGATGTCCCGAAGACAAGCATCTAGTTTCTCAGACGTCTGTTCTCTTTCTGTCGGTTTAATAGACAGGTACAGCTGGGTGTCATCTGCATACATCATGACAGAGAAGCCATGACCTTGTATAACATCTTGGAGAGGAGTCGTATAACAGATGAAGAGGAGTGTGTAACAGCAGTTACACAAATAAAGGTTCGATTGGCTACTAGATTTGAATGACTTTCTTCTTCTTATTGGAACGATTGATGATTTATTCAGTAAAGGATTATAATCACAACTTAACAACAACAACCATCTTGAATCATATCCCAGCATGCTCTACCCCATAATGCAATGGCCACTGAGCATGCGCAGTTACAGAACAGTCACGAACAATAACATACAGTTCGTGTGCATACATGATATACACTGTGTAATGTCCCGTTACACTCCCCCCCACAAGACTAAACTGGGTAGGAAAAAAGTTGTGCAAAGCCAATAGATTTAAGTGAATCCCTGCACAATTGTTTGTCCTAAATTCGCTGTCCATCTCTGTAGTGTTGTAAACAGTTCATTGTCCTTCTGAAGGAGAAAAGCTTTCCTACAGTCATTTACAGTTCACAGCTGTTGCTTCCAAACATGGAATTTTCTCCCTAACCTATTTTTTAGATTTGCAAACACAACATATAGGTCGCAGATAAAAAAATTTTTTAGGAACATTACTGGTGTTTTTTGTTTTCGGTAAAAATTTTCGAGGCGAATCTTGTTCAAAACTCCAACAACAAAAAAAAACACTAGAAAAGTTAACTTTAGGGTCTTGCTAGTGCAATTGAACAGTTCTTTAGTCTGTGCAGACTTTGATTTGGTCCACATGCGCGATCACTTCCTTGGAAGGGTCTGCCACACTGACAAGCTTCAGGTTCACCGGATTCAACCGTTGGACAACACGAAAAGGACCCCGCCACCGTGGCGCAAGTTTGGCATTGAAGTGAGACTTGGCGTCAGACTTAGGATGAGTGCGAATCATCACTTGCTGGTCCACTGTTATCTCCGTGGGGCGTCGGCGTTTGTCGTAGTAGGCCTTTTGCTTGATCTTAGCCCGATCTCGATGTTCCTCTACCTGTTGATTCAGCCCCAACTCATCAAGTTGTCGTTTCAGCGACTGTCGTCGCTCCGAAGAAAGACGGTACACTGGCCCCCGGAGCGGTTTCGCATCCCCAGTGTCGATGTTGTGACAGATCAATTCTGTCCTGCCCGGTGTCTCGGAAAACACCTCGGGATATCCTTCAAGGAGCTGGGTCACCTGAAGAAGAACACTCTCGTTCAGCACGGGAGTTGTGACTGGATAGTCGCTGCAGTCAGCAAACTCTGGCGACACCTCATCAGACAAGGGGGCCACAGTCACATCTTGGGTGGATTTACAATCAGCGTTGATGCCAAGTAGAGGCCACTTAAGACGAGGCTCATCTGGCCTGGACTTGATCCAGTAGGAGTTGTCCTCGAAGTCGATCAGCAACTTCGCCTGTCGAGCAAAATCTCTTCCAAGTAGCACTGGCATGGTCAGCGTATTGATTTGATGGAGATTCACCGAAACGTCAACTCCAGCCACCTCGATCTCATGGATGGCAATCCCAGAAGTATGGAACTCGGTTCCATCTACAGTGGTTAACGGTCCTATGGAGGACCCAGGGGTTACAGCTAACCCTAGATCAGTGCACAGTTCTTCATCGATGAGAGAAATGGCGGAACCGGTGTCCAGTAACGCCTTCACGTCGCGACCATTCACTCTCGCGATGATGTACAGGCCACAACTGTCGTTGCCAGTCTCTGGTCTTGACGTCTTGACGAAATTTACCTGAGACCCCTCAGTGGGCTTGACAGTCCTGTCAGCTGACTTGGTCAGTCGAGCATCAGTTGCCTGCTTTCCAGTTGGCATTTGCCGTGTCATTAGATGTGGTGGGGGTGGGAGAGTACAATCTGCCACTTTGTGCCCCAGTTGGTGACACCGGAAACACACAGCCTCGAACCGTCCCGTGCGCCGGTTAGTTGAACTGGATACATGGTGACGATTCTGATTTGTGTTCTCTGTCTTGGTGTCCGGTTGTCGACTTGTATTTGTCTGGTGAGACGATGTCTGGTAAGGCGATGATGTCTGGTGGGGCGATGATGTCTGGTGGGGCGATGATGTCTGGTGGGGCGATGATGTCTGAGGTCTTCCCTGAAACTTAAAGGTAGTTTCAGTCTTGCGATGAAGGACGTGTTCATCAGCCAACCGTGCAAGGACCTGCACAGTTTCAACCTTCTTCTCCCGCAGCTTGGTACGAAGAGAGTCATTTCCGATCGATGACAAAAACTGGTCGATCAAGAAGAGGTGCATCATCCTCTTAAAATCCAATGATGCCGCAGTTTCGTCCTTAGGAACAAGCCAACGGCGGAGATAAAGTTCAAGTCTGGTCGCGAACTCTTCAAAACTTTCGTCCATAGTCTTGGACGCTGTACGAAATTTCAACCGGTACGCCTCTGGGGTGAGTTGATAGTGCCGCAAAATTATCTGGACAATCTTGTCATACTGTTTCTTGTCCTCTTCAGTAAGTGCATGGAATGCCTTCTGGGCCTTACCTGTCAGATACGGCTCAAGAAGGCGGGGCCACTGGTCTTTGGGTTTCTCTGCTGCAGCAGCCATGCGTTCAAAGGTGGAAAGATAACAAGTTATGTCATCCTCAGCAGAGAGTTTGTGAAAGTCCGGGAGCTCTGGTTCGACTCGAATTGATGAAATGGACGATTTGGTGGCAACAGTCATAGCTTGCAAGAGGGACTCGCATAGATCCTTGGTTTCAGCCTTTCGCATGGACTCCAACTTCTCTAAAATCTGTCCCAAATCAGGTTGCACAGGGGCTAGATTAACTGGGTGGCATTCATCCACCGGTTCCTTCATAGTTGGCAGTGCACACAGGCTGTCAACGCGATCTTGCTTTGACTTAACTACGTTTACATCGATGTGATTCATGGCACACAATTTCACAATATGTTCTGCCGTAAATCGGCGTAAGTACACCAGTCGTTCAGTTGCCTGTTCCATCTTGATAAACAGGATCAACTAAGCTCATTTATCCTCGTGAAATGTTAAAGATTATGCGATTACAATCAACAGTTAAATGTTAATGAAGTGCGGCAACGTACGGCAGCACTCACCCCGGCGTCCGCGTTTCGCGATCGGCAATCTGTCACATGCGATGCGAAATCCACAAAAATCACTTGTTTTAAGCAGCCATCCTGCCGACTACGCCAGTGTAACAGCAGTTACACAAATAAAGGTTCGATTGGCTACTAGATTTGAATGACTTTCTTCTTCTTATTGGAACGATTGATGATTTATTCAGTAAAGGATTATAATCACAACTTAACAACAACAACCATCTTGAATCATATCCCAGCATGCTCTACCCCATAATGCAATGGCCACTGAGCATGCGCAGTTACAGAACAGTCACGAACAATAACATACAGTTCGTGTGCATACATGATATACACTGTGTAATGTCCCGTTACAAGTGGGCCAATAACCGATCCCTGTGGCACACCCCAACGAAGGCTAGTAGGTGCAGATGTCGCATCTTGAATTGTCACGCTCTGTTCTCTCTCTGCGAGGTATGAAGCAAGCCAATTCAGTGCGACACCAGTCACTCCAAACCTTTCCTCGAGTCTGGAGAGTAGTATTTGATGATCCACGGTGTCAAATGCAGATGTTAGATCCAGCAAGACAAGAACTGCTTCATTTCTATTATCCAGAGACTGCAGAAGGTCGTTGTGAACCTTTATGAGAGCAGTCTCGATGTTACGTCCCAACTATAGCGGCTTGCCCAACTATAGTTGGGGCTTGCCCAACTATAGTTGGGGCATGCCCAACTGTGATGGCACAGTTGGGCATGCCCAACAATAGTTGGGGAATATGCGAGTTGGTGTGTGTTGTTGCGCATGCGCGTAGATACTTTGGGCTATGATTATGTATACACGTTATGCATTATGCATAAGCGAATACAATGAGGATCGGATAGCAGATAAATGTTGTTTGAACATTCCATTTGGCCTTGTAGGGTGAACAAACAACTTGTGCATATATAAATGCATTTCGATATAGGTAGCGAATATATGTATATAATGTTATAGACAATTGGAGGGTCTCTGAGATGACCGTTGAAATTGTACAGTGAATAGAAGTGACGGCGGCAAGCACAATTTCTGAATATCACTCCTCTGGGAACTGCCTCCCCTCCCGCCGTTAATTTGGTAGGCCTGGTCAAAGTTAAAACATTCATTGGATGGCCTTTTGCGGATGGGTTTCGTAAAGAATGTGACAAAAAAAAACCACTGAATAAATGATATTTCGGTATGCCGAGGCCATAATTATCTAATTGGCATCCCAAGATACAGCTGTCTGGTATCGTTTCCCATTATTTAAAGGGGGAGAGAGGGGGAAGGGGGGGGGGGAGAGGGGTTCTCATATTTGTCATTTCTTTTATAAAATTATAGTACATGTATATGGTTTTCCCACTTAATTTTGGGTTTATAAATTTTTTATTTTTTTTTATTTTTTTGGGGGGTGGTGTGGTCTTAGCGTTGGTGTAGTTGACAACGGTTTAAATAACACATTATAAACACAAGTACAATGTGCAAGAGTCATTTATTTCTTTTTATTCATAAAAATAACTAAACAGCTGCACGTTATTGGTTCAAAATATATTAATTTCAAAATGTTGAAATCGGCAAGATATTTATAAAGCCAGAGGTGTATATAAAAACGTGCCATGTTATTTTTGTGAAAGAAGCACCATACCAGTTGGTAACATTGTCAGGTTGGCGTAGCGGTTCTTTTCTCGCCTTCCACCGCTGTGACCCAGGTTCAAATCCAGCCTGGGCCAATATATGGATTGGGTTTTCCTCTCGCCTCTAAAACTAACTTTTATATTTGGTTTACTTATTTCACATTAAAATTGAAACTGGCGGTCCAAAAACCAAAAGGTTTCAATGTACAGTATTGCACCATGGTTGGACTAAAGCAAGACTTGCTGTCAGATCTAAGGTTACGATTATATTAGTTTTGGCTGGCGGGAGCATATTTCTATATATCTTTTTAAAGGTTATAAAATTATATAAAACATAATACGTAGTAAAAAAACACACATACAAATATAGATTGTGTAGAATGTCAGAACGATATGGAACAACCCCAAAAGGAAAATAAATCTAGTCAGCCGATGCAAAAGGATAACAATTTCAAGCAGCATGGGTGCATTAATTGTCTCATACAAAAATAAATTAAAAATCACATATAAAGTTTAAAGGTTTTAACATTTATAGCCACATCTGTGACTGACAACCCTATAGTCGTATGATTTAATAAAATTAATGCCCGTCAGGTTGTATTTTAGCTGTCTAAGATCTTTTTTTCTTTTTTTCTTTTTTACAAAATAGGAAAACAAAATATTTCTGACTTGTTTTGACTTAGTTTACCAGAAAAGTATGAATGGGAATAAATATGTAGTTGGCCGGTATTAAAATTATGTTGAAAACCGGCTCATGGGCCTGGACATTGTTGATGTCCTCGCCTTTGACTCGGGCATTAGCGCGTCCATTGTTGTTTGTATGTTTTATATTATACAGAGATTGAATGCTTCGAGAGGTGTATTAAAACTAGCCTCCCGAGGTGATCCATGGAGCCTTCTGTTTTCGCCTCGGGAAAATGGAATGCTCCATGGATCACCAAGGGAGGCTAGTTTTACTACACCACAAGATAAAGCATTCAATATTTGTTTTATAACACCTCACCCACAGATTCTGCTTGGTTTTAATTTTGTTTAATTATTTAAATCTAAATACAGTTAAAATGAACTTTGATTTAAATACAAAATTGGTGGGAAATATCTTTGCTCTTTTCTAAACCACCCCTTCACGAAATGTTTGAATCCAGCTCTGTAGCGCTGGCTCTTTGGAACAATATGCGTTACACGCAACGCTCAAACCAGCATACATTTGCACACAAATACCGCACCATGGGTATAGTACTTTGGTTGCTACGGGTATAGTACTTTGGTTGCTATGATATAGTACTTTTGGCCGTGCACAGAAAGATAGTAAAAATAGCAAATAGCATGTGACTAGCTCTCGGTCAATCAAGACACAGAATGTGTGGGTGAGGTGTTATAATAACCTCTAGTCTCCAGGTAAACATTTCTGGTATAAACTTTTACTTTATAAAAAAATTACTTAAAACTGGATTTCTGTCTTTTGACTGTATGGACTGGAGTCTCAACAGTATGATGCACAAACATCTTGTACCAGAAGTTCAGCTTGTACACGATTCAACTTTTCTTTGTACTGTATGATGGCTAGCGCAATCTGAAAGCAAAAATAACATTTCAACACTGAATCCTCGGTATTTGACAATGTTTTGCACCAACAACTCAAAAGGTCATCACAGCGATTTTAAAATAACAAAAATATAAAAAAGAATTCAATTGGAGTAATTTTTTTTAAGAACATGGCCAGTGAGGCAGCTGCCTGTTCAGTCCATTTTGCAGTGCAGCTACTGGACGAAGGCTGCTGTGCAGTTATGTGTATAATATCAGCGTCAAGGGGGTAATAATAATAATAATGATAGTAAATGTATAAACTGCCCTTTATGTATTTTTTATATTTTAAGCTTGGTTCATACTTGCGAATGCGTATGCAAAGCAAATTTGTCAAGGTTACAGAGAACGTTACAATTAAACTTCAGTAAATTATTGCCACACGAAATTCGCTTCGCATTCGTATGCAATATGAACCCGGCTTCAAACTGCAAGAACCATAAATTAAAACTAGCATCAACTAGCATCAATACTACTGGAAAGCTTAATTCGTTACCTCTGGTGTGTACCCCTCCAGTATAAGGTTCTTATCAACATCTGGCAGACATGTGCTGACCTCTCCTGCGAGTTGCAAGTACTGCAAGAACAAGATACCAGAAATTCCTTTTGTAAGAACAAAATATGTGATATTCTCATAATCAGGGGCGGATCCAGGAATTTCGGTTAGAGGGGGCGCCAAAAATTGTCAACATAATATATTGGGAGAAGATATGGGAGCGCAGGAGGCGCGAAGCCCCAACGCCGAGATCTTCTTAATCTTCTCGAGATTTTTTTAGGGGGGGCACGCGCCGGGTGCGCCCCCCCCTGGATCCGCGCATGATAATGTACGCATTTCTTGCAAATGTATTGTCCAGTGTACTGCATGTCCTCTATTCGTTTTCTTGAACTCCTGTTCTATATAGCCTACCACTGCACTGCAGATATTTCATGGCGAAGAAATGCAATATACCAGCTGGGCAATGATCACTGGTTTAAAAGAAGATGAAACACCCAATGGACAAAACATATAATAATCAATACAAATAAATAAAATGTGTCAGAGTAATTTTGTTTCTTGTCTAATTCAATTGCTACACACAGCACATCAATTTGGTAGATAAATGTTTCCAATGAACTTATACTGATTTATAGTTGGAAGATTAAACTTACCAAATCCTGGGAGAAAAGTATGCCTGGATTGTTGACATTGACCCGTGCTTGTTGTGAAGATGTTCTCCAAGATTTACGCTTGCCTTCTTTCAGCTGCTTTAGTAGAGTCTTTAAAAGCAATAAAAACATTTTAAACTATATGCGAGACTTACGACCCAGTAGCGCAGTTCAAACTATAGTTGGGCAGCACCTATTGTACCTGCCCAACTATGGTTAGGACTGACGGACAAATGGTCTGTCAGTCCCAAGTAGTGTTTGACTATGCCCCAACTATATGCGAGACTTACGACCCAGTAGCGCAGTTCAAACTATAGTTGGGCAGCACCTATTGTACCTGCCCAACTATAGTTAGGACTGACGGACAAATGGTCTGTCAGTCCCAAGTAGTGTTTGACTATGCCCCAACTATATGCGAGATTTACGACCCTGTAGCGCAGTTCAAACTATAGTTGGGCAGCACCTATTAAAACTAAAGCACGGACACACGTGCACCAACTTTAAATAAGAAGAAAACAATATTTCAAAAAACTTACGACTCCTCGTACAGCAACGTAGTCTTCATCGTCTACGTTGACACATACAAGGCTGTGTTTTTCGACACAGTGCTTGAGTAAACCATGGAGGAATCTGCTCTTATTCCTCCATGAGTAAACGACGCTGTGATTCCGGCTCCAATTCGAAGCTTCCCTGCTGTAGACATCGGAGTATTATCTGCAATTTTTCTCTGCTGAAAACAGGACTTGTCCTTGAGTTACTGAACTGTTCGGTACAAAATCTGTCAAACACTTCAATGTCAGATGCTTCTTCCATGGCTGCAGAAACCACTATGAGATCGCGCACATGTTATACATTAAGTTCAAGCAATAATTTATTGTAATTGTATGCATGATATGCACGAGTATTGAGCCCCCCTGTGGCGTTTCTCCCCAACTTAAGTTGGGCATGCCCAACTGTAACGACACAGTTGGGCATACCCCAACTATAGTTGGGCAAGCCGCAATAGTTGGGACGTAACATCGACACTGTGGTTTTGCCTGTATGCCGATTGTCTTGAAGCTAGAAGCGAGTTGTTTGTCAAGTGGGCCATCAGCTCGTGGTTGATGATTGAATGTGTGCACCGTACCGGCATCTATCGTGACTGAGATGACATTAACAAAAAACATTGTAAGCTTTTACTTCTATATTTAGGTTTGAGCTATCCGACATATTGTGGTTTTGGGATGTGAATCACGATGTTTAAGGTAAAACGACGTTTCTCACAAGTCATCAATTGTCAATGTTGCTCTTTTTATGCTTGAGCAAATACAACAGTCTGGATATCGATGTATGCATTAAAAGTGCTTATTGGCAAGATTCACAATCTCAAGATCAGATGTTGCCTTGCTGCTTTCGGTTTTAGACCCTGCTGGATGTGAACTTAGAAAGAAAAAAAGGCTTAGACGGCGAAGGTACTTTTCTAAGGGCCCTAATTATCTTTGGCATTTGGATTCATACGACAAGCTTAAGTCTTATGGTTTGTGCATCAATTGATGTATTGATGTACTGATGAGTGATCCTTGAATAATCGGAGGACATTTTGTTGAAGCAGTTGAGGCGATTCGGGGAAGTGAGAGGTGATCGAGGCACAGAAAACAAGTATGTTGCAATTTATATGCAATTGTTTCTCCGTCAAAGAAATTCATTTATTTATGGTGCAAGCACAAGTAATCAAGGCATTGAAGCATTTTGGAGAATGTTGCGGATGCAGTGTTGTTGTCCCTTCTGGATTGAGACCTTCGGCCTTCTGAAAGACGAGGGCTTATTTAATGGAGGTCTAGTCGATAGAAACCTGCAGTTTGTCTTCGTGCCAGTTGTGCAGGTAAAAAACACGTACAATTATTTCTTAATAAACGAGTTCTAAAATAAAAGTATAATCAACAGTATCTTAACACTTTGTTGCTAGAATAATTATGCAAACTTCTACTGAGGTGGCTGGGTTGTTAGAAGTAAAAAAAAAATTGTGATGATGGGGTGGGATGGAGTCATCAGAATCAACACACATATTAAAATCTACAAAGCAGTGAAGAAACAGTTGCAGGATATCTAGTGCAATCATTTTGCTGAATGCCTACAATCATTATTTAATTTGGAAGTGAATGCACCTATAGCACTTTATGGAATGCCAATCAATTAATGACCTCACACACTGTTACAAAAAACATTTAGGCCTAGTTTTGAATCAAAACGTTTCAAATGTTTACCTATATAGTAGAATATAGCATATTTTTATAAGAATTCACAATCCTCTGCAACTTAAGATATATATACAAATTGTTCACTGTCTAATGCATTGAAGTTAACAAACTAAAAATAGAAACAAACAAAATCAGCTCTAAATACAAGTTTAATACAATAAATAGCTTTGATGCAGTATAATTGCTTTATTTGAGTTTAAAAAGTGCTAGTTTGTGGTAACAATTTGTATGCATTTTACTAAGAAAAAGCAGTCGCTCGCTTTATTTGAGGTAAATCCTGAAAAGGAATGCGAGGGATATTGTCTCCTAAAACAATGTGGGGGTTGGGGATTGGAAAGATTAAGAAAGCACTTTGGCAATACATTGCCACTCATATTAATTCATTTTAGGAATGCCTGTAATGTTTTAAGGGGGGGGGGGGGGCGTTAGGTAACAATAGTCTTGGTAGTGTATAGGTATGGGGGAGTAAGGGGGGAGTTCCTCGGTCTCATATCATGCATGGTATATTTACACCCATCACTCAGTAAATATCAATTCATGTTTCAGTCGCATGTATTATGTCTTGTCACGTATTTGTAAGGCATTCTAGGTAAAAATGTGCATTAAGTAATAAAGAAGCATTCATAAGTAAAACAAAAAGGCCTTTGTGGTTCCTAATCATACATCAACTGCCTCTTTTTACTGCACAAATTCTTTGGAAGCGTGTGTAGAATCACCTCTTCGACTATAAAACTGTAAAAAAAAAAGCATTCTACAACTTGGAGGATTCTACACAGCCTAATTTTGATTCTTAAATACTAAAATTGGTAAAACAAAAACGAACAGAGTCCATTTACAAAATCTATCAAAATTAACCAATCATTCAATGGGTCTGAATCAAAATTAATCAACACACATTTTTGGTTACTGATGATCTGCAAAGTATATCATTCATCAGATGTCGTTATCACCCATTGATTCTAGAACACTGAACCTGTTGCTCGATTCGACAGCAGGAACGTTACTGACTGGGCGTTCCTGGTGTCTCCTAGGCGGGTTGACATCATTGGGCTTCTTAGGGTAGCGGCCCGGTTCGTGCCACCACGCCGATGTATGAAGCACCTTTGGCTGTACGGGCCGGGGGCACGGAGGTTCCCCTAGCACGGCCTGGATTTGGCTGTGCGGGCCTCGTATCGTCCGGTCGTTGCTAGGGTGCATCTGGAAGGCACTGGGGATGTCACAGCGCGAACGGTGCGAGGTGTGCGACACCTGACTGGTGCTGCTGTAAGGTCGCTGGCTGCACCTGGTATCGCGCCCCCTGCCTGATGAACTCGACCGTAGACCTGGACTCTGGCTGCTGTTGTCCGCCTGGGCACTCCACATGCCGAACCGTTTGAAGGCATCCTGGGATGAACCCTGCACTGAACTTCCAACTGGGTGGATTACCGTGTTCTCGACATTGGTGTGGTCTCTCGGCATCAAGCGCAGAGACTGCAGATCCTGTCTCTGACTCTGCTGTGTCCTGGTAGGACGAGCGAGTGTTTCAGTCTTACGAGTCCTGACGGGGGAATGTGTGCTTGCAGCTCCTCTTCCAGGTTGCTCCGCCTTGAAATTGCCATGCATGCTTCTCGGTCGCCGGGTCCAGTTTGCAATCCGTGCAGAACCCGTCACCCTCTCTGCTATGTGTCCGTCTGCTTCTTGATGGAACCCCTCACCCGAGGGGAGGGACCCTGGTGCATGATTCTCATGTAGATCGGGTACACTATTTGACTTGGCTTTGGAGCAAAACTCTCCACTATCAAAACCCTCTCTATCTTGCTCATTAACGTTGAGGGTAGTGTCCAGATTTGTGACAGAGCCGTTCCAGACCGTCTTTCTAGGGTGGTGTTCGCGGCCCTTTCTTTTCTCGCTTGGCGCGGCACCCCCGGCCCTGGCCCGCTTCTTAAAACACATCAGGTCAGCCTCGTGCCAGCTGAGGGCGCTGTTCGGCTGCTGCTTGGTCCTTCGGTCTGGCTGCTTGACCGGAGCGTAGTCGTAGTCGCCCGCCGTCAGCTGTTTCTGGACCTCCCTTAAGGCTTGCCGCACAGCTTTTGTCAGGAAGTGATTGGTCCCCAAGTGAGTAGTGCGGATGTCATGGGCGCGGCCCAGAAGCGTCACAGCTTCCATCTTGCACTGCTGATCACCACTAGATTTCAGAAGTCGTCCTGTTTAAGATGACGTAATAAAAGCGTTCATTATAGGACACCAATATTTAAACATACAGTCGAACCCTGATAACAATACAAAATACTGTATACATGTTACAAGGAAACAAAGTAGCCCCCCAAGTCTTTTATTTTTATATTTTTTGTATTTCTAATAATACAAGGTACCTGTCATAACAAGGTAATTTGTTACAATGTGTAACAATCACTGGAGAAACTGTTCCTTTTAAGAACCACAAGCTTAAAGGTAGGATACACCATTTGCAGATATCAAAAATATTTACTACTGAATTATTAAGAAATATTTTACTCATTTGAAAGTCAATAATGATTCTAGGCATCCAGCAAAATGATATTGCTAGATATACATGTATTGTAATTATTTGTTCTCACTCTGGTTTTCCTCAAAACCCCCCCCATCCTCATTACTCCTATTCATACTTATTTGTTAGTTCTTCCCTTTGATCTCCACCCTGGACCCCTTTCCTTGTGGCTTTATCCCTTCTGTTTTTGTTCCTACCCCGCCTTTGATCCTACCCACACTGACCTCACCCTTTAACCCCTCAGCCTAATCCTCCTTTTGTTGTTTGTTCCATTAAACTCTGTGCTTTGTTTCTTTTGTGTTTTTTCAGTGTCCATGATGTGCATCATGCTGTACATTGCCCTATATATGTTTGTTTCTTGTACACAGTCATTTAGTCTCTGAAGAAGATCTTGTTAAGATCGAAATATTAGGCCCTCTTAACTTATTTGATTTGTAATTATTTCGAAAAATAAAATTTTAAAGAGAAAGATTCGCGATCGCCGGACGGCGATCGCAAAAATACAAAGATAACATAAGAGAAAAATCCTCAGCGCCGGTTGAAAACAAATGCTGTTTTTCGTACTTTTTTCGAAATCCATGATTGTAAAACTTCGGACAGGTCAGTTAAACGATATTTACTATAAAATACAACCCTCCAAATCTACCTATTCATACAATTTTATCTGCTCCATATTGCAGTTCGTCTGATCTTGTCAATAAACACAACAATATCTTGACATCTATCATTGATGAGGTTGCACCGGTCACTTCCAAGGAATTTTTGGATAAAGCTCGCGCTCCATGGTTTAACAAAAACTGTAACAAAAATTGGGAGGTCGGTTTCAAGTTTTTACATAAAAAAACAAACTTCTTTATCATATCCCACAATTTTATAGCTCAATTAAACACTAAAGTGTTTTTGTTTGTAGCTGAATTGCACTGAGTGATAGTATAGTTGGCACGGTTCACAAACTTTTAACTCTGTTTTCTCAAAACAAGGGAGCATGACTTCAGCAATTTCAGTGGCTAGGAATAAGCTACAGCAACACACAATACATCATTTGAAAGCTTAGGACTTCTTCTTGTATTAATGTATTAATGTCAATTTTTTTATTTTGCGACTTTTTACCCATTTTGTGGTGCCAGATCACATTTTATCTTTTTTTTCTTTCTTTTACATTTAATACAGTCAGTTAGTTTAGTCAGGCTAGTGTAACGGTTCTTTCCTCGTCTTTCATCACTGTGACTTGGATTCGAATCAGTTGCTGCCTGATTTCGGTTTGTTTTCCTTCCAGAATATCATTGAGTTTTTCTCCCACCTCTAAAATTCTCAATGTCTTCTTTCTGCAGATTTCTTCTTGCGAGCTACAGGAATCCTTGGTTTCAATATCAGAATAAATGCATAATAATAATTATTCCTTGTTCAGTACTCTGAGCAGTAACATGCAATTTATAAACGACCTACCGAGATGAAACAATGTGGTTCCAACAAGTAGATGGTCTCTGCCGTACGACTGGGTTCTTATGAACAATGCCCTCCGGAAATATGTCTCTGCCATTATCCCGTCATACCTGAACAAAAAAACCCACAGCATTTGATTTTTGACTTGTTTTTATTCCAATACTGCAGGACACTTGTTTGTAAGGCACCTTTTTAACCATTTCGCACCGGGATTATTTTAACATTTCCGAGACGAGGCGCTAGAATATTTTTAACGAAATTTGATCAGAGGCGGGTTCAGGCCGATGGTATCGTGAAGCACACCCACGCATTCCCGGCCTTGCTCGCTGCTGACAGACATTTCCGGCCTTGCTCGTGATGTGTTTATGCCTCATCTGTTTTGAATATACGTGTATAACAAACAAAATATACTTCCTGAAAATGCTGTCCCTCTGCAGACGCATACAAGCAGTGGTGCGCACATGCATTCTAGGGTGTGCACAGGCTTTCTAGAGTGCGCACATGTATTCTAGGGTGCACACAGGCATTCTAGGGTGCGCACAGGCATTCTAGGGTGCGCACAGGCATTCTAGGGTGCGCACAGGCATTTTGGTGCGTACAGGCATTGGGGAGCATGCCATAAGAACTGTAATGACAGACACACAGAGTTTCTATTTTTGGTCAGTTCAGGCCAAAAAAACGAAAAAAAAAAAAAAACAGGGTGAAAAATAAAATATTAATACTACCAAATCCATTAAACATTAAAAAAGTGAAAATTAACTCAATTTGTACGCCCATATAATTTTCAGTGGTCGTAGCACAAAATCTGCCCATGTGACTTCTTTTCGGGTTTTGCTGGAGTGGATCACATTTGAGATTTTGTACATTTTAAACAAAAATAAAATGAAATAAAATCTCTTGTTTTTGAACATAGCCCATATGTGATGCGATCAAGCAAAATCAGTCTGAAGTAGGCCCTGGTCATTTTGGGGATTTTTACATATTCTTTTGTAGCGTACTTCAGGCTCCATTTCAGTGAAAACCCCATGTGAATACGACCTTTGGGTAAAAAATTACAACCATTTGAACACCAGCACGTTAAAAATAAAGAAACTGAGAAAATCATGTTTTTGTATCACTTCCCTTCTGAATTTGGTTAAAAGAGTATTTTCATGTAAAAGAAAAATATTTTCCACTTCTGTTTTTGTAAAAAAGTCAATTTAGATTTGTCCACCCCTACGAACATATTTTGGCCTGATCTCAAAACAAGAATTGCCGAGTTCCGACTGATTTTGCTTGATCGCATCACATATTTGTACGTTTCACCATACCAACCTATGTAGATTCTTCCTATTACAGAGCAGACCGCCCAGCTCATCCAAAACTTCTCCAATGTGTGGGTGGGACTTGCCGTACCATTTCTCCCTGGTGCCCAACGCCTCACGCAGACATTTTTCTGATGTGGCGTAGTCTCCCTTCTTTACTCTGCATTGTGTAAAACAAATTTTAAAAAACTGAGATATTGTACCTTGTCATTTATTTAGAGTGCTATGTCCCAGTGGTTACGGTGGTGCGAAATACTGTACCCTCTGGAGACGTGAACACAATGGGGACAATGGGAGTGAAAAGGGTAATTTCTATAGATGAATAGGTCTCCACTGGGAATTTCACGAATTAGATTTTTGGATTGTACTTAAATTACTCAAAAACTAGGGTTAGGATGTGGGTTAGTGTTTGGGTTAAGGTATAATATACCGTAGGGTATATTGGGTCGAAATTTCAACCCAGGAAAATAATTGTGGTTAAAATGGGAGCATTTTGAAAAACGTGCTCGACTTTTTAACCATTTTGTACACGAGAACAAAGCCATGTCTCCACAGTGATACAAACATGCGAACAAGTGTGCGACTCATGTACGATAGTGCGTGGGTTTGATAATACCAGAAACATGTTGTCTGTGCCCTTGGGCAAGACACTTAACTACAATTGCCTCTCTCCATGTACCCAGGAGTATAAATGGGTTCATGTATCTGTGAGGGTCATTGCCAATTGAGCGCCCATATTATTATTATTATTGTTTATTAAAACATTGCGTTTGTCGCAAATGACAAATTGTCACAATGAGTACAATTTAACAAAAACTATAGGATTTTTTTTAAATAGAAATTTACTAAAAACATTAACCATCATACATCCACATAGCGGTATTAAAGTACATTACTTGAATAGAATGGAGATAAGACTTACACATACATATAAATAAGCCCCCTCTGTCAAACAAGGGAATTTGAATTTGTTTGTCTAAATACTGCCAGTACAAGAATAATTATTTTAGTTTTTTTTGTTTTTGTATCATCAAAGTATAGTACATGTACATTAGTAGAAAATGGAGTTAAAGCTTGGAACTGTCATTCAAATTGTTAACAAAATATGGGATGGGGGCTATTCTTATAACGTTGCACATCAATTTGGACAAGTTGTTAATGTTTCTAAGCGGACATTGCACATGACTACTTCGTGACTGAGGCACTCCTGAAATAAGCTAGAGTTTTACAGTTTGTTTATAGCAAAGTCGGGACAAAAAAGGTCCATTCAATGGTAGTGCTGGGCGAGTAGTAATTTTTCCCACTCGAGTACTTAGAAGAAATTGCTCGCGAATAATCGAGTACTCACGAGTAGTTGCCACAATTTTCACAAGGTGTAAAATGACGATCACACACGTGTTTATCACCATGTGTTTTCATTCAAAGCAGAACGGTAATTTCGCAGTTCCCTGCCAGGGTTCGAACCCAGGAGTCAAACACGGTAACCACTGGACCACAACGCCATTCACTTCAGGAACTTCGTATTACAAATAAAACAATTAAAAAACTTACCTTTTTTTCCTTTCCCCCCCCCCCCCCCCAAGTTTCAAACAGCCCTATTTCAGACAAGAAGCCCAAAACAAATCTCATACGTTGACTTACTGGACCAGGCCTAGAATGAACTGTGCAGTAGCCAAGCCAGCGATGCTGTTAGCCTCTCGCATGCATTGGCTAGCCTTCTGCAAGACTGTCTCTGCTTCTTGTACGTCTTTGGTCGGCTCCTTCACAGCCATGTGGCCAAGATGGTTTAAAAGACGACCTTCACAAGAAATAATAAAAAAACCCAAAACCACATTTCTGTCTTGATACAATACTATCCACAATACATAATTTCACGGTATGATTGATACTATTTCCACAATATTTTGTACAGCCGACAAGGTGACAAACGGTACTGCGTGCAGTAAAGTTCTCAATTTTAGAATTAAGAAATAATATAACATTTGAACAACACAAGCCTATTAGAGCTGGGGCCAATTTCACAAAACGCTAAGACGCGTCTTAGAAAGAGTAACTCTACCTAAGTCGCGAGTCGCCCTAGGATTGATTTCACCAAAGTTAAGACGGGTTCAACACATACTAAATTCCCTAGCAAAGCGGCTGAACTCGGCTTAACTTAAGATAGGTCCGATCCGAGGGTGGTCTTATCTCATGAATACAAACGTTAATCTGTACATCGTCTGGAAACCATTGCATTGACAGCCCAGAGACAGCCCAGAGACAGCCCAGAGACAGAGACAGCCCAGCCGAGAGACAGAGACAGCCCAGCCCAGAGACAGCCCAGAGACAGAGACAGCCCAGCCCAGAGACAGCCCAGACAAAGCCGAGAGACAGCCGAGAGACAGCCCAGGGACAGCCCAGGGACTGCCCAGAGACGGCCCAGAGACAGCCCAGAGGCAGCCCAGAGGCAGCCCAGAGGCAGCCCAGAGGCAGCCCAGAGGCAGCCCAGAGGCAGCCCAGAGGCAGCCCAGAGGCAGCCCAGAGGCAGCCCAGAGGAAGCCCAGCCCAGAGACAGCAAGCAAGGCTGCCCCTAGACTAAAAAGGTCCAAGCAAATAAAATCCACCTTGATTTTCCTGCAGCTGCTTATAGATATTGTCAGACTTGTTCGCAGCGATGTTGCTAAGGGTATTCAATGCCTTGTAGTAGAATTTCTTGGCCGCATATCTGTGGAGCTGAAAGCGGTGAAGATCCCCCAGGTTTTCTTGAATTTTGACGAGGAAAAGCTGCTCTGGGGTGCTCAGGGGGTATTTCTTGAAAAAAAAAAAAAAAAAATGTCGAGTTGTTTATTAAAATACAATCTTTTTTTAGTGATTTCTTTACCCTATAAAACGTACAGCAGAGATGTGAATTAGTATCATGTTTCCGTAGTATTTGTCTTGCTAGCATGGAAGGCATCAATGAAGGCATCAATGAATGCGATTTAACATACATGTACAGGCTATTTAGCGCGTTGAATCTTGGGAAAGAGTCGACATGCTAAACCGAAAGTGCGTGTAATCGGTGGCACGTAGAAGTTTATGTTTATGTGTCCAGACAACTTGTGACATTTTTATATGTATTTCTGCCTTGAATTACTACCATCTGACATGGTTTTCATATGTGAAGCTGCTGATTGTTATTCGCATACAGCGAAGCTAAATAATCTTGCCAAGTATCCTTGGATGGCGGATGTTACCGGTACGTGGGTCAATTTTGTGATGTCGACACGAGTTTTAAAAGTTTCAAAAGTTTCGAAACGGGAGAATTGAAACCAGTTCGCGCCAGGATTATTTTGACACTGACCTGGGCACTGGCCTGGTGATCAGTCTTTTTCCTTTGTCTTTTTTTTCCATTCTGTGCTTTTTATCATGTGTTCTGCGCCTTTGATCATTTTGTATGTAAGGGGCGCTATATAAATTTTTTAATATTATTATTATTATTATTATTATGTTGGCGGTTTCCCAAATTAGTCTTCTTGTTCACTGGAGAAAAACAAATTGCCAAGGTATACCTCTACCTTTTACCACTACCCCCTTAAAAAGTCATTATATATTTGTATGCGATTTAACCTGAACCCCTTGAGTACTTTTACTAGAAAGTATCTTGAATCTGCCAAAGTCTACCGATATGTTTATGCACAAAAAATTGATGTTAGTGACTGCTCAATATATATGGAGGTATCCTGAATCCATCAAAATCCTCAATCCATTAGATTCCACCAGTATTCAATATGTGATGGGATCAAGCAAAATCAGTCTGAAGTAGGCCTTGGTCATTTTTGGGATTTTTACATATTGTTTTGTAGCGTACAAATGTACTTCAGGCTCCATTTCAGTGAAAACTGAAACGACCTTTGTGAATACGACCTTTGGTTAAAAAAATTAAAACCATTTGAACACCAGAACGTTAAAAATAAAGAAACTGAGAAAATCATGTTTTTGTATCACTTCCCTTCTGAATTTGGTTAAAAGAGTATTTTCATGTAAAAGAAAAATATTTTCCCCTTCCGTTTTTGTAAAAAAGGCAATTTTCATTTTCCCACCCCTATTAACATATTTTGGCCCGATCTCAAAACAAGAATTGCCGAGTTCCGACTGATTTTGCTTGATCGCATCACGTATGAAGGTATCCTGAATTCGCCAAACTCCTTCAAAACAGGAAATGGATTTTGTTTGATTAAGGGTGGTTGGAGTGTATTCAGACAAAAGTTACCGTTTTGATTTCTCCATGAGCCAACTGCAACAGTCTCTCTGAGTGTGTGAAACACGACTTCTCCGCAAGAAACTTCCCAGCATGCATTGCAAGCACCGCCATCTTGCATCTGTCCTGTGGCTGGAACTCGTAGAAAATGTCATCTAAGATGGGGAAGGGGAAAAAAAAAGAAAAAAAGTATGGCTGAACAAGAACTTTCAATTGTACCTTTTCAAAGTCGTTTGTTTCATCAATTTAATTTTCAAAGTTACAAACTTCTCTGTGTCTGTTGCGTTTGGATTAACACAGGTAACGCATTATTAATTAGCAGAGCGAAAACTTTCGCGCCGAGAATGCAGAATGTAGGTTCTGTGTGACACTGTGGGTAGGCATACACCGAGTTACGAGGACACTTTCTTTTGTTTGACAAAATCTGACCGAGTTGTGAGGACATTTTTGTGTCTTCATAACATTTTGGGTCACCAGTAAAGGGTTCTAGAGGTAGAATTAGGTTAGGGTATAATAAAAGAGAATGGAGGAGACGACAAATTAGGGTGATGTTAAAAAAATTTAATCAAAATTTTGTTCAGTGTTTGAGTTCGGAGATCTTATTAGGTAGGGTACACCATTTGCAGATATCGATTTTTTTTACTACCAAATTATTAAGAATGTTCTTACTTATTTGACAGTAAATAATGATTGTAGGAATTCATCAAAATTACTGCGTGTTCCTTTTACCATGATTGATAGCCCTGTGGACGGGAACACACCACGTGTGGATCGTAGTTCGCATGCATATAGAACGCAAGACTTTTTTGTATTCTAAATATTTATTCAAAGCCATAGCATCTTCGTGTGAGCGTAAGGCGAAGTCGGCAAAGCGTTTAAATATCTCCAATGATGTTCTCCCCCGACTCTCCTTTTCTTAGCCAGTGAGGGGGGGTAATTACGCACCTTAAAATTTGTTTCAACCCGAATATGTCATTGAGGTTCCCTTGAGCATTTCCTTATCATTTTCCACATATAGTAACCCGCAAAATGCCTCTAAAACTTTTCTTTTTTAAAGAAAGGGGAAACCTTGATCACATGGTTGCGTTGAGTTTTGTGCACGTATGTTTACAACAGCCGTTCTGCAATCGCTGAATGGCTCCCTAGGAAAGCCAAAGTTAAACCACTAGCGCAGATTTGCACAGATGATAGAATGAATAGGGGAGCTGGTCTACAATAGTGTGGTTTGCAGGCGCACTGCATGAACAGATTTTACGTGACGTGCACAATATCGATAACTGTCATCTTTGTAAAAGACTAACAGCGGTACCGATTTGTTATTTAGGACTGGTTAACGAGTGCCCCCGAACTTCTTTTTTAGGCGAAACAATAAAATTAGTTGTCTGTACTTCACACTATACTATACGCTGGCAAGCTCTGTAGTTCCCCCACTTGTTTGCACAAGTAACCCATACGCAGTGTAGTCTAAACTGGATGCATTAAGGTCACCTTCTTCATCACTCTGTGGTTCCGTTCCATCTCTGGCATCCTCCCACACCTCCTCCGTCTCCTCATCTAAGTCCCAAGACGAGCACTCCTCGCTATCACCGGAGGCCGTACTCGGCTGTTTTGTGGAGGTTGGAGTCGTCGACGCTTTGTCCAGCACTGTGGGAGAAGCTGAAGCATTCACGTCGGTTCCGTTCTTGAGACTAGCATCGGCAGAAACAGTTTTCTTTTTACGCACGGGGCTGTCGCTGGGAGAAACAGAGGAGCCCTCGCTTTCTTCAATGACAGAGAGTCTGGGAAGCAGTTTCTTCTGAGAGGATGGCAGTATTCCTCCACCTACAAGACAACATGAAACCAACCTTAAAGGGAAATTCCAGGCTCAATAATATTTTACCTAGTCTAAAAGAATATATGGTAACATACGGACTCCGCAGAATTTTTTTTAATTTGTTACCGAGAACGACTCACGCTCCTATTATATTCACGATTTCTTGCCATTCATGAGTACAAGGGCGTGTCCATATTGTTCAAATTTCCCGCCTCATCCTGTACATTATGACGTAGTGTCTGCACCTCAATGCACATCTCTTTATTGCGTGTTATTTGCACTGGTATCCTACCTTGACGCGGTAATCATATAAAACGTATGATCTTGAGCCCACTTTCACATGTATCGTACACATTATGTATACACTATGCCGTAAACAAAAGGGTTCACTTGCATTCCTTGCGCGTGCAGGGTCGCTATCAATCGGGCTTCAAGTACTGATGGTGCAGACACTACGCCACAATATCCTGGATGTTCCGGTAAACCACGTGGTTGAAAAGCCCACAACAGAACCTTGGTGTATAATAGAGCTCCATAGCCCCTTCCTTTTTGGAGATATGACGTGTTTACATATTGATTACATATTGATTACTTACTTGGAGTTTAAATTACACAACTGAGAAAACAGGCTTTGAAATAGCCGGCTCTGTTGTAGTACAACAGAACGATGCACACGAAATGGTAGGTTTTTTACACAAAATCAACATTTCTTTGAATGAAACCTGAAACTGTAAGTATTAGAACATCATGAACATCACATTTTGATGAAACATTTTCCCTCTCAACGTTGAGTAGGCCATTATATGATAATGTACAGTGCAACTTAATACCCTTTTTTGTAGAGCCAATCAGAAATTCAGAACACCTCACATTAATAAATGGAGGTGAAAACACAACATCAAATGGATAACTCAGCATCCACGACTGTAAAAATTTGGACAGGTCAGTTATTACGATAGTTACTATAAAATACAACCCCTCAAATTCACCCATTCATGATAATTCAAGCAATTACTAAAGGTGTATCCTACCCTTAAACCGTGATTTAAATCATGATTTAAAGCGACGTGATTTAAATCAAGCAACCCTGTCTGAAAATACTTTGCTTTACAAATGTTTTTTTCTTCAAAAACTGTTACTTTAGAACACGGCGATCTCTTAAATATTTGCTGGTACACGCTATGCTTTTTGTCGAGCATAGAATCAAAATGTTTATCTCGAAATAAACATCACCAAATGTTCATGTGCAAAATACTGGCTTATTAATTCTGCCTACCATCTCTGTCATTCGCGGCAGCCATAGCCACTTCCTCATCAAGCTCTTGCTCATACACGGCGTTCATAACCATCTTCTTGTAAGCCTCAGCAATGTCATAGCCGCTGCGGCTCAGCCGCTGCCAGTAGCGCAGGAGATCCAGCTTGAGGGCTACGCTCTGAACGCTGTCCTGGCTCATCATCAGGAAGACTCTAAAACAGAGATATATTTGATGCAATCAAGTAAAATCTTCTTTGTTAGTTCTTTCTTTGATCCTACCCACACTGACCTCTCCCTTTAATCACTCAGCCTAATCCTCCTTTTGTTGATTGTTCCAATGGACTCTGTGCTTTTTCTTTTATGTTTCTCCTGCCAACCACGATGTGCATCATGCTGTTTGTTGCCCTATATATGTTTGTTTCTTGTACACAGCCATTACCGGTATGTCTTTGAAAAAGATCTTGTTAAGATCAAAATATTAGGCCCTCTTAACTTATTTGATTTGTATATTTTAGGTCATTCCAGCCAGTAAGCAGTTTGCAGCAGTTTTAATCTTATTCAAGTAAAATGAGACGGAACTGGGCAGAGGTTGAAATGAGGATTCTCAGGCATCAGAAAAGAAGATACAATTCTCCTTACAATGCTGTTTCTTGCACTTCAATCGGGCATTCAGTTAATAAGTTGTGGCTATTTAAAGTTCGCATTTATCAACATGTAGCAAAAATAAAAAAATGAAGTTTTGAGTTTTGAACATGTAATATGGGAAAATGGCAATTATTTTTCCTGAAAGGGATCGTATACGTTTGGTAATTACTCCAAAAATTAATGGCAATAAAAATTACTTGGTAAGAAGTACAGCAGCTTTGGATAATATAATGCATTTTTAGAAACTGTTCACTTCGAAGTACTGCGGTTATGGAAAAAGATATCACTTTGTATTCCCAACAATTTGAATCTGAGAAGCGTTACTGCAGTGACGTTTCTTAGAGTGTGTATTCCAATGCAGATTATTCTTCCTGCGTGGACAAAACCGCTCCAGAATTTCGGCAATATCTCAAAATCGCTACCATCTTATGAAATGAAAGGTTAGTTTTATGGTATATATAACTATATAGAATTGTAACAAACAGTGGGTTCCAATTACCAAACGTACATGTACCGGTATATGATCCATTTAATGACACTGTTATTACATTGTACACTATTTGCATACTATTTCTTAACAAAATAAAGTTAGTAGGCATATTCTAAAGATTCCATTATTAATAAATATGAAAATTGAAAAAATATCCCATTATTCACTATTTTGTATTTTTTTCAACTACAGTATGTGCCTAGTTCTGTCTCATTTTGCCAGAACGCCTCACAAATGTACATTTGATCAAGCAAAATGAGGCTAAAGTCAACCCTGGCCACTTTTGAGTTTTGGGGGGTATTTTCATTTGAAGGGAACTTTAAACTTTAATTTTTTAAAAAACCCCATGTTGATTCGACTATACATGTAAGTATAATGAAAAGCAGAAAAGAGAAAAAATTGTCGAAATAGTACTAGCCCGGTGTACAAAGTCTAGCGAAAACTGCTCCGGGCTACCCAGACCCACTTCCTTTGTTGCCCGTTGGGCTAGTAAAAAATTCAGTAACCTACCTGTAAAGGTTTAGTTCAAAATACATGTTAAAATTGTTATTGTCTTTTTGTGTATTAAATAAATATCGGATCAAAATAAACTGAGTATAAACTGTCTTTTGTTTGTGTTTTTCGGAATGATTATCGAAAGCCTGGGAGCGCTCGATCCACGCGTGCATGCAGTGCACTGCGATCTCATGAACAGAGTAGACCGGTGGGCTTTAGTGAGATTAGTATAGTATAAACTACGGCGCAGGGTACCGCACATTATGTGCACTATTCTCTTTCACATCGTTAAGCCTTTCTTACCATAACGGCCCACTGCGTAGCTGTATAGTACATGTACATGAGCGTTCTGCCGTGTCATACGTAGTAGCGTCTAATGAAGAGTCTGTTCAGAACAGCGCCCTCTGTGTACGTGACTACGAATGTACGTACGTGTACCACTGACCTGTAGAGGTCAGTGACGTGTACGTACCACTGACCTCTAGAGGTCAGTGGTACGTACACGTACGTGCGCGTGGGCGCCAAACGAATAGTTTTGTGCATTGTGCATACGGGCTAGCAAAAATGTAAACGGGCTAGTAAAATCTGCAGTTTGCTAGCCTGGTGGGCTACCGAGGAAAAAAAATTAGCGCAAGGCCTGGTTTAAGGTTACAATATCTAATTGAGTTGTTAAAAAGCTCATTTTTGACACACGACAGAACAAAGTCCTCAGCAATGATAACTTTTATAAATAAAGTAAATAAAGAAAACCACTGCAAAATATCTGCAATTGGGGGAGATGATCAAATTCAGGTTTGAAAATTCACTTTTTTGACTGGTTCCTTTTGAATTTTGAATTTCTTTCCTCACTGTTTAAAAGTTAACTAGTTTTCCTGTTACTTTTTGAAAAACAAACCACACCAATATTCAAAATTCCACCTCAGCACATATTCCCGCCCATATCTCAGAATTCCCAACATCCAACTGATTTTGCTTGATCGGGATTCACACATGGAGCAAGTTCGGTGAATCGACTAGACTTGACCTTTATTCAATCTACATGTAGATGTCACCCCAAACGCTGCGTGGTTTGACTAGCTAGTCCAACTGGATCAACCTAGCCCCCAAAGCATGGTTTCTCTAGTTACATGTACTTGCGAGTTATGTCACGGTATTAATATGGAGGAAAGGCAAACTAGGGCAAGTTTTGCAAACATAGGTTTTGAAAATTTGACAAACAGAGTTATGTATACCATTAGAAAGAGTGCACTGTCGTCTTTTATTTGATATATGTTGGAGGTCTGTAGGATGTTGCGTTTTTGTGATACACCAATTTTAATTTTGACGATTTTGCGAAATCTAAAAACCTTATTCATGAGAAATCATGCAATAACAAAATTATTTCCCTTTAGGAGATGTATGCAATAAAATACAAAACTTTTTTTTCTCACTAAATCTGATTTAATTCAGCATGTTTTAATGTAGAAATTGAAAATATAGATCCTAAACCAAGGTGAAAATCATGTAATAGGAATATGGGATTTTCGTACGAAAACCCCCCCCCCCCCCCCCCTCTCTGCGTTCAACCACCCAAATCTCGTAAGCGCACTGTGTGACATCTGACTCATTTTCACAGAGCGGGTCACAAATGGCACTCACTCAGGATGAGTCAGGATGCTATGGAGTCCCCGCACATCTCCGCATCTCTCCAGTTGCCAGGGCAGCTCTCCGGTTCTCCGCAGGCTGTGCGGCTGCTGCCAGAAGTAGTGAGACAGGGCCTCATGGCAGAGCCTTCTCTGGGGGTTCAGGCCGACCAAGAGGAAGGTTTCGGGGGAGTTCGGCAAGTCTGCCGCGCCACTGATCATTCCTGGAGAGCGCAAGGCAAGAGACAAGCAATTGAAGAGAAAGATTATCACATTGTGTTTATCATGAATAATGGTATAAAACATGTAGTTGATCGGTATTAACCATTTCGCGCCGGGATTATTTTAACATCACCGAGCCGAGGCGCGGGATTATGTTTAAACAAAACTTGATCCGAGGCGGGTTCAGGCCGATGATACCGGGAAGCACACCTATGCATTTCTGGCCTTTCATGTTGCTGACAGACATTTCCGGCCTTGCTGGTGACGTGTTTATGCGTCATCTGTTTTGAATCTGGGGAAAACTGTGCGTGTATAATACGTCCTCCGGTGCGAACTGGTTAAAGGTAGTATAAACCATTTGCTTTAATTTTGCTGTAATTTTCGAAACATTTGATGGTTTAGAGGATTCATATTTTATAGTTTGGTGTTCATAGAAGCTGGTAAAACCAAGAAAACAAGTGCTGTTCTTGCAGTCTGGTTCCTTGACTTCCTTCAGACGAATTCAATAAATTGGGAGCAGTGTTTGAAAATAGTCAGGTTTTTACAACGATTGCCGGTCAGCAATCATTTAAAGTTAGGATACACCATTTGCAGTAGATTTTCTGTTCCATTTGCTCAGACATTTTGTTTCAAGAGCGAAGCCTGTTTCAAATGTCACATTGGGGACGTAGCGGTACTTCTAAACAGTTCTGTTCATCATCATGGCCAATGCCCCGACGACATCAACTGGATCAGAAAAACTAAAAAGTACCGCGTGGGGCCAATTGATCAAGAGTAGAAGTAAGCTTCTGGGTATTGGGTATTGTTTATAAACCACCAGACTTCAATACTAATGACTTTGTTGATTTATTTGATAGTCTACTTGCTAATCTTAATATGGAAAATAAGCATGTTTTTATCATGGGAGATTTCAATGTTGATTTGTTGAAGCATAATATTCACAATCCTACTTCTCGTTTTGTTGACAGTCTGTTTAGCAATTCTTTTTTGCCTCTCATTCACAAACCAACCCGCATCACTGCCACCACTGCTACTTTGATTGATAATATTCTTACGAACTGTTGTGATCTGCCATCTAAATCTGGTACATTGTACTGTGATGTTTCCGATCATTTGCCAATTTTTCAGATCACTTCACTACGTGGATTATCACATAGAAATGATACCAGAAGCTCGCATTCTTCTAGGTGTATCAATTCCAGCACCATTTATGAATTTCACTGTGGTTTGCAGGATGTTAACTGGAATACATTATTTTTGTGTGACAATCCTAATAATGCTTTTGATGATTTTTCAGCGAAGTTCTCAAGTTTGTATGATAAATGTTTTCCTGTCCGCCGGGCCGGTAAAAATATTCATAAAAATATTAAGCCTTGGATGACGAGTGGTATCCTTAATTCTGTTTACTTTAAAAATAATCTGTATAAGAAGTATCTTAATACACCGAACGATGTTAACAGAACTAATTATAAACGTTTCCGTAACAGACTAAATGCTCTGATTAAAGTTGCTAAAGTTAATTACTATGCGGACTTGTTTTCTAATGCCAAGTCTAATATTAAAGGCACCTGGAACATAATTAACTCTGTCTTGAAGAAAACGTCAAAAAAGAGTTGTCATAATAAATTCAATTACAATGGTAAATTAATTGATGATTGCGGTGAAATAGCAAATGCCTTTAATGATTATTTTACACAGATTGGACCATCCCTGGACCGAAAAATCCCTCCAGCGCATTCTGACTTTAAGCAGTTTCTTGGTCACCCCAATATAAACTCGATTTTCCTTGATCCTACATCTTCCTTGGAAATCTGTAAAATAACTGGGTCCTTCAAAAATACTGCTGCAGGTTTAGACGATATCAGTCCAAGGGTGGTCAAATCTGTGATTAGATGTATTAGTGAGCCTCTATGTCATATTTTTAACTTGTCTTTAACTACTGGCATTTTTCCGCAGCGGTTAAAGTTTGCTAGAGTTACTCCTATTTTTAAAAATGGAGATCAGAGTGACATTGGAAATTATAGACCTATTTCTGTTTTATCTTGTTTTTCTAAATTGCTTGAAAAACTTGTTTATACCAGGACCGTGAAATTTCTGGATAGTTTTAAGTTACTTTATGAAGGTCAGTATGGGTTTCGCAGCAATCGTTCCACTTCAATGGCTTTGATTGATCTCACCAACAAAATCATTAATGGCTTTGAAGATAACGTGTATACTATGGGTATTTTTTTAGACTTGTCTAAGGCCTTCGACACAATTAACCACTCTATTTTATTGAATAAGTTAGAAAATTATGGTATTCGCGGTGTGGCCCTCGACTGGTTCTCTAGTTATTTAACAAATCGTTATCAGTGCACTAAATATTTGAGTTCAACATCTGGTCTTTCTAAAATTACTTGTGGCGTTCCCCAGGGTTCTTTACTAGGTCCACTTCTTTTTATAATTTATATTAATGATATTTGCAATTCATCTAATATGTTTTCTTTTATACTCTATGCGGACGATACAAATGTACTGTGCTCAAACAGGGACTTGTCTGCATTATTTCATGATGCCAATATCCATCTTTCATTTGTATGTGATTGGTTCGTGGCCAATAGGTTGTCTATAAATTATAAGAAATGCAATTTTATAATTTTCTGTAACAGAAATAAAAATTGTGTCCATAATTCAACTATTACTATTTTGAATGAACCAATCGTCCAGGTAGAATGTACTACTTTTCTTGGAGTTCTAATTGACAGCCAACTGACATGGAAACAACACATTAATGGAATCTGTAACAAACTTGCCAAATCAATTGGTATTATTACTCGGTTGAAATGGTTTTTTCCTGATACTATACTACGTATGCTGTATTGTTCATTGATATTACCTTATCTTTCTTATTGTAATGTTGTGTGGGCAAACGGCTATCCAAGTAATTTATATAAATTAGTTACTTTACAGAAGAAGGCACTTCGTGTCGTTTCCAAAAGTCACTATAGGGCTCATACCAGTTTATTGTTTAAAAAATACAACCTGCTCCGTGTCAATGAAATTAACCTGTATCAGCAAAATGTTTTTGCTTACAAGCATTCCATAAAACAACTTCCTGCACATTTTAATAATATTTTTCTCATTAATCATAATTTACACAATTATAATACCTGGTCCTCTTCTCTTTTGCATTTCCCTAAGTTTAGAACCTCAACATTTAAACATAGTATTTGCTACTCTGGACCTCTCAACTGGAATAAATTGCCTACTAGCCTACGAAACTGCTGTAATTTAAATATTTTCCAACGTAATTTGAAATGTTATCTGCTTCAAAACTAAGACTGTTCTGTTGTTTATTTTTTAAGTTTTGTATAGCAAACGTACTTTTATTTATCATTATTTTATGTTAGATTAATCATTGGAACCTGTCCTCTCGTGTCTTTGCGTCTGTCTGTCTGCTTGTAGTATTCTGTGTTTGTATTGTAGGCTCGCCTACCTCAAGCTAACGCTTTTTTGGTCTGAGCCCCCATTTCCTAATGCTATATTGTTTTCATGTATAATGTATATATATTGTGAAATGGAAATGGAAATAAATGTTCTTGAAATGAAATGAAATGAAGCTACAACCCAACAGGAAAAATATTCAAAGGGCACGGTAACAATTAGTTTTGTACTGAGAACAAAATCTCAGATTTCCACGATACGTGTATAAAAAAAACCACAATTTTTTGATCGTATACTTTCCTTGAGTGGTGAGCGACCATTTTAACTTTCACCGTTTCAGCTAAAACGCTGTCTGGACATAGGCAATAAATAGTGTCCGATTAAAAGCGATATTGAAAACCATTTAAAACTGGCTGGGCCATGTTTTATTGGTTGTTTAGCTAACCAGTTCGCGCCGGATGACGAATATAAACGCAAAGTTTTCCCCAGATTCAAAACGGATGACGCATAAACACGCAACGAGCAAGGCCGGAAATGTCTGTCAGCAGCGAGCAAGGCCGGAAATACGTGGGTGTGCTTCCCGGGGATTGGCGGCCTGAAACTGCTTCGGATCGAGTTTCGTAAAAAATAATCCCGCACGTCGGCTCGGTGATGTTAAAATAATCCCGGCGCGAACTGGTTAAATTTGTCAAAGAGTATAGGGATCGAGTCATTTAAAGTTCTCACCGAGCAACGAGTGTTCCACGGCCTCCCTGAGATGCTGATGGAAGAAACTCATCAGTCCCCCTGGCCTCTCCACCAGGGCGTCAAAGGTCGCCGAGCGGAAGAGGGCAAAGTCAAAGGGCGTGACCTCAGCCTGACCTACGTAGCCCATCATCCTCAGCAGTTGCAGGATCTCGGGCTCGCTCAGGCCGTGTCTGGAACAGCCGATGAGACGAAGGGCGTCAGCAACCCAGCCGGACATGTCTGGTGTAGGTTGAAGGACAAGAAAATCAGTGAAATTAACACTTTCGAATAATAGAATGCTAAATTTGTCAATATTTAACAACAAACAAATGGTACATTATGACAACTATATATGTGAGGGCTCTACAAAAAGGTGTATGAAGTCGCGCTGTGCATTATCATGTAATGGCCTGCTCAAGGTTGAGAGGGTGAACATTTCATCAAAATATTATTTTCATTTTTTGTCATGAATGATATATTTAATACAGCAGTTTCAGGTTTCATTTAAAGAAATGTAAATTTTAATGAATAAAGTGCAAAAAAATACCATTTTGTGTGCATCGTTGTGTTGTAGTACATCAGAGCCAGCTATTTAAAAGCTTGTTTTCTCAGTTGTGTAATTTGAACTCCAAGAAAGTAATCAATATGTAAACACGTCATGTCTCCAAAATGAAAGGGGTTATGTACAAGTAGCTCTATTATACACCAAATGAAAGCTTACATTGTGGGCTTTTCAACCATGTATATATAACTGCGACATACATGTAATGCACCTTTTTGTAGAGCCGGTCACATGTACATGTAATGCTACTCACTGTGAGTAAAGTTGTCTATTAAGGGGCTAATTTGCAATCGGTACATAGCTTGTCGCGTGCATGGCTTTGAACGGCCAATATAACACCAACCGATTTTAAAGGTGGGATACACCATTTGCAGATGTCAACAATATTTACTACCGAATTATTGAGAAATATCTTACTCATTTGAAAGTAAATATTGATTCTAGGCATCCGGCAAAATGATTGCACTAGATATCCTGTAATTATTCCGAAAAATATAATTTTTTAAAGAAAAATAAAAAAACAACAAAGACAACATAAGAATAACTGCTCGACGCCGGTTGAAAAAAACCGCTGTTTTTCGAGCTTTTCGTTGATTTTACCATTTAAGGTTTTGGGTTTTTCTGAATCCCAAACTATTAATCTATAATCTCCCTAAATCTGAACAAAATCCATCACCCAGAAGTGAAGAATTGTGTATAGAAATAATACGCTATTCTGAACTTCAAAGCTGTTTCTCATAATTAGGTTGTCAGGGTTTTATCACTAAATCCTTCCCCAAGGGGAGATAGGGTGGGGGTACATACGTAAATGAACATCATTTCAAAGCTGAGAACCTTTTAAAATTAAAAAAACCTTTTAAAATTTAAAAAACAAAAATGGTCAACTTTGTCTGGGTTTTATTGAAACAGGTCACATATTATCTCCATATTCTAATTTGTTTATGCACACGTACCTTCCAAGCTGTTGTTATCAGTGGTCACTGAGGTTAAGCGACTGCCCTTAGTCCATCCGTAATCTCGGATCCATCTATGAATCACACATTTCCACAAGTCTCTGAACGTCGCTGCTTCTATGTACTGCTCTATCACCTACCGTACCAAGGCAAAAATATCAATGATACAAACCATTAATAAATACCTAGGAGAGTAGCTGGCTTCTGATTGGTCGAGACTCGATCACGTGGAGTGGATTACCAGGTAGTAATATTTCATGGGTTTCAAGAAGAAGCGAATAAATGTTCCCTGAACCAGCATTAATCAAGCATCATGAAAGCCCATTATTGGCCGAATGCAACAGTTCTACGGTAACTTGTAACAAGGACGCGTAAAATCTTGATACTGCGCGCTATAAAATGTACGCGTAGAACGTTTGTATCTATACGCGCGGCATTTTTCAAAATGCGCGTGTAGTCTGGTCTCAAAGTATGGGTTATAATAACAACACATATTGAAGAGACAGGGTACCATGCATAAGCTAAAACATGGCCCCTAAACCTGAACACAAAACGCTGGAAATATCGCCGAAAGAAAAGTCACGAGATTTAGAGCATTTTGACCATTTTTCCCGTTTAAAAGGTATTTATTAAAGGTAATAACAGTGATAGGACCCGGTTATTACTGCGTGATAATGACCAGGTTGGGGGATGACAGCTGGTAATGGACCTCGTCTTCGGCTCGAACCATTACCAGCGGTAATCCCCCAACCCGGTCATTATCACGCAGTAATAACCGGGTCCTCGCACTGTTATTACCTAATTAATAATTATATCAGGGTTCCAGCGATAAAAATAAATCCGCGTATTGTATGCTTTCATAAAAAGTACCCGGATGGCAGCAATATTACTTTTGATATTGCCCTCATCGGGGCTTTTCGGTGGCTCCCATACAGTCAAGAGCACTTTAGCGTAATACCAACGATTGTTAACCAGTGAAAGGAGCCGTAGTTAAATTCAAAAGTAAATACAAAAGTAGCTGCTTCTACTTCGACTTCGGGTTCGAATCCCGCCTGGGCCAATATGTGGATTTGGTTTTCAGTCCCTACCTGACTTCGTGGGTTTTCCCTAGGATATTTTTCTTGGTTTTTTTATTCCGCATCTAAAACTGTAACTTGTTTTCATTGTCTTCTCTCTACAGATTTCTTTATGTTGGTGAGCTACTGTGACTAGTGTGCTTTTGACATGTTTGAGGAATCCATGGTTTTATTGCCAGAAAGAATAATGAGATTGACCAAAAAGTTAACATTTGAATGATAATTACATGTACTCCCCTAACTGAACATGGGCAGTTTTTTGTTTGTTTAAAATCTCGTAAAAAAATACATATATATTGCCCGAGAAAACACACCATAAATGTTTTTGGAGACAAATCTTGCAAATGACAACGTTTAGAGTTTGATTGATTCCATCACCTTGTCCAGGTTCCCATAGGTCCCGCACACTCGGAGCTCGTTGGCCAGAATGGACAGGAACAGTGGCCGGTCACTCAGCTTGGACGTGACCACCTTGTCCAGCTGGGCCTGGTCCAGGCACTTGCAGTGGACGGCCAGATTGTTGGCCACCATGGTGGACTTCTGACCTTTGTCCCTGGAGAGCGGGACCTGCAGGAAACGCGTGTCACTGCGCTGGTGGCAGAGGGTCTTGTAGGTCAGGTCCGAGCGGACCGTGGACAGCACGATTCGGCACTGTGAGGGCAGCGCAGTGGGCAGCCACGACATCTCTTTCACCTGTGGCAAATTTTTGAAAAAGGACAAAAATGTGACCGGCTCTACAAAAAGGTGTATTATGTACCGGTACATGGTTAGAAAGCCCACATTGTAAGCTTTCATTTGGTATAAAATAGAGCTATATAGCACCTCTCATTTTGGAGATATGACATGTTTACATATTGATTACTTCATTGGAGATCAAATTACACAACTGAGAAAACAGATTTTGAAATAGCCGGCTCTGTTGTACTACAACAGAACAATGCACACAAAACGGTAGTTTTTTTCACTTTATTCATCAAAATCAACATTTCTTTGGATGAAACCTAAAACTGTAGTTATTAAAGATGTCATTTATGACAAAAACCTTTGTGTAGAGCTGGTCACAAATAGCAGCCATTTTTTATACAACCAAACGCCACAAATCCCGCTTTGCTAGGCTAGAGCCATTTTAACAATATTTGCACGATATTTTCTTACCGTAATCTCATGGGACAGCACTGGGCATATTTTGTCAAAAAATAGTATGGAAGTATTAGAATAAAAGAGATTTTTTTGGAAAAAAAATGGCATTTTAATTCAAAGACCTTTTTCTCAACATTATACTTTTGCGACGCATTGATAAATGCAAACTTTAAAACAGCCATAACTTGTTAATAAAATGTCCGATTGAAGTGCAACAAACAGCACTGTAAGAAAAATGTTATCCTCGTTTCTAATAGATGTATCTAAAAACCGCCTGTCCAGTTCCGTATCATAATATTATTGCCAGAATGCCTCAATTTCTTTTTAACTCTAGGGTGTGCCTACAGAGCGTAAATTGTACAGGTACAACAGGCTGGGTACACTGCACAGTGGCCAAGTTCAAGTGTACACACGGTCTGCCTTCACAGACTTCCCGGACTTTGTGTGTGTGTGCTCGTATTTACGAAGCCCTATGGGGAAGGTAAAACAATAGGACAAATCAACCCCAGAGGGAAAAATCCTTAGAAATCTATTTACCCCAGAGTGGAAACG
Organism: Crossaster papposus; assembly: GCA_037893245.1. NCBI lineage: Eukaryota > Metazoa > Echinodermata > Asteroidea > Velatida > Solasteridae > Crossaster > Crossaster papposus. The sequence goes on along the minus strand of JBAIAA010000290.1, from coordinate 368,810 downwards.
CCATGATAGCATTAAATAATACAATAGGACAAAGGAAAACAAAAGAGGGTAACAAAGGTCTTGCCCACAAGTCTCCATATGTGATGATTGATGTGTGTGTACAAAAGACACGCGGGATTAAGCATGTTTAGACGAAAGTTGACGCATGCTTGACATTTTAACCCGTCAGTCGTGCCTGTGCATAACAACAGCTACATGTAGGGTTGTTAGCACGGCAACCAACGCGAACTGGTTAAAGTTGTGTTCACCATTTTCTTTAACATAGATTCGTCTTTGAATAGGTTTTACCTAAGTTATAAGCTTTATTTAAATACAAATGATAAAAGTTTGTGAGCGATAATGGTCTAAACAAGAAAGAGCAACATAAGAACCACTGCCAGACGCTGGTTAAAAACAAATGCTGTTTTACTTGCTTTTTTAAGCATCCATGATTGTAAAATTTTTGACAGATCAGTTAAACGATATTTACTATAAAAAACAACCCCAAAATCCACCCATTACTGATAATTCAAGCAATTACCAATGGTGTATCCTACCTTTAAAGGTAGTATACACCATTGGTAATTGCTTGAATTATCATGAATGGGTGGATTTGGGGGTTGTATTTTATAGTAAATATCGTTTAACTAACCTGTCCAAAGTTTTACAATCATAAATGCCGATAAAAGCACACAAAACAGCGTTTGTTTTCAACCGGCGTCGAGCAGTTATTCTTATGTTATTTGTGTTTTTTCAGAATAATTGAAGGATATCTAGCGCAATTATTTTGCTGGATGCCTAGAATCATTATTTACTTTCAGATGAGTAATATATTTTGTAATAATTCGGTAGTAATTTGTTTCGATATCTGCAAATGGTGTACTACCTTTAAATGCTGCCGTCAGAAACCTAATGCCCATACCTGGTGCATGTTCTGGCCAAATGTATCGCTCAGTTCATCAATGCCATCCAGTACTAGCACACAGGGACCCATAGCCACCGCTGCCACAAATGCCTCACAGATATGATGAAAGTTAGACATGTCCTCTGCATCACCTGATGTCTCATGTTGATTGCCTGAATAAACAAAAAAACATTCACTTTGAATACAATATGTGACCTGCTCTGTGAAAATGAGTCAGATGTCAACAATTTGACAAACAGAGTTATGTATACCATTAGAAAGAGTGCACTGTCCTCTTTAATTTGATATATGTGGGAGGTCTGTAGCATGTTGCGTTCTTGTAATATACCGATTTAATTTTGACGATTTTGCAAAATCTAAAAACCCCATTCATGAGAAATCATGCATTAAAAAAAATATTTCCCTTTAGGAGATGTATACAATAGAAACCCTAAGCAACCAAGCCCTTCCCACTGTGTTAATTCAGCATGTTTTAATGTAGAAATTGAAAATATAGATCCTAACCAAAGTGAAAATCATAAAATAGGAATAGCAAATTTTCTTACGAAAACCCCACTCTCCGCGTTAAACCACCCAAATCTCGTAAGCGCGCTGTGCGACATCTGACTCATTTTCACAGAGCGGGCCACATATATCCAATAATCAGCCTGCGTTAACCAGTTTGCGCCGGGATTATTTTGACATTAACTGGGCCCAGACGCAGGATTGTTTTTCATGAACCTCGATCCGAGACAGGTTGGGGCCGGCATCTTTTGGTAGCATACCCAGATATTTACGGCCTCGCTCGCTGAGAGCCGGTCGCCGACAGATATTTCTGGCCTTACTCGTGACGGTGTATACAAAAACTTTGGGTGTATACACGGCTTCCAACGCGAACTGGTTAAACAAGGAGAAGTTTGATAAAGGACCAATGTTCTATATATATTTGTTTGGTGTTCTATATGTACATGTACAGTATGTGACCTGTCACCACAATATGAGAGTAAAGTCGGAAAAAATTAAGATATTGGTATTTTCAAATTCTTTCCAATGTTACCTAACACTTGGGGGTTTTGCAATAAATACATTTTACAGCGCACCAGAAAGTCATGGGTTTCACAAAACGTGTTTGTGAGAAAACTTACTCAATAAACATCCTACACAAAACACACACAAGATTGCAAAACAGGACAAGTAAGGTTTAGTTGAGCATAGCAACGGCCATGTTCTAATCATTATTTCTTCTTGAAACTCTCCACACATACAAACTATTGCACAAACAACATTTCAAAACTTCAAAAACATGAGATAGTTATAAGGACCTAATTTGCATATTTAATTAGCGTGTTAATTAGACCACAAATGGATTTCAATCCAAACACTAAACTACGCAAACATTATGCAAAATTGCGAAATTTAATAGGTTTTCGATCATCTGATCGCACCCAAAACATTGGTTTATGTAAAGGGACTTAGGCTTTCCAAATTACGCAAAATCTTAAAATTGACCACCCCTTCATCATATTTGGACTTTGGATGGCCATATCTCCAAATCACATCGTGCGAGTTTACTCTCATATTGTGGTGACATGTCACATATTTATTTGGTCTTTGATATATTTATTTGGTCTTTGATATATTTGTTTGGTCTTTGATATATTTGTTTGGTCCTTTATTTATTTGATTCGTCTCTATATATTTGTTTGGTGATATATATTTGTTTGGTCTTCTATATAAACTTGTATTTGTTTGATCCTTTATATGTGACCTGCTCCAGAAAAAAGGTGACATAAGTCGCGTAATGGCCTGTTAATGGTTTGTTGAGTAAAATGGCCTGTTAAAGTTAATAGGGTAAATATTTTTGTCAAAATCTGATTTACATTTTTTGTCTTAAATGACATCTTTAATATCCAAAGTTTCAGATTTAATTAACAAAAAGCTGGAATTCGATAAATAAAGTAAAACAAAACTCTTTGAGAGTGCATGGTTCCAATGTATTGTCTTAGTTTTGTTGTGTTTCGAAGCCTGTTTTCTCAGTTGTGTATTTTGAATTCTATGGAACCATTGAAACAACGTCATATCACTTGAACGGGAGGGGCTATGGAGCTGTACTATGTACCAAGAGTGAGGATGTACAGTTTACCATGTAGTGTATATTGCACGGGATACATGTACATAATTTGACTCGAAGGCTTGTTCCGACATCTGATGTCCAGTTTAGTGGAATTTGCACCAACGGTATGGGTTTTGGGGTGAACAAAACACTTATTTGGCTTTAAATTCAATACAAGTTCGAAAGTATCATTTTTGACCAGAAGACTGGAAATTTTACATCTCAACTTTTTTTCCTTTACATATTGGACTGGAAGGCTTGTTCCGACATCTGGTGTCCAGTTTAGTGGAATTTGCACCAACGGTATGGGTTTTGGGGTGAAAAAAACACTTATTTCACTTTAAATTCAATACAAGCTCGAAAGTATCATTTTTGACCAGAAGACTAGAAATTTTACATCTCAACTTTTTTCCCTTACATATTTGTCTCGAAGGCTTGTTCCGACATCTGGTGTCCAGTTTAGTGGAATTTGCACCAACGGTATGGGTTTTGGGGTGAACAAAACACTTATTTCACTTTAAATTCAATACAAGCTCAAAAGTATCATTTTTGACCAGAAGACTAGAAATTTTACATCTCAACTTTTTTCCCTTACATATTTGTCTCGAAGGCTTGTTCCGACATCTGGTGTCCAGTTTAGTGGAATTTGCACCAACGTCTATTATTGCTCCGCTTCATTTTAAGTGGGGCCAGAGAACCAGAACAGGGTTGATTTTCTATCTTTTACAGCATCTACAAACCCAAGTCAAATAAGTCATTGAAACAAATCAGTGTAACAATATTTGCTATAACATACATGTATGTGTTGTTTTTTACTCGTAGCTAATAAAGTCGGCCCACTTCTTTGCTTTTACACTTCTTCTTCCTCTTCCAAGATTTTGTAAGTTCTGGTTTTGTTCAGTCTCTAAATGAGCCACAGGAACATAGTCCCACCCTGCACCGTTCTTGTTTCTCACTCGCTTTATTGATGATACCACCGGCGAGTGTGGCGGAGAAAGTACCGGCGAGTGTGGCAGAGATGGTGCCTTTGGAACAATCTGAACCAAAACATCCCCGACACCTCTTGACTAGTTATGTATTAGGCCCTCTTAACTTATTTGATTTATGTTATGACTAGACGACATGTTTCATTTTTGTCATTGTTTATTGTATTGTATGTACTATTGCTGTATTGCGAGTTTTTTAATAACAGTATTATTCTTTGAAGGGAAAGCATCGTGCATTGCCAATCCTCTTTTATCTTGAGGCTTTAACAAAATAATAAGCTTTAGCCCCCACGCCCCCCCCCCCCCCCCCCCCCCCCCCCCAACAAAAAAGACTAGCTAAACTGAGAAGTTAACGTCGCGTGCGAAGGTACATGTATAGGCCGCCCTAAAATATTTGCTCTAGAACTGCGTATGTGCAGCCAGTTTATATTTTGAAATACAAACCATAATGGATTTGATCAATACCATATCAATAATACAACTCACCTTTTCAGAACATAAAAATAGTTCATTTTGATATATTACTGAAAATTAGGCCTGCTTGCGTTATTCAGAGTGGCTATTTTAACAGCAATCAGCATCTGATTCCCATATGCTTAGTCGGCCTGACATTGAAAATACACTCTTGACTTTTCACTCTCGGAACCCGACTACTACTAGGCCTGCAGTCTCCCCCAATACAATGACTTATGAAAGTTTGTGGTTATTAACAGTTAGCTCTGTGGTTTTGTATATTTGCATACAACAGTAGCAAAAGGCCAGGCAAGTTGTTGTGGTTAGTGGTGGTTGTTAACAACTGGTGGTGGCAGAGGCTAGCTGTCTCACACCTCTTAATCCTTACACAATGGCAGTATTACATTTCAGACATTTCCAGGCCAAGACTGGTCCAATGTTATAACCTAATTATGTTTCAGACATTTTGAGGTTTGCAAATGTCTGAAATGTAATTGGTGATTAGGAAGCTTACTTTCAGACATTTGAAATGTCTGAAACATAATTGCTACTTACTTTTCAGACATTTAATGTTTAAAACGTAAGTCTATTGTTCACGTTTCAGACATTTTGGCACTAACAAAAGAGTTTCAGACATTCTTGGTTCACAGTGTTATTTCGCCTTCTAATACATTTGTATATATATTTGTGTCGCCTTCTATGTATGGGTTTTAACCTCTATATACTTGTATTTGTTTCATCTTCTATATGTGTGAGGGGTTCTGGCAAAAGAGGACGGAACTGGGTAGAGGTTAAAATGAGGTTTTTCAGGTATCAGAAGAGAGGATAAAATTATTTTTACAATGCTGCTTGTTGCACTTCAATTGGACATTCCATAAACAAGTTATGGCTGTTTAAAGTTTGTAAAAGTAAAATGTTGAGAAAAGGGCTTTTAAAGTTTCGAGTTTTGTACATGTGATAAGGACAAATGGTTCTGCCCAGTTTCGTCTCAGTTTGTCGGAACCCCGCACATATGCTCTAACAAGGAACAAGAGGCAAAAAAAAGTAGGGGCCGTGCCATAATACAGGACCGTGCCATATTACGGGACATCATCAGAGGCATGGAGTAAAATACCCACCAAGAAACTCGCCTCGCAGTTCGTAGGTGACGCGACGTAGGAAGCTGGTGATGTCTGTACTGAGGGCGCTGCTGCCCACAAAGTGTGCAATGACCTTGAGCCCCGGCTGGCTCGTCCTAAAATGCTTGACCCAGTTGGCCACGATGGCCGTCTTGCCGCAACCTCGCTCCCCGACCAGTGTAAGAATGGAGGGATTTGCCAGTTTCGGCGGCTCCCTGGGAAGAAAAACAAGTACGTCTTCTCATATTAAGTTACATGCAACTTAGAATTTAAAAAAAAAAAAAAAAAAGAAGAAGAAATTTAAATCTTTACCAGATTTTGTAGTGTATTTCCATTATTTAATAAAAAATAGGCAGTTTATAGCGCACATATCTACCAAGAATGGTACTCAAGGTGCTCTCATATTATTACCTCGGTCATTGGGCCCATGAAATATTCAAAATACCATCCCAGCTCCATGGAGAGTATACAGCTCAATGCTCCCATTTCGGCGCAAGGCAGCTAAATCAATCACAATAACCATCTCTGCCCTTACATGTACCAATTTACTCCTGGGTGGAGAGAAGCAATGAGTGACAAAGTGACTTGCCCAAGGGCACACGCACCGTAGTCCCAGGCCGGATTCGAACCCACAACCTGTAGCTTCACCTACTGATTACAAATTCAATGCTCCAGACCAAGAGACCACGGCACTGCACATTTTCAATGGCATAATTGTGAAAAACAAGGTAATTACATGTAGCTGCTCCATTATAACCTACAGTATACTCTTTAACCAGTTCGCGCCGGGATTATTTAAACATTACCGAGCCGACGCGCGGGATTATTTTTAACAAAACTCGATCCGAAGCAGTTTCAGGCCGCCAGTACCAGGAAGCACACCCACGCATTTCCGGCCTTGCTCGCTGCCGACAGACATTTCCGGCCTTGCTCGTGGCGTGTTTATGCGTCATCCGTTTTGAATCTGGGGAAAACTTTGCGTTTACATTTGTCATTTGGCGCAAACTCTTTAACATGGGTAAACAAAATTCACCTCATGAATGTCAAATTTTGTTTTGTTTTTCAATAGAAAAACAATTTTTTTTCTTCTATTTTCTAAGTTTTGAAAACCATTTGAAAAATTGGCGTTTTTGTTTATGCATCCATACAAAAACAAATATACATCCAAATTATTGAATGCCCCTAATAACAAAATCAAAGTAATTATTCCATAGCTACCGGTACATGTAAATGTGGGTGAATATACATGTATTTGTTTGATGTCTCAACTTGTTAGGTCTGACATAAGATTTTGTTTTTTAACTCTTTTTTTCTCAACACTATGCTAAAAACGGTTGAGTAAACTTTAACATTAGAAAAGGAAAGAATTAATTCAGGACAAATCCCTTGATGCCTTCTACATGTATATAACCAGTTCGCGCCGGGATTATTTTAACATCACCGAGCTGACGCGCGTGATTATTTTTAACAAAACTTTAGTGCCGATAGTGCCGGGGAAGCACACCCACGCATTTCCGGCCTTGCTTGCTGCTGACAGACATTTCCAGCCTTGCTCATGACGGGTTTTATATGCGTCATCTGTTTTGAATCTTGGGAAAACTTTGCGTTTATATTCTTCATCCAGCGCGAACTGGTTAAAGAGTGATTACATTACACCCGCAAAACACATTAAAAAATATTGAAGTCAATTTTATTGACACTTGCATGGGAAATTACACAGGTCAGTTGTAACTGGGACACCTAAATAGTCACCCTGCTTTTAGATTTATGAACCGACCCATTAGGTCAAATTAAGTAGTGCAGCTCTAAATGTTAAAGTCATTGGCACTGACATAAGATGAAATCATTTTCAGACAATATTCTGATTCACATGATCTTAAAGTCTTTTTCAAGTTGAACCCCTCAACCGGGGAAAAAAAATAATAAAAAAGGAGTTCCACCTGATTAGATGGATGGATAAAATGATGAGAAGTGTGGTGCGAAATACTGTACCCTCTGGAGACGTGAACACAATGGGGACAATGGGAATGAAAAGGTCTCCAAAGGGTAATCTCTATAGATGAATAGGTGTCCATTAATAATTTCACGAATTATATTTTTGGATTGAACTTAAATTACTCAAAAAATAGGATTAGGATGTGGGTTAGGGTTATTGTTTGGGTTTAGGGTATAATATAGGGTATATTGGGTCGAAATTTCAACTCAGGAAAATAATTGTGGTTAAAATGGGAGCATTTTGAAAAATGTGCTCGACTTTCTAACCATTTTGTACACGAGAACAAAGCCATGTCTCCACAGTGATGCAAAAATGTGAATACATACATGTACACGTGTATTACATGTATCTCTAGTTTTGTTTATTGCAGTGAGTTTATCATGAGTTGATATCACTGCAAAAAGTAATAATAAATTGTTGGTAATAGACACAGTTTACTGCACAATATGCAGTTCACAAATAATGTGGCTGTACATTAATGGCAGTAAATGGATACCAGTACATACATGTACTATAGACACCTAATTTGATAAGAGGCAACATACATGTACCGGTACATGTACATGTACTGTACTGATCACAAGTAGTACCCATCCGCGCACCTGCTTGACAATTTATGGGTACTTACTTGCGATCACCACTGTACATGCATATAATGCATCGATTTACATACATACATTGTACATTGTACCTTCAACTAATCATTTTCAATAGCTTTCAAATAACAAAGAGCCGGATTGTGTGAATGTACTAATCATTTCTTTTATTTGCAAATGTTTGTGTGAATGGGCTTCTAGATAGCATTGGTGGTAATAACAATTTTTTTTTTCTGTTTTTTTTCTAGAGTTAGGAGCCTAAAATAGGTTTGGTCGAAAATGAGAACCACAGAAATAAAAAGGGATGCTCTAATTTATCTTAAACCAATACGGTTTTAATCCAGGTACCAGCTTCTTCTTGTTTTACACTAAATTATACCTAGGCTTTTGTGATTCTGTTATTTGTAGGGCAGATCTCTATCTGTGCTTCTGTCATCAATAGTGTTTTGAGGGACTAGTATATCATTTGCTCTTTTGGGAGGCCCATGCAACCTTGATGGTGTGCCCCGAGTCTTATGACCCGTTTATTTCACACAGCTTGATGCAGATCCGTTCGTTTATTTTCCTAAGATCTAAATCTCGATCACGGCAGCTCTGGGAGCCTTCTCGAGAAGTGAATCCGGGCGAGACTCAAAATGGCCATTACTGAAATATGACACAGAAAACAAAACCTAAGTAGGCATTTTTTGCAAGGATGCACCCTCAATCCTGCAAAATCCTCCAACATGTAGAAATTGGATACAGCCTTAAATCAATCCTCCAAGATCTTGTTATTCCTTGCAAAACTGCCTTAATCCTGTAAAACCATCCAGCAGTTTCGCTGATATGTTGAGGCAGTGCCGAGGATAATCCAGAAGCAGTACGGATGATTTGTAGTATTATCTGCTGTCTAAATTAAATGCATGGCTAAGCATAAACAACAGCCTAAACCTTGGTAATAAGCCAGTTCAGTATTTGGTCATGGGTCATTCGTGATAACTAACGCACATCTGAATATATAGCCTTGAATGCAAGACTCCACTGTATCTGCAACTGCAACATACACGCGATCCTCACTGGCTAAAGCCCACACTGTATACTGTACTGTACTATACGTGCCCGGCCACGCATGTACATGTAAGAGTCCATGTCCAGCAAGCATTCCAAGAGGAGCACAGCCTTGATTATTTTGTCACTTCCTGGTTTTGTGGATTATGTTATTGAGAAAGAAAGCGTTGCTTTCGATCCACAGGATCTGATTATTTTTTTATTAAAACGTTACGTTGATTGCCTTGGATTCACGAAGCAATAAATTTGAAAAGCATAAAATCAGGAAGTTACAGAATAATTAATCGAGGCTGTGCTCCCAACCTGGCCTGCAAAAGTCTCGGTTGCTAAAGTGTTGGTCTCGGCCTCGAAAGCCTTGGTCTCGGTCTCGAAAGCCTTGGTCTCGGTCTCAAAAGCCTTGGTCTCGGTCTCAAAAGCCTTGGTCTCGGTCTCAAAAGCCTTGGTCTCGGTCTCAAAAGCCTTGGTCTCGGTCTCAAAAGCCTTGGTCTCGGTCTCAAAAGCCTTGGTCTCGGTCTCAAAAGCCTTGGTCTCGGTCTCAAAAGCCTTGGTCTCGGTCTCAAAAGCCTTTATCTCGGTCTCAAAAGCCTTTATCTCGGTCTCAAAAGCCTTTATCTCAGTCTCGGAAGCCATGGTCTCGGTTTCAGAAGTCTTGGTTTCGGTCTTGAAAGCCTTGGTCTCCGTCTCGGTCGGTCTTGGTCTCGGTCTCGAACATTAAGGTCTTGACTACAACCAATTTGAAAACATTGGATCGCCTTACGTGCACCTCCTTCCTTGTCCGACACCGCTCATCGCTTGAGAATCCCCCTCTTGTTGATGCACCTCCACATCTTCTGGTGGTAGTTCTTTCAGAGCCAGAACCCCGTGCGCGTCCAACTGTTCAAACAGCTGGCTGATGTGCGGCGTCTGAACGAATACGCGCCGCCGCGTCTCAGCGTAAGCCTCGTGGGCCGTCCACTCACGAAACTGCTCACCGTCTGCGATGAGAAAGCAAAACCTGCTAGCTGAATAGTTTAAAGAATTTGTTGTTAACCAGTTCGCGCCGGGATTATTTAAACATCATCGAGCCGAAGGGCGGGGTTATAGCTTTGTCAAGCGCTTTTTAGTAAGTCTTTAACAAGACCGCGCCTAATGTAACGCTATTGTAGTTTTCTGTAGTGTCTGTGTGAGACCGCCTGAACGCTAAAACTTAGATGTTGGTCTTTTTGGGTCATCAGTCACTTGGGGAATCTTGCGGTTACAGTCTGTGACGCTCTTTGTTTTGAAACAGCTCTTTGTTGTTGCAAGATCGTCTCGATTAGGAAATGCATCGCGATACTTCATCGATATCGCGATTTACCGATATCGCGATTAAACAAAATTCGAAACGATATCGTAATTGTTTAATAACTGGTATCGCGATTTTCTATAATATCGCCGTATCGCCCAAGCTTAATCTGAAGCGGGTTCAGGCCGATAGGGCCGGGAAGCACACCAACGCATTTCCGGCCTTGCTCGCTGCTGACAGACATCTCCGGCCTTGCTTGTTTATGCGTCATCCGTTTTAAATCTCGGGAAAACTTTGCGTATACATCAACCGGCGCGAACTGGTTAGGGTTTTTCATAAACCCTAACTCTGCTACACGCTGCACAGCGCATCAGGAAAAAAGTATGGTGCCTTTTAGATGCTTACCCACGTCGGTTGTGATGTCGAGGAGTGGCGGAAACAACTGGTTGACGATGGCATTCCAATCCTGCAAGACCTTCTGCCCTAGCTCCTCTACCGTCCGGAAGAACCGCACCGGTAGACCTTTGTTGACGAGTCTCCTCTTGAGGTCTCGCACTCGCAATTCCGTCTCTTCATTCTCACTACGGTATATCTACAATCGTTTGAAAGATACACACAATCACTTGCTGGTTCTTTTTTTTTTAAGGGGGTGGGGGGCACAATATCTAAAACAAGACTTCAAAACAATTAACCGTCCTAAACTCTCTAGGGTATGTGTACATTTGTATTAACCCTCCTATACATGTACATGTACATGTATACAGTGCAGTTGCCATAGAATTGCCAATATTATTTTAACCTTAACCCTAACTACCCCAAACCCATCAAACTCCAACTGCAGCTTTCGCTAGGTTTTGGCAGGTTTGGTACCAAACGGTAACAACTTGTTGTTAGACTTTGTTTGACTCAGTACATGTACCTAAGGCCCAGGGAGACCCTGTTGAATTATGTGAGGTTCAGGACAGAAAGGCACGAGACTTGTCAAAATGTTATAAATTTTGAGAATGCACAGGCATTTATACGCGAGTGACCCACATTGTCACGGCACAGTTTCTGGTCAACTGCAAGTGTTGTACACTTACACCTTGTAATGTGTGTCCCCACTAAAACACATACATTGTAATACCACTGGCCAGTTATCACTGTTCCAAGTCAATAAAACTTCAACTGTTGGAGTTTGGCAGGTTTAGTACTGTTAGGTTCAGTACAGTGTACCAAAAATTACTGAACATGTGTGAGCTGTTGAAGTTTGTTAGGTTTGGTATGCTTCCTAGTGCGAGAGCCTAGGGGGTTAGGGTTAACCCTCCAGGTTATTTTGGCTATTAAAAACAACCTTCTATAAATGTAGCAACATGAGTCATTTGTCAAAGTGCCAAGCCTTAATTCCAAGTGCAGCAAGATCCATCACCCAAAGTTTCAACGCCAAAGACAGTCTGTACATGTACATGTACGTGATCACCGAATGCTGCAGGATACAATTGTGGCAATGTTTAACCAGTTCGCGCCGGGATCACCGAGCCGAGGGGCGGGATTATTTTTTACCAAATTCGATCCGAAGCGGGTTCAGGCCGATAGTGCCCTGAAGCACACCTACGCATTTCCAGCCTTGCTCGCTGCTGACAGACATTTCCGGCCTTGCTCGTGGCGTGTTTATGCGTCATCCGTTTTGAATTTTTGGGAAAACTTTGCGTTTATATATGTCATCCGGCGCGAACTGGTTAGTTCTAAATGTCTCAGAAGTCGGCTGTTTGTGCACTGGTGTTGATAGCTGAATGAATCCAAGTGCATCAGATTTTTTAATTGGTCTTCTTATGCATCGTGCATGTGTTGCTTCTGTCGGGGTTACATGTAGCAATAAAACAAATTGGTTCTACTGTTAAAAGTACCTGTATTTTTTGTTCCCTCTCGACTTCAGGCAGATCGGTAAACTTGTCTTCAATGTGCCGGACGTCCCTGAAGTAAAACCTGCAATGTTGGCTGTCATTCAGATAGACAGCCTGAATGATCTCCAACTCCGTCACGCTGCAGCACTGATATGCTTCCTGCAGGATCCAGTTGTGGCCATTGGCAGCTGCCACCAGGTAGCACTTATCCAGCCAAGTCAAGTTCTCTCCGTCGATGTCCGTGTCCGTGTCCAGCGGCCTCGCGTCAGTGGGTCGCCGGGAGCCATAACGCTCGCCGAGGAGACAGATAAAGAACGGGCTGCAGGAGTTAAGGTAGTCCAAGCACAGCGAGATGACATGGCCGGACTGAGCCTGCTCCTCGTTGATCCCCCAGCGCAGGTCTACAGGGCTGAAGTGGGTGCCCCGCTGGTGGCACAGGCTGTTCAGCTGGGGGAAGACCCGCTTGACCAGGTGGTCCCGCTCCTCAAAGAAGTCCACAAAGGTGGAGGAAATGAATGGCCTGATGGGCTGGCGGAAGGAGATCTGTCTCCCGATGCTGCTCAGGCTGCGCTTGAACGGCGAACTTGGTCTTGGTGGAGTCATTTTTCTGCCATAAAACCACTCTTCATTTTCTCAATGTATTTACATCACTGTGATTTTTCTGCTGCTTTGGTACATATGCCTGTATCTGAGTGGAAGACAAGCAAGATATAAATGCATAGAATAACGTTAATAAAAATTGAAAGAGTGAACCAAACGAGCCTGAATAAAATCTAGAAATAGTACTAGAATCCATCTTCACGTCGTTTTTTATTTTGTTCTCACGCAAGTACGCGATGTGAAAACAAACCTGATCGAGCAAGTAGACATGAAATGAAAATCCGGCTGTATTAATGCCAAGATAAAATTAAAACATGAATGTTTCTCAGGGGAGATAATATAATAAAATAATAAAAAAACGCGCGGAAAGGTTGTTTCACCTGTACTAGAACGGATGAGAAGACTCACTGGAAAAGATGATTACTGACTGTATGCTGGGAATTTTCCTCGGGTGCCACACTGATCATCATCAGAGTGATTTAGAGTCTAAAATTAAAAACAAGCGTACGCTACGACGAGTGTACTGTGTACATAGTACGACGAGTACTACATCATATGTAGACAACTAGTCGAGTACTTCGACGACGAGTTCGAGTACGAAAAGTAAAACTGTTTTGACAAACTTTATGACTTTGCCCTATTGAGGGCGCTGTTGTCCGTGCCCGCGATCGAGCGCGCGATCGAGCGCAAAACCGATCGAGAAGTCATCTGAAACTTCAATCTGACTTCCTGATCTTCATCGGTGACGACTAGTACAAGTATTGGTAATTCAATTCAATTTTAATTCAATTCACTTCACTTTATTTCCATATGCATTTACATACACCGCCGTAAACGAAAAACATGGCTTGTCTATAGGGATTGTATACAAATTAACTAGGCCAGGGATTGTATCCATATATTTGGGTGAATTATGGCTGTCAACCATCGTTGGTCTTCATACGTTCGCGCGTATTTCCCTTGTCTGTGTCGGGAACCAGTTATATCACGCAAAAATAGTACTTTAGTAGGGTTAAGGTCACATAAAAATAGCCACTTTGTAAAAAGAAATGCGCGTTGTGCAATTTTTGAACACACAAACTTTTAAATAGCGCGTACATTTTTAATTAGCGCATTAGAGATGGAGCGCATATTAAAAAAAATGCGCAATCTTTATTATTCAAACAAAATTCTGACTACAGTACAACCATGAATTACTTGCCAAATAATTTGATTTTACCTCCAAAGGTGAAAAGGGTAAGGCCAAACCAAAGTAGCGTTCTGCTGGTTGGTAATAACTCCCTAAACTCCCTGAAGTCTGAAGTAATATTTTTGTTCGAAACTTGAGTAAACCAGTGTTGCACACACCAACTGTAAGTTCTAAATTCCTTGTGACAAAGCGTGACCTCAAGGCCAAGGGATGCTGGGATACAATTAAAGATTTGGCAAAATTATGGAAAACCAGGCAGTAGTGTAAAACTAAAACAAGAACAGAAGAACAAAACTTTGTAAGAATCTGGAAATTATTTTAAACAGTGTTCAATATATTACGTATAGGAACAAGCAAATAAATAACAGAATTATGCATTTGCCTTTTGAAAGATTTGTCTAACATTTTGCTTTGCATCACAATTTGTTAAACAACAAATTGAAAGTGTTTGTAACTTTTGGCCACCCGTACGACGGGTGCGGTTTGTTTATTCACAATGAAAAGGCTATTGCCCGTTGAACGTGTGGGGCGTTATAATCTACTAAACCAAGATATAACCAATATAACCAATTTATCAGGAGTAAATGTGTACCTGTGAGGGCAGAGATGGTTATTGTGGTTGAATTTAGCTGCTTTGCGCCGAAATGGCAGCATTGAGCTGTATACTCCCCAGGGAGCTGAGATAGTATTTGGAAAGTTTCATTGGCCCAATGACCGGGGTAATAATGTAAAGCGCTTTGATAAACCCACATTGTGGGGAGTCTAAAGCGCTATATAAGAACTAACATTATTATTATTATTATTAAAACGATGAATATTTAGAGACATACATGTATTACACCAGACGGAACCATGGACAAATTATAATGTTGGCAAAATATCGATTCGCTGCATTAAGTTTGAGGCCGAATGGTTTCCATATTAAACAAAAATTAAAAAAACATCAGTAATTTGCGCAGTCAAGACTGTTTATGGCCTACAGTGCGGGGCCATAGACTAGGGCTGGTAGTGCTTTATTAGTAGGTCCTAAGTTAAGGTTTAATTCAAATTTGATAATTAATTAGCTTGAGCATAAGGCCAAATAAAAAAAAAATTGTGTTTAGCGTCCCCACCCGCTTTCTTTTTTTGGCCTAAAAACTCCAGCTTTAAATTCGCTCATGACATTGGGAGATTCACATTTAGAGCTGGAGCAAAAATGTAAACGTACTCCTCGGCCTTCTAGACCCTAGTCCCCCAAAACAACAACCCCCGCCGACAGAATCGTCCATTTTCCCCCCTTTCTCAAACCCACATCACATACTGTAATTTATGTCATAAAGCATATACCTCAAAGCGTGCAACAGTCATTCACGATGCAAATGATAAACAATATTGATGATTTCGGTGGCCACCTTTTCAAAATAAACTTCCAGTTCAAACCGTCAAACTGTAGTGAGAATATGGCAAGGGATACTGCAGTTTTTTGTTCAATAAAGAGTAACATCTCTCTCCTTAATATTATAACAAAACTAGGATACTTCATTGTTGGTTTGGAGAACAAGTCTTACTTTTTTGTCAAAACTAGTTGCATTTTTTATTTCCATTTATTCTTTATTATGTTCATTATTTGTCTGTAGTTCTGTGACATTAGTAGTGCAGCTGCTTAGGTAACAATTGTGCACTTTGTGGTAAAAGCATGACATTTGCTATGGTGCTTGGTATTGGGCTAAATATCATTTTTAGACGTGGACCCACGTTGGGTCTCACCTATTTGGGGGCGGAGCTTCATTTGCATAAAATGGGGGTCTCAAATGTAAACAATGATAAAACTTATTCTAGAATTGAAAGATTGTAAATTTTTTGGCAATAAATATAAGCTTGAACAGCATAATAATTGTTTTGGTAATATTAAAAGTCAAAAATTTCCCTTTTGTGGGCGGAGTTTCGATATTCCTAAAAGTGGGCGTCCTTATTTTAACAAACTTGTATCTTTGTGCATTATCACTATTATTTGTTCATTAATGTTACTCAAATAGGCACAGAATAAATGGAAATTGATCACAAATGAAACTTCTCTTATTATACCCTCCTTTTGTGGGTGGGGCTAGATTTTTAAACACTGGGAGACACGCCTTAATATGGGTACATGTATGCATGTCTATCTATCTATCTAGCCTACATGTCATTCCACTGCAGGAGGAAGGCCTCGTCATCACCATTCCACCTTGATCTTTCATCGTTTTTCGTTCGTTCGTTCGGTTTTTTTTTATATATAGCGCTTTAGACTCCCACAGTGTGGGTGTATCAAAGCGCTTTACAACTATTATCCCTGTTCACCAGGAACGAGACCATTTCTGCAGCAGCTCAAGATCAGCGCATGTGGTCTCTACCTTCACAGGTACCCATTACTCCTGGGTGGAGAGAGGCAATTGTAGCAAAGTGTCTTGCCCAAGAACACAAGCACCATGTTCCCTGCCAGGGTTCGAACCCACGTACCACCGTACAGGAGTCAAACACGGTAACCACTGGACCACAGTGCCCCAGTGTGCTTGTCGCATCCATTTAACGCTTCCAAATTCTCTGATGTCGTCCATCCAACGCCTACTTGGTCTGCCTCTTCGTCTCGTAGCTTGATTGGTCTTCGTGTTTCTGCGAGCCGTATTATGTGCCACTTCACGTTCTCTACTTCTTCAAGGAGGGTGTCTAGGTCTTCTTCTGACTTCAGTGTTCTCACATTATAGGTGCAAATACATAAATCCGTGTGGTTCCTGGTGATGCTTTTTTCAGAGCTGACTCTTCCTTGCTGGTTTGGACCCAGCTCGTCATACTTTGGCTCGACACCAGAAGGATCACCATTTACCGGTTTCCTAGCTCTACCTGTTGAGCTGGGCCCGTTATGATCATGGGCGTTACAGCCGGCCTCTTGTTTGTCTAGTTTCCATGTTGATGAAGGTTAATTGCCTACTCTACGCACTGGCAAGATAAATTGGTGGAGGCTGGATGAACTCCTTGGACTCCTGCCCGATTTAAAGGAGCTCTTAAGTCAGACCTAGGTCTTAAAAAAAAACATATACAAATCAAGCTGAACAAAATTGAAAATCATGCCTCCCACTTTTCAAAAATGTAACTCCGCCCATAAAAGGGGCAGAAATAAACAAAACTATTGATTTCAAAAGGATCATTATACTGTTATTATGTATTACAGTCATAAAATGTGCATGAAAAAAACTTAATATTGTAATAATGTCAATTTGTTTATTCCAGCCCCCCCCCCCCCCCCCCACCACTTTTAGAAAACATAGCCCCGCCCCTAAAATGGGCAAGATCCGAGGTGGGTCCACGTCTAAAAACGACATTTAGGGTATATATAACAACTGTACAAAGTTTCATGCTTTTACCACAAAATGCACAATTGTCCCACATTATGGGCCTTAGCAGCTGGACTATAGGTGTATATCCCGGAAAATGAAATAATACAAATAAATACAAATAAAAAAGTAAAATCCTTTTTATCATAAAAAAAAAATAATAATAATATTTGAGTGCAACATGAATTTGTTTATCTGAATATATATGTGCTCTACCAAAAGCAATTCTCAAATAATCATAATTTAAAGGTTTGAATTTGTAGGGGTCATGTCCCATTTTCTGTGGAATTGCCCATAATGTACATGTAGGCCTACATGTACATATCTATTTAAAGTTTGGAGGTCATCCAAAGTTCACTGACCCGTATCTAAAAACTAGCGAGCCAAATTACAAAAAAATAATTATCAGTTCTGGGTGTTTCTCATACAGGCCAATCATAACACCAAATATCATTTCCATCCGTGAGGGTCGGGTCCAGAAGCGTGTTGAATTGACCGTGACATGGAATCACACATGCTTTTAAATTCTTAGCCAGAATTTCTTCACATTTTATGGAACTGAATTTGTTTATACAATACAGTACTACAATTTATGTTTCTACAATAAATTCAAAACAGTGCTATAAAATGTGAGGATATCCCGGCTAATATTGGAAAAGCGTGTGTACTTTAAAGGTCATGTAGGATACACCATTTGAAGATATTGAGAAAAAATTACTATCAAATTATTAGGAAATATCTTACTTATTTGAATGTAAATAATGATTGTAGGCATCCAGCAAATAAATTGCGCTAGATATCCTGTAATTATTCTGAACAATTGAATTTTAGAAAAAAGAAAAAATCGACCGCCCGGACGGATATCGCGAAAAACCAAGAACAACATAAGAACCACTGCCTGACGCTGGTTGAAAACGAACGCTTGTAAAACTTCAGATAGGTCAGGTACAAAAAAGTAAACGATAGAACTATAAAATACAACCCCCCAAATCCACTCATTCATGATCATTTAAGCAATTACCAATGGTGTATCCTACTTTTAATACAAACATTTACGTGCATTGTTATCAGGCTGACATCATTGTTTATCTCCAAAAAATTTGTGGTTAGGACAGGTTCGCGCATGGTCGAGGGTAAAAAGGCTTATTTGTACACATACATTCAACACACTGGTGGTGTCATACGCTCGGTTCAGACAGGCGTTCCACAATCGCAACGAACCAAATCGTCTGAAACGAATAATTATGTGACCCGCTCCATCGTAATCAGGAATAAGTCGCTGGGGCCGGTTTACGCAATCGGCCGTTGAAGTTGAACGCATGGGTAAAAATCGTGACCAAGTCGATTTTCTGTACATTGTATTTTTAGGAAGTGTAGCAGATTATTGTCATTAATGTCTTGTATGTAAAAACGATCAATAAAGATGAGAATGAAGAGGATTTGTGTGCGCTGTCCGTATGCTTTTGGTCAATTTTGTTTATTTCAAAGCTGTTTTTCTCGGAATGTGGATTTGGCAAATAAATATACACCTGTCATCTTTATCAGACCATAAATTCTCTATCTCAAAAAAGTCATTTTTAGACTTATTCCCGATTTCGATGGAGCGGGTCACATATAAGGGCGACAAGGCGCGCCAGACGACGAACGATCGACTGCTGGAGTTGTTAGAGCGACTCAGGAGCGACTTGATTTCAATTTGGTTCGGCGCGACTGTGGAACGCCTGTCATCTAATTAAGCAACTCTGAATAAATTAACAATGGTTTTGTTTTCTTTGTAGGAACAGAGCCCTGACTGAACTTCACACTTGCCTGTGAAATACCGGTAACCTTAGTCGAGAAACTTGTGTGATTTCTGAAGACAGAATTTTATTAAAACAAGGGCATCATGGGCAAAGCAAAGACCAAACGTAAAGGTGCATTTGAGACAACGCCAGGTGAGTTGGAGTTAGCTTATGCCTGCATAACAAACAGAAGTAAATAAATAAAGAAATCAACAAAGCCTGTGAGGGTCAGTTCATAAATTAATTAATTTTGTATTATCTTGTACTTCAGTGAGAAAAATTTCATTTTGATTTTGGGCACTGAGGAATGTCAGGACTACTTTTTTAACCAGTTCGCGCCAGGATTATTTTAACATTACGGGGGCGGGATTATTTTTACCGAAACTTGATCCGAAGCGGGTTCAGGCCGATAGTACCAGGAAGCACACCCACGCATTTCCGGCCTTGCTCGCTGCTGACAGACATTTCCGGCCTTGCTCGTGGCGTGTTTATGAGTCATCCGTTTTGAATCTGGGGAAAACTTTGCGTTTAAATACGTCGTCCGGCGCGAACTGGTTAAGAGAGATTTGTAGGTGAAAATGGTCCAGAATTGTCATCTACAATTTGTATCTACAAATCTCTATTTAAAGGTAGGATACACCATTTGCAGATATTGAAAACATTTATTACCGAATTATTAGGAAATATTACACTCATTTAAAAGTAAATATTGTAATTATTCCAAAAAATATAATTTTTTAAAGAAAAATTCGTTATCACCGGACGGCGATCGCGAATTGTGCGTTGTTCAGTTTGGCCGAAGAACCATACCCTAAAAAATATTCTTTTTGGGAATAAGAACAAATTTCATCAATTGGTTTTGGGTTGGACAGTGTTAAAAGGTAGGATACACCATTTGCAGATATCAAAAATATTTACTACCGAATTATTAACAAATATCTTACTCATTTGAAAGTAAATAATGATTCTAGGCATCCAGCAAAATGATTGCGCTAGATATCCTGTAATTGTCCTGAAAAATATAAATTTTCTTTTTAAAAATTTGCGATCGCCGGATGGCGATCGGGAACAAAAAAGATAACATAAGAATAACTGCCCGACGCCAGTTTTTCGTGCTTGCTTCGGCATTCATGATTGTCAAACTTTAAACAGGTAGGTCTGTTAAAAGTTTATATTTTACTATAAAATAAAACCCTCCAAATCTACCCATTCATGATAATTCAAGCAATTACCAAGGTGTATCCTACCTTTAAAACGTAGTCCTGACAAGTTACAGTGCTCAAATGAAATGTTACTCTGAAGTACAAGGTAAACCAACTAAAAAGTGTGATTTTTTAATAGCGTCTCTCCTCCATTAGCTTATTTTAATCAGTGTTGTTTTTTTGTTTTTGTTTTTTTAGGAAGCAAAAAAAGCAAAAAGTCGGTCCGTGGGAGCACAACCCAAGTTCCTTCTGAACCCACAGTGTTAAACGATGACTCGACGTTTGGTCAGTTAGTTAAGAAAGCTGGTTTTGTTCTGATGGCCGGCAATTCTCCAAATCAGCTGAGTGAGTAGTAGGGGGGTGTCTTTTTTTAAAATTGTTTAATTGATGTCTCATCAGAAAGATCATAAACTAATGCAGTTCCCACGAGTCATAGAGTCGTATTAAAGTCGTGGAAAGTTATGAAAAGAAAAGTTGTCCTGGAAAGTCATGGAAATCAAGATCATGCAAAGGTGATTAAAATATTTTTTTTATTAACCCTAACGCTCCTAAATCCTCCAAAATCCTCATTGGAGGTTTGAGGCTGAATGGGGTTTTCAAAAAATGAGGATTTAGGAGGAATGAGGCTGAATGGGGTTTTCAAAAAATCATAATGAGGATTTTGGAGGATTGACTTTTTTCAATCCCCAGAATCCTCATTGCAGTTTTGGAGGATTAAAAAAAATGAGGATTTTGGAGAATTGAGGCACATGAGGGGGTTTCAAGTTTGGAGTATTTTGAGGATTGAGGCTAAATGGGGTTTTCAAAAAATGAGGTTTTAAAAAAAATGAGGACTTTGGAGGATTGAGAATGGTTGCTAGCAAAAAGGGCCTAGGGGGTTAGGGTTACAGTGGGTGGATCAGATGGCTGTAATTGGGGAGGAGGATTGGTAACCATTATTAATTAAACATTATTTTGCAAAGCTAACAAATGGTTTTTATGCCCAACATCAGCGGTTCATCAGTATCATAATCATAATTGCACACAACGTTTTCTTTGAAAAAAACCACTTTAAATGTCATGGAATTTGTCATAATTTGTTGTGGAAAGACGGTTCTAAAAAAAGTCAGGGAATTTGTTTTTTTAGATTTCTGTGGGAACCCTGTAAAATGGAATTCTATAAATATAAGTTTCAGTATTAAGTTCAGAATAAAACTCCAAAAGTGTGTATATCTTTAATCTGCAGAATGTGCAGTGGATCAAGAAATTTAATTGAACGGAGGGGGGGGGGGGGGGGGGGGGGGAGATTTAATGTTAAATGGTGACGACGAAAGAACTTTAGCTCGACATCATGGTCTCATAAGCTAGAGCCTCCGTGATTGGTACATGGGATATAAACAAATGCATTTGGGACCGTATTAACCAGTCGGAACATTGTATACAAAAGCTCTAGGCATTACGATAACACAAGTCTAGAGTTTACACCAAAGATCGAATAGAGCGCTGTGGAATTTATAAAATATGCATTAAAAATTCCTTGCCTGCCTGGCATTTCCCATTTTTGAGGAAATGAAAACCTAAATGTCAATTTTAAAGGTAGGATACACCATTTGCAGATATCGAAAATATTTACTACCGAATTAATGGGAAATATCTTACTCATTTAAAAGTAAGTAATAATTCTAGGCATCCGGCAAAATGATTATTACGAAAAATATAATTTTCTAAAAAAAAATCGCGATCGCCGGACGGTGATCGCGAAAAAACAAAGATAACATAAAGAATAACTGCTCGACGCCAGTTGAAAGCAAACATTATTTTTCGTGCTTTTCTCGGCATCCATTATTGTAAAACTTCGGACAAGTCAGTTAAACGATATTTACTATAAAATACAACCCCCCCACTCTACCCATTCATGATAATTCAAGCAATTACCAACATCCTAACTTTTAAGGGACTAATGTGCAAATTGAATTTAATGGAATTTTCTTTCCCTTTCTTGAAGACGTTGACCAGGCGATGTTTCAGCAGGGGCTCTCCAAGGCTTTAAAGCGATCCAGCGATCTTGAACAGGTCTGGCCGTACAATCAATCGGTTTTTACATGTACTGTAGTTCCATTAATATCTCTTCTCACTTATTGCAGAAGAGTATGATGATGTATACACGTGCAAAGTTTTTGCCGGAATTCAAAATGAGTGACGAAGAAACACGTCGCGAGCAAGACCTCGGAATATCTTGAAATATGGGAACAAATATATTACATGTCAGGTATTACGATTTATGCAATTAGTTCATGCAATAATTTCCACCACTTTTAAAGACTTTAATTATGGACCTTTATGGAAATAAAGGCCTAAACTGATTTTACAGGATTGATGTTACTTGGGTATTTATCAAAATGAGGATTTTGGAGGATTGAGGTTACTTGGGTATTTATCAAAATAAGGATTTTGGAGGATTGAGGTTATTTGTTACTTTGTACTTTCACACTGTTCATGCTCTATGCACATTCTCAATAGAGCTTCAGTCAAGGTGTAAGTTATGTGTCAAGGATATAAAAAATGTTTGCATGCCAAGTGTCACGTGTGCAGACACTTTGTTGTAATATAGGGCACTTAGCAGCTGTTTGTTTCATGTTAGGCTGCTTCATATGAAGCAATATATGTGACCCGCTCCATCAAAATCAGGAATAAGTCTCAAAATGACTTTTTGAGATATGCACATGGTGAGAAAGGGAATGCATATAGCTTTCTAATGATACCCATCACAAGTGTGTATCTGTTTAGGTTAACAAGTTATGGTATGATGAAGATGACAGGTGTACCGGTATATTTATTTGCCGAATTTATTTGCCGTTTTTTTTAGGTTTGCAAATGTTTATTACTTGAAAAAAATCATACAAAAGTTCACATTTTGAACTACGCGTATTTGGTTCCTGTGTCATGAACATTTAGTGGGTTTTTTTTGGTTTTTGTTTTGGGGGGGTGTTATACTGAGCAAGATTTTGTTTGCCACAAAGGTTATATTGATTACTGTGTGAAGAAAAATAATGATCTTTGTTGCATACTGATTGTAGGTCGTTGAAGATTTTATCAACGGAATTCAGAATCACACTGAGGATCCTGTTAGGTAAGCCAATTTAGTCCAACCGAGATACTGTTTTGTCTTCGAAGCTCTGAGACAGAAGTCATGAGTTTAAACATATTTATACACTACATGTATATACCCGGAGATACTTCCTGTACTTAAACATTTTGAATTCATGTGTGTTTTGCGGAACATAATAAATAGATGGATTGAATTTTGACAGTGTACTTTAAAGGGATCGTATACGTTTGGTAATTGGAACCCACTGTTTGTTTCAATCCTGTATAGTTATACAAGTAGATATTATACCATAAAACTAACCTGTAAAAAGTTCATTTCAAAAGGTGGTAGCGATTTTGAGATATTGCCCAAAATTTGGAGCTGTTATGTCCATGCTGGAAGAATAATCTGCATTGGAATACATAATCTGAGAAACGTCACTGCAGTAACGCTTCAGATTCAAATTCAAATTTTTTGGGATAAAAAGTGATATCTTTTTCCATAACCGCAGTACTTTAAAGTGAAAAAGTTTCTAAAAATGCATTATACTATCCAAAGCTGCTGTACTTCTTACCAAGTTAGTTTTTATTGCCATTAATTGTTGGAGTAATTACCAAACGTATACGATCCCTTTAAATTAAATGCTCTTTTGCTAATCGTCCATTTCAGTTTTGGGCGTATCGGCTTTGGTATTCGCACTGTATAGAATACAAACGCAGATATGCAAATAGCATTTGCGTTTTGAGTTTTCAAAAGGTTTGTGCACAAACATGGATGTGCCCAGCAGGCATCACTTTGTATACCGAGCCAGCGCTCTAGTAATTGAATATAGCTCTATGGGGTGATATCACCGCTGCGGGCACTTTTCATCTATTTTTCAACTTTGGCTCGATCCTGAGGAAAATACTCTGCATATTAATCATCTTTCCCAGTCTACTGACGAGTTATCTTCCATAACTGAGGGGGTTGAAACTGCACATTGTTTTTAGTCTTTTAGTCGAAAACCGATTGTATGTCGGCATTTTGCGCGTAAAAGTACAGCGAGTGTCGAGCGTCGACTACTGCTCAAAAACTGCAAAAAGCCACCAGTTTTGTTATCTCTCCTCAAAATTTCCAGTGCCACGGCCTCAAGATCTGGAGCATTGAATTTAGAATCTGTCAAAAGCTGCAGGTTGCGGGTTGGCCGGAGCCCGGCCTAGGACTATAGTGCGTGTGATAAAGTGCTTTATCTTCAAGCAAACTTGAATCCTCAATTCTGATTGGACAATCCATGGCAACAATAAACTTTCCGTATTGCGCGATACACAAAACGCAATGCTGCACAAACCATTGCAAATTCAAAACCTGTGCGTTTTCTTCCAATGTGGATTGTCACAATCTGTGAACTTTGCGCGTGTGTCACATTCTGGATTCGTGCACAGCGCCGTCCGGATGTGTTCCATCTTTACTGCACGTCATGTTTGCTTGAAGATAAATTTGATAAACTCCTGGAACACAGAAAAGGTATTGCGTCTGTGTCCCACATCCCATTCGGTCTTTGGCCTCGTGGGATATTGGACACAGACGCACTACATGTACACTCGTGTTCACTCGTGCTCGCGGGATAACTTATATAAGCAACGCTTATTATTATATTATTTTTATGCTATTCATTTTTGTTAATTCATTTTTGACAGGTTTAAGTACAGCTTGTTACCTACATCAACATCAGCTGAATGCGAGAGGTAAGCTATGGGCTTATCAGATGGCAAAATAGCAGTAGATTGTAAGATTGGTTTAAACTATCCCCGTTTACTTGTGAACAAGATATGCAAATTTTCTGATTTCCATCTTTTAAAAAAGAATTTCTCAAAAAGTCTGATGGGTTTTTTTATGACAATTTGTTTACCCGAAGTCCAATTTTTTGTAAATAAAGTTTCTAAGAATTGGAAGAAAAACGGCACCATCTATCTGTATTGTGAGTGCATTTTACCAGTCTTGTACCTGTTATTAACGCACATGATGTACGGTAGACACATTTCTTTTTGTACATTGCGTTATGGGAACAATCTATAGGGTTTGTGTGCAAAGGGAAATCTCTCTAATCTCAAACTGATCAGAACACTCTAAATTTCTACAATTTTCAACATCACCCTAATTTGTCTTCTACATTTTCTTGCATTATACCCTAACCCAATTTCACCTTGTTGTACCTTTACTGAAGACCCAATGCGCTATGGGGACTCGAAAATGTCCCCACTACTCGGTCTTTTTTTTTTTTCAAACAAAAGAGCCTGTCCCCACAACTAGGTGGAGGTTTATACACACACGACTATATGTATATGCCCGGATTAGCTAAGAAATTTGCCAGGGTTGAAATTTCTTTGTTCAGTTTTTAAAATAGTATTAACAAGCGGCACTGTAGCTAGTCAGCTTTCCTTGAGGTGCATTTAAAATAGAGTTAAAATGTGACCCGCTCTGCAAAAATGAGTCTGATGTCACATAATACATTTTCACGTTAAGGACTGCTTATTTTCTCAGAGGTGATTTTTCTTTCAACAAATTATTTTATGGTTTTAAGGAATTTTGGTTTTCTCCGACACCTATTTTTTCAAAACTTATCGTTTGAAAAGGTTGTTTTGATCCCTAAAGAAGATTTAATCAAGGTTTTCGTCATCCTCTAACCATAGCATCTAATGAAGCACTATCATTATAAATCTTTATTTCTGTTCAAAGACATTTTTAATATAACTGAGAAAAAGCAATGTTCAAACATTCGTAACAGACCAATGCATTACACTACAGAGTTGTGCCATAATGTCAAATGAAAGCTTATTTCCTGCTCTTTCTGACCAACTGTAAAACTTAAATAATTTTGTTTAACACATCAGACTCATTTTTGCAGGGTGCGTCACAAATGTGTTTAACTTTTGGCAAATTTGCAGTGCGAAAAAACTTGCCCTTACGTCAACAGTTTGTGTTCGCCTTCATTTTCAGACTGATGAATATGGCCTTTTATTGTGTTATTTGTACGCAGCGCCAGGGGTGGAAATCAGGACAGCCTGATGCGACTTCTTCTAGGAATCGACGAACTTCAGGTATGGAAAAACACCGAAACAACAATGAATCCCTGAAAAATAGAAAAGTTAGGGATCAGATATCTTTTCAACCGGCAGGTAACCTGTTGGTTTTTAGTGTCTGAGCATTTAAAAAAAAGGATTAGCCTACTTCATGAATATTGGTACAACAGGTCCTTCCGCCTGGCCCACAAGCTCATTAAGAATCAGGTCAACTTCCCCAGAAGATTAACTCCAGAGTGCCAGATAACAAATAACATTTGGGTGAATTCAAAAACGGGAGTTTGTGACTAGTCACTGGTTGGTTCCGACACACACACACAGAACAAGTGATCGTGAACTTGCGAGACTTTACATGATCTATTGCAATAGAGCTATACACTCGCCGATTTTCAACTTCATGCAGTGCCTGTTCGATAATCAAATTACGGACAGAAACACACACAATACCGGTGCACGATGTCGCAAACCACATAATGCCCAAGGATACCCTATTGTGTTTTCCTTTATTCCTCTACTATAACCAAACCCCATTACCTTGCGCTTACCTGAGCGATCGAGGACCAAATTCAGACAAAGAAACCGTCCTTCAAGGATTCTTTGTTCTCTTTGTTCTGTTTTACATGTATGTTTTGATCTTCGGCCGTAATACAATGTATTAAGAGCACACCCATGTGTGTAAACACCTTCCATCGTGGACCCCCTATTATTGTCCCCCTTTTGTTTGTACTGTTTTGGAAGGCATCCTATTGATTTCGTGCCTGTAAATCGTGGACCCTATTGTCATCTATTGCTCTACGTCCACTATTTGAATGTGGATACAAACTCAGAAAAGGCAGACAGCCAGCTCGCTCAACAGACAGACAGACCGACAACGATTCTTGGAATTATGATAAGATTCACGTTCCATGGCTCCTGGTTCCAGTTCGCGCCGGGATTATTTTAACATCACCAAGCCGAGGAGATTATTTTTAACAAAACTTGATCCGAAGCGGGTTCAGGCCGATAGTGCCGGGAAGCACACCCACGCATTTCCGGCCTTGCTCGTTGCTGACAGACATTTCCGAACTTGACGTGTTTATGCGTCATTCGTTTTGAATTTGGGGAAACTTTGCGTTTATATACGTCATCCGGCGCGAACTGGTTAATTTCATGTGTACTTGCAAACTCATCACGTTCTTGTACAATTTGTTAATTTTGTTTTCCAGTCTCCTGTGATCAATGTGCTCTTGGAGAAGCTACCAGAGTTTATGGACGACCAAGAGTGAGTCTAGATAGATTTCATTGTTCCTCATCTGAGAGGCGTTCTGGCAAAAATAAACAAGAACGGGGCAGAGGTCGAAATGAGGGTTTGTAGGTACAGTGTTAGGAAAAAGAATAAAATTATCCTAATACAATAAGGTTTTGTTGCCCTTCAATAGGAAATTTCATTGACAAGTTATGGCTGTTTTAAAAATTGCATTTCTCAACAATTTTATTTCGTAAAAGTTTTGAGCTTTGTATTCGTGAAAATCAAAAGATGCGAATTGTTTGAAAAAAATATGTGTACTGAACATATGAAATGTTTCAAATTTGAACAATCTGATAATCAGATGAGATTTGACAGTTTGCATGGCGAAAAGGCAGTATAACAATATGAAAATTGAAAAAAAATTCCAGTATGGCCTGTGCCCAGTTCCGTCTGATTTTGGCAGAATGCCTGCAGTGTTCGGCCATTATGTAGCGCTGTCCGAAATGCCGTCTACAGCTACAGCTATGGCTACAACGTCACAAAAATCTAGCCGTAAAAGAACTGAGTTGTCTAGCTTAGGCAAATCAAAATGGCGGCAGCACTAACGTTAATTTTGGAGCAAGTTTATTTTTCAATGATAGTGCATTGAATTGAAACTAACAGATCGATAAATACGTCAATATCATCAGGTATTTTGACTGGCTGTAAACAAACATTGCGTAACATCTAGCAGACGATATTTGTTGTAAATTCTTACATCGTAATTTTGCACTAATTCAAGCATCGCTTGGGGCACAATAACTAGCCGTAGGCTCTACCGTGGCCGCGTCCAAATTCCATTTACATTAGCGCCTACGTAACCGTAGCTGTAGATCGTAGCTCTAGACACCCGTTTCGGACACGGCCTAAGTCAACGGCTTGACTAACAAGATGAATCAAATAATCTTGACATTTAACCTTTGTATTTGATGACGCCACACTTGTTTTTTATAAGGGAGCCTGGGGCCAATTTTATGGAGCTGCTAAGCACAGAAAAATTGCCTAGCACAATCATTTTTCTAAGTAAAAACTGAAAACAGGGTTACCAGCTTAAACTCCATGTGTTTTTATTGCTGTGCAAAAACCAGCTAAATACCAGTCAAAAATAGTATAACCTAAAAATGTGGTTTGTAACCCTGTTTTTGCCAAGGATATTTTGTTCATGGTAAGCACTTTTTTTGTGTTTAGCAGCTCTATGAAAATGGCCCAGGTGGGGTACCCGACGGCTCATAGCTCCATTACTACAGAGGCTTGTAGTCAGAACATGCGTAGGTCGTTGAAGATTTCAGTAGACAAATTTGAAAGAATACAGGGTGGTTTAAAACTTTAACCCTAATTTAGGGTGATTAATTGTTCACCCACCTCCTACAATTCAAGAGAATTTGTGTTTACAGTGTTTATGTATATTTAATAAATACCTAGGAGAGTTGCTGGTTTCTAATTGGTCGAGACTCGATCACGTGGAGTGGATTATTATGTAGTAATAACCCGGCTTTCAAGAAGAAGCGAATAAATCTTCCCTGAACCAGCATTAATCAAGCATCATGTAAGCCAATGATTGGCCGAATGCAACAGTTCTACGGGAAATCTTGATACTGCACGCTATAAATGTACGCGTAGAACGTTTGTATCTATACGCGGCATAGAACGTTTGTATCTATACGCGCGGCATTTTTCAAAATGCGCGGGACGTCTGTTAACGCTAGCGCGTTGCTATGCACGGTGGGCATCAGTGGTCAGCTAGTCTGGTCTCAAAGTATGGCTTATAATAACAACACATATTGAAGAGACAGGGTACCATGCATAAGCTAAAACATGGCCCCTAAAACATGAACACAAAACGCTGGAAATATCGCTGAAAGGAAAGTCACAAAATTTGGAACATTTTCACAATTTTTCTTGTTAAAAAGGTATTTATTAAAGGTAATAACAGTGCGAGGACCCGGTTATTACTGCGTGATAATGACCGGGTTGGGGGATGACCGCTGGTAATGGACCTCGCCTTCGGCTCGAGCCATTACCAGAGGTCATCCGCCAACCCGTTCATTATCACGCAGTAATAACTGGGTCCTCGCACTGTTAAATAAATTATCCTGAATAATGTTAGGTCTAGATATGGCCCATTACAGATCTACCATTACAGATGTACAGAACTGCCTTGTCCAATGGAGCTTCTTACATTTGTGACCCGCTCCATCAAAATCAGGAATAAGTCTCGAAATGACTTTTTGAGATATATGCACATGGTGAGAAAAGGAATTTCATAAGCTTTCTAATGATACCCATCACAAGTGTGTATCTTCTAAGGTTAACAAGTTATGGTCTGATGAAGATGACAGGTGTATATTTATTTGCCAAATCCACATTCCAAGAAAAACAGCTGTGAAATAAACAAAATTGACCAAAATCATACGGACAGCGCACACAAATCCTCTTCATTTTCATTTTTATTGATCGTTTTTACATACAAGACATCAATGACAATAATCTGTGATAACTACACTTGCTGAAAATACAATGTTCAGAAAAACGACTTGGTCACGATTTTCACCCATGCGTTCACTTCAACGACCGTTTGCGTAAAACGGCCCCAGCGACTTATTCCTGATTACGATGGAGCGGGTCACATTTAGTTTCTGCCATCAACATGCTATAACGAAGCTCCCATGGACAAGCTAGGTAAACACAAATACTCTGAAATTGTAGGAGGTAAGTGAACAATCACCTTAAACTTCGGTCAACTTTTTTTTAACCACCCTGGACATGTAGTCTTAGTGTGAAGGTTTGCATTTATTTATTGTGAGTTCTAATGCATTATTGAAGTAACTCAGTAACAAATTTAAGTAAGATTTGATACATGTAAGTGACCTGTTTCCACCTTGTGTAGTAGCATGTTTGACCACAGCGATGCTGCCAATCTACCAAGACTGATTCTGACCCAGTTCCAGTGGCTGGATAGAGTACTGAACAGTGAGGTAAATGCCAAATGCTCTCATCCTGGGGTAACGCTAGTAGGAGGAGGAGGGGGGAGATGCGAATTGGTGAATTGATGGTGTACAACAGCTCTTATCTTCAAGAAACCTTGAATCTTCGACCCTGATTGGTCTATTCATGGCAATGTTCAGTGTGATATGTGATGCGATCAAGCAAAATCAGTCTGAAGTATAGGCCTTGGTCATTTTTGGGATTTTTACATATTCTTTTGTAGCGTACTTCAGGCTCCATTTCAGTGAAAACCCCATGTGAATACGACCGGCTTGGGTTAAAAAAATTACAACCATTTGAACACCAGCACGTTAAAAATAAAGAAACTGAGAAAATCATGTTTTTGTATCACTTCCCTTCTGAATTTGGTTAAAATAGTATTTTCATGTAAAAGAAAAATATTTTCCCCTTCTGTTTTTGTTAAAAGGTCAATTTTGATTTGTCCACCCCTACGAACATATTTTGGCCCAATCTCAAAACAAGAACTGCCGAGTTCCGACTTATTTTGCTTGATCGCATCACATATGACATTATACATGTATTGCACAGCCTATATCAAACTCTATTCTAAGTCTGTTCTAAATTTGTTCTAAATCCAGTAATTGTGAATACATAAAATGCAGTGCTGCACAATCCATTGGAAATAAAAGGTAGGATACACCTCTGGTAATTGTTTAAATTATCATGAATGGGTTGTATTTTTTTTGTATTTTATGACTTGCAATTGGTCACTTTATCCCCAGGAAATGACAAATAAGATGCTGGAGATGGTGGGCGTGTCCTCCCTCGCCGTACAGCAAGAAATCATTGCCTGTATTCCGGAAGTCGTCAGCGACAACGAACATAATGCCGTCGCTACCAAGCTTCAGTAAGTTTTCAATACAGACCAATCAAAGCACGCTGTCACTGTAGGCTGAAGGAGCTATTCCCCCTCCCTCCCCTCCCCCCCCCCCCTGCCCCCTCCCCCAAGCCCAACAAACTATAATATTTTTTGTTTTTATTTCAGAGAGCTGTTATTCAGCAGTAGCGAGCTAACTGTTCCTGTCCTTGATGCACTCAGCAACCTGAATTTGACCCCTGACCTCATGACAGAGGTAAATTTCTACAGATGAAGTTTGATTAAATCTCATGTCAGTGCGTTTGTCTTGACCTCTTCAGTTTAACCAGTTCGCGCCGGGATTATTTTAACATCATCGAGCCGAGGGACGGGATTATTTTTAAGAAAACTCGATCCGAAGCGGGTTCAGGCCGATAGTGCCGGGAAGCACACCCACGCATTTCCGGCCTTGCTCGCTGCTGACAGACATTTCCGGCCTTGCTCGTGACGTGTTTAAGCATCATCCGTTTTGAATCTGGGAAAAACTTTGCGTTTATATACGTCATCCGGCGCGAACTGGTTAACCCTTTCAATACCGCATTGTTTTATGGGGTCACACTGCCCTGTACCGCATTCTTTCACACAACGCACTGTTTTATGCAACTTGCAGCGTTTACTATTTATAAACCTCAATTTTCCATTTGAAGACTTCGTTTTACCGAAAATTATTGTGTATATTATTTGTAGGCAATGAAATAGTCTTTCATATCTGTTAGTTGTTATACAAATATAACAAAATGTAGTTATATAAAAATACACCAGCGACACCAGCTACCCAAGGCCCGGCGCGTCAAACGGCACCCCGTCCACCACCGGCACCCC
This sequence comes from Crossaster papposus, assembly GCA_037893245.1. NCBI lineage: Eukaryota > Metazoa > Echinodermata > Asteroidea > Velatida > Solasteridae > Crossaster > Crossaster papposus. The sequence goes on along the minus strand of JBAIAA010000290.1, from coordinate 336,275 downwards.
GTCCACGGCGGGCAGTTGTAGTAGCACTATGACCAGGCATATCAAAGTCAAACGACGACGTGGACATGGAAGAAACTTCACTAGATTCATTGGAATCCTCACTAAGTTCCTCTTCAGAACTTTCCAAATCTATATCGGAGTCACTATCAGCAAATAACTATGCTAGTATTTCCGCGTTACGATCAGCCATAATGGTGATATTTTGTCCAACAAAAACAGAAGATTTGTTGCATGTTGTTTTTCTCGGAAAATCGTAATGGAAACCCCACACGCGTTATACACCATTGTAAAGCTAGCTCAATTGACTTCCTGACTATATAAAATTCAACAACAGAGGGCAGCAAACGAAAATAATGCAGCTTCTCGAAAACAGAGGCACCCTGTTGTCGAGTAAACTCGACATTGGTACGGAAGCACACTGCGTTGCGCTGTCGAGTAAACTCGACAATGGTATTGATAGAGTTAAGGGGTTTCAAGTTCAAATTGTGAACCCCAAACATTTGCTCATTTGAAACAGTTTTGCATAAAATTATGCGAAGTGACTTACTGCCATGTAACAATAAATCACCCAAGTTAGGAAATTTACCACATAACAAAATGTTGAAATGAACTGTAACACTCCCGTTTTCTGTTACGAAAAACATCACAATTTCGCTCATTAATATTTTCGTAAAAAATGAAATATCGGACACTTGAAAGGATTGCATACAAATTTTGATAAGCCCCATTGAAGATGCATTTCTCAAGGACTTTTTTAGATTGACCGCAAAAAAAGAAGAGCTTGTATTTGCTATTTTCCTACCAATCCGAAAGTTACTCACTTTTGAATGCAACATAAAACGGGAAGAAAGTCACCATTTAGTTATTAAAACATTTCTTTACAAAGTTTGAATTATCTGCTGCTAGACAATAATTCGCCTCTTGCTTTTTTTTCTTTTTTTTTCAAAAAAACTCTCTCTTTTAAAGGATTGCAAATGCCCAAAATTTGAATAAATAATTTTTTAAGAGGAAAGAATTCCATACATGGATATCACTTGTCACCTTGTGCAAGTAAATGCTTTGATATTATTTTAGCTAAATTTGACTTTTTAGGACATATTGCTTTCTGCTGGCTAATAGGTTTGAAGTAGGGAAATATTAGTGATGTCCGTATACAATTTGTCTTTCTTAACCAGTTCGCGCCGGAGGACGTACATACACGCAAATTTTTCCCCAGATTAAAAACGGTTGACGCATAAACACGTCACGAGCAAAGCCGGAAATGTCTGTCAGCAGCAAGCAAGGCCTGATCGAGTTTCGTTAAAAATGATCCCACGCCTCGGCTTGGAGATGTTCAAATAAACCCGGCGCGAACTGGTTAAAAACAAATTATACCAATTAATACCAATTAAAAATGTATTCTGAAAAAGAAAAAAAAATGTGTTGAAGTGTGTCTCATCCTGGATATACGTTACATTTTGCAGGTACGTAACGCAGCCCTGCAGACCTTAATCTCAGCTGACCTGCAAGACCTACCAGTTATCGTAAAATTTATTCTGCAGTCGGTCAACAATACCGATGCTGTTGAGGTAGGTGTTTATATTCATAAGAAAATACCTTCCTCAGTGTACAGAACCAAATAATCCATGGACTTGCCTGCTAAATTCAACAGAGTCCAACTGTGACTCATATATGTGACCCACTCTGCAAAAATGGGTCCGATGTGTTAAAAAAAAAAAAAAAATTCAATTTTACACTTGGTCAGAAAAAGCAGGAATTAAGCTTTCATTTGATATATGGCACAACTCTGTAGTATAATGCATCGGTCTCCTTCAAATTTGGTAAATTTGCTTTTTCTCAGTTATATTCAAAATGTCTTTGAAAAGAAATGAAGATTTACAATTGTAGTGCTTCATCAGATGCTATGGTAAGAGAATAACAAAACCTGTATTAAATTTAATTTAGGGATCAAAACAATCTTTTCAATCGATCAGATCTGAAAATATAGGTGTCGGAGAAACCAAAATACCTTAAAACCAAAATATTATTTGTTGAAAGAAAAATCACTTCTGAGACAATAAACAGCCCTTTAAGTAAAAATGTATTTTCCGACAGACTCATTTTTGCAGAGCGAATCACATATGACTTTACTAATAATCCAACACAGTCCAACTCACCAAGATTTTTGGGTACTGAACATAACAATTGAACTGCCTGCTAAATCCACAGGATCCAACTGATCTTTTTGTTTGTTTGCTGTTAGATACTGGTTCAACAGAGTCTAACCTAATCCTGTTGGATTTAGCAGGGTTAAGGTTAAGCTCTGTACAATGGTATCTGTATCTATTGCAGCTACATGTAGTCGTGATTAATTTCTAACCTTTGATTAAAGGTAAATGTAGGATACACCATTTGCAGATATCAAAAATATTTACTACCGAATTATTGAGAAATATATTACTCATTTGACAGTAAATAATGATTCTAAGCATCCAGCAAAATGATTGTGCTAGATATCCTGTAATTAAATTATTCTGAAAAATATAATTTTATAAAGAAAAATGTGCGATCGCCGGACGGCGATCGCGAAAAAACAGAAAAAACATTAAGAATAACTGCTCGACGCCGGTTGAAAACAAACGCTGTTTTTGGTGCTTTTCTCGGCATCAATGACTGTAAAACTTTGGACTGCTCAGTAAAACGGTATTTACTATAAATTAAAACCCCCCAAATCTACCCATTCATGATAATTTAAGCAATTACCAATGGTGCATCCTACCTTTAATGTCTAACGGTCATGAGATGATTTTTTTTCTGACGAGCACAATACTTGCAACTTTTCGCTTCTTATTGACGGTCGGGTATTACGTTTCGGTTATTATCGGTATTATTCGGTTAAGGTTCGCGTTGTTCAAGTGTTTCCGGGAGTTAAGTGGTTGTAAGGTAAACATCGATCTAAATACTCTTTTTTGGTTTGCATACAATTGAAACTTGCATTAGCAAAAATCTACAACAGACGAAATATAATACTCTTTAAAGCCAATGCAGGAGTTGTGCCTTTTAGGCAAAATACGTCTATCTAAAAACAGCTACGCTGTGTATTGCGTCATGATCTATTTTTGTAGGCTGCGGCTACCTGACCTACATTTTATACGTCTAGGCATAAAAACAAAGTCAGGGCAGGGAACCAGACTATAAGTCTCTTGGCAATTATAGCAATTATGCTAAACTGTATCAGGTATTTTGAAACATTTATAAATACAAATTAAATAAAAAGTGATGATTTTGTTCAGATTTGTTTAAATTTGTATTCAGGTCATCAGCCAAGTGAGGACCAATTTGGAATTTCCAACCAATCTGCCTTCTGACTCGTCTTTTACACCACACCGAAAGAAAGGGTAGGTTTGGTGTACGAACATTTTATACGTATTGTGGAACTGAGAACAAGTGACCGGATGCAGGAAGAAAAACTCACTATACTTTGTGACCCGGCACCACGAAATGAGTGAAAAGTCGCACATTGCCAATACGTAAATTTTTCAAGTTGGGAGGTCGTTTTGAAGTTGTCAAAGTTTTTATATACAAATTTTTGTTTTATCATATCCCAACATTTTATAGCTCAGTTAAAACTCCAAAGTGTTTTTTTTTGTGGCTGAATTGCACTGATTGGTAGTATAGTTGGCAAGGTTTAGGACTTTGAACTCTGTTTTCTCAAAACAAGGGAGCATGACTTCAGCTATTTCAAAAGAATATAGCGGCGCCTAGGAATAAGCTACAGCAACACACAATACATCATTTGAAATCTAAGGACTTTTTCTTTCTAGAAATGTAATAATGTCAAATTTTTAATTTCGCGACTTTCCACCCATTTCGTGGTGCCAGGTCACAATTATTCTTTGTAGTGGTTCTTTTTGTATTGTTCAAGGCACTTTAGGTTGCCTAACCCTGTTTTTCTCTATGGCTAAAATAATCCGCAAGGTAAATTTGGCGAAGAAAAAGATTAAGCATAACGATAGACGGATTTGAACCACAGACCTTCAATTATTTCCATCGATAGTTCACCTTTCCACCCACTAACTAGGCTATTGGCGAGTTGGTTGAGAACAGCCGTTCTTTGCAGTTGTTTAATGTAGCTGAGTTGCCATTGATTGTTCTTTCTCATGAATAAACAATCGCGAAAAGCGAGTACTGATATTTAGCCAGTGTTTTTTAACTACACAAAGACAAAGGAATGTATACAGTAGTGCGTATGAAAGGTACATGTAAGACTGAGGGAGTTTGTATCCCCATTCAAATAGTGGACGTAGAACAATAGAGGACTATAGGGTCCACGATTGACAGAAAGTCCATGATTGAAATTCGTGTACAAAACCTAGTGGAGTTAGAGTTTTGTGCAACTTTGGGGCTTGGCTGGAGACACTAGAGATGCCACAGGGGTCTGACTGACTTTTCTGTTTTTTCTAGAAACATCAAATATTGGAGATTTTATTGAAACAAACGACTCTTTTTTAAGCCTGCAAGTTTGCAGTTTTAAAATTATTAGTTTAACCTTATGTTTTGCGGTTACGGTTACGGTTAACCGTTACCGACGTTCAAAGAAGAACAAAGAAAAAAAAGTCTTGGAAAGTTTGTTCATATTCTTATTTGTTACCATGCAAACGGCAGAAATTGCAAACAAAATTGAGATACATGTATCCAAACAGGTAAACAAAATTCTTCTGCCTCTATACAACGCCGTTAAACAAAGCTTTGTATTGTTTTGATTGGTGTTTTCTTTGTGTACTATGCTACAAAAATGGACGGGTCGATTTATACAAATTTGATAAAGGTTAACCAAAGCAGAAAAATGTCACCGTGTAACCGTTTGAACGGTCGGTTAACCGTGTAAACGTTTAACCGCTGCAGGCTTACTTTTTTTCCTCTTGCGTGACATCCGACTCAATTCACTGGAACAGGTCACATTTTACAGGTTTATGCTGTTGTGAATATTTTCTCTCTAGATCGGGCAGTAAAAACAACGATAACACACTGCTGATTCTCGATGCCATCAAAACCAACATGCGCTTCCAGAAAGTTGTGACTGAAGGTTGGGTCAAAGTAAGTGTCTTAGGCCGTGTCCAAAACGGGTGTCTAGTGCTACGGCTATTGTCTGCGTCGGCCATTTTGTAGCGCTGTCCGAAATGCCGTCTAGAGCTACAGCTACGGCTACAACGTCACAAAAATCTAGCCATAAAAGAAGTTGTCTAGCTCAGGCAAAACAAAATGGCGGCAGCACTAACGTTAATTTTGGAGCAAATTTTCGATTATTTTTCAACGATTGAATTGAAACTAACAGATTGACAAATACGTCAATATCATCAGGTATTTCGACCGGCTATAAACAAACATTACGTAACATCTAGCAGACGATTATTGTTGTAAATTCTTACATCGTAATTTTGCAAAGACTAATTCAAGCATCGCATGGGGGCGCAATATTTAGACGTAGGCTCTACCGTAGCCGCGTCCGAATTCCATTTACCTTAGCGCCTACGTAGACGTAACTGTAGCTGTAGATCATAGCTCTAGATACTCGTTTTGGACACGGCCTTAAACTTGCATCTTAAACTTGCAGTGTTGTAGTCGGGTATTTTCTAATTTGTTTTTAAAAGTTAGGATACACCATTGGTAATTGCTTGAATGATCACGAATGGATAAATTTAGGGGGTTGTATTTTACAGTAAATATCGTTTAACTGACCTGTTCGAAGTTTTACAATCACGGATGCTGAGAAAAGCAAGAAAAACAGCGTTCGTTTTCAACCGGCCTCGTGCAGTGGTTCTTATGTTCTTGGCTAGCGCAATCATTTTGCTAGATGCCTACAATCGTTATTTACTTTATAAATAAGTAAGATATTTCTTAATAATTCGGTATAATTTTCTTTTGATATCTGCAAATGGTGTATCCTACCTTTAACTACTGTTTGTTGCGAATGAAGTGAGACAAGCATTGACAGTAGACAACAAATTAAGTCAGTGTTTAGAAGAAAAACAATTACTTTGGACTTTTTATTCAAAGTTTTGGGGCAGTGGGACAGAACTACTTGGAAAGTACTCAGTCGAATACTTACCAAATGCTTTTGCCTTTAAAGTTTAATTCATTCAAGATCCTAATATACTGTCCAGTGTCTGTATTATGCGGGTTGTTCTAAAACCCCCTCGACCCACGACCCCTCGACTAACTTGCACTCTTAAGCACACATATAACCGCGCATATGGAGACTTGTGGGGAAGACCTTTGTTACCCTCTTTTGTTTTCCTTTGTCCTATTGTAATATTTAACGCTATGGCGTTTCCACTCTGGGGTAAATAGATTTCTAAGGATTTTCGCTCTGGGGTAAATTTATCCTATTGTCCTATTGTGTAATACCTTCCCCATAGGGCTGCGTGTATACGAGCACTACGCACGCATGGGGTCGAGGTTTCTTTGGAACAACACGTGCGTAGTGTGTGCTTAAGAGTGCATGTTTGTCGAGGGGTCGTGGGTCGAGGGGGTTTTAGAACAACCTGTGTTATGCTGATTTATCTATACAAATACATTTTTCCCAAAACAAAATTCTATCAACATTATTTTGTTTTATCATTTTGTGAATTGTTTTATTGGACTGCTTTGTCACCTATTTTTGGCATTTCAGGCTATAGAGAATGTGCATACATCAAGTGAACACAAGGTAATACGGTTAATAATAATGGTTAATGATTACTAATGGTTACTATTTATATATGTGCCATGACATTCAAATAAAAATAACCCCAACTGCAAAACTAAACGTTATATATTAACGGAAAATATAACTTACATTGCACGGTCACACCGTTAGCTGGCTCTGACCAATCAGATGGCGAGGATTTATTCACGTGTTGCATAAAACAAAAAAATGAATGTTTTACATTTGTGTGATGGAAAGAATAATTTCATTCATCCACTCGGCTTAGCTTTGTGGAATGAAGCATTCCATCTGTCACCTCATGATATTATTCTGACCATTGCACTAACAAATATTCATTATTTGCAGACTTGTATTTGAGTCATTCACAAGTCAGTTCACAAGTCAGTTCAGAAACATAAAGAGGACCAATAACAAAGGAATGCTTATGCCAAAGTTCATTTAAATAGCTTGTTAGTTGACTAAAGACTGAATGACTTGCGGTTGACTTGTGATTGACTTGTGATTGACTTGTGATTGACTTGTGATTGACTTGTGATTGACTTGTGATTGACTCGTGATTGACTCGTGATTGACTCGTGATTGACTCGGGATTGACTCGGGATTGACTCGGGATTGACCCCTGTGATTGACTCGTGATTGACCCCTGTGATTGACCCCTGTGATTGACTCGTGATTGACTCGTGATTGACTCGTGATTGACTCGTGTTTGACTCGTGTTTGACTTGTGATTGACTCGACTTTTGACTGACTCAATTACAACTCTGATTATTTGTACACTAAACACCCCCATTTCTGAATATTTTAGCAAAAGCAAATGTGAGGGGTTCTGAACAGAACTAGGAGGCATTTGAAATAAGGGTTCTCAGGCATCAGAAAAGAGAATAAAATTCTCCTTGCATTGCTTTTTGTTGCGCTTCAATCGGACATTCGATTACTAAGTTACGGCTGTCTAAAGGTTGCACATGTTGAAAAAAGGCCTTTGTAGTTTCGAGTTGTACATGTGATATGAAAAATGACAATTGTTTTTTCTTAAAAACACTTTTATTCCACTAATATTTCTTAACAAAATAAAGTTAGTAGTGTTAGTAGTGTATTACACTGACAAGCAAAGCCATATGCCCATTTATTAACTACAGAAGTGCCATTCACTGTACATGCCAAAAATCCTCTGTTTCACTACAGCTTGAGTGAATTGGCATGTACCACTAACCTGCAGTAAAGAACTCTTTATAGTGCAAGGGTTAAATTCTTTTGCCGTTTCCCTTAGGTCATAGACATATTCATCCTTCTGATTGCCCACGCCGTCGCAGCCAATCGTAAGAAAGCAGTTGAGAGTTTGTTCCGCAGCAAAGTGCGCTCTGGTCACTTCAGGGAAGAACTCCTAGAAGCCGCATTCAGCTCTCATGCACAGGTTGGTGCTTGTATACAGACTTAAGCCGTGTTCCCATTGGAGTTTTGTGGGTAACGTACAGCGACTTTTCTGTAGAATGACAAAAGTAAATGTAATGGGAATGTGCGGAAGACTAACGTCCCTGTCAACGTACCGTGGCGGTGATGTAGTGAGTGAGTGAGTATTTAGGGTTTAACGCCGTACCAGCATCAATGGCCATATTCACGGCGGAAACAAATTTCATTCAACAATTTTTTATTTCAGTCAACAATTAATGTGAAGAGGTTACAGTTTTTAGAGGTGGGAGGAAAACCCCAGAAGAATACCCTGGGGAAAAACCCACGGAGTCGGGCAGGGACTGAAAACCCAATCCACATATTGGCCCAGGCCGGATTCGAACCCGGGTCATAGTGGTGGAAGGCGAGGAAAGAACCGCTACACCAACCCGACTCCCCCGGCGGTGATGTAAAACTACCACGCCGAAAGTGGTCACGGAGAGTTGTTGCTCAGCCCCGGTAAGTTATCAGGGATGCTTAAAGTCCGATGGGAACAGCCTCGCCCTGTAGAAGTACCGCGACCACGCATAAACTTTGTATCGAGGTCAAATGTGACCTGTTCCAACGAAACCCGGACAAAGTCGACTTTTTAGTTTTTCAGATTTTGCTTTTTTCAAATTCTTTAGGTTCTCAGCTTTAAATATGTACCCCCACCCTATCTTCCCTGGGGTCTGGATTTAGTGATAAAACCCTGACAACCTAATTATGAGATAAACAGCTTTGAAGTTCAGAAAAGCGTATTATTTCTATACACAAATGTTTCACAAAATTGACAAAAAAACACACTTCTGGTAGACGGATTTTGTTCAAATTTGAGGAGATTGTAGATTAATAGTGAGTGACTTAGGAAAACCTAAAACCTCAAAATGGTAAAATCCATCCAGAAATGACTTCAGGAGTACATTGTGACAAAACACATTGTGCGACTTTGTCCGGGTTTCGTTGGAACAGGTCACAAATGTGACCGTGCACAGCACCCACAATGTGTGACATTCTGCCAGTCTTGCACGGAGAATGAAAAGTTACATGTATGTCACAGACTAAAAGTTCAAGTGGAAACTCACAGTAGAATTACACAAAGGAATGTCGCGCTAAGTTACCCCGAGGCCGCGGTTACTTTTCCTAGCATATTTCTTACACAGATTAATAATAATAAAGGTGCCTACATGTATGTATCCACTTTCTACCCAAGAGATGTTACAAATCTAATCTTTAAATCCCTTTTGTGTTAATAATGTAACAACATCTGCTAAACTTGTTTATTTTTCCGACATATTTTCCGACATTGTTGAAATGTTAGTGAACCGATCTCAAGTCTCGGTTCAACTTTGGTCGAAACAATAACGTCATTTCAGTATAACCGAAGCGCCAAAACGATCTCCAGCCAGAAACATGTTTACAATCAAAACGCTGCTCTGATGCTTCAGGTTATTTGGAAAAAAATGAAGAAAAAAGGTACAAAAATTGTCAGCTAATTTTGTTTTTGTGGGGCTATTTGTTTTTAGGTGTGTGTGTGTGCAACAAACCTGCCCGAATTTTTTTTCCAAATTGAATGCCTGAATTCACATTAAACCAAAATGAACATATTAAAACACATTAAACACATTAAAACATGAGGTTGTCCCTTGAGAGATGAGAGGCAATTTGAGTAAAGTATCTTGCCTAAGGGCACAAGCACACTGAGATACCCATTGGGGTTTGAATGCACACATTGCAAACTGTAATCAGTATATCACACCACTTAATAGTTTTTGGGGTTTTTTCAACATGAAATGGTGTCTTGAATTTCCAACTATAAACTCTTCGGAAGTTTTTATCTTTGATGTTGAGTCTTTGGGTTTTTTCTTTGATAATCTGGTCTGGTACCACAGGTCATCAGGGAGTATTTCCCATCCATTCTCTCCCTCGCCGAGGTCCTGTTGAGATCCCCAGAACCGGCTGTCAGCCTATTTGCTTGCTGCATCTATAGGCAGGCGTTCCTCGCATTTGATATGTACTGTAAACAGGTCAGTTAAAATTGTCATCTCTACACATTCTTCACACATTCCCATGTTTGCATCCTTGTAGAGACATCACTTTGTTCTCGTGTACAAAATGTTCGGACATACACTGGCGTGCAAAAGTATTTACGCACCAGCAGTGGGATTTTCGTTTTGAGATTTCACTCATAAATATCTTAATTGTTAAATAAATTTCCAAACCTGTGTATTGTGTCTTTCTTTTAATCAGTAATATTCATGTTTGCATCGCTAAACAGCCTCTCCTTCCTGGCAAATAAACGCTGCTTTGCGACATCGTTTCGCGACAACGTTAAACCGCCATCTTGAATTGCCTCATTACGTATTCATGAGCTCATGAATATCATTACGTGGGCATTTAAACCAATGGCGAAAAAGTGCGCGCTGTCTTTCGGGCCTTTTAATGAATATTTACGAGGTCAAACATAGCCCCCCAATCACAGTTTGGAAACTAGAACCCCTAGACCTTACAAGGCGTGGCCTAATTTGCATGTGAGTGGTTTCCAGAAATTTCTGTGACGACACAATGCCGCTTCATAAATCAGCGAAACAACAAGCAAAAAGGAATGATCCATGCTTGGCATGGGGGAGGGAATTTCCAACCGTAAAATAGGATAATGCACCGCCGCATCCTGCAAGGATAACACAGGAATATCTGGGCGATCCAATCCCAGACTTTATTCGAGAAATGGGGGGCAGTTGGGACGTCGAGTTGATGGTATGGCCGGCCAAGAGCCCTGACCTGAAACCGCTATAGAATTTGTGGAACGATTTGGAAAGGCAACTGCACCGCGAAATTAGTCCTCGAAACCATAATGAATTGTTCCAAACTCTTTAGTGGATTTGGTATAGCCTGGATCGTCAGATCCTTGCCATCTGTTGGGGTCAATGGGCCGGCGGTGCCAAGCTGTAATCGATGCCCGCCAGGCTTTTACTGGGCATCAACTCCTTAACATTACAGTGTTGGGCCATGGGCGCCGCCATCTTGGATTGTACCGACATTCCCATAGACTTTGTGCACGGAAAAAAAAGTGACGTCAGATTAATCGCCACTGTGGACTCATGAACGCTAATTGAATTAATACAACTTCAATTATTTGGACCGAATAAACCACTCAATACACAGGTATAAATTTTATTCAAACAATTGATTGGTTTATATGACAAAAAACAAGAAATCTAATTTGTAAACAGGTGCGTAAATACTTTTGCACGCCAGTGTATGAGTCGTTCATTCCTGAGCTGTGCTATTCTGAAATAACTCGAAAATTATATAATTATTTTAATGGAGTCTTGATTCACAAGGTATTGTACTTCATTTTGAATAAATGAAATGGAGAAGTAGTTTTAAAACGAGATTGATTTACTGCATTTTCCGCGGAATGAACTACGGAGAAGTATAGGCTCCAGACCAAAATATTCTGTCTATCACGGAAGTGTGTGCACAAGTGCATTAGAATGAATACACATAGTCTGGTGGCATCTCCACTGAGATGGGTTGCCGGACATGTCTCTATCTGAACACACACTGTACACTAGGAGGTTCTGAGACAAACTATACAAACTATAACCTGAAGTAAAATCACCATTTTTTTTAACTGGATGGAATCGCTGTAAGGAATGTCGGGACTACATTTTAAGAGATTTGTAGGCGAAAATGTTTCCGAGGTATTGAAAGTATGTGACCTGGCAGGTGGAAAGTCGCAAAAAATATTTGTTTACATTAGTACATTTCTAGAAAGAAGTCCTAAGCTTTCAAATGATGTATTGTGTGTTGCTGTAGCTTATTCCTAGCCGCTGCTATACTAATTTGAAATAGCTGAAGTCATGGCGCTTACTTGTTTTGAGAAAACGGAGTTCATAGTCTGAATTGTGCCAACTATACTATCACTCGGTGCAATTCAGCCACCCAAAAAAACCACTTTAGAGTTTTAATTGAGCTATAAAATGTTGGATATGATAAAGAAGTTGGTTTTTTGTCAAAACGTTAACTCAAAACCGATCCCCCACTTGAAAAATGGACGTTTTTGGACGTGTGCGACTTTCCTCTCTTGTTGTGGTGCCAGGTCAAATATACATGTGTCTACATCCTTTCGCCATTATATTATAGGTACGGTGGCACTCGGCTAAAGCCGACATGAATATTTTCACAAAACAGTTTTCGCCTTCAAATCTCTTTTAAACGTAGTCCTGACATTCCTTACAGTGCTCAAAATAAAATTTTACTCTCTAAAGTGTAATGTATTGTATGGGCAAAAAAAAAATTGTCATTTTTTATATTGTTTTTATTATTATTTGTTTCTATTTTTTCCAACTATACTTTGGGGACTCGAACCACTGACCGCCTGCTTTCTGGTTTGTCTATAACCAGATTCTTGATCTATTTCCCAGGAAGTGATTGGTTCATTGGTAGCGCACATCGGTAGCGGTTTCCAGGGAGAGATAGAGGCTGGACTCGACGTTCTGCTCAGTCTTGTGGAGCACCATGCAAGCGACGTGGCGCCCTTTGCCATTTTCATAAAGGTACCGACAACCTTTAATCAAAACGCTAATTCAAGGTTGATCCCTACGACACCTAGTAAAACCCTGTCGCAGTTTGTAAAGCCTCAAGGAAAACCTGCACTCTGTTTCCAACTAGAGCTTGAGCCATTTAGATTAATATACATCAAACTTTCAACCTTTAAAAACCGGATTGAGTGACAAGGTTATTAAAGGGAATGTACAACATCTGTAAACATTAACAAACAAAACTACTAAATTATTATGAAACACATCACTGGACTGTTGGTGAATGACAGTCTAAAGCATACAATTATGGCACCTGGTATGTTGTTAGTTTTTGAAAAAGTGGTATTTTTCTACAAATCTCTAACATTAGTAGGCCGACCAGAAACAGTTTTCCGGACAAGTTTAATGTTGAAAAAAGTGCACTTTTCAATAAAATTAAAGGTAGAATATACCATTGGTAATTACTTGAATTTTCATGACTGGGTGGATTTTGGTTTTTTTATATTTTAATAAATATCGTTTAACTGACCTGTCCGAAGTTTTACAATCATAGATGCTGAAAAAAAGCAAGAAAAACGGCGTTCGTTTTCAACCGGCGTCGGGCACTGTTTTTGTTCTCGAGATCATCGTCAGGCAATTGAGAATTTGTTTTTATAAAGTTCATTTTTTTCGAACAATTACAGGATATCTAGCAAAATCATCTTGCTAGATGCCTACAATCATTATTTACTTTCAAATAAGTAAGATATTTCCTAATAATTCAGTAGTAAAAACTTCCAATATCTGCAAATGGTGTATCCTACCTTTTAAGCAAAATCAACTAAACTCCCGACCTTATGGGCACATAAGATATCTTCCCGGATTTTTTTGTACGGCATTTTTGCAGCGGCGTTACAATTATAATGTTGCTTTCCGCGCACGCGCTGCCGTTCAATGCATTACAGCATGCTTACCGTACCAAGCCCGCCAGCCTGAAGCACTCGGTACACGGCTAGCTGCAGCGCGCCTGCATACTGTAGTAAGCTATTACCGTATGCATGGTGCACAGTGATTACAATGAAGGTACATGTACATGTACATGTATGTACATGTATATGGGTGTTTCCATAAATACAGCACTCACTGTGTAACTGACGGTCACCAATTTTCTATGATGTTTTTTGTGCCTTTTTTGATGTAGTTTTCCCTTTTTTTCATAACCATTAGTTTAGCTATGGATCAAAGATTGTTATCATTACCGATTGATGAAGAAAAAAATCTGTGTATTTATTAGAGGAACAAAATAATTGGTTGTGTCCCCGTGTTTTTATCATGTTTTGTGTGACATTTTTCAAGCGATTTTTCATCAAATGCTTTAGTATATTTATATTTTATTTCTTACAGTAATTTTTTCTTTTGATAAATTCAGTCAAACACAAACTCTGATTGTGTACGTTTGTTAAACCAAATATCACCCGAAATTTGTTTTCCCCCGACTTTTATTTATGATGGCACGACGTAATATTTCGTGTCCCCTTTATAACGTATGAAAAGGGAGCTTTCATCGATGTATAATAGTTAGAAATAGAGCAAAGAAGTGCCACTTTTCGTCATATTTTGCAAGAGCATCACATTTAAATACTTTAGAACATAAAGAATGTGGAAATCATGAACAGAATACCAAAATTACGCTGGTTAGTTATCAATGTCGCATCTTTGCGTCCCACTCGATATCTTACGTCGTGTGTTGAAATCAGTGCTTGACTGGCACCGTCTGCGCAGATGCGAACAAAACAGGCCTGGGTTATAGACGTCACGGATGTATACAACGTGCTCTGCAGCGTTGTCAGGCCACCATTTTTTTATTTCGCGCGGGAGAGGTTGTGAAAAGATCGCGTCCTTTTGCTAACGTCGGGACGGATTTCGGTCTTTTTAACGTCGTGCCACTTATTCTGCGACGCAATCAAAGGTAAGCCGATACTTTGTTGTCCTATTTTACTCTCATATTGTACCTTTTGATGTATGCTTACGATACAAAATATTAAAAATCACAAGCAATTAGGTTCAATGCCTAACTTGTGCAATTTGTAAGTGTGCACGTGTCACAAAGGGAAACGAAAATTATAGTGTCCCATATTACGTGGTGTATCAAATGAAACGCCAAGCTGTTATGTGGTAGATTTAGTATGCGTGATAATTGCTAAATACCGCCGGAAAGTACTTGTTATTAGTGGGATTATTTTTTAAATATTCATTATTCTTCAGACATGTCTTCCTTTTCATTTTAATCCGGCTTTTCCAACTCTATTTTCACTACGTAATGTGTTTTAACAGGGAAACAAAATTGTTGGTGTCCCGTATACGTCGTGTTTTTGTGGCTTGAATGTTTGCGTTTACTCCGTGATTTTTTCAATTGGACCATTTATACATAACGGAAGATACTTGCACTGTATTTTGGTATCTAATATAAGCCATTATTGGAAACTATGAAATGCTTTGATGAAATTGAATGTGAATATAAAATTGAGTTAGCAATCAAATGTTTTGTGCTATATAAGTTTATAACAATATGTAATTTCCGTAATGTAACAGTTTTTAGTTGAGGTAGATGTCACACAAAAATCCTGACATTGTCCAAAATTATGCTGCACCCTCCCTGGCTGCATGGTCTGGTCTTAGTTCAGAAAAACGTATTGTAACATTTTTCATTCGGACATTTTTGTTTACATGTATATAAATTGTCGTGCGACTGTTTTTAGCCAACAAAAAACGTAAATTAAATGGTACCAGAGTTAGGGATGTGATTCCTCCGTTTAAAACCTGAAATCTGTTTGCCCTTCCCCCCAAAAATCAGGTTTTTTTGCCCCCCCCGAAAAAAAAAAAAAAAAAAAAAAAATTAATTTTAAAGAAAAACTTAAATCAAATTCATAACAAAATAAACATAAAACCATAAATGTATTTATTTTCATAACACTTGTGTGGAAACATAGTTTTACATTGAAAATTTTATTTTTTTATATAAACAATCTCAAGTCTCAAGGGAAGCTTTCGTGACTTTTTCCTCTTCTTTTTCTTCGAAATTAAATTGTTAAGTGTATTTTTATAAAGTCAAAAGTAAAGTATGGCTATATTTTGCTCATATACCTCATGCAGGGACATCGGAGCATATTTTAGTGACCTCGCAGTCTGTAAGCGCCCCCTTTAAAAACTGTCTGCAATAACAAGCAGTGATCACTGAAATATTCCAAAAGTAATTAAACAGAGTCTTAAACATGTCAACACTTATTCTTTCTTTCTGTTTTTGTACACTAAGGAAATGGCTCCTTCAAAGAACACTAGAAAGAGAACCCCTTCCAAGAAACATCCGTTTCGTCTACGTATACGCCCACTGACTCTGGATGACATCAACGACACTGCTGCTAGTAGTAGTAGCTATGAAGAAACACACACACCTAAATCAAACTCGAAAGAGAAAAACACAAAGAGTAAATCACAAACATGGAGAGATGGACTGAAAGAAAAATCTGCAAGCAAATATATCGAAGTACAAGAATCAGGAAAAAGGTACAGTCGAGTGTACAGATTGAACATGTCTTTGGCAGAGAGAACATTAAGAAAAAGAAATATAAGTCAGAGAGAAAGAGAGGAGGCAGAACTGTGGTTAGAAAGGAAAACACAGTATACTGAGAAGAGCAAACTGCGGCAAAGAAAGTACCAGGCAAAGAAGAAGGTGGAAAAGACAAGCCCCAAAAGCCCCTGACCAGACAGAAAGCAGACAAGCAAAGAGAGAAAGAAAAAGTGAAGAAACAGAATCAGCGTGCAAGTTATTCAGCAGAGAAGCGTGATGAAATCAATGCGAGGCGGCGTCAGAAGTACACAGACAAAAGAGACGGGGAAAGAAATGCCATATATGAAGAACAACAAAGAAAACTACGAGAAGAAAAGCAAAAACTGAGGGAAATGGAAGAAAGCCTGAAAGAGCGAGAAGAAGCATTGCAGATGCAGCAAGAAGAATTACAAAACAGAAATGGAAGGTTACCAAATGAAATGAATATCGATATGCGTTCAGATGCAGCAAAGCGACAGAGCTTACACCGTGCTAGATCCAGTTTGCCACGTCAGAAAAGATCTCATTTAGCTGGTACCCTTAAAGATGTTGTTGTCATGGCTTCCCCACGCACTTCCAGAGCGTTACAGATGGCAGGAGTCACTGTAAGCAAATGTAAGCGGAGTCTAACGCTTGATGAAGCTTTAACAAAGGAAGTTGGATGAGCACTGACTGACGAGGTAGTTGATGAGCCAGTTGATGAAGCCACGACTGAGGAAGGAAGCGTTGAAAGACAAGATATGCTGAACACAGAGTCTGAAGGGGGTGTTGAGCAGCTAGACGAGGAAAGACAAGGTGTTGAGCCTATTGAACAAGACCATCCAAACAACGACCCTTTGATAGACATGGATTGCTCTTCGTCGTCGTCTTCAAAAAAACAGACAAGAAAACTTCTGGCGTCGACTTTGGCTTTGATGAAAAAATATAAGCTGCAACGTAAGGCTTGCAGACGCTTCAAAATCAGCCGAAATCTGCTAAAAACCAACAAGAAACAGCAAGGAAGAAAGAAAGTCAGCCTCAGTACCGTGAAGGAAGTCAAAAACTTCTATGAAGTAAATGCAACGCAGCTGCCTGATAAAAAATTTGTCAGCAAAAAAACAGGAAAAGCACGACATGTCATGGACCGGTCAATCGCCATACTTCACGCTCAGTATAACAAGGCACATCCAGACAAACCAGTATCGGCATCGATGTTTTACTCACTCCGTCCAAAACACGTCCACACAAAACAGCAAGCCAAATATTACGGTTGCTTGTGCGAGTACTGTGAGAACCTGGAATTGAAATTGAAAGTTCTCGCACCTCGTACATTATTCAAGGAATGCTGCAAGAATTTGTATGCGTTCACAAAATTCACACTGTGCCCCAAACCAGAAGATGTTGAGTTCCATAACATGAAATGCATCAGCAGAAAATGCAGCGAATGTGGAGTTCAGAAACTCGACCAATTGTGTGACGAGGACTGTAACGATAACATTGAATGGCAGCGATGGGAGATGATAGAGTCTACTATTCAGAAAAAGAAAACAAAAACGACATCGATCATCAAGAAAAGATCTATCATCACCAAGACAGGCACAATTGATGAATTTATCAAAGAGCTTACAACCGAAGCATCGCCACATGCCTTGCACATGTTCAACAAAGACTGGCAGCAGAAACAGTATAAAGAACTCAAAAACAAACTGGAACCAGGTTCCGTCATCAGCATCATGGACTTCTCCGAGAACTACAAATGCTCATTTCAACGAGAAGTCCAAAGCGCGTACTACTCCCAAGATTCGGCCACGCTTCATCCCATTGTTAACTACTACAATTGTCCAACATGCAACAACCTCGTGCAAGAGTCATGCATAATGATTTCTAATGACCTGATTCATGACTACCACTTAGTTCACTCATTCCAGGAAACTAACACAAACCATCTGAAACAAGCACGTAAAATCGACATCGACACAATGTACAGATTCTCCGACGGCTGTAGCAGCCAATACAAGTCAAAAGGGCCCATATCAGATATCAGCTACGCTGTCGAAGACTTCGGTCACAAGATTTCCCACAACTACTACGGAACAAGGCATGGAAAAGGCGCTAGTGATGGGGAAGGTGCAGTGATCAAGTCACAAGCGTCGAGAGCAGTCTTGAGCGGAACAGCTATAATAGCCAATCCTAAAGACTTATATGACTTTGCCAAAAACCAACTCACCAAAGATCCACAACCAGGCCATTGTTGTGAAGCCTTCCTCAGAACAATGTTCTATACTCCCATGGAAGAAGTCGACAGAGACCGGAACAGGTGTGTCAAGACTGTGAAAGGAACCATGAAACTTCATTCAGTTAGAACCGTGGCAAGTGGGAAGGTAGAGACTAGAAACCTGACGTGTGTGTGTGACTCGTGTCTGCAAGGAGATGGAGATTGCAGCAACTCTCTGTATGTGCAAAGTTGGAAGCAGGTCAACCTTGGTATCAATGATGGCAAACCTAGTACACGTAAGTGTGCAGCTTTTTCAATTTATTATACACTTCAACATTTAAATAATGAATGTCTTGTAGACAACATTTTAAATTCAGAGCAAAAATGGTTCAAATTGAACTTGACAAAACTATAAGTGTAAGTAATGTTCACAACACCATTTTAAAAGCAAAGACTGATGAAACAAATGGCGGAAACCTGATAGTACAACGTCAGTTTAAATACTTGACATTGCTTTTGTAAGTAAGTGATAACACAACTCAAACCTGCTGCCCATCTGTGGTAAGATGTTCAAGTACCCTTTTATTCTCTTTGCAGATGGACCAATATTAGATGATGACAATCAGAGCCTGCATGAACAAGACACCGGCCACCTTGAAGACAACGATGAAGACCAACCAAAGGAAGACGCTACCCAACAAGATGATGACATCCTTGATAAATCAGACAGCAATGGACACACTAATACAAGGTGAGCCAGTTCGATAAGTTCTAGATGATGAACATGCACATACACAGGGAACTACTCTGGCAATTCAATTGAAATAGAAATTGCAGACAAAGTTAATGACATAATGTAGATCCCCAGTGCAGTATTCACTTACCTCTGAAGATAATCTGAAGGTGACTATTGGAAACGTCGTCTTGGTGGAAGAGCAGCTTTACTTCCGTGCTTCAATTTACATGAACGATATATCTTTAATAAACATATTTCTATTGAGGTCTCTGACTACCTTCTGGACCTTTATGGAATAAATTTATAGTATGCTCAGTCAACACTCCCCTTACCTCGGTGCATGTTGTGAATGGTATTAACTCTGTAGGAATGTTAGTACTTTACTGCCGAGCTGGATTATGTAACTCTTATTGTGTTATTTTGTCTTAATTTATTCCCTTTGCAGATTGACAAATGGATCATTTGTTGCTGTTCGATTTGAAAGCAGGCAGAAGAAAATCCTCTATATGGCAATGGTAAGTAAATGATTATGCTGATCTGTAATTACCAAATTATCGAACACAACAGCATCCACCAAGATAATTCATATCCGTGTGCACATACGACTTATCCTACAAGTTAGGCCTACACCCCTTAGAAAGAGGGTGTTTGGTTTTATCAAGTGAGACAAAACTTGGCTATAAGATTTAAATTCAAGTCAAAATGATACATTAAAGACTGGCACCCTGGTATTCTCCGTTGCAATATATTAGCCACTATTAATGTGCTATTTTTCCCTTTGTCTATTTAGGTCACTGATACAGCAGCAACAGGTGTAACACTCAAATTCATGAAGCGCAACACGGACGGTTACTATTCCTACACTGATGAGAAACTGCACATCCACCCCCTTCAAGATATTGCAGCATCAGTAACTGCACCGTCACTGACCACCCTGAAACGAGCATTTGTTTATGAATTTAATGACAAAGAGATAAACGATATTGCTGCAAAAGAACATGCAGTTTTAAACTAACTTTAAATCTAAACGATTTGAACATCAAACAAATCTGTTGGTGGATGTAAAATATCTTTCCAACAAAACAATAACAAGTAAAGAAAACAATATGAACTACACAAAAGCAATACTCAATAGTTGGCAAGCAATTGACGTTTAAACATGCGTTTAAATGTAATGTTCAATATTTTGCAAATCAAAATGGAGTTTGTTCCATTCTACAAATCCCTGATATTTGATTGAGTGCTGTAAAAATGATGAGTTAAATTTTGATAAATAACAATTTTAACTGGTTTTATTGTATGTCATTCTATAAGCAAGTACGTTGCAGAATATGTGAACATGAAATGAGAACTTGTAAAATACAAATGTAGTAACATGTAGTTAGTACATGCAGCAATAACAAGGTAACAACGATGATAAACAACTCCCTGATATTTGATTGAGCGCTGTAAAAATGATGAGTTAAATTTGGATAAATAACAATTTTAACTGGTTTTATTGTATGTCATTCTATAAGCAAGTACGTTGTAGAATATGTGAACATGAAATGAGAACTAGGGAAAACTTGTAAAATAGTTAGTTAGTACATGCAGCAATAACAAGGTAAACGTGATGATAAACTTGCAGGGGTAGCACTATAATAAGAACACATTTAAATGCTTGTGCTAAAAATCATATCACCAGACAGTGGAAGATGTTATTCTACCCACCCATGTTCTCCCACTGTATTGTCACCCCAAACTTTAAATTATAACGCTACCCCTTAACTTCAACAATTAATATAATAAGTAATTAAAAATGACAACTGAACAATTTGTCCAAAAGTTTGATATAGTGTAACTTTGCTAACACAAAGTCGCATGTATACTGTTACCAAGTCATATTTTAATAGTAGAATATAACAAGAAAAGAGTTTGCGTTTACAAAGTTCCACTGTACCGTATTTGATTGTCTTTCATTATCCACTGCAATCTTCTGGAAGTGTGAACATATCTGGGAAAATAAAACTAAAACAAGTTCTCAATACATGTAGCTTTGTGTATTATTACCTAATTATTTGTATTTAAACGCTATAAAGTTCCCTATGTATGGGGACACCAAAATGTTGGTGTCCTTATTACATAAGAAACCATTTTGGCATAGGGCACCATTGTGTACATATTAGCAAGTGAATAGTTTTTGGTTCACTTTAGACGTGCTCTTAAAACCCTTACTGCAATAAAAGCACGGTCAACAAAACAATTTCATACCATTTCAAGATTTTAATGGCAACATTTCACGGTAATTGCAGATTCTTTAAGTTTAATATGCGTATGGAAAAGACTTAAAACAAAATTTCATATAGGAAATGGATAAATTGTGATTTTGAGTACTGTACATAACAAGTTTAGGGGGTAACAGATACTAGTTAAAGAGTTTCAGGATGTTAAATGTGACCATTTGAACCATAGATCTGACTACCACTGTTGGTTTCATATGTAAGAGGGACACCAACTTGTTGGTGTCCCTCTTACATATGAAACCGTAAAGCACACGAGGCAAGATTGTCCATTTCCATGAAAGAGATGTATAGGAAATTCATTTATATGGAAAATGGCACCTTCTAATGCATTTAAATGAAATTTTACAATACTACACATGAGTTGATGGTTCTATATGTAAAAAGTGTGAATGAATGAAATGAATGACCTCAATTTTCCGTAATACCTCAAGACCATGCATTTTCTAACATGGATTGTTTTTATTGGCATCCTAAACCATTGTTAAAATAGTCCCTAAAGTTCATGAATCCTCTTTGATAGAAAATATATAAGCTCACTTGGGAATTGGTTTGGTGTCCCCTCTTACATATGAAACCGTTGTTGTTCATGTTACCCTCCCTGATCAGGAAGTGGAAAATGCAATTTCAAATAATGTTTTCTTCTACAATTTAATCAAATATACATATTAGGCTTTCAAATTAACCTTAGTTTAATATGATTCCATGACTTTGACAATTTACCACCTGTGTCACAAGTTGGTACCCTAATTTATGGAAACACCCACATGTAATACACGCAAGTCACAAGACCGGTGGAAACACCATTTCGCAACTTGACTTTACGTCTATTTGTTGCTGCGCTGTATACCATGGAGCTATGGTGATACATTGTCATATGAAAATCCGACTCCTGTAAAAAATCGGACTCCTTTTCCCTATTGGTTAATCCCTCTCATGTGACCAGTCGCTGTCCTAATTGTCATACGTACGCAATTGTTTGGGTTTTTTGGTTTTGTGTGTGTATTTGGTCGTGTGTTAATTTGCGTTGTTTTGCAGCAACATGACGGAGACTACCGTGAAAGCAAATTACTTACACAATTTACTTTACAATTCCTCCCTGACAACAGGATTTAAAAGTTGGCATCTCTGGAAACCTTGTTCTCTTCTTTGCGATGTGTGAATTCATTGATTGGTTTGTCCTCAGGGCGTGCTGGACTACATAGGCAACCTGTCTCTACCACAGATTCGTAAACTCTTCTCTATACTCTGCGTCCTCGCATTCAGAAACACACAGGAATGTGCCAACATACAGGTCAGTGGTATTAACGCTGCGATGGACAGCCGCAATAATTTCACACCAACGCGCCAAAGCATTGACAAATTCATCAGTGGGTGTGTATAGCGTGAGATAGCGTGTATAGCCGCCCTACCAGGGTTCTAGCCACGGTGGACGGCGCCGGGCAGTACCGCCCGGCACTGCAAATTTTCGCCCGGCACTTGGGTTCAAATTGGCTGTGCCGCCCGGCACATTTAAAAAAAAAAAATTTAAATCAAATTATGGGCACAAAGGAAAGAGAGGAGATACAAAGCTAGACTTTCACAGAATTATGCAAAAATGAACTGGACCCCCCGGTCGTGAGGCGCGAGAGCTCCGCTCGCTGCGCTTGCAACGCTTCGCAATCTGATAATTTACCCGGCACTAAAAAGGTCATAGCTAGAACCCTGCGCACTATACATATGGGTGGCATGGGTGGCTTGTGTGTAAAGCGCTTGTCTCTCACCAATGTGGCCCGGGTTCGATTCCCGGCCCGGACCATATGTGAGTAGAGTTGTGCGTTGGTTCTCTCCTGTGCCACGAGGGTTTTTTCCAGGTCATCCGGTTTTCCTCCCTCCTGAAAAATCAAACACTTTCGATCTCACGCTGTGCTCCGTAGTCATATATGAGTCGATGTGGTCGGCTGCCATAGGTGCCTTTACGTGCCAGCGACTCGACCACGTTGTAGCCGCGTCCTTCGCAATTCAGCACACCAGCTGCGAGTAAGGATGATTAGCCTCCCAAATTATTATTATATTATTATTATTCAGTATTACAGCTCCCCGGATGAACACAGTACTATCACACACTGTCCAACAACATTTGTGACCTGTTCCAACGAAAACCGGCCAAAGTCGACAATGTGTTTTATTACAATGTACTCGTTAAGTCATTTCGGAATAGATTTTACCATTTCAGAGTAGATTTTACCATTTCAAAGGTTTTGGGTTTTTCTGAATCACAAACTATTGATCTACAATCTCCACAAATTTGAAGTGTGATTTTTGGTTGAGAAATGCCTGTTTTCTCATAATCTCTGTATTAAGACTCCAGACTAAAAAATAAAAATAAAAACAAAATTGAGTATCAAACCTCCAATTGTTATATACCATTGGAAAGCTCTGTTTCCACAGAATTTAGAAATACCCATATCTTAATTTTTGATTTTGCCGACTTTACGCTCATTTTGTGATGACAGGTCACATTTATTTTAGGTTGGTTTCAAATATTTGGTTTTCAAAATCTAAATTGAGTAGTGAGATTTTAACCGAACAAACAATTTTTTTTTTAAATCCCACCATTTATTACTTGTAATAAAATACTTGTAATAAGTGCTACTTTACTTTCTGAATGACAGGATGAGTTGCATATCGTCATCAGAAAACAGCTGTCCAGTAACAGCGCCAAGTACAAGCGAATCGGCGTGATTGGCGCCCTGATGATTGTACGCAACATGGCGTTCCGTCATCAGGGGAAGGGAAGGGAGCTGTCTGAAGAGTCGTACATGACTGTAAGTAGATCTCCTATGTCGTACATTGAGAGTCGGGTTTGGCAGAGCGGTTTTCTCCTCGCCTTCCACTAGGGCTGCAACGGTTACACAGTTACACGGTTAACCGACCGTTCAAACGGTTAACCGACCGTTCAAACGGTTACACGGTTACATTTTTTTGGTTCGGTTAACCTTTTTTTTTTTTTTTTTTTGGCATAAAGGTGGTTTTGGTACCAAATGAAAGCTGAAGGTCTGTACTAAATAGAAATAACAATATCTCACTCATCAAAAATAACCACTTATGTCTGGTTTTGTGGGAGCAGGTCAAATGTGACCTGTTATCACAAAATGAGCGTAAAGTCGGCAAAATCAAAAATTGAGATATGGGTATTTCTAAATTCTGTGGAAACGGAGCTTTCCAATGGTATATAACACTTAGAGGTTTGATACTCAATATTTTTTGTATTTTTCTTTTTTAGTCTGGAGTCTTAATACAGAGATTATGAGAAAACGGGCATTTCTTGCGAGAAATTGTGTGAAAGGCATAGAAAGGCTGTACTGGAAATCACTCCGTGCGACTTTACGCTCATTTTGTGATGACAGGTCACATATGTGACCCGCTCCTACGAAACCCGACATAAGTCGCACAGGCTATTTCGAGATACAGCTTGTCAAAGTTGTAATGGGGTGAACAAATTGGCGGACATCGATTTTAGTTGTACGTTATTTTTAGATTTGTTAATATGTATACTTTAATTTAACCCTCAGTTAAACAAAATCCACTTTATTGATGATACAGTACACAAATCATGCATTTATTGAGGCAAACTGTGCCCTAAAAGTGGTAATTTATCTCACAAATACATCAAAGTTAAATTCTCATAAAATTAGAAGTGGTATGTATGGTATAAAAGTGGTTTTGGTACCAAATGAAAGCTTATTATGTGTACTAAATGAAAATAACAATATCTCACTTCACAAAAAAAACACTTACATGTATGTCTGGTTTTGTGGGAGCAGGTCACATAATGTGGATTGTTTTTTCAGTCTCTGCCTGATTCCGTGAGTTTTCTCTCAAAAATATTCATTAGTTTTTGTTTCTCCCAACTGTAATTTCTTCTCATTGTTTTCTCTTCTGGTTTCACAGTTGAGTAAAAACAGGTTACCAGCCTAAACAACCTGTGCTTTTCATGCTAAGCAAACAACCAGATCAATATCCGTCACAAACAATATAATTATCAGTACATCAACTGAAAATTTGGTTTGTAACTGTGTTTTTTTGCCAAGGAGGAATGTTCTTGCTCAGCAAATGTGTGTGCTTAAAGGGGCATCAAGGCCCTGAAATCCCCGAAAATGTCATGTTTTATTGTTTACTTATACCTAACATCAGGAGCCAATTTTATACAGCTGCTTAACCAGTTCGCATCGGATGACGTGTAAAAATGCAAACATTTCCCCAAATTCAAAACGGATGACGCATAAACACGCCAAGTTCAAGTTCGGAAATGTCTGTCAGCAGCGAGCAAGGCCGGAAATGCGTGGGTGTGCTTCCCGGCACTCTCAGCCTGAACCTCAGCACAAAAACCCTTGCTTGGTAAATCAAGTTAGGGGCCAAAATTCCATGTGATCGTTATACTAAGCTAACAATAGCTAAATACCAATCACAAATAATATACATCACATGGAGTTGTGGCTGGTAAGCTGGTTTTACTAAGCAAGATTGTTTTGTGCTTACATGTAAGTAATTTGTATGCTTAAGCAGCTCTATGAAATTGGCTCCTGGTAGAAAGGAAACCAACCTAATGTTTAATACCGTTCCCGATACAAGACGTATAAACCCCGGTTGTTTACATCGGACACGGCGGAGTACTCATATCCTGTTGTTTTCATTCAATGTACGATACACGATGGGTATGTCCATAAATTACACACAGCACCAATGCACAAAATGTGGTTTCTTACACGTCCACAAAAGGCAAAACACGTTTCGGCTGGAATCAGACTACACCCAAACAGCTCAAGTATTTTGGGGTCGAAAAAGTGACCCCCGAAACTCGTTCTACACAAGAATATACACAAAAATGCTTAGTTTATAAAGGATGCTTGTGTGGATGTTTCTATGCTCTTTCCGATTATAACATCAACCTGTTTTGTAGCCAATTGGGTGCCTTCAGGACATAGTGTACCTTTAAAGGGATTGTATACGTTTGGTAATTACTCTAAAAATAATGGCAATAAAAACTTACTTGGTAAGAAGTACAGCAGCTTTAGATAGTATAATGCATTTTTAGAAACTTTTCACTTCGAAGTACTGCGGTTATGGAAAAAGATATCACTTTTGATCCCCAGAAATTGGAATCTGAGAAGCGTTACTGCAGTGACGTTTCTCAGATTGTGTATTCCAATGCAGATTATTCTTCCTGTTTGGACATAACCGCTCCAGATTTTCGGCAATATGTGACCTGTCATCACAAAATGAGCGTAAAGTCGGCAAAATCAAAAATTGACATGGGTATTTCTAAATTCTGTGGAAACAGAGCTTTCTAATGGTATATAACACTTGGAGGTTTGATACTCAATATTTTTTTATTTCTATTTTTTAGTCTGGAGTCTTAATACAGAGATTATGAGAAAACGGGCATTTCTTGCGAGAAATTGTGTGAAGGGCATAGAAAGGCATAGTCAAAATTGTCTCAAAAACTAATTTTGTTTTTATTTGTTGGGGATTTAGTCTTTAAATAAAACATATAATCTCAAAATCAACCACCCCTTCAAATTTTGACTTTGATTGGCCGTCCTGGGAAATCACTCTGTGCGACTTTACGCTCATTTTGTGATGACAGGTCACATATCTCAAAATCGCTACCACCTTTTGAAATGAAATTTTTACAGGTTATTTTTATGATATATATCTATAACTCTATAGGATTGAAACAAACAGTGGGTTCCAATTACCAAACGTATACGATCCCTTTAAGTTAGCAACACCATGAAATTGGCACCTGGTCATCAATCTGCCAAAAATATTTTCCATCAATTTTAACCTTCTACATGTATTTACTGTAGATCGTGTCACTTGTGAAGCAAGTCAGAAGCAGCAGTAACCCAATGCCCGAGGCTTCGGCGCTGTTCTTTGATGAATTGGCCAACATTATGGAGCAACGACAACTGGACCCCAGAGTAGAAGTAGGCTCGCATTTTGTATTCGCTTTATTCCTTCCTTTTGTTTACACTCCAATGCACTTCAAAAGTCACCTTTGGAAAAAGCCTTATGTTTTTTTGTATACATGTATAGCACTCCAAATCACTCCAAGGAATGCCATATCCCTCCTACATGTATATATATAGGGCAGTTGCCATAGAATTGTCTGACCTTTCAAAACCTTTTAAGTTTCCTGGACTGAAAGGTTTTGAAAGGTGAGAAAACTGTCTGACAAATTAGGGACCTATATGAAAGATTTTGAGAGGTAAAACAACTTTCTGATCAAACTGGTGTGAACAAAAAATACTTTTCAAAAGGTTTTCGAAAGGTGTAGTAGTGCAGTAGCAACAAATTCTGGAGCATTTTGAAAGGTTCATACTTATTTACAGCCATTTTGTCAAGTAAGCAAATTTTGAAAGGTTTTGAAAGGTAAAACCATAAGAGGGATATTACACTAAGGTCAACTGGGTCATGCTTTAAGGCCACGGTATATTACACTGTGTAAGCAAATCCATACAGTGCGTATACCCATTTAAAAACTTCACAAGTGCTCTTCATTGTACATGTAAATCCTCCAACGCAGTGCAGCTAGAGTGATTTGGTGCCATACAAGTGTCCTCATAGAGGGAGGGTTAAATATTGCAGGCATTCAAGTATTCCTACTTTTCACTATTTCTTCCTTGGTTCCTTTTTTGTTTTGTCATCAATCCTCAATCATAATAATAATAATCATCGTGCTTATATAGCGCTTTACATCGTATCAACGATCTTAAAGTGCTTTACAATTATTACCCCGTTCATCAGGCCCTGGACCACGCGGCAGCCGTTTATAGGCGCTTAATCGGCCTCGACCTTTACAGGTACCCATTTATACTTCTGGGTGGAAAGAGGCAATTATAGTTAAGTGTCTTGCCCAAGGGCACAAACACCATGTTTCTGGTCGGGTTCAAACCCAAGCACCGTCGTACATGAGTTGAACCCCGTAACCACTGGGCCATGACATTCTATCATGGCCTGTCCTGTCGTGAACGACGATGTAGATGGTGACTCTCACAGTCTACTATGTACATCTGGGCTGAGGTAGAGCAGCCCTGTTATATGGCAGAACGCCAACTCTTATTTGACTCGGTTTGACTGCAATCACTGCATCTATGGTGATGTTGTATCAAGCTCAGGCAGGCTGGGAAGTTATGGCACTGAGGCTAATGCATCACTGCTTATTTCAACGTCGCTGGCATAGAGAAAACTATAATGCTCTGTATTAATCAGGGTTTTTCCAGAAGCTGACAGCAGCGGGGCACTCTTCTTTGGAGTAGGACCAATGGCCGGCTTTTTGATACCGCTGTACAGGCCTGGAAGAGCCCCAGAATCAAAGAGCGAACATTCCAGCAAGCTAACACAAAAGAGGCAGTAGCAGGATGACAACTCGGACGCGCTTGCCTGGAAGGCAATCATTGCCAGGCAACAGAAGTTCCCGAATGGGATGACCCCCGATTTGCCAGTATCTTACTCTGATTTATGCGTACAATCATGACTGTGGGGCTCATTGACTATAAATGTTTTACACGATGCCATATGTAAATAACATAATGAAGAACTGTGGGCTCGGAGTACTGTAATTGTACTTCCAAGAGCTTGGACACAGACAGAGAACAAGTGTGAGTACAGAACATGCCAAATGAGCTTATTATGCTGTGGACAGGGGCGAATATCAACAAAAATTACTCTTGAAAAGTCCTACTTCTGTCCTGATTTTTTATTGATTATACTTTTCTCCTACTTTTGTCATCTGGGTCTGCTTGAAGGACTGATATTGGTCTGTCATTTGAAACAAGTTAACACTGGTACTGTAGTTGACTGGTTGTAGGCTGGTGCAGTGAACCGGGCAGTACTATTGTATAGGATTCCCCTGTAATTACAGCCAATGAAGCGGCCAAAGCCAGCCCATTGTGTAGACAAGTTGCATGAGAAGATTTCCAGTGAATATCCTATGCAACGTATTCAAAACTCTGCTGCCCGCTTAGTCTCTCTGTCTAAGAAACTCAATCACATCACCCCGATACTCAGAGACCTTCATTGGCTCCCAATCCAGCAGCGAATACAATACAAAACAATCTTACTTACGTTCAAGGCCTTGAATGGAAAAGCACCCAGTTAAATCTCCGAGCTTCTTTGTACATACATTCCGTCAAGATCTTTGCAGTCATCTTCTCAAGGCCTCCTTACAACAACTACTGCCAGGACCAAGTCATACAGCTCCAGGGCGTTTTCTCATGTAGCACCCGAGATGTGGAATGCCCTACATGTACCATCCTCACTTCGGGCTGTAGACACTCTCGACCGGTTCAAAACCAGCCTAAAATCCCACCTATTTGTACTAGCCTATTCACATACATGTACATTGTAGATTATTTTGTTATCAGTCACCTTGTAACTGTGTATTTTGTGTAACTTTGTAAAAACAAATGTGTAAAGCGCATTGAGTTATCTTTCGGTTATGTTTTGCAATCAATAAGAATGATCTATTATTATTATTATTATTATTATGTACGGATGACGCTACACTTTGTTTACATGTGCGCTTTTCTATGGGGATACGAAACATCGTCCTGAACTGTCTCTAATAAGAAAACGTACGTGTAAACAAAGTTTGAAGTCATCGATATAGAGGCTTATTATATGGGCTTGTCTTGTCTTGTCTTGTTGAAAATGTCCAAATGTACAACATTTACCCGTATTAAACACATTTTGTAATTATTTTCTTCCCACCAGGAATTTGTAGCCAACAGCATTCAAGACGACTTTCAAGATGACTTTGTCGTCGACGTCGAAGCGGATCAAGTCTCGGGGTAATTACTTTTTGAGGATAAATTGTGAATCGAAATCAGGAATAAGTCTCGAAATGACTTTTTGAGATATGCACATGGTGAGAAAGGGAATTTTATAAGCTTTCTAATGATACCCATCACAAGTGTGTATCTTCTTTGGTTAACGAGTTATGGTCTGATGAAGATGACAGGTGTATATTTATTTGCCCAATCCACATTCCGAGAAAAACAGCTTTGAAATAAACAAAATTGACCACAATTATACGGAGAGCGCACACAAATCCTCTTCATTTTCATC
This sequence comes from Crossaster papposus, assembly GCA_037893245.1. Classification (NCBI taxonomy): domain Eukaryota; kingdom Metazoa; phylum Echinodermata; class Asteroidea; order Velatida; family Solasteridae; genus Crossaster; species Crossaster papposus. The sequence goes on along the minus strand of JBAIAA010000290.1, from coordinate 305,706 downwards.
TGTATTGATCGTTTTTACATACAAGACTTTAATGACAATAATCTGTGATAACTACACTTCCTAAAAATACAATGTTCAGAAAAACGACTTGGTCACGATTTTCACCCATGCGTTCACTTCAACGACCGATTGCGTAAAACGGCCCCAACGACTTATTCCTGATTACGATGGAGCAGGTCACAATTTCACTGACGGAGTGAAAAAGAAACATTTGTAACACGTTACACTGCTTTGTATATTATACATGTATGTAAAGTGGAACTGTGTTGGGGTTTAAATTTGTTCAGACTGGTAGGGGTCATTCCGTGTCAAATCTTTACACAAAAATAAAAAATTACACACCACCATCTTCAAATTAGTTCATATTTCCTTTATATGGTTATTTTGCATAACAACAAAATTCACATTTTAGTGCCATCGACTAGCTGTTTTCGTGCTACCGCCTGCTATTTTTTGTTTGGTTTTGACTAAAATGAGTGTGGCCAACGATATTCGAAAGACCATACCTCCCTAACCTGTGGACCGAAAATTAGAGCAAAGGTAAATGGTGTTTACCACCAAGGTCTTTAGTCTGTCAATGAGAAAGTACTTAACACGGAAAGAGAATAAAGTATTTCTTTTGGCATCTTTCTCCTTAATAGCGACTACGGCTTGCCCATGAGTGAAGTGTACGGTCTAGAGGCAGAGGAGTCACAAGGGGGCGTGGCTATCAACCTGCTGCCCCTCGTCAGTAAGGCAGAGAGAGCCCAGCTGAACCTTGGCTCCTTGTCAAACGAGGAATCGGAAACCGACAGGTGAGTTGCGAGGCTGGCACCAGTTTCAGACTTACAATTTAAAGTCAAACTAAACCGAACTATTTCAAAGATTTTAAGTAATAGTGCCAGGGTTTCCACCGCATCCTGAAAATCAAAGTAAACCTGGAAAATGAGTTTTGCTTTTTTCATTTGGGAATTGGAGAAAAATGCCTTAAATCAGAGAAATGTCAGGGAATTTGATTGGCCCAAAAGAGAGTGGTCAATTATATTTTGTGTCATGGCCAAACAGCGTATCCACTGGATGATTGGCTATGGTGACTTTTTAGTGTTGAAAACCCTAAACATTGAAGACGTGTCAAACTGGAAAAATGTTGTTTTCATGAAATAGTGGGAACCCTGAAGTGCTTGAAAATACAAAATGGAACAGGTTTGATCATCACCTAAAATTGCAAAGCTTTTAAAAAAAACAAAGTCCAGAAATGAAGTCCGTATTTGAAGCAGTGGTTTTCTTTATGTACTGTTCTAGTAACATGATATAAAGTTTCATTGCCATACCTTGCACTAAAGTTATCATTGTTGAGAACTTTGTTCTGCCATGTATTAAACGTGTGCTCAATTGAATACTATAACTTTAAACCCAAGTGTTTTCTTTTTTTTCTTTGTAATGTGTCGTTACTCAACATGTCGTAACTTTTGAACCGAAAGTCGTATCAACAAGGGTTTGATACGAAATAATGATCCAAAAAAGACAAAGACAAAGGAATGCCTTTTACAAATTCTGGACAGGGTGTTTTTTAAAACAGTTCCTTGAAGAAAAAAATTCGGAAGAAGAGAAAAAGAAAAAAGAAAAAAATGAAAGTGAATTTTGTGTGGTAAAATTCGGTTTGCACCTTACCCTTTTCTTCCTGGACCAGAGCCCGCACTGTCTCACCCCTGTGCATGACTCCCCACTTCCGTCTGCTGAGGATGTGTGAAGCAGCACAGAATGAGAACCTGGAGGGCATTGATGCCTTGTTAGGGTGCCCGCTATATAACGTCAGCGATGGAGTTATGTCTAAGATCAGCTCCTTGGCCAAGCACGAGAGGGAGATGCTTTGTACCTGCCTGATCCTGACCATCAACTGGTTCAGAGAGGTGGGAGTTTAATAGTTCTTTACTGCAAGTCAGATCAGTAGTGTATGCTAATTCACTATAGCTGCAGTGCTTCGGAGGAATATTTGCATGTACAGTGATGAATGGCACTTCTGTAGTTAATAAATGGGCGTATGGCTTTGCTTATACTGTGGCCTTACAGCATGACCCACCCAGTTGACCTGCAGTATCATATGGCATTCTTAGGAGTGCCATGTAAAAAAGTGGGCTTTTTTATCAACTATTTAAGTGCGTTGGGGTTTAAGGGTTAAAAGGACAGTATACCTTTTGCAACTACCCAAAAAGTAGCCAACCAAATTATAGTTTAAAAGCTCACTTAATGTAAAGATATTAACTACTCTAAACTACCTGTGAAATAATTCCTTCTTAAAGAAAATAATTAAAAAAATCTTTAAAAATGCGTCTCGGAGACTGAAATTGAAATCTTAGAATATTTTTGTTAATGAAATATACAGCATTCACAGAGCTAAGGCTGTGTCCGAAACGAGTATATAGAGCTACCATCTACGTCTACAGCTACAGTTACGTCTACGTAGGCGCTAAGGTAAATGGAATTTGGACGGGGCTACGGTAGAGCCTACGGCTAGTTATTGCGCCCCCAAGCGATAATTGAATTAGTGTTTGCTAAATTACAATGTAAGAATTTACAACAATTATCGTCTGCTAGATGTTACGCAAGTTTTGTTTACAGCCGGTCGAAATGCCTGATGATATTGACGTATTTGTCGATCTGTTGGTTTCAATTCAATGCACTATCATCGAAAAATAAACAAAAATTTGCTCCAAAATCAACGTTAGTGCTGCCGCCATTTTGATTTGCCTAAGCTAGACAACTTCTTTTACGGCTTGATTTTTGTGACGTTGTAGCCGTAGCTGTAGCTCTAGACGGCATTTCGGACAGCGCTACAAAATGGCCGACACAGACAATAGCCGTAGCTGTAGCTCTAGACACCCGTTTCGGACCTGGCCTGAAACTGTTGCTGCTTGAAAAGATAAAATGCACAACTGACTAAATGGTGTACGATATTAGAGACAGTTCAAAACTATTACTTATTGTAAAGGTATTGATAATTCTAAACCCCCCTGTGAAATTATTCCGACAAGCATGCTGACATTTTGAAGAAAATAACAAAAGAATGTCATTTCCATTTGGACATTTTTGCAAATATTGTGTACAAGTGTTCGATCAATGCGCTGCACACGCGCTGCCTCTACTATTGTTTTGTTCAGTTTGTAGCTGCAATCCGCTGGCTGAAAACGCGCCCTGAGAATGCAGATTGTAATCGCACTTAAAATTGTGACTTAGCAAATTTTGAATTGAAATCGAAATTTTAGAATATTGTTTTCTCAGAATATGCAGCATTCACAGAGTTAAAACTTTGTCAGTTTTTTGTCAAGTACCTTTCTTTAGAATTGAGCACTTTAAACCAAAACTCAAAGTCGGATCCTGAACACATTTGTTTGGGGGCCAAAACGTATATTTGTTCTGTTGGGAGGGGGGAGGTGTGGCTATGGCCTCTTTTGCCTCAACCCCGCTCTTGCCTCAACCCCGCTCCCGCTCTCTGCAGTTGCCAATGCTCACACTTTAACTACATTCCATCTCACTGTACTGTAGTGTGGACATTTCTTTGCACTCCTGGGGGTCAAAATATTTCCACAAGATATAGCCCTATTTGTAAGCTTTCCAATGATACATAATCATATGGGATTTGTACACTGTAAATGATATTTGTATATACAAACTAGCAACACGTACAAAATCTTCGAAAACAGGCCCGAGTTTAAAGGGTTAAGAAAACGTTGACTAAATACTCATTTTTCTCGCTTCCCCGGAAAAAAATGTAACTTCAAATTTTGATTCTGGGTCTCTCAGCTGTTCCTCTTACCTTCTCTATATTTAAAACCCTGACCCGGTTTTCCTCTAAAGCTCTTTTTTCTGAGACGGCAAAACGGACTGTGGACCTGTCCAAGTCCACAAACCGTAACCTCTTCCCGCATCCTGTGGACGTCAATTGTTCGGAGGTCCACAGTGCGTATGTAAGACTAACTCAATTGAACGATCTCTTTGTGTCTTTGATTTGTTTTGTAGGTTGTGAATGCCTTCAGTGGACTGACGGATGCAGAGATGCGAGGCAAGGTGTTAGCGAGACTCAAGAACATCACAGAAGTCCAGAAGCATCTACAGACATGCTTGGCGGGTATGATGAACACAACGTCATATCCCACACCATAGCAGTCAACAATTGTTTTGCTATTATACCTCTGTCTTGAAGCTCAGCAGACATTATAAAGGACGGAAGATATGAAACCTTCATGTAAACATTTATTTTACTGTAGAAATCACGCAAACAAACTGCAGTGCAAACTTTTGCTGCTTTAACCAGTTCGCGCCGGATGACGTATATAAATGCAAAAACTTCCCCAAATTCAAAACGGATGAGGCATAAACACGCCAAGTTCAAGTTCGGAAATTGTCTGCAGCGAGCAAGGCTGGAAATGCGTGAGTGTGCTTCCCGGCACTATCAGCCTGAACCCGCTTCGGATCAAGTTTCGTTAAAAATAATCCCGCCCCTCGGCTTGTCGATGTTAAAATAATCCCGGTGCGAACTGGTTAAAGGTAGGATACACCATTTGCAGATATCAAAAATATTTACTACCGAATTATTAAGAAATATCTTACTCATCTGAAAATAAATAATGATTCTAGGCATCCAGCAAAATGATTGCGCTAGATATCCTGTAATTATTCTGAAAAATAGAATATTATAAAGAAAAAATTCGCAAATAACTGCTTGACATCGGTTAAAAACAAACGCTGTTTTTCGTGCTTTTCTCGGCATCCATGATTGTAAAACTTTGAACAGGTCAGTTAAACGATATTTACTATAAAATACAACCCCCCAAATCCACACATTCATGATAAATCAAGCAATTTCCAATGGTGTATCCTACCTTTAAATGACAAAAAATGCACAACTGACTAAATGGTGTACGATATTGATCAACAAACAAATGATAGAATATGACAACTACTTATACTCAAACGCGAACGAAACAAACTCTAACTTGTTTCTCATTTCCTGAGAGACAACATTTTTCAAAAACATCACGCGATGCTCTGACACAAAAAGCTGACACAGTGTTCGTGAAATATAGGGCGATTTGCCAAAGCCAGATATTTGTTTACTCTCCTCTCTAACCTGTGTGCACTAAACCAGTACCGTCACATTGGCTAGTATGTTATAAAACACTTTGCCATCAACTCTTCCTGCACCTCAAAAAGCACCGAGCCAACATTCACGACAGAGGCTTTGCCCTTCAGATGGAACCCCTTTATAAACCCACAAATTCATGTTGTCATGTATTGACCGGCAATCGTGGACGGGGCATTGTCCGACCGTCTTCCCTCTTTTGTTTGTGCTCTAACGTTTTTAGATGATCGCCATAGGATTTGCACACGAGTTGAGATCGTGGAGGTTGTGTCAATCGTGGACCCATTGTTTGCCTCCCAATTCTTTTGTCCGACGACCACGATTGTTTAAACTCATGTTTACCTTCGACACATTGGGCAGCGAGTTGGTTTACTAAACCGTTGGAAATGTGGTGTTGCGCCCATTAATCCCAAAGAACACCATTGCCGTGTTATTCACCCCCTGAAACACTAAATTAAAAGAAACATGTAATAAGTAGTTTTTTTGCTTAAATCACTAAAGTTTCATGTTGACAACAACATTATGTGTGTGGTTGTGTTTATTTTCTGTAATAAATGGGGGAAAATAATTTTGAAAATTTTGGTCAAACCACTCCGCCCCTCAAAGGGAAGCGTTATTAACATAAAACCTCGCGAGGGGTATGACGAAAATCGAGGCAGAGACACGCTGCGCTGCTACCCGGCCTATCGTATACTGACTGCGTGCATTGCAAGAAGTGTCCGTCTTTACATGGTTTTTCATTCTGAATCAGGGTAAAAATACAACAGTTTTCGGTCATGCCGACTAGGTGTGTAGCTGCTAGGTGTAGCAAAACTACTAAGGATGGAGTAAGCCTCTATTTGTTTCCGGCTGATCCTAAATATCGGAGGATTTGGACAGCCAAAGTAAAGCTTACCAGAGCGAAGTGGTCCGGGCCTAGTGATTTTCGGCCCTCTGCAGCAATCATTTTAAGCGGTCGTGCTTCGACCTATAGAGCGCCTAGAGGAACCCCATCTTTTATGAATAAAAAACACTGTGATTCGAATTAGACAAATCAGTACTGTTTTCGTGGGATTCACCAAAAAACTTTCACGATCGTCCATATGAAATTTGATTACCGTGGTTACGTACACACACAACAATGTGTGCGACCAAGGCCTTGTGAATCCGTCTCGTACCTAGACGTTACGTACCGACTATCGAGAATTTGTCTGGGTTCTGCCTCGGTTTACGTCACTCATTTTGAGTGGCCGCGAAATTTTAAAGGGGGGGCCAATTTGTGGACAGCAAATTACCACACTATAAAACGTACACTAGACCCCAGTTTTGCTTTTTATTCACATTTAATACATATAAATCTATTAATTTAAAACAAAAATTGCATAATGAAAATGTTACACTACATGTTTCCTTTAAACGAATTGCGTTGATGTGCACGCAAATTGCACACCCGACACTTTCGGCAGCGAGTTGGTCTACTAAACCGTTGGAAATGTGGTGTTGCACCAAGCCCAACGAACACCATTGCCGTATTATTCACCCTCCGAACACTCAATTAGACGAACTCATCTTGACGAACTCATCTTGACGAACTCATCTTGACAAACTCATCTTGACAAACTCATCTTGACAAACTCATCTTGACAAACTCATCTTGACAAACTCATCTTGACAAACTCATCTTGACAAACTCATCTTGACAAACTCATCTTGACAAACTCATCTTGACAAACTCATCTTGACAAACTCATCTTGACAAACTCATCTTCACAAACTCATCTTCACAAACTCATCTTCACAAACTCATCTTCACAAACTCATCTTCACAAACTCATCTTCACAAACTCATCTTCACAAACTCATCTTCACAAACTCATCTTCACAAACTCATCTTCACAAACTCATCTTCACAAACTCATCTTCACAAACTCATCTTCACAAACTCATCTTCACAAACTCATCTTCACAAACTCATCTTCACAAACTCATCTTCACAAACTCATCTTCACAAACTCATCTTCACAAACTCATCTTTACAAACTCATCTTTACCTTTTGTCCAATTGTACCTTCCTCGCAGAAACCCCAAACTTCAACCCGCCACTAGCCAACTTTGACAACGATTTGGTTCTGAGTAGCGATGGCGCCTCGACTTCAACGTCTGGCCCCATGAACACAGCTACTGTCAGCAGCAAGAGAGGGCGAAAGCCTAAAGAGTGAGTGACATGCTTGTACAATCACGGATGCAAGTAGGTTTTACTCTTGCGGTTACCACCCAGAAACAAAGTTGTAACTTACAAGAGCTGAAGAACTACATAATGACTTGTCATCTTGTAACTATCATTGCCAGACCAATTTTGGAATTTGTAGGTGGGTGATTAGACGATGGAATCGCCGCTATGATAGGGTGTCTCTGAGGTTTTCGAAATCTTTCCTTTGTCTTTGGTTTTGGCTTCGGCTCCGACTAATGAATCGCTGAGAAATGCTGAAAGGAGCAAATCAAATGGACAAATTATAATTGTTGACTTCATGTCAACTGATTGAATAAGTTAACCCTCTTATATATATAGGCCAGTTGCCATAGAATTGTCTGACCTTTCAAAACATTTCAAGTTTCCTGGACTGAAAGGTTTTGAAAGGTGAGAAAACTGTCTGACAAAAGGGACCTATGAAAGATTTTGAAAGGTAAAACAACTCTCTGAACGGTATGTAACTGGTATGTAACTGGTGTAAGACAAAAAAATACTTTCAAGTTTCTTGGACTGAAATGTTTTGAAAGGTGAGAAAACTGTCTGACAAAAGGGACCCATGAAAGATTTTGAAAGGTAAAACAACTTTCTGATCAAACTGGTGTGAGAAAAAAAATACCTTTCAAAAGGATTTGAAAGGTGTAGTAGCAACAAATTCTGGAGCGTTTTGAAAGGTTCATACTTATTTACAGCCATTTTGTCAAGTAAGCAGATTTTGAAAGGTTTTGAAAGGTAAAACTATAGGAGGGTTACGGGCACCAGCAGGCAGCTGGAATTAAGACAAAGACTTAAGACAGAGACACAGCCAGGGATTTGAAAAGGCCCTATGATATGCGAGCAGATTCGTTGGGTAATTTTGCATGATTTGGTCGACACACAATTTTTTTTGTGGTCGCGGTAACTGTCGGATTACAGTACCTTGCAATTGAAAGTTAACCTTAGAATGGACAATTCTTTTCACACTTTTTCTCAAGTAGGAAACCATTTTTCACACTTTTAGTGGGAAACCGTTTTTCCAACCTTTTTTACAAAGTGGGAAACCGTTTTTACACTTTTTTTCACACCTTTTTCCACAAAATTTGTCGTTATCATTCGCAGTTATTATTTGAACTGTACTGTGTTTATCTATGCAAAAGTTATGACTTAATACCAGGCGATATTTCAGTTCCGAATTACAAGGCAACAATGTGCCTTGAATTATCTCAACGAACTACTTGAGATCCAGAAATATTTGCTCGAGTTCTCAACATTTTCCAACTGCATTCACACTCATTATTAGTGGAATAAATATGTGGTTGGCCAGTTTTAAACGTACGTTTAAAACCGGCTCATGGGCCTGGACGTGTTAATGCCTTAGCCGAAGGCGAGGGCAATAACAATGTCCAGGCCCATGAACCTGTTTTAAACGTCTGTTTATTACCGGCTAACCACATTTGTATTCATAAATACCATTTCGGTCAAAAAGTCAAACCTTTCGGTCCAAAAGTCAAAACTAGTAAAAAAAAACTAAAACTTTTCAACGATTTGTTTAACAATTTTAGTTCATAATTTCCAAAACACCCCTCCAGCTAAATAATGGAGCATCCAGCTTGCAAGTAAGACGTAAACAAATTCTTTTATGGACATTGGCGCACGCTTGTGAGCTGTAGCAAATGCGTTGGACCATAAAATGTTTTGGACCATAAATACTGACTCACTGGAAAGTACTGCGCATGCAATGTGAACATTCAACCAATAAAATGGTAAAAGGCACTGGATTTCAAAGGGGTCCAAATTTCATGTGACATCATAAAAGTGTTTAAAACCGGCCCTGGTGTTTTATCATCCAATTAAAACCGGCCACGTGACGGGCTCTCGACCAATATAAATGGGTAAACTGTCTGAGGTATTTTTGAATTCAGCATTTATATACAAAACATAATTTCTCAAGTCTTAGCATTAGAACAGCCACTGTGTAGAAACTAGTTGCAACATTTAATTGGCTTAATTTGGAAGATAGAATCCACTGAAGATACTACATGTACGTCAAACTCATACAGTTTCTATGTGTAGTTTTCCTGCCAAAAGTCGAGGAACTCCAGCACCACATTCAAATGTATTGTAACGTGGAGCGACACATCCGAGCGAACACACCCAGCTTGCAAATTGACCTGTAACTTCCAAATGGCTACTTTTTCTAATAACCATCTTTGCCTCTAAAATTAAACAGGCCAAAGAAGAATGCTGCCAACACATCAGGTATCTTGAACGACACCGTTGCTCACTCCAGCACCCAGGACACAACCCTCGACACAACCCAGAGCAGATCCATAGATACCGAAGTGGGTGGAACAGAGTCTGGCGACAAGGGCGCTATTGACCTGTCTCGGTATAGGGCTTACTTCAGGGAGCTAGACATCGATGTCTTCAACATACTGGGCTGCGGACTAGTAACCAAGAGTGTCTTAGATTCTGAGATGCACACGAAGGTGATTAAGAAAAACTGGGCCAAGTCTTAATCTTCTGATATTTGTTCAGTTACTGCCACTCTTCACCACTTCGCCTCTGAGGACATGTATACATGTTTTTCAGACTTCCAAACGAATGAAGGATAAACACATCACGAGCAAGGCCGGAAATATCTGTCAGCGACCGGCCTGCAGTGAGCGAGGTAGGAAGTACCAGGGTGTGCTACCCACAGATACCGGCCTGACCCTGTCTCGGATTGAGTTTCGTGATAAACATTCTCGTGCCTGGCTCTGTTTAATTAGGTAATAACAGTGCGAATACCCGGTTATTACTGCGTGATAATGACCGGGTTGGGGCATGACCGCTGGTAATGGATCGAGCCGAAGAAAAATGGTGAAAATGCTTCAAATTTCGTGACTTTTCTTTCGGCGATATTTCCCTTGTTTTGTGCTCATGTTTAGGGGCCATGTTTTAGCTTATGCATGATACTTTCATGGTCTCTTCAATATGTGTTGTTATTATAACCCATACTTTGAGACCAGACTAGCTGACCACTGATGCCCACCGTGCTTAGCAACGCGCTAGCGTTAACAGACGACACGCTCATTTTGAAAAATGTCGCGCGTATAGATACAAACGTTCTACGCGAACATTTATAGCGCGCAGTATCAAGATTTGACGCGTCCTTGTTACAAGTTACCGTAGAACTGTTGCATTCGGCCAATCATTGGCTTACATGATGCTTGATTAATGCTGGTTCAGGGAACATCTTTTCGCTTCTTCTTGAAAGCCGGGTTATTACTACATAATAATCTCCTCCACGTGATCGAGTCTCGACCAATCAGAAGCCATCAACTCTCCTAGGTATTTATTAATGTTGAAATAATCCTGGCGTATATTTTGACCTATAATCGTGACAGTCCTGAAACCAACGATTCTAATAAAGATTTACTTGATCAAGTTTGTAAACAAAGCATTTAAATTCGGATTTTGAATGTTCGTTGTCAATCGATTTTGGTAATGGTGTCAATTCTTTCACAGCGTTCAGTTACGTTTTGAGACATTCAAATTCGTTTGACATTTGTTAGCAAATTACAATTTTGTTTGAGTAAATGGTTATTTGTATTTAAATCACATCACATGAGTATTATTGTGTAAACTATATTTAATCATGATTTGGAGCAGCAATCAAATTTACACGAAACTGAATGACGCGGTGATTAAATTAGACGCTGATTTTGCAAAAACACACGCCCAAGTGGGTTAGGGTTTATAAATAACAGCTGGAAAGATTTGTGTGACTTGCAGCATTTACTATTCAAAATTGGTTTACCAGCTAAAAAACATGGTCACAAATTGTTTCAGTAAAATAGGGTCACTATACACTATGAACCAGGAATGTCGGAAACGCCTTTGTTTATCGTGCAAAGTGTCTAAAACGTGAACAATAGGGTATTACGTTGCAAAACGTTGGCCCAGCCTTGCCCTGAAAATGTCTGAATACCCTGATTATGTTTTTAAAGATTTTGAGGTGTAATCGGTGATTAGGAAGCTTATGTTTCAGACATTTGAAATGTCTGAATCGTATCCCTATTAACGTTTCAGAAATTTGGACACTTACAAAAGCTTTTTATAGTGCAATCGGCAGGATACCACCCTATTTCCATTGTTCTCATCGCAGCATTCCAACGCCATTGAGTTCCTCTACCTAAAGAAAGTAATTCAATTTTGTTTGCTAATACCTTGATTTGTTTTTCATGTGTTGTTGACAGGAGGTTGTGGTTCTGAAGCTCCAACCACCAGAGCTCCATTTTCTGTTGGAAGACCTGAGCCTGAAGCTGGACCACGCACTACTGGCGTCATCTTCCAAGAGGAGAACTTTCCTTAAGGTACCTTCCATGGAGCCAATTCCATGGAGTTGCTAAGCACACAAATTTGCTTTAATAGCACAAAAAGTCTTGCTCAGTCAAATGGTTTGTAACCCTTTTTTTTTGAAAAGGAAGAATTTTAATGCAAACCATTCTTGTTTTTAATGTGGCCCCAGGTCCCAATGTGATAGCGCTGCTTAACGGTTAGCAGAAAAGTTGTGCTTACTGTAGCAGAAAACCATGCTACTGCTTAAGCACAATTTCATTGCGTGGATAAACTTAAGCTTGCTCGAGCTTGCAAGATTTGCAAGATGCGATGCATTACACGTCGTAAATTGAGTTGCGACGCATCGCAGAGCTGTATCAAATCAGCCCCCCGTTCGCGCGTGTCTCGCTGAAGTAGTATGTGCTCAAGTATAGTAGACGTGCACCCCTGGCTTTTGGCGCTTTGTGATTAAAGGTAGGATACACCATTGGTAATTGCTTGAATTATCAGGAATGGGTGGATTTGGGGGGTTGCATTTTATTGTAAATATCGTTTAACTGACCTGTCCAAAGTTTTACAATAATGGATGCCGAGTTTTCAACCGGCGCCGAGCAGTTATTTTTATGTTATTTGTGTTTGTTTCTTGATCGCCGTCCGGCAATTGCGAATTTTTCCTTATAGAATTATATTTTTCAGAATAATTACAGGATATCTAGCGCAATCATTTTGCTGGATGCCTAGAATCCTTATTTACTTTCAGATGAGTAAGATATTTCTTAATAATTCGGTAGTAAATTTTTTCGATATCTGAATATGGTGTATCCTACCTTTAAAGGTAGGATACACCATTGGTAATTGCTTGAATTATCAGGAATGGGTGGATTTGGGGGCTGTATTTTATAGTAAATAACGTTCAACTGACCTGTTCGAAGTTTTACAATCAAGGATGCCTAGGAAAAAATCAAGAAAAACAGTTTTTTTGTTTTTTTAAATAACATTAAATTTTTCGGAACAATTACTTGTTCGCCAGATTAATCAACAGGAGTACCCTGTAACTCTAATGATTGCTGAATTCAACGCATTGTGTAGACTATGAATTAAAATTGAGATCCCAAAGTATTGTTTTCTTAAAATTTACAGCATTCACTGAGCTTAAACTTCATCAGGTTGGTTGTCATCAAGCACCCACATTCAGGTTTTGAGAACGTTTGCTGCTTCAAAGAAAACAAAAAATAAACAAATTACAAATTATTTCCTCTATATATATAGTGCAGTTGCCATAGAATTGTCAGACCTTTCAAAATCTTTCAAGTTTCCTGGACTGAAAGATCCTGAAAGGTAAAACAACTCTTTGAACAAACTGGTGTGAGAAACAAATCCCCTTCAAAAGGTATTGAAAGGTATAGTAGTGCAATAGCAACAAATTCTGGAGCGTTTTGAAAGGTTCATACTTATTTATAGCCATTTTGCCCAGTAAGCAGATTTTGAAAGGTTTTGAAAGGTAAAACCATAGGAGGGTTCGTACTCATTCGTCATTCATTTATTCTAAATCTCCTCAGACCAAATCCGACAAGAATACAGGCTTCTCCCACCTGAACCGCTTGACTCCTCGGCAGATAGCCATCAAGGCTATCGAGCTCTTGCCTCATCTTTGTGATCACCTGGAGTCCACCAGTGCATTCTTTCAGGTAAAAGTCGCATCTGTCTGAAGTTTTACTGAAATTGGCTGCAGGGCTGACAGATAGACACTAAACTTATTATTGGCAATTTTGTTTTGACCATTTTTGTGTCGCCTAAACAAAGTTTTGGGAGACTACATGTATATACAAAAGGCAGGGTTGTAGTCGAGTCCCTGCAAGTCCATTCACAAGTCCTTTCATAAAGGCAGTCACAAGTAACTGGATGAACAATGACAAAGGAATGTCTTTGTCAAAGCTGATTTGAATAGCTTGTGATTTGAATTGGAACTGAAGGACTTGTGATGGACTTGGAGGGACTTACAGGGACTTACAGGGACTTGCAGGGACTTGCAGGGACTTGCAGGGACTTGCAGGGACTTGCAGGGACTTGCAGGGACTTGCAGGGACTTGCAGGGACTTGCAGGGACTTGCAGGGACTTGCAGGGACTTGCAGGGACTTGTGATGGACTCGACTTCATCCCTGACAAAAGGTATAACTATCTACATGCTTTTATGGATTTTGAGAAAACTTGATGAACATCTTGGTGCAGTGACCATTGGTTGGGAAGACACAATTCTACATCAAATTTCTGAGGTAAAAGGTCATGTAGAGGTCAGTAAAGGTACAGGTAGGTCATTATTTAAATATGCTTAAAATGTTCCTTTGCCTGCAGAATTGCTGGATTTTTAATAAAACTAGGATGGAGTGATTCTCAGGTGGGGGTTCGTCAGAACTCTTAGGTCAAAGGTCATGTAGAGGTCATTTGGGTTTGTCTTTTACAAATGCACACAATTTGACTGCTTATTTTTTTCAAAAACACAAAACATACAGGCATTGACCGCGGTAAAAGGTGACACTCGCGATCCAAGGATCACTAGTTTTTTTGTTTTTTTTATTTGTACATGTAATAAACACAATTTTAAAAAATGCCAACAAACAGAGGTACTCTTTCTAATGACCCAGCTTCCTTAGATTTCATTCTCTTGTGAAAAGAAGTTGTGGCAGTTCCACTGCCTCGGATCAAGTTTCGTTAAAAATAATTCCGCGCCTCGGCTCGGTGATGTTAAAATAATCCTAGCGCAAACTGGTTAAGTTTCTCTTGAGTACAACGAGATGGCAGCGTGTCTGCATCTCATAAAGTCACTGCTCTCCCTATTATCACGGTGAAAAAGGTTCTGGCTGTTCCACAGCGTTCTCCTTCTTATTTCTTTGAGTTTCTGCCCGTCTTACAGGCTCTCGTAGCTCAGAATGACGGAGTCTTAGATGGTCCCGGTGCTTATACTCCCGAGTACAACGAGATGGCAGCGTGTCTGCATCTCCTACTAAAGTCACTGCTCTCCCTATTCTCATGGTGAGCAAGTTTCTTGCTGGGTTCGGGATTGGGTGGTCTGATCTTGCACGCGCGAAACTCATTCATGTAAAATCTCGATGGATAGGTGGTGTGTACTGTGATCCTGTCTCGAATGCAATGTTCTCAGGTCGCGTTCCTGCCGTTCGAGCGCAAGAACAAGTTTGTTTGTCAAGAACAGACTGTCGGAACCAAGCCTTTGTGTTTAGCTTTGAACAAAGAAGTGTTTAATATACAGGGTTTGTGCAATGCATTTTTTTTGTGCATTTTTTTTGTGCAACTTTTTTCTTCTTAATTAAAGGTAGAGGTAATTCCCTCAATGATGACCAATGGGTGAATTTGGAGTGTTGTATTTTTTAGTAAATATGGTTTAACTGACCTGTCAGAAGTGTAACAATCATGGATGCCAAGGAAAGCAAGAAAAAAATGCAATTGTTTTCAACCGGCGTCTGGCAGTGATTCTTATGTTCTTGTTATTTTCACGGCGATTGTGAATTTTTTTTTTATCAAATTATTTTTTTTAAAACAATTATAGGATATTTAGTGCAATCAATTTGCTGGATGTCTACAATCATTATTCACTTTCAAATAAGTAAGATATTTTTATATAATTCTGAAATGAAAATTTTCAATTTCTGCAAATGGTGTATTTTACCTTTACATGTATAAATGCTAAAGAAAATAAAAACTTTGGACAATCAGAATCTTGACTGAGTTATGATTATAAGGAAAAATCATTTGGTAAGTACTCGACCGAGTACTTTTCGAGTTCGAGTTTCCAAGTACTTCTGTCCCAAAACTTTGAATAAAAAGTATCTTTATGCACCTAAAGTCTCAAGTTATAAGTCTCTAACACTGACTTCATTTGTTGTCTAATGGCAATGTTTGTCTCACTTTGTTTGCAATAAACAGCTTAATATCTGGTAGTAAACAAAGTACACTGTTTTTACATCATTTCAGGAATGGATTTGCATCCAGTGAGAATAAATCCTTGTTTATGGATGCCTTGAAAGTCCTGACATCTCGTATTAAGAGCAGCAGCCGAACACAACTCACGGCCAAACAGCTCCACAAGTAAGCTAATCATTTATTTATTCCGTTTCTTTACCCAGGGTGTGCCCAAACAGTTTAAAACTGGTTTTCATTGGGGCCCTGCATACATCATAAAATAAAATAACAGTACATATTATAAATACAAGGATATTACAGGAATTCAAAACATTAATACTAATTCTGATTAACGAGATAGGCGAAAACCCGCAAAAAAAAAAAAACCTTTTGGGGGGAAAATAAGAAGGGGAAATTCCTATCCGGCTCCACATTATAGTGGCAACCAAGTTCTAACTCCGTAGATCAGCGCAATTGGCATAATATCTAACAGATGACATGTCGGAGCTCCGATTTAAATGTGCTTAATGAGTCCAATGTTCGCAATTGTTCGGGCAGATTATTCTAAATATTTGCACCACTCACAGCGAGACTTGTGGCGTAGCATTCTTTTTTGGCGAAAGGAACTTTCAGTGCCGTGTGGGTTGATTGCCTTGTTTCGCGAATTACTGTAAGTGGTTTGAAAATATTTGTCATGTACAAAGGAGTCATTTTGTTGATACTTTTGAAGACAAGAATAGCCTTTTTTGACTTGACTCTTTTTGAAAAAGGAGCCCAATTAAGACGAGCAAACATATCCTCTGAAGGGGTGAGGAAGGTACATTTAAGGATTATCCGCGCGGCTCTTTTGAGACATTTGTTTAACATATTATCGTGAGATATGTACCTTCCTCCCCACACAGTACAACAATACTCTAATCTAAGCTAATCATTATCTAGTAGCTTAAACAATCTGAGTGACTTATTAACCTATTTAACCCTAACCATCCCAAATGAGGGAAATTGATTTTGAAGGAGTAGAAGAGAATAGCGAATGATATTCTCTGTTGTTTTTTCTTGTATTTCGTGATACCAGACATGCTTTCAGCTATATGGAGAAGTTTTTAGACACAGTGCCTGACTTGTCCTCTGCCATCTCTCTACTTCGTCTTCTGGTCTCTCTCAGCGGACTCTCGGAGACGACTGATAATAATGAGAGTATAGGTAAGCCTAAATGTTTACATCGTGTTACCAAAGGGTGGCACACCTCTGATTTGTTTACAGATACCGCCATCTCTGGCCAAGTTGGATCAAGGAACTATAGTTAACTAGTGGTTAGTTCGTGATGTCATTAGGGCATGCGCACTGAAGTTGAAGTGCGAACGACTCTAGTCGAACTATTGACCATTAACTGCTAAACTGGTCCTCTCTGTACTGTGCTATTAAAGCGGTTATTGGTTACCATCGATGCGACCAACCACGGTAGGCTGGTTGAGAATAGTCAACTAGACTAGTCCAACCATCGTCGACTAGCCCGAGTTCGATCAGAGTTAGTCAAACTATAGTTAACTATAGTCCTTGATCGAACTTGGCCTCTGTGGTAATTGTAGGGGGCATTTCATTGAAAACACACCGAACTTTAAGGATAAAAACATTAACCAGTTCGCGCCGGGATTATTTTAACAGCGCCGAGCCGACGGGCGGGATTATTTTTAACGAAACTCGATCCGAAGCGGGTTCAGGCTGATAGTGCCGGGAAGCACACCCACGCATTTCTGGCCTTGCGCGCTGCTGACATACATTTCCGAACTTGAACTTGGCGTGTTTATGCGTCATCCGTTTTGAATTTGGGGAATGTTTTGCATTTATATACGTCATCCGGCGCGAGCTGGTTAAAGGATGAAAACATGTCGAACTTTAAGGATAAATGGCCTAATCCCAAAAATTAGAGCCCGACTCGCGGCATCATATCTGAGACGTGTTCCGGACAAGTTGCCGACATTGTATCAGGTTTAATTTGCAGGATGCTGAACAACTTTGCCACAATCCTTCTTCTTTGAAGTTAAATGTATTGGTGAGTCAGGCAGTTGCTAATGAAAATTTTCCCGTAACACATCCTGAACAATTAACAGTACAGATCGAACGTCAACCCAAAAAGCATCGGCTCATGTTTAGTTTATTAAAAATTTGAATATTATTTCTAGTTTCTGTGGGGTATGCCGATTCCCATACCACAATCAGTGTCTGTAATGTATGGACCTGGATTCCTTCTGCTTGCAAAAAAACTAAGGCTGTGTCCGAAAAGGGTGTCTAGAGCTACAGCTACGGCTATTGTCTGCGTCGGCCATTTTGTAGTGCTGTCCGAAATGCCGTCTAGAGCTACAGCTACGGCTACACCGTCACAAAAATCTAGCCGTAAAAGAAGTTGTCTAGCTCAGGCAAAACAAAATGGCGGTTGCACTAACGTTAATTTTGGACCAAATTTTCATTTATTTGTCAAGGATAGTGCATTGAGTTGAAACTAACAGATCGACAAATACATTAATATCATCAGGTATTTCGACCGGCTGTAAACAAACATTGCGTAACATCTAGCAGACGATAATTGTGGTAAATTCTTACATCGTAATTTTGCAAACACTAATTCAAGCATCGCTTGGGGGCGGAATAACTAGCCGTAGGCTCTACCGTAGCCGCGTCCGAATTCCATTTACCTTAGCGCCTATGTAGACGTAGCTCTAGATAATCGTTTCGGACACGGCCTAAGATCATATTTAGGAAGGCTAACCATCCTAACTTGCATTGGATCTGTTGCAAGTTAGGATGAAAAGAACCAAAGGGAAATTGACATTTTGAACATCATGCTCTGCCATTCGTTGCTGCCTTTTCATCATGTAAACCTTCAAATCTTGTCTGTGTTAATAGAAACAAATTTCAATTTGTTGAAGAGTACAGGGAACGCAACTTAAGAGACTGATGATTTTTGAATAATTTCAGCTGATATAGCCAAGGGGCTTTTGAAGAGAGAATGGTTGACACAGGATGGCCTGAGAGAGAAAGGCGCCAAACATAACGAACAGCTCCAGTCACTACTCAGGTAAGACCAGGAAAATAAAGAAAACAAATTGGTGGAATGCCTCCTAAAGGTTTTCTATGTTAACCAGTTCGTGCCGGGATTATTTTAGCATTACCGAGGTGAGGGGCGAGATTATTTTTAACGAAATTTGATCCGAAGCGGGTTCAGGCCGATAGTGCCGGGAAGCACACCCACGCATTTCCGGCCTTGCTCGCTGCTGACAGACATTTACGGCCTTGCTCGTGGCGTGTTTAAGCGTCATCCGTTTTGGATCTGGGAAATTTTTTTCGTTTATATACGTCATCCGGCGCGAACTGGTTAACATTGTTTTCATAAGATGGAATTGTTATTATTATACAATTTGTATTACTTTTTTCTGGTATAAATGAAACCAAGGATCCCTAGGCACTGTAGCTCGTAAGCCTTAACAAACCTGTAGCGAGAAGACAATGAGAAGAAGGTACAGCTATTTAGAGGTGGGAGGAAAAACCCCAGAAGAATATCCTGGTGAAAAATACACGGAATATGGCAGGGGCTGATAAAGCGGTGGGAGGTGAAGAAATAACCGCTACGCCAACCTGACTTCCCAATTTGCGTTGACCTTGTGGCTTTGTTGCCAATTAAAAATATTAAATGAACTGAACTGAACTGAATGAACTGAACTGAATTGATGTGGATTTGTAAAAATCTGTCGTCTGTTGTAGAATCTTCCTGTGTCATACGCCAGACGTCCTAAAGAGTATCCAGGACATCTGCACTGTTGGAATCCAAGAACTGCTGGACAGCAACGAGAGGACCGGCTACTCTACCACCTACCCCACCCTGAACAGGTCAGAGACATTATTAGATACAATACAGTATTCTTATATAGCGCACGTGTCTACCAAGACTAGTATTCTAGGCGCTAATGGGGCCACGAAATGTTCCAAGTACCATTTCAGCTCCCTGGGGAACATACAGCCCACTGCTGCCATCTCTGCCCTCACAGGTACCCATTTTACTCTTGGGCGGAAAGAAGCAATGAGTGACTAAGTGCCTTGCCCAAGTGCCTTGCCCAAGGGCACACGCACTGTATTCTCGGTCTAGACTTGTCGAACCCACAACCTGCAGCTTTACCCACAAATGGCGATTTCAATACATTAGATTACGAGGCCACAGCACTTCTCGATGAAACCATTTTTTACTATGCTCCCTTATTTGCATGCGCGATTTTGTTGAGCGATAATGTCGTGCGTATTTTAATATAGACGCACAAATCAATGAGCGCGTTTATATAATGTACGCGTCAAAGTCGTTCGACGTTATATCGCATTAAGAAATTAAAAAAATCTTATCTTATTGCGTTATTAATTGTGGCCCGATCAAGAGAATTAAGTTGCATGTCACTATATTGTCTTATCGGCGTACAGGCCAAAACAATGTAAAGGTCTCTTTTCTGGAAATTGAGATTAATGTAGTATTTCTCAGTCAAATTATATATTACCAGTATCTTAGCAAATTTTTGATAAGAATTTTTTTTTTTTAGTGATTTTCAGAAACACATGTGACTCATTTCCTTGATCAGGCCATAATTTGTTTAATCGTGCAACGTGCTACATATTTGTTCATATACACACGTGCTAATAAATACTTCAATCGTTGACGTCATGACATTCGCATTAAGTATGAACCAGGCTTTATGCAGTTAACAATATTGATCCGAATTATTTCTCTTTTGTTTTGTTTATTTTCCTTGTTTACGTCATTTTGAATAGCAGATTGTCATTTGGTAGCTACTATCGCATCATGTCGGAGCACCTGATCACCTACCTCCGTGACCTTTATGCCAGAGGGGCGTCCAACCGTGGCGGTCACATGACACAACAGCGGCTGATCCGCTGGAACATGGCCGTCCGTGTCTTCCATATCCTTATTAGTCTGATCAAGGAGTTTGATCAGAGGAGCTATCTCACATCTGCCCTTAAGGTAAAACAATTGAAGGATTGTAGTATCTTGATGCTACTTTAGTGGTTGGGTACAAATTAAGTTTAATTAAAGAGAGTCAAAGAACGTAGTATTCTGACGCTACTTCAGTGGTTGTGTACAAAGTCTAAGAAGAGTCAAAGAATGTAGTATCCTGACGCTACTTCAGCGGTTGTGTACAAAGTCTAAGAAGAGTCAAAGAATGTAGTATCCTGACGCTACTTCAGTGGTTGTGTACAAGTCTATGGAAAGTCAAAGAATGTAGTATCTTGACGCTACTTCAGTGGTTGTGTACAAAGTCTAAGAAGAGTCAAAGAATGTAGTAT
Source organism: Crossaster papposus (assembly GCA_037893245.1). NCBI lineage: Eukaryota > Metazoa > Echinodermata > Asteroidea > Velatida > Solasteridae > Crossaster > Crossaster papposus. Next base: position 284,799 of record JBAIAA010000290.1, on the reverse strand, counting down.
CCTAGCTGACACTACTTCAGCGGTTGTGTACAAAGTCTAAGAAGAGTCAAAGAATGTAGTATCCTGATGCTACTTCAGCGGTTGTGTACAAAGGCTAGGAAGAGTCAAAGAATGTAGTATCTTGACGCTACTTCAGCGGTTGTGTACAAAGTCTAAGGAGAGTCAAAGAATGTAGTATCCTGACGCTACTTCAGCAATAGTGTACAAAGTCTATGGAGAGTCAAAGAATGTAGTATCCTGACGCTACTTCAGCGGTTGTGTACAAAGTCTAAGGAGAGTCAAAGAATGTAGTATCCTGATGCTACTTTAGCGGTTGTGTACAAAGTCTAAGGAGAGTCAAAGAATGTTGTATCCTGACGCTACTTCAGCGGTAGTGTAAAGTCTATGGAGAGTCAAAGAATGTAGTATCTTTAAGCCTGGTTCATACTTCACACGAATGTCATTGCGAAGCGAATTCGTTAAGGCAACGGAGAACGTCAAATCGAAACGTCAAAATAAAACTTAAATTGTTTACGTCATAAGATTCGCTTTCCATTCGCTTTCCTGTGAAGTATGAACCGGCCTTAACGCTACTTCAACGGTTGTGTACAAAGTCTATTATAGAGTCCAGAAAATATCAAAATTAGAAATGCTTCTCAGTCCCAGGGGACAGATCCTTTCAGCATTTTTGCACTGATTGATCTTTATTAGAGTTTATATTTACATCTTCAACCCATGTGAACAATGGGTATGAGAACCTTTTTAAAACAATTACAGTTGTGTGCATAATAATATTTTGCAAGTATAATTTTTTTTTATAATAGTTATAGTAAAAAAAGAAGAAAGATATATATATAGATATATATAATAATAAATTATACATTATAAATTAGAGTAATACTATAATAGTGAACACAAAATTCAAACCCCTCCCAGCACCAAGTTCCGCGCACACACACCAAATTATGCGAACCTTACTATCACTGTGTGGACATCCTTTGTATTCGTGTAGTTAAGAACTACCAAATACTAATATTTCTCACACCATGAATTTCTTTTTCAATCCACATTTGTGACTGTTATACCCTAAGATGTTCCTCTTCACTTTTTCTATATGTAACCCTAACCCGCTTTACCTCTAGCATTCTTTATCAAAAAGTGGAAACCTTGTGTGGACATCTTTTGTTACTAAGTCCACACTAAGATAGCAAGGTTCTTACACACCCACACCGCTTTACCTTGCATACGAACATTGATGCGTGTCCTGCGTACTGTTCGATGTTACGGGGAATGCAAGTTGCCGGTACAGCATGAATTACGGACTCTAAAATACGGACTCCTTTGTGGTATTGGTTTCAACCAATAAAATGTATAAGGCAACCAGATTTAACGGCTTCCAAACTTCATGTGACATCGGAAAAGTGTTTAAAACTGGCCTCGGTGTTTTATCATCCAATTAAAACCGGCCACGTGACGTGCTCTTGACCTCCTACGGTATTTATGAATGAATGTATATTTTCATGAGTAGTACTGTCGAATGGAATGGAACATTTCATCTACCGAATGAAAATTATTCTTTCCATTGCACAAACGTGAAACATTCATTATTTGTTTTATACAACACCTAAACAATGTATTGACATCTGATTGATCAGAGTGTGACTAATAGTGTGACTGTCCGATGGAAGCTTCATTGTATTGCTAGTTGAATAGATTTTCGATTTTTGCACTGCATGCGCAGCCACCCCATGCAATGAGATGAATAATTCAATGACACGTGATCAACAGGAACCACTCAGATGACAGGCATTTATTCATGTGTTGTACAAAACTCAACTGCAACACTCATATGTGACCCGCTCCCAGAAAAGGTGGCATAAGTCGCGCTATACATTTATGAGTAATGCCCTGTTAAAGTTAATATGGAAAATATTTTTGTCAAAATTAGATTTTCATTTTTTGTCTTAAATGACATCTTTAATATCCAAAGTTTCGGTTTGAATTAACAAAAAGCTGAAATTTAATAAATAAAGTGAAACAAAACCTTTTAAGAGTGCATGATTTCAATGTACTGTCTTAGTGTTGTTGTGTTTCAAAGCCTGTTTTCACAGTTGTGTATTTTGAATTCCATGGAACCATTAATATGTAAAAACGTCATATTACCGGAACGGGAGGGGCTATGGAGCGGTATTATGTACCAAATGAAAGCTTATATCCTAGACTTCTCAATCATGTACATAACTCTATTTTTAGTTTTTGCGACCCTTATGTCACTTTTTCCTGGAACGGGTCACATATATACAAGACTGCAAGACAATATTGTACAGGATGTTTTGGTTTTCAATGTTGACGTTTTCTTCTTCCCAGAATGGCCGTGTCTTCATTGAGCTCTTCCTGAAACACGGAATGCCCCTGCTCGACCAGTTCTTCCCATCCCAGAGGGATGATGTGTTGGGGCTGTTGAAAACCCTGCAGCAGAGCACCAGATCACTGCATCACATGTGTAGCCATTCCAAGGTACCGATGAAACGAAGGAATTATGACTTGATTTCACCAGTTTAAAGGTGTTTAGCTTTAAAAAAAATCTGTGACCCCACAAGTATCACGACCGATAATATTGCTTCGGTTTAGAAATCTATTATCCATTGAAAAAATAAAGTGGGGGCTGTCTAATTTTGCTTTTGGGACATAGTGTCTATGCTTTGGGAATGTTATGAATTAGTTGTCAACAGAAAAACCAGCCAGCTGGACATAATTGCATATAGGCCTTGCCGTTTGGCCTGCCCCGATGGAATAATTATAGGGGGTTTGAACACCTCCACGTTAGTTCATGAAACCCAAATTATTAATTACACGGTTTTTCACGAATCGTGTGTACACAGTAGTCAGTACTTGCATTTTAGTTTATAAAAACGGTGGTTGGGTTTTTTTTCTGTAATTTTTGTCTTAGGTCGCGAAGGATGTATCTTTGACCAAACACGTACCGGCCGTCAAACGCAATCTGGAGCTGTTTGTGTATCGAGTCAAGGCCATGCTTACTCTGCATAAATGCCAGGAGGCGTTCTGGCTGGGTAACCTCAAGAACAGAGATCTGCATGTAAGGAAATGAATGGAAAGATACAACACAATGTAGGTGTAGTGTAGTGTGATTATGGTGGGCCTCGCCAAAGGACTGTCACTACCAAGAAGAGGAGGTCATCAAAGCGGCAGAGGCTAGGCGCTAGAAGGCTAGGCGCTAGAAGGCTAGGCGCTAGAAGGCTAGGCGCTAGAAGGCTAGGCGCTAGAAGGCTAGGCGCTAGAAGGCTAGGCGCTAGAAGGCTAGGCGCTAGAAGGCTAGGCGCTAGAAGGCTAGGCGCTAGAAGGCTAGGCGCTAGAAGGCTAGGCGCTAGAAGGCTAGGCGCTAGAAGGCTAGGCGCTAGAAGGCTAGGCGCTAGAAGGCTAGGCGCTAGAAGGCTAGGAGCTAGAAGGCTAGGAGCTAGAAGGGGAACTTCGCACGAGTGTTTAGGATCGTCCCAAGCACTTTATTTGTCCAGTGCCCTTAACCAGTTCGCGCCGTGATTATTTTAACATCACCGAGCTGAGGGGCAGGATTATTTTTAACGAAACTCGATCTGCGGCGGGTTCAGGCCGATAGTGCCGGGAAGCACACCCACGCATTTCCGGCCTTGCTCACCGCTGACCGACATTTCCCGCCTTGCTTGTGGCGTGTTTATGCGTCATCCGTTTTGAATCTGGGGAAAACTTTGCGTTAATACATGTCATCCGGCGCAAACTGGTTTAAGAAAAAGCAAGAAGAAAAACAAATCAGGAACAAATTTCAGGTTTTTGATATTAAAAAAAGTTTATGTTAGTTGTCGTATTCAGTTTAGTTCACGTGCTGATGTCTTTACACACTAATGCTAATTGCGTGAACCACAGTGCTGTGCACACAGAAACAAATTGATCTCCCATCTAAAAAATCATTGAGCTATCTTTTCTGGTAACCCCTAAAAAAATATTTAAAAAATCCCCAAAATATTTTAACTTTAACCGTTATTATTATTTAGTACGATTTGTATTATTATTCTGCAGTGCAGCTACTGAAAAAAGGCTTTTGCGCAGTCATGCGTATAATCTGGTGCATAGAGGAAAGTGACGGCGTCAAAGGAAATAACAAAAATAAAAATGAATATTAAATTTAACAATTCGGCTTGCTTTTCAAACAAGTGATTTTCACGCATAACGCAGTGCATACTACGCTCGACGGACACAGAGTTTTGACCTTATTGCAAGTTTACTTGCTTGTTAGGGTGTTTGTTTAGTTTTTTTAAAGTTTTAGAGCGGGTTATTTTATATTCGTCCGTGTCTTTTGCAGGGAGAAGAGATTCTGACCCAGCAGACCAATGACTCGGTGAGCGAGGACGGAGATGAAAAAAATGAAGACAATGAGCTTCCCTCGGAAGACAGTAGCAGTGGCAATGAGGTAATCCTAGATAACGGCACGTAGAACGGATAACGTAGAGTAGAGATAACGTACGGATAACGTAGAGTAGAACGGCACTGCAAAGCCACCTTTCGGTCGATCTTGCGACAAAACGAAAACCTACAGATTCAACCCTAGTTTAATACGCCGCTGTGTTGGATACAGTGTGCCGGCTTCATTTGTGATCAGACAAGTCGTAATGTCTACCAGCATGTAACAACCGCAACCTATCTAGCCATCCACACAGCTGGCTCTTTGCTTAGCTTGAAGTCGCTTAGCTTGAATACCTTAAATGTAGGATACATCATTGGTAATTGCTTGAGTTTTCAGGAATGTGTGGATTCGGGGGGTTGTATTTTATAGTAAATAATTGTTTAACTGCCCTGTTTGAAGTTTTACAATCATGGATAAAGCAAGACAAACAGCGTTCGTTTTCAACCGGCGTCGGGCAGTGGTTCTTAAAATGTTTGAGTTTGTTCGAGATCCCCGACTGGCGATCGTGAATTTTCGTTTATAAAATTTAATTTGTCCGAACAATTACAGGATATCTAGCGCAATCATTTTGCTGGAGGCTTACAATCATTATTTACTTTTACATAAAGTAAGATATTTCTATAATAATGCGTTAGTAAAGATTTTCAATATCTGCAAATGGTGTATCCTACCTTTAAAACGAAAGTTTACTGTTTACTGCTTGAAAACAATTTTGAAAAGGAATCCTTTGTCATTGCAGTCCGCACCGACAATGGGACAGGAGGAGAAATCTGATAGCGATGATGAGTCGTACAGTGAGAGTTTCTGATGGCGATGCACAGCGACGATGATGGGTGGAAAAGTGAGGGTTTCTGATGACGATGCACAGCGACGACAATGGGACAGGAGGAGGAATCCGATAGCGATGACGAGTTGTACAGTAAGAGTTTCTGATGACAATGCACAGCAAAGACAATGGGACAGGACGGGGAATCTGATAGCGATGATGAGTCATACAGTGAGAGTTTCTGATCACGATGCACAGCAACGACAATGGGACAGGATGGGGAATCTGATAGCGATGACGAGTCGTACAGTGAGAGTTTCTGATGACGATGCACAGCAACGACAATGGGACAGGACGGGGAATCTGATAGCGATGACGAGTCGTACAGTGAGAGTTTCTGATGACGATGCACAGCAACGACAATGGGACAGGAGGAGGAATCTGATAGCGACGACAATGGGACTGGAGGAGAAATCTGATAGCGAGGACGAGTCATACATTGAGGGTTTCTGATGACGCTGCACAGCGACGCCAATGGGACAGGAGGAATCTGATAGCGATGACGAGTCGTACATTGAGGGTTTCTGATGACGCTGCACAGCGACGACAATGGGACAGGAGGAATCTGATAGCGATGACGAGTCGTACAGTGAGAGTTTCTGACGACAATGGGACAGGAGGAATCTGATAGCGATGACGAGTCGTACAGTGAGAGTTTCTGATGACGATGGGAAAAGGAGGAATCTGATAGCGATGACGAGTCGTACAGTGAGAGTTTCTGATGACGATGCACAGCAACGACAATGGGACAGGACGGGGAATCTGATAGCGATGACGAGTTGTACAGTGAGAGTTTCTGATAACGATGTGGACCAAGCTCCAAGGAAAAGTAAACCATGATTACAGCGTTTGCGTTTGGCAGGCATCTTCTAGGTTTTAACCAGTTCGTGCCGGATGACGTATATAAATGCAAAAAATTCCCTAAATTCAAAACGGATGACGCATAAACACGCCAAGTTCAAGTTCGGAAATGTATGTCAGCAGCGCGCAAGGCCGGAAATGCGTGGGTGTGCTTCCCGGCACTATCAGCCTGAACTCGCTTCGGATCGAGTTTCGTTTAAAATAATCCCGCCCCTCGGCTCGGCAATGTTAAAATAATCCCGGCGCGAACTGGTTAAGGCTGGTTCATATATACTTCACGCGTAAGCGAAATTCGAAAACTAATTTGACATCACAAGGCATTCGCTACGAACATTCGCCGGAGTCTTTCTTGTATATTTGTGTATGATTGTAACTGGGATCTTTAATCGACAAGCTTTGCTTTTTAGGGATCCCCATCCACATATTTTGTATACGTTATCCTTCGAAGTTGAAAAAGGAGAGCTGTTTCTGACGTCATAACTTTGAACAGAAGTTCAACGTGCGAAAACGCAAGACCGAGAATTGTTTGTCACACATGTTAGGCCTAACCAATACAAGCAATGAGTAGCAGACGACATGCTCATCAGCAGACCTAAACAAATCGCTTTTCTGTTTTAACGAGTTTAAAGTTGTGATATTTTGAAGTTTTTCACTGTTTGCAACGCAACATATTTCTCAACCAATAACCGACGACTGAAACAGTTCTTGGATGCACTCGCCAAAGCACGGCCCTATAGTGTTCGTTGTATACATAGATGACCGACTCTCACTTGCGAATTTCACTTAATTAAAGGTATGACACACTATTTGTAGATATCGAAAAATTTTACTACCGAATTATTAAGAAATATCTTGAAATTAAATATTGAATGTAGGCATCCAGCAAAATGATTGTTTATAATTGTTTATAACAATTCACAATTGTTCTTTTGTTGTTCTTTATTTGAAGTAGCAAAAGTGCTCAAAGTTTAAACACGGGGTAATTGTCAAATAGTTATTGGATGTGTTTTTCTTTAAAACTTTCTGATTTATTGCTATTTGTGATATTTGTTATGTCTACTAACCATATTTGTAAAAAAATAGTAAGAAAGTAGTGGAATAAAAGTGTTTTAAAGAAATTAATTGGCCTTTTTTCTTTATCACATGTGCAAAACTCGCAACTTTGGGGCCTTTTTCTTAACAGTTTACTTTGGCAACATGTCAAAAAATGCAATTTTAACGGGCATAACTTATTAACGGAATATTTCTCCATTGATTGAAGCACAACAAACAGTACCGGTATTAGGCCATTTAAAATTAATAAAAAGTTTAACATCGCTGAGATTTTAAAAAATTGGTGGGGAGGGGAATTTATATTTTATATTTTATATTTTTGTTTTTTAACTTTCCTTCATATCCAAGGTGCACAAATTGGCACAAATTGGCACAATTGCAGAATACCCCGCCACACTTCTATGCACTCCGTATCCGGATACGCGGTCACGGTTTATTGCTCTCAATAAACACCCGGCAAACCATGCGCGCGCTCTATGAACATTAGACTTGGTGCCAAGTCGGTAATAGCGCGCGGTCCACTCGCTACACGGGGGAGGTTGCGGTTGCCTCGTTCCCAATGTGCAGAGTTCGAAGTTAAGTTAGATCAGGGGGGGGGGGGGGGCGGAAGGGGTCCCAAAAAAGTGCGCCACCAACGTTGAAATGTATCTCATTCATTCTTCCACGCTCACGAGTCGAACATCTCATAGAGTAAACACGTATAGATCGCTAACTCGAAGCACACCATTGAAACACGTACAAATTTGCTCCGCGCTCGCGCGCTCCCCGAATTCAATGATTCATATAACGTCCGCAAAGCCAGATTCGTACAGTACAGGCAGGCGTAAACTTTCGCGATTGAGAATTGGCAGAAACCATTTTCAAAAACAAATTCAAAAAAAAATGTCAAATATCCAGAGGATGTACCGAGGGATTTTTATTTAACTTTCAGGAATGAAAGATCTATTCCTAATTATTACGTTAGTGGAAAAAAATGTCTTTATCGTCCGTTTAATACCGGCCACGTGGCGGGCTCTCGACCAATAGGAATGCCTAAACTGTCCCAGGTATTTATGAATGGTTTATTATGCACCTAAATAATATCATCTAAATAGGGTCTTATATAAAAAAAGGTTTAAAACTCGTGTATACAAAAAAAATAGAGACTGTGTACAATTAGGGACTGTATTAATTTGTATTGGTTAATTATGCACCTAAATAATATCATCTAGATAGGGTCTTATAGAAAATAGGGATACAAGTCGCGTATACGAAAAACTAGGGACTGTATACATTTTTATTGGTTAATTATGAACCTAAATAATATCATCTAGATAGGGTTTTATAGAAAAAGGGTATAAAAGTCGTGAATACAACAACGTAGGAACTGTAGACATTTATTTTAACATTTTCATCGATTAATTATGCACCTAAATAATATCATCTAGATAGGGTTTTATATAAAAAGGTATACACGCCGTGTATGCGGAAAACTAGGGACTGTATACAATTAACTAGGGACTGTATCCATTTTTATTGGTTTATTATGCACCTAAATAATATCATCTAGATAGGGTCTTATAGAAAATAGGGATAAAAGTCGTGTATACGAACAACTAGGGACTGTATACAATTAACTAGGGACTGTATCCATTTTTATTGGTTTATTATGCACCTAAATAATATCATCTAGATAGGGTCTTATAGAAAATAGGGATAAAAGTCGTGTATACGAACAACTAGGGACTGTATACAATTAACTAGGGACTGTATCCATTTTTATTGGTTTATTATGCACCTAAATAATATCATCTAGATAGGGTCTTATATAAAAAAGGTTTAAAAGTCGTGTATACAACAACGTAGGGACTGTAGACATTTATTTTAACATTTTCATTGATTAATTATGCACCTAAATAATATCATCTAGATAGGGTTTTATATAAAAAGGTATACACGCTGTGTATACGAACAACTAGGGACTGTATACAATTAACTAGGGACTGTATCCATTTTTATGTTAATTATGCACCTAAATAATATCATGTAGATAGGGTCTTATAAAAACTAGGTATAAAAGTCGTGTATACGAAAAACTAGGGACTGTATACAATTAACTAGGGACTGTATACATTTTTATTGTTTAATTATGAACCTAATCAATATCATCTAGATAGGGTTGTATAGAACAAAAATTAAAAGTCGTGTATGCGAAAAAATAGGGACTGTATACAATTAACTTATCCATTTTAATTGGTTAATTATGCACCTAAATAATATCTCCACAATGAGTATCCGGGCATCCGCTTAGGGGGTACTCCTTTGGACGTTTTATGATACACTATTCATTTGCGCTGAGTGCGTGATTGGCCCACCCCGGCCCACCGAGTATCCGCGTATCCGCGTATCCGCCTCTGGGGGAAATCCTTTGGACTTAGTCGTTTTTACGGAATTCCCAATCCATTTGCATTGCGTGCGTGTTTGGCCCACCCGGGCCCACCGAGTATCCGCGTATCCGCGTATCCGCCTTGGGGGGACCTCCTTTGGACTTAGTCGTTTTTACGAATTCTCCTATCCATTAGCGTTGCGTGCGTGATTGGCCCACCCGGGCCCACCGAGTATCCGCGTATCCGCGTATCCGCCTCCTGGGGACCTCCTTTGGACTTAGTCGTTTTTACGAAATCTCCTATCCATTAGCGTTGCGTGCGTGATTGGCCCACCCGGGCCCACCGAGTATCCGCGTATCCGCGTATCCACCTCCTGGGGACCTCCTTTGGACTTAGTCGTTTTTACGAAATCCCCTATTCATTTGCGTTGCGTGCGTGTTTGGCCCACCCGGGCCCACCGAGTATCCGCGTATCCGCGTATCCGCCTCCTGGGGACCTCCTTTGGACTTAGTCGTTTTTACAAAATCCCCTATTCATTTGCGTTGCGTGCGTGCCTGCCTGTTCCACTCCCCCCCCCCCCCCCCCCCCCCCCCCGGCCCACCGAGTATCCGCGTATCCGCCTTGGGGGGACCTCCTTTGGACTTGGTCGTTTTTACGAAATCTCCTATCCATTAGCGTTGCTTGCGTGTTTGGCCCACCCGGGCCCACCGAGTATCCGCGTATCCGCGTATCCGCCTTGGGGGGACCTCCTTTGGACTTAGTCGTTTTTACGAAATCTCCTATCCATTAGCGTTGCGTGCGTGATTGGCCCACCCGGGCCCACCGAGTATCCGCGTATCCGCGTATCCGCCTCCTGGGGACCTCCTTTGGACTTAGTCGTTTTTACAAAATCCCCTATTCATTTGCGTTGCGTGCGTGCCTGCCTGTTCCACTCCCCCCCCCCCCCCCCCCCCCCGGCCCACCGAGTATCCGCGTATCCGCCTTGGGGGGACCTCCTTTGGACTTGGTCGTTTTTACGAAATCTCCTATCCATTAGCGTTGCTTGCGTGTTTGGCCCACCCGGGCCCACCGAGTATCCGCGTATCCGCGTATCCGCCTTGGGGGGACCTCCTTTGGACTTAGTCGTTTTTACGAAATCTCCTATCCATTAGCGTTGCGTGCGTGATTGGCCCACCCGGGCCCACCGAGTATCCGCGTATCCGCGTATCCACCTCCTGGGGACCTCCTTTGGACTTAGTCGTTTTTACGAAATCCCCTATTCATTTGCGTTGCGTGCGTGTTTGGCCCACCCGGGCCCACCGAGTATTCGCGTATCCGCGTATCCGCCTTGGGGGGACCTCCTTTGGACTTAGTCGTTTTTACGAAATCTTCTATTCATTTGCGTTGCGTGCGTGATTGGCCCACCCGGGCCTACCAAGTATCCGCACAAGCCGGATGTTGGGGGAAAACTGCGCCCTCTCGTGATCACTCTTCTCCTTGGCTATTCGCTTACGATCCACCCCGTATCCGGTATCCGCGGTATTTAGGGGGTTGCTTTCGCGTGGCGGGGTATTCTGCAATTGCTCCCACAAATTATACGTAGCGATCGTTTACTGTTCATTGTTTATTTAATAGTATCAATACAGTGTGGCTTGAACATATTGGAATGGTAGTCACTCATAGTGGAAGGAATAGGGAATACATCTGACATCGTTAGCCACCGGCCTGTCCAACAGCGTGCAGCGACTTGCCCTGTTGACTGTAGTCTTTAGGCAAGACGTTGCTTAATATGCAGCCACGAGAGGGCGCTATCGCGACAAACCATCATCACTCACGAACCTGTCGGTTGCTAATATGATGGTTTGTCGCGATAGCGCCCTCTGTGGCTGCAGATTAAGCAACGTCTTGCCTAAAGACTATGACGATCTTTTTAGAGCGCGCTAGTATTATATTGCATGCCGTCAGCCACGTGATGCGACTTTTCTGAAGGCGGGTTTTGATGAAGCGATCGCGTACGTCTCCATACAAGCACTGGATGGCGCGCGCAGTTGTTATCGACGATCTTAGACCATCAATTGCATGCACAGAAGTAGAAAAAACACAGTTTTAGAAAAAATATAAAATATAAAAAAATATCGGGACGGAGCTCAAAATCGGGACGGGCGGCGATGTTAAACTTTTTATTAATTCTAAACGGCCTGAGGAGAAGTATATTTTCTTCATGCCTAAAAAACTTCCTGATTTGTTAGCCTCATTATAGCCCGAACCCCTTACAAATGTGAAAAGTCCACTTTGCATGTCTGCCAAAGTTGCACTTGTCATGTTTTCTGATATTTGAAAAGAGGGGTTATTTTGTTAACTTGTTTATGTTTTTCGTTCCAACAAATTGGCCTCGCAGTGTATGATGTGAGCGTATTCAGTGTAGTGCGCACCCCGTTATTTGTGTTGCGCGCCCTCTATCAACATAAAATAATTTGAGTTTATTACAGACAATTAATTAGTGGGTTACCTCTTCCTTTGAGCAGATGTAAATAGAGCTATTACTCCGACTTCCCAACCCATTAAGGCACATCCCCATTGGAAATTCACCGTTTGAAGTGACGGTTGAGTAGCCCTAGCAGAACGAGTGCAATAGGCGCTAAATAACCACAGTGTTTGTATATGTCACGTGACCTAAATTTATGCTAATTGTATGTAAATTACTAAACACTAAATTGGAACAAACACGTCGCCTTTTCCACCGTTGGTACAGACGGTTGGAATAAACCCCGCTAGCACAAGCGGGTGTTTGGCGTGTAGTTTTTTTTTAAGATTAAACACAACTTGTAAAATTTTATTTTAACGTACAACTTCAGATTAGAGTTACTTAAGAACTATTAGGGCATGTAACTTGTTTATTAGTTTAAATGGAGTCACTGTCGGTCGCTCCCAGCCAATACCTGCCAAACGCGCAACGCGCGCCCCACTATGGGACGACTGGAAGTGCACTCCCCCAACCCCGGAGCCTAGCCTGATGACTATGAGTATAACCCAAATTAGCACAGACTGTACTGGCGGGGACAATTTAAACAAAGGCGGCATCAATGTAAGCGCGGGTTTTGGCCCGAAATTCTATGTTGCCCGTAGGAGCTAAATGGCCGCCGTCGTAGCAAAACAGCGCGAAGTCTGACCAGTTGAACTGGGGGTGGTTAAGGACCGACGCGCCGATGCGCTTGCTCAGTGAACGGGCCCATTTATTAACCGCCCATTGTTTTAATTTCATTTTTGGGTTGGTCATCAGTCGCACCGAAGAAGCAAGGCAATATATCTGACTAAACCACCGATATCTCGGGGTAAATGTCGCGACAATCCTGCATAAAATTACGAATTCGCTGGCAAATACAGAACAAATCCGTGCCGACAAATCGTTAGTGCCCAAATGAATAATTAGCATGGCCGATGGAGGCCATGGGGCGCGAAATTCAGATCCTATCAACAGTTAAGTTGTCCCAATGGCCTGGACCCCATCAGAGCCCTGTTTCGGCCCTCTTAAACCAAACGACCCCAGGGGTAATACATTTATTGAAGCCGCATGGGCATCAAATGATTTAACATTTCTTTCCCTTTGGAAACAAGAACAATGAAATGCGAGGCCCGTAATAAACCCAAAGGAAAGTCCCATAGCGTTTTTAGGAGCACTATGTATTACTGTGCAGTGTTATGTAGACAAATAATAAAATTGAAGCTTATTGCAGCGTTTATACATGTAATTAACTTCCACCAAGCTGATATTCAATTATGGGAAGGGCGAAAAACTCCCGACAAAACCTCATTTTAAGCTCTGACTTAATCATAAAATTTAAGAAGAAAAAACAGGAGGAAATTCCCTTCCGGCTCCAATTGGCAGCCGAGTATACATACTGCAGAATTGATACCAGGCAAAAACGACAAACAATGTCTCATCTGACCGACCTTAACAGGAGGCACTGGCAAAATGCTCAGACAAGAGTGACCGCTCCAGTCTTGCGGACTTGACTATACCATACACAAACTTGCTGTCACTCAACAGTTGTCCAAATGACCTGGACCCAACGAGAGCCCCGTTTCGGCCACTGACCTCTATACATGGACAGATCATCATTGTTCTATTTTGAAGTCGGCATGCGGAGAAGTGCAACATGGCGGACCCACGACGTCACTCTGTGAGCCAATGAAATGTCTAGGTGTTGGTACGATACGTATTACGTAATGTATATAAATACAAAACGTACAGAGTAAATCCACTAACCTCTACACCTGGACATTTCATTGGCTCACAGCAGTGACGTCTCGGGTCCGCCATGTTGCACTTCCAGTTCGCGCCGACTTCAAGTGTTAGCACAGCAGAATATGGACAATGATCCGTCCAGGTGTAGAGGTCAGTGGTTTCGGCCCTATTTAACCAAACGACCATATAGGGGTAATACATCATATGAAGCCGCATGGGCCTCAAATTATTTAACACGGAATTTAACGGTACCCGTTAATTTCCTTTCCCTTTGGAAACGAGAACAAATGCCCCAGGCCCGTTATAAACCCAAATAAAAGTCCCACAATGCAAAAGGAGCATAATGTATTGTTATGCAGTATCCGGATATTAAAGGCTGTGACACAGTTATTGATATCATAATGATAACACGTACATGTTCCACAAGAAGACAATGCTTCGTAACTGTGCACTGCTCCAAGGAAAGGCAAACAACAAAAACCTGCAGGAAAACCGCATATGGATTGAGAAACAAATGGCTAAACGTATTTCCAGCCCTTAGTGGCGGCGACTCAGTATCATGAAACTCTAGAAGCAATCAAAGTGGGTAATGTGAAATAGATGGGCCTCGGCATTTTTTTCATTACTCCCATGTGAACAAAATAAGTTGGTATAACTAGGCAAACGGTATCCGTGCAATACAATTATAAAATCCTTAAACACAACCCTCTGAAGTACATTATACACCAATAAAAACAATAACAGGAGATTCGTGCAACTCTGTAACCCGAATGAACTCGAAACTGAAATCAAACTTATGTGCATATGCGCGCCCCTCTATATATGAGTCTGTCTTTACGTCATCTGGCGTCTCGACTTCGCTCCACTGATCTCTATAACTGGATCTGGATAGGTCGAGCGTACATTGATGGGATAGCGAGCCGTGAAGTCACCGGCGGCCATGTTGGGGTATTCAAAACATTGCCTTCGTGCATGCAAAAGACGCGTAGACACGTCGAGAGTGAGACAGTGGCAGCAGCGATGGTGGGTAAAAATGCATTAAAATCCTTTGTAAATAAGTAAATTTATTAAATAAACTCGCAGACTGTGCGATCAGTATCTATCTTTGTAAAAAATGCCAGGACTACGGTTTTAAGAGAGAATTAGGAGAACATTGTTGGGCGAAAACGATATTTTCGTTTCCACATGAATTCCAGCAGGATTTTTTCATATTGTGGTCCTATCCATCATTTTATCTGAAAGAAAAACTGGGATATTTCGAAAGAACAGTAGATTTATAGAATCAGTTGGTCTAGGATACCCTTACAATATGATTGAAATCCACAATACAGGTATTTTCAGACTAATTTTGTACCCATTCCATGAAGACTGTCCCGTTGACTTGCACGTCAAACAGTTCATGGTCACCGTGGTAATTATTTGTGTACACACATTCGTACACAACATATTGTGTCATGAACTATTTGACGTGCATAAATTTAATGTTCTGTAGAATTATCCCAATATCGCAATGATCACAGTTTTTTCTCTCACAATTCTGGAAGTGTAGAGCCACCTGTTAATAATAATAATAGTATTATTAAATGCATGGTGTAGGCCAAGGCTATCATGGTGTTCCAATAAGCCACTTTGGAGTTCCGACTGCGCATGTGCACAACAAGATTCAACAATTTTTCTCAAGGAGGTCAAGTGATACAAACACGGCAGACAAGTGCACACAAGGCTATAGGGGACGTGGTAACCAAATCCGCATTTTTTACATTTTCTTGTGAAACCGAAAAAAATAAATAATATTTGTTCGAACAAAAGCTTGGCCACACAAAGCGGCTGAAAACACCAAAACGTAAACAAAAATATGTTACTTAGTAACTTTAAAACACGACGATCTCTTGAAATTTGCTGGTACCCCGCTATGCTTTTGCACGCAATCGATGAAATGTTTATATCGAAAGAAAAATCGTCAAATCTTCATGTGCGCATGTGCAGTTGGAATACCAAATTGGCTTATACTTCAGAACAATTTCATTTTCGCCCACAAATCTCTCTCTTAAAAACGTAGTCCTGATGACATTCCTTACAGTGCTCAAATAAAATTTCACTCTCTGAAGAAATGGGTATGCCAAATAAATGTAGCGTCATGTTACAACATTCTTTCCTTGGCATTTAATTTATACCTGTATATTTTCTTTCTTTGTTCACTACAGCTAATTGGTTTACCCAAGTCCACTTCTGGCTACTAAGATGTCAGTCTGTACAGCTTATTACGGCTGGACAAGGACAAGTCATAGGACGAACTGCTCCCATTATGACAGAGGGACAACAGATGACAGCGAATGTCAAAACTTATTTTGTTTAACCATCAGTAAATACGGAAGCTTAACCCTAACTCCCTACACAACAAAGGAAGTTGGAGGATTTTGAAGGAATTGTATTGTTCAATAACAATGGTTAGGGAGTTAGGGTTAATTAATTGACCAACTACGTTTTCCAAGATAAGCTATCTCGGTGTTCCACATCCCTATAGATGTGCTGCAAATATATTGCAGAACTCTGCATCTTGGCATTTCATGTTTCAACAATATAAGTACAGATAATAAAACAGTCGCAACAGTCACAAACCTATCTTTGTAACATGGAAATATATTGAACATGTGTTTTATGTAAACTGACAAATCTGGTTAAAATTGTATTGTTAATATTCAAAGCAAATTATACAGATGTTAAAATGACATGGATTTACCCAGTCAGTGTTCTCCGCAATCACTGGGTAGCGGCCGCCCTGTGTACATGTTACGCTGTTCTGTCATATTTTTATGCTGCCCTGTTAAAATGTTATGCCGCCCTGTCAAATTTTGCTTTTCAATCATGGTTTTATTTTGCTTTCTTACAAAACAAAAATTGTGGTGTACAAATCTTTAATATTGTGTTCATATCGCACAAATATCTAGAAACACTCACAATTCAAAGTTAAAGCCGTACAAGGGTGTCCTATTAAAATTTGGCCTGTGAAGAATGCTGCCAAATGTATCTTTGCATAGTATCAACAATTATTATTCTAAAATGACATCGCAAGTTTTGTTTTGGTTTTAAATTCATAAACAGTCGGGGGTTAATTGTTTTTTATTTGGTTTTATAACACCAGTAAACAATACATAATAAGCATATTGTTACTATGGCAGTAGTTATTACATGTTATATGTAGTGTATCAATGTAAAATAAAAGCATTAAGCAAAATTGAATCCATTGTGTGACTTATGTCATTATTTACACATGTGATTGATATTTTTAATTGTGATTTATTTCAAGTTTCTCAAGTTCATAGTTTAAGCCAAAGAGCTGTATCTTTATTATACAGCTCTATGGTTTAAGCTCAAAACCACATAATTTTTTTTTTGTCCACTTGTCCAGCAAGAATTGTTGGGACCCTTTCTAAAAAAATTACTAAACATTAGGTTGATTCCAAATCTGAACACTGCCTTAAAACCCCACGAACAAACCATGATGTGCCAATTAAATTTTCCTAAAACACACCCACATTTTTTCCATTTTTTCAACATTTTTTTATTTTATCATAAAACTGGCACTTTTTAGTGTCTGGATATAAAATTAAACCAACAATTTCAAGAATTTCCTTAATCCCAAAAAACTCGTTTTGCCTTTTCCTATGGTTTGTGCATAAGGTTATGATGTAAAATTCTTCCCCCCCCCCCCCCCCCCCCAAAAAAAAAAAAACAACCCCCAAAAACAAGTTTAAAAGTTGGAAATTCTTGAAAATACTTGTCCGACATATCCCATAGACTTTGCACTGCATTGCATCGTCTCACACGAATGTCTCATATCTTTTCCCAAAAATAGGCCTATTTAACATTGAAACTTGGCGTATACATGTAATTCTTGGGTGTTATTATGTTTAACCTAATTTTCTTGATCAAACTGGATTGTTTTTGTGATGTTAACTTCGTTTCCTGTGATATTACATTCGTTTTCTCGGTCTTGCGCTATACAAACGTGTGTACGCCTGCAATGTTTTTAATATCCCAATATGGCCGCTGATGGCTTCACATGCAGAGCCGCTCGACATATCCAGTTATAAAGATCAGTGCTTCGCTCCCATAGAAAAACGTACATGTAAACAAACTATAGCAATGACGCCACTAGTAGTAATGGTGGGCTATACATTACTGCATGTTTTGTCACGATCAATAAAACTCCAATGTAAACAAGATGAAAATTATAGCAGTAGAATATATCATACAATATAGGCTTACTCTATCTGTTAAGAACCACTTAACTATTATAACTAAAATCACACAAAAGATACTTATACATTTTGTCGACATATTTCCATCAAATTCCAGTAGTAGTTAGAGATAAATTGTCCCAGCACTTGACGACGGTTATCCACCGATTTCAACTTGAAATCCAAATCCAAATCAATCCATCAAGCAATCAGACAAACTTCTGTCCAAACAGGTCGGACTTGAGGGCGAGAAATGTCCACGCTGTGACCGATGTTTATGTCCTGTGTCCGGGTGAATGTTTGAGATCGTGGAACGCTGACTTTAGCCTGCACTTTAGTCCCTGTTCTTGATGAACTTTTGGAACCGCGTGGTCTGGCCATCCTGCAAACAAAAAAGAAAACTCAACGCAGCAGTTGTCTGTTGCCAAGTACATAGGCTGTGTTGCTCAAGTTCTGTTACTGAAAAATGCAGGCTATGGGTTTCACAGTTTTTCTTTGTAATTGTTAATGATAAGCATGAGGACTTCTTGGCCCGGATTGCAGGTTAATTCTGACATTTTGTTTTTATTTATTTTTTATTTCCTAATTAAGATTAAACATCGAAACACAGGGCAGAGATCTGCCACAACTACGTTTCAAACAGTAGATTCGTAGGATTAAACAAATAATGCTGTCGCCTGCGTACAAAATTGCCACAAAATTAGCAAATGTAAATATGTGACTAGGAAGTGAATAGCGAACTTCGGAACAATTGTCACATGACTTAGACAAAAGCAAGCCCAAGTGCTATAATTATATAAGAGAAAAATTACAACTGTCAAATACAAGGCGCTCAAATATTTAGTAGACACAAAATGTTACAAGCCATGACCACCATTAAGAACCTGTGACCAGATAGCTCACCATGGAGCAAATAAGACCGACCGAAATCAATACGAGTAAGCAGAAGAAACCACAAGCAGCTAAATGGAGGTCTGCCTCAACCTTAGAAGCAGTTTATAGACGTCATTTTTTCCTCAGTTTTAACGCGCGCGATTTCGCAATCTTATCTATAAAAGAATTAATTGATCGTCTTCAATCACCAACCGGAGTTAGCTCAGCGGCTTAATTCGTCAGGCTGGTACTGTCCGCGGAGTTCAGGTGCGCACCTTAGTATAGGGACGGAGCTCGTTTGCTTGCATAGGCGGCAAGAGCTAGGGCCTCGCTCCGTCAGTCCTCCCTTTACGGTTGCGTGGCCTACGGGTTACATGAACATGGACAGGGAAGGATGTGTGGTGGGCCGGGAATCCTAGAACCCAAAAGAGTCCTATATGGGTGGTCGTTCAATGAGTAAAGTCATGGGTTCGATCCCCTGAATGCTTGGTCAACACCACATAACTTTTTGTTTCTTCATTCTATACTGGAGCTAATACTCCAGTTTTCAAATATAAGTCACATCGATTTGAAACAATGTCGACTGGTAGTCCAATGGCCGAGTGGTTAGGCTCCTCGTTTGCGGGGTTTCATCGCCTGGGTTCGAGTCCTCGTCCTGGCCGGTTTTTTTTTCTCTTTTTTTTCGCAGTTTTAACGCCCGCAATTTCGCATTCTTATCTTTAAAAGAATTAAATTATAGTCTTCAAATACCAACCGGAGTTAGCTCAACGGCTTAATTCGCCAGGGTGAAGAGTCCTATATGGGAGTCGGTCAATGTACGCAAGCGGGGTGTGTTGGCTCTGATGTGTCGCTCGACGTTCCAATACATTTGAATGCTATGTTTGTGAAAGTGCAAACGTAAGTCCCCTCCACACCGCTTGCAAATCGACTTGTAATTACTAAATCCATTTCGATGCCACCCTTGGACTTTCACAAGATGTGAAATAGAGAATAATACGATTTTTAAATTTCTTGAACTTTCTATGCATAGTTTTCTTTAGCCTGGATCAAGGCGTCATTACCCGTCCGTACGTACATGTACGTACATCGATGCCACGATGCTCGAAATTTCGTAGGACTGTCTTGCGACGATCCCCGATGACCCACGATCTGTCCAAATTTTATCTCTTGTCGTGGAACAAATGCGTCGTGGGTTCGTTGTGACCAGGCCTTACCACGACAACATTTCGTACCATCAGTTGTGACCGGGGTTTATTAACTCAGAATTAACCCTTTGGGTGAAACGGAGCAAATCAATTCCCATAGACCTAAGGGCTAAAACGCCTATACTTTCACGATCTTATTAAAATACTTAGAGCTCTCACGTGTTCAGGGACTACAGAAACATGACGACCAGCATGTCATATTCTTTTCAATTTTTGGTGGGTTGACGGAAGATTTTTTTTGAAAAATTCTTACCCAATGCAAACAAGACAATTTTATTTAAATGTCAAAATTTCCAATAAAAAATATATACATTTCCAACCTACTCCCGAGTGTCGCGAGGCAGCGCCGTTTGTCTGATTTTGTGTTGTTTCCTTTGAGCCCGCGCTTTGCTGGTGACTTCTATTTGTGTGGCGCGCCCTCTATCGACATAACATAAGTCGAAATTTCGGACAATTAATGCGTGGGCGGCTCATTAACCCTGAAAACACAGTTTCGCCTTCTTCCTTTGAGCAGATGTAGGATAGAGCTATTACTCCAGCTTCCAAATCGTTTAAGTCACATCGATTTCAAACAGTGTTGACTGGTAGTCGAATGGCCGAGTGGTTAGGCTCCTCGTCTGCGGGGTACCATCGCCTGGGTTCGAGTCCCCGTTCTGCCCGCCGTCATTTTTTCCTCAGTTTTAACGCGCGCGATTTCGCAATCTTATCTATAAAAGAATTAATTGAT
Source organism: Crossaster papposus (assembly GCA_037893245.1). NCBI lineage: Eukaryota > Metazoa > Echinodermata > Asteroidea > Velatida > Solasteridae > Crossaster > Crossaster papposus. The sequence goes on along the minus strand of JBAIAA010000290.1, from coordinate 263,987 downwards.
CGTCTTCAATCACCAACCGGAGTTAGCTCAGCGGCTTAATTCGTCAGGCTGGTACTGTCCGCGGAGTTCAGGTGCGCACCTTAGTATAGGGACGGAGCTCGTTTGCTTGCATAGGCGGCAAGAGCTAGGGCCTCGCTCCGTCAGTCCTCCCTTTACGGTTGCGTGGCCTACGGGTTACATGAACATGGACAGGGAAGGACGTGTGGTGGGCCGGGAATCCTAGAACCCAAAAGAGTCCTATATGGGTGGTCGTTCAATGAGTAAAGTCATGGGTTCGATCCCCTGAATGCTTGGTCAACACCACATAACTTTTTCTTTCTTCATTCTATACTGGAGCTAATACTCCAGTTTTCAAATATAAGTCACATCGATTTAAAACAATGTCGACTGGTAGTCCAATGGCCGAGTGGTTAGACTCCTCGTTTGCGGGGTTTCATCGCCTGGGTTCGAGTCCTCGTCCTGGCCGATTTCTTTTCTCTTTTTTTTCGCAGTTTTAACGCCCGCAATTTCGCAATCTTATCTTTAAAAGAATTAAATTATAGTCTTCAAATACCAACCGGAGTTAGCTCAACGGCTTAATTCGCCAGGGTGAAGAGTCCTATATGGGAGTCGGTCAATGTACGCAAGCGGGGTGTGTTGGTTCTGATGTGTCGCTCGACGTTCCAATACATTTGAATGCTATGTTTGTGAAAGTGCAAACGTACGTCCCCCCCCCCCCCCCCCCACACCGCTTGCAAATCGACTTGTAATTTCTAAATCCATTTCGATGCCACCCTTGGACTTTCACAAGATGTGAAATAGAGAATAATACGATTTTTAAATTTCTTGAACTTTCTATGCATAGTTTTCTTTAGCCTTGATGATCAAGGCGTCATTACCCGTCCGTACGTACATGTACGTACATCGATGCCACGATGCTCGAAATTTCGTAGGACTGTCTTGCGACGACCCCCGATGACCCACGATCTGTCCAAATTTTAACTCTTGTCGTGGAACAAATGCGTCGTGGGTTCGTTGTGACCAGGCCTTACCACGACAACATTTCGTACCATCAGTTGTGACCGGGGTTTATTAACTCAGAAGTAACCCTTTGGGTGAAACGTAGCAAATCAATTCCCATAGACCTAAGGGCTAAAACGCCTATACTTTCACGATCTTATTAAAATACTTAGAGCTCTCACGTGTTCAGGGACTACAGAAACATGACGACCAGCATGTCATATTCTTTTCAATTTTTGGTGGGTTGACGGAAGATTTTTTTTGAAAAATTCTTACCCAATGCAAACAAGACAATTTTATTTAAATGTCAAAATTTCCAATAAAAAATATATACATTGCCAACCTACTCCCGAGTGTCGCGAGGCAGCGCCGTTTGTCTGATTTTGTGTTGTTTCCTTTGAGCCCGCGCTTTGCTGGTGACTTCTATTTGTGTGGCGCGCCCTCTATCGACATAACATAAGTCAAATTTTCGGACAATTAATGCGTGGGCGGCTCATTAACCCTGAAAACACAGTTTCTCCTTCTTCCTTTGAGCAGATGTAGGATAGAGCTATTACTCCAGCTTCCAAATCGTTTAAGTCACATCGATTTCAAACAGTGTTGACTGGTAGTCGAATGGCCGAGTGGTTAGGCTCCTCGTCTGCGGGGTACCATCGCCTCGGTTCGAGTCCCCGTTCTGCCCGACGTCATTTTTTCCTCAGTTTTAACGCGCGCGATTTCGCAATCTTATCTATACAAGAATTAATTGATCGTCTTCAATCACCAACCGGAGTTAGCCCAGCGGCTTAATTCGTCAGCGGAGTTCAGGTGCGCACCTTAGTATAGGGACGGAGCTCGTTTGCTTGCATAGGCGGCAAGAGCTAGGGCCTCGCTCCGTCAGTATTCCCTTTACGGTTGCGTGGCCTACGGGTTACATGGACATGCACAGGGAAGGATGTGTGGTGGGCCGGGAATCCTAGAACCCAAAAGAGTCCTATATGGGTGGTCGTTCAATGAGTAAAGTCATGGGTTCGATCCCCTGAATGCTTGGTCAACACCACATAACTTTTTCTTTCTTCATTTCTTCATTCTTCAGCTAATACTCCAGTTTTCAAATATAAGTCACATCGATTTGAAACAATGTCGACTGGTAGTCCAATGGCCGAGTGGTTAGGCTCCTCGTTTGCGGGGTTTCATCGCCTGGGTTCGAGTCCTCGTCCTGGCCGATTTTTTTTCTCTTTTTTTTCGCAGTTTTAACGCCCGCAATTTCGCAATCTTATCTATAAAAGAATTAAATTATAGTCTTCAAATACCAACCGGAGTTAGCTCAACGGCTTAATTCGCCAGGGTGAAGAGTCCTATATGGGAGTCGGTCAATGTACGCAAGCGGGGTGTGTTGGTTCTGATGTGTCGCTCGACGTTCCAATACATTTGAATGCTATGTTTGTGAAAGTGCAAACGTACGTCCCCCCCCCCACACCGCTTGCAAATCGACTTGTAATTTCTAAATCCATTTCGATGCCACCCTTGGACTTTCACAAGATGTGAAATAGAGAATAATACGATTTTTAAATTTCTTGAACTTTCTATGCATAGTTTTCTTTAGCCTTGATGATCAAGGCGTCATTACCCGTCCGTACGTACATGTACGTACATCGATGCCACGATGCTCGAAATTTCGTAGGACTGTCTTGCGACGACCCCCGATGACCCACGATCTGTCCAAATTTTAACTCTTGTCGTGGAACAAATGCGTCGTGGGTTCGTTGTGACCAGGCCTTACCACGACAACATTTCGTACCATCAGTTGTGACCGGGGTTTATTAACTCAGAAGTAACCCTTTGGGTGAAACGGAGCAAATCAATTCCCATAGACCTAAGGGCTAAAACGCCTATACTTTCACGATCTTATTAAAATACTTAGAGCTCTCACGTGTTCAGGGACTACAGAAACATGACGACCAGCATGTCATATTCTTTTCAATTTTTGGTGGGTTGACGGAAGATTTTTTTTGAAAAATTCTTACCCAATGCAAACAAGACAATTTTATTTAAATGTCAAAATTTCCAATAAAAAATATATACATTGCCAACCTACTCCCGAGTGTCGCGAGGCAGCGCCGTTTGTCTGATTTTGTGTTGTTTCCTTTGAGCCCGCGCTTTGCTGGTGACTTCTATTTGTGTGGCGCGCCCTCTATCGACATAACATAAGTCAAATTTTCGGACAATTAATGCGTGGGCGGCTCATTAACCCTGAAAACACAGTTTCTCCTTCTTCCTTTGAGCAGATGTAAGATAGAGCTATTACTCCAGCTTCCAAATCGTTTAAGTCACATCGATTTCAAACAGTGTTGACTGGTAGTTGAATGGCCGAGTGGTTAGGCTCCTCGTCTGCGGGGTACCATCGCCTCGGTTCGAGTCCCCGTTCTGCCCGCCGTCATTTTTTCCTCAGTTTTAACGCGCGCGATTTCGCAATCTTATCTATAAAAGAATTAATTGATCGTCTTCAATCACCAACCGGAGTTAGCTCAGCGGCTTAATTCGTCAGGCTGGTACTGTCCGCGGAGTTCAGGTGCGCACCTTAGTATAGGGACGGAGCTCGTTTGCTTGCATAGGCGGCAAGAGCTAGGGCCTCGCTCCGTCAGTCCTCCCTTTACGGTTGCGTGGCCTACGGGTTACATGAACATGGACAGGGAAGGATGTGTGGTGGGCCGGGAATCCTAGAACCCAAAAGAGTCCTATATGGGTGGTCGTTCAATGAGTAAAGTCATGGGTTCGATCCCCTGAATGCTTGGTCAACACCACATAACTTTTTGTTTCTTCATTCTATACTGGAGCTAATACTCCAGTTTTCAAATATAAGTCACATCGATTTAAAACAATGTCGACTGGTAGTCCAATGGCCGAGTGGTTAGGCTCCTCGTTTGCGGGGTTTCATCGCCTGGGTTCGAGTCCTCGTCCTGGCCGATTTTTTTTCTCTTTTTTTTCGCAGTTTTAACGCCCGCAATTTCGCAATCTTATCTTTAAAAGAATTAAATTATAGTCTTCAAATACCAACCGGAGTTAGCTCAACGGCTTAATTCGCCAGGGTGAAGAGTCCTATATGGGAGTCGGTCAATGTACGCAAGCGGGGTGTGTTGGTTCTGATGTGTCGCTCGACGTTCCAATACATTTGAATGCTATGTTTGTGAAAGTGCAAACGTACGTCCCCCCCCCCCCCACACCGCTTGCAAATCGACTTGTAATTTCTAAATCCATTTCGATGCCACCCTTGGACTTTCACAAGATGTGAAATAGAGAATAATACGATTTTTAAATTTCTTGAACTTTCTATGCATAGTTTTCTTTAGCCTTGATGATCAAGGCGTCATTACCCGTCCGTACCACTGACCTCAACACCTGGACGGATCATTGTCCATATTCTGCTGTGCTAACACTTGAAGTCGGCGCGAACTGGAAGTGCAACATGGCGTCACTGCTGTGAGCCAATGAAATGTTCAGTTGTAGAGGTCAGTGGATTTACCAACCAACTGAACTCTACACCTGGACATTTCATTGGCTCACAGAGTGACTTCGTGGGTCCGCCATGTTGCACTTCTCTGCATGCCGACTTCAAAATGAAACAATGGATGATCTGTCCATGTATATAGGTCAGTGGTCCGTACCACTGATCTCTACAAACTGGATAGGTCGAGTGGCTCTGCACGTGAAGCCATTGGCGGCCATATTGGGATATTCAAAACATTGCAGGCGTACACACGTTTGTATAGCGCACGACCGAGAAAACTCATTTAATATCACAGGAAACGAAGTTAACGTCGCAAAAACGATCCAGTTTGATTAAGAAAATTAAGTTAAACATAATAACACCCAATAATGAGATGTATACGCCAAGTTTGAATATTAAAAAGCCCTATTTTCGGGAAAAGATATGAGACCAAAATTTTGTTTTAACACTTCCAACATCATGCCCTTATGCACAAACCATAGGAAAAATAAAAACGAGTTTTGTTTGGATCAAGGAAATTCTTAAATTTTTGGGTTTAATTTTATATCCAGACACTAAAAAGTGCCAGTTTTATAATAAAATAAATTAGATTATTTCAGTGCGCGCACGTGCGATCACTGCATTGTATTGAATATCCCAACATGGCCGCCGGTGACTTCACGGCTCGCTATCCCATCAATGTACGATCGACCTATCCAGTTTGTAGAGATCAGTGGTCCGTACGTACATGTACGTACATCGATGCCACGATGCTCGAAATTTCGTAGGACTGTCTTGCGACGACCCCCGATGACCCACGATCTGTCCAAATTTTAACTCTTGTCGTGGAACAAATGCGTCGTGGGTTCGTTGTGACCAGGCCTTACCACGACAACATTTCGTACCATCAGTTGTGACCGGGGTTTATTAACTCAGAAGTAACCCTTTGGGTGAAACGTAGCAAATCAATTCCCATAGACCTAAGGGCTAAAACGCCTATACTTTCACGATCTTATTAAAATACTTAGAGCTCTCACGTGTTCAGGGACTACAGAAACATGACGACCAGCATGTCATATGTGACCCGCTCTGCAAAAATGGGTATTATGGTGCAAAATAATGAAATTGAGTTATATACATGGTTATAATGCCTACAGCGTAAGCTTCCAGTTAGTATATAATAGAGCTCCATGGCTACTCCCGTTCTGGAGATATAACATGTTTGCTTTTGATTACTTCCTTGCAGTTCAAATTACACAACTGAAAAAACAGGCTTTTAAAAAGCCGGCTTTGTTGTAGAACAACAGAACGATGAACACAAAATGGGCGTGTATTCCACTTTAAACATCAAAATCAACATTCCTTTGAATGAAACCTGAACATATTGGTGTTAAAGATGTCATTAATGGCAAAAAATGTAAATCACATTTTGATGAAATGTTTATTCTCTCAACCTTGAGTGGTCCATTACATGATAGTGCACAGGGCGACTTAATACCCTTTATTGCAGAGCCGGTCACATATTCTTTTCAATTTTTGGTGGGTTGACGGAAGATTTTTTTTGAAAAATTCTTACCCAATGCAAACAAGACAATTTTATTTAAATGTCAAAATTTCCAATAAAAAATATATACATTGCCAACCTACTCCCGAGTGTCCCGAGGCAGCGCCGTTTGTCTGATTTTGTGTTGTTTCCTTTGAGCCCGCGCTTTGCTGGTGACTTCTATTTGTGTGGCGCGCCCTCTATCGACATAACATAAGTCAAATTTTCGGACAATTAATGCGTGGGCGGCTCATTAACCCTGAAAACACAGTTTCTCCTTCTTCCTTTGAGCAGATGTAGGATAGACCTATTACTCCAGCTTCCAAATCGTTTAAGTCACATCGATTTCAAACAGTGTTGACTGGTAGTTGAATGGCCGAGTGGTTAGGCTCCTCGTCTGCGGGGTACCATCGCCTCGGTTCGAGTCCCCGTTCTGCCCGACGTCATTTTTTCCTCAGTTTTAACGCGCGCGATTTCGCAATCTTATCTATACAAGAATTAATTGATCGTCTTCAATCACCAACCGGAGTTAGCTCAGCGGCTTAATTCGTCAGGCTGGTACTGTCCGCGGAGTTCAGGTGCGCACCTTAGTATAGGGACGGAGCTCGTTTGCTTGCATAGGCGGCAAGAGCTAGGGCCTCGCTACCTCAGTCCTCCCTTTACGGTTGCGTGGCCTACGGGTTACATGAACATGGACAGGGAAGGATGTGTGGTGGGCCGGGAATCCTAGAACCCAAAAGAGTCCTATATGGGTGGTCGTTCAATGAGTAAAGTCATGGGTTCGATCCCCTGAATGCTTGGTCAACACCACATAACTTTTTCTTTCTTCATTCTATACTGGAGCTAATACTCCAGTTTTCAAACATAAGTCACATCGATTTGAAACAATTTCGACTGGTAGTCCAATGGCCGAGTGGTTAGGCTCCTCGTTTGCGGGGTTTCATCGCCTGGGTTCTCGTCCTGGCCTATTTTTTTTCTTCTCTTTTTTTGCAGTTTTAACGCCTGCAATTTCGCAATCTTATCTTTAAAAGAATTAAATTATAGTCTTCAAATACCGACCGGAGTTAGCTCAACGGCTTAATTCGCCAGGGTGAAGAGTCCTATATGGGAGTCGGTCAATGTACGCAAGCGGGGTGTGTTGGCTCTGATGTGTCGCTCGACGTTCCAATACATTTGAATGCTATGTTTGTGAAAGTGCAAACGTACAATGTAGTCCCCCCCCCCCCACCGCTTGCAAATCGACTTGTAATTTCTAAATCCATTTCGATGCCACCCTTGGACTTTCACAAGATGTGAAATAGTGAATAATACGATATTTTTATTTCTTGAACTTTCTATGCATAGTTTTCTTTAGCCTTGATCAAGGCGTCATTACCTGTCCCTACGTACATGTACGTACATCGATGCCACGATCCCAGCAAACACAAAACGTTTAAAAAACGTTTTTTAAACGTTTAAGTAGGTCCGCTAGGTCTTCGTCCTAAATAAACGTTTAAACAACGTTATTTAAACGTTTAATTAGGCCCGCTAGGTCTTCGTCCTAAATAAACGTTTAAAAAACGTTTTTTAAACGTCCGCTACGTCTTGATTTTTAACAAACGTTTAAAAAACGTTTGGAGAACATCTAATTTTGACCTAATATTTGCCCCAAAGCAAAGGTTTTTTTAAAACGTTTACAAAACGTTTACGAAACGTTTGAAAAAGACGATTTTTTTTCTGGACGTTTAAAAAACGTTTTCTTTACGTCCAAGTCAAATAAAAACTAATTGTAATTAATTATTGTTTTTTAATATTATGATTTAATATGATTATTATTTTGATGATTAAATTGAGTAGCCTAATGATGTTGATTATGATGATGATTATGATTATGATGATGATCATGATCGTCATCCTCATCGTGTGGCCCATATGGTCGTCGTCGACGTCGTTGATGTACGTAATTGTTATATTTTGTGACATCGATATCATGCGGTGCGCCGGCGCGGCCTGGCTGGCCGCCTACGTACAGCGTGCATGCCATCGTTTATATTCAAACGCTATGTTGGATGTTCTTGAAAGGTTTTCTGAACGTTCTGAATAGGTTTTCTGAACGTTCTTAAAAGGTTTTCTAGACGTTCTTAAAAAGTTTTCTGAACGTTCTTAAAAGGTTTTTTGAACGTTTTTAAAAGGTTTTCTAGACGTTCTTAAAAGGTTTTTTAAACGTCTAAAGGTTTTCTAGACGTCCTAAAAAGGCACTGCAAAAACTGTGGTGTTAAAATTTTAACACCAATGTTTTTTTAATCTTTTGGAATGAACATTGGTGTTAAAATGAAGTAAAATGATTCTTGAAGTATTAGTTTCAAATCAAGTACTGGTGTTACGTACTTTTGGTGTTAAATTTGACCTAGTGCGCATGCGTGTGTGAAATAAAGCCCTCTGATTGGTCGATAAGGAATTATGGTATATGTTAACAATAGTCGATGTTAAATTGTTGTATTTAGTCCAAAAACCCATTTATTTTACCATAATATGTAATTATTTAAACGATTCCATGATTGAATTTTGATTTTTGTGCAAACATAGTTAAAAATTCGCGTTACATTTTATTCGTTTTCAAATTTTGACATTATTCATAAAAACTAGCTGCGACTTCGTCGTGGACAAAAAAGCGTAGTATAAAACTAACAACGGCAATGGCTATGTGTGTAGTACGTATTCAGTAGGAATAGATTATTATTGTATATGGATGTGTAATGTGTAATAAGTCAGTTCTTTGTAATATTTCATTACGTAATTTGTCCATGCAGTTAATATGTACAAAATTATAGTGTTATTCAACACACAAATCCCTGCCCAAAATAAACACCAGGAAATAATCAAATTTTACACCATTGGTGTACACTTTAACACCACAGTTTTTGCAGTGTAGACGTTCTTAAAGGGTTTTCTAAACGTTCTTAAAAGGTTTTCTAGACGTTCTTAAAGGTTTTCTAAACGTTCTTAAAAGGTTTTCTAAACGTCTAAATGTTTTCTGGAGAGCTGGTCTGGAAAACGAATACGAGACAAGGTTTTAAATTGGTTTTTTAAACGTTTTAAATTGGTTTTTTAAACGTTCAATAAAAACGTTTTTTAAACGTCCAAAACCTACCACAAAAAAACGTTTACAAAACGTTTTTTTTGAACGTTTAAAAAACCAATTTAAAACGTTAAAAAAACGTTCAGAAAACGTCCGATTGTTAGCTGGGATGCTCGAAATTTCGTAGGACTGTCTTGCGACGACCCCCGATGACCCACGATCTGCCCAAATTTCATCTCGTGTCGTGGAACAAATGCGTCGGGGGTTCGTTGTGACCAGGCCTTACCACAACAACATTTCGTACGATCAGTTGTGACCGGGGTTTATTAACACAGAATCCTTTGGGTGAAACGGAGCATCTCAATTCCCATAGACCTAAGGGCTAAAACGCCTATACTTTCACGATCTTATTAAAATACTTAGAACTCTCACGTGTGCAGGGACTACAGAAACATGACGACCAGCATGTCATATTCCTTTCAATTTTTGGTGGGTTGACCGATGATTTTTTTAGAAAAATTCTTACCCAATGCAAACAAGACAATTTTATTTAAATTTCTAAATTTCTAATAAAAAATATATACATTGCCAACCTACTCCCGAGTGTCGCGAGGCAGCGCCGTTTGTCTGATTTTGTGTTGTTTCCTTTGAGCCCGCGCTTTGCTGGTGACTTCTATTTGTGTGGCGCGCCCTCTATCGACATAAAATAAGTCGAATTTTCGGACAATTTGTGCGTGTGCGGTTCATTAATCCTGAAAACACAGTTTCTCCTTCTTCCTTTGATGAGCAGATGTAGGATAGAACTATATAATACAGGTAATGTGGGTAATGGTGAAAGGGTTGAATTGGTTATAACATCGGGAACTTGAGTAATAACAGTAAAATTAGTAGCAATTCCAGCAAAATTTCCAAGTTTAAATATTACTGTTATTACCCGTTAAAAGCGACATTTTACAAAGTAACAACAAGATAAATACATGTAATGTGGGTAATAGTGAAAGGCTTGAATTGGTTATAACATTGGGAATTTGAGTAATAACGGTAAAATTATAGCAATCCAAGCTAAAATTCTAAGTTTAAATATTACTGATATTACTGTTATTATCCCGTTGAAACCAACATTTTAAGTTCAAATATTACTGATATTACTGTTATTATCCCGTTGAAACCAACATTTTAAAATGCGCGCCACACAAATAGAAGTCACCAGCAAAGCGCGGGCTCAAAGGAAACAACACAAAATCAGACAAACGGCGCTGCCTCGCGACACTCGGGAGTAGGTTGGCAATGTATATATTTTGTATTGGAAGTTTAGAAATTTAAATAAAATTGTCTTGTTTGCATTGGGTAAGAATTTTTCAAAACAAAATCTTCGGTCAACCCTCTAAAAATTGAAAAGAATGTGACATGCTGGTCGTCATGTTTCTGTAGTCCCTGAACACGTGAGAGTTCTAAGTATTTTAATAAGATCGTGAAAGTATAGGCGTTTTAGCCCTTAGGTCTATGGGAATTGATTTGCTCCGTTTCACCCAAAGGGCTCTGTGTTAATAAGCCCCGGTCACAACAGATCATACGAAATGTTGTCGTCGTAAGGCCTGGTCACAACGAAACCACGACGCATTTGTTCCACGACACGACATAAAATTTGGGCAGATCGTGGGTCATCGGGGTCGTCGCATAGAAAACTATGACTGAACACATTGACCGACTCTCATATAGGACTCGTCACCCTGGCGAATTAAGCCGATGAGCTAACTCCGGTAGGTATTTGAAGACTATAATTTAAATCTTTTAAAGATAAAATTCCGAAATTTCGCGCGTTAAAACTGCAAAAAACAACAACCGTCGGCCAGGACGAGGACTCGAACCCAGGCGATGGAACCCCGCAAACGAGGAGCCTAACCACTCGGCCATTGGACTACCAGTCGACATTGTTTTAAATCGATGTGACTTATGTTTGAAAACTGGAGTATTAGCTCCAGTATAGAATGAAGAAAAACAATTATGTGGTGTTGACCAATCATTTAGGGGATCGAACCCATGACTTTACTCATTGAACGACCACCCATATAGGACTCTTTTGGGTTCTAGGATTCCCGGCCCACCACACATCTTTCCCTGTCCATGTTCATGTAACCCGTAGGCCACGCAACCGTAAAGGGAGGACTGACGGACGGAGCGAGGCCCTAGCTCTTGCCGCCTATGCAAGCAAACGAGCTCCGTCCCTATACTAAGGTGCGCACCTGAACTCCGCGGACAGTACCAGCCTGACGAATTAAGCCGCTGAGCTAACTCCGGTTGGTGATTGAAGACGATCAATTAATTCTTTTATAGATAAGATTGCGAAATCGTGCGCGTTAAAACTGAGGAAAAAATGACATCGGGCAGAACGGGGACTCGAACCCAGGCGATGGAACCGCGCAGACGAGGAGCCTAACCACTCGGCCATTCTACTACCATTCTACTCTGCAACGCGGAGTCATGTTTGGCCAGTAATTCTCTCGCTATATCTGACTGTTTTCCCTTCAAACTCTTCCATTTGTCAGCAAACTCAAGAAAGCGAGACCAGCTTTGAATAGAAAAAGGTGAAATCCTGCCTTTGGCTCCAGAATCACAGTGCAAAATGCACGTAAATAAAGGCTCGGCGTCGTCTTCAGAAGCCGCCATGTTGGATTGCTGTACACCGGGTCAGAAACTGTGCGTAACGAGAGCACTGATTGGATGCCGACGGAGACTCTTAAATACAGTATTTCCGATTGGTCACAATTTAGCTTTAGTCACGTGAGTGCCGTTTTGTTAAATGAAAATGTGTTTCAGTTTTGGCTTCAGTTATGCAGTTTGGCAATAACGCTGTAGCCAAATACGGGCCAAAGCCTAGGTTCAAGTAACAACAAGTTTTGTAAAAAAAAATACACCCAAAGTGCCACTTTTGCAAAAATGAACAGTCATTTTTGTATTTAGCAACAACAACTTGAATGAACTTCGATGTTTTCATTTTGTACCAAAATAGGGATCACGAACGAACACAATAATCGCACTCGTCCCATGGTCTAATATGACCAGTTAGTGACCAAGTACTTTTTGCCAAGTTTTAGTGTATAGCGCCCTCGCAAGGCAAAGTAATGAAAGGCCTCTTTTCTTTGAGTGAGTGAGTGAGTTTTTAGGGTTTAACGCCGTACCAGCATCAATGGCCATATTCACGGCGGGAACAAATTTCATTCAACAATTTTTTATTTCATTCAACAATTAATGTGAAGAAGTTACAGTTTTAGAGGTGGGAGGAAAACCCCAGAAGAATATCCTGGGGAAAAACCCACGGAGTCAGGCAGGGACTGAAAACCCAATCCACATATTGGCCCAGGCCTCTTTTCTTTGAAGTGGTGTTGAATTATAATGGATTGACAGTACCCCCAAAGCAATGACTATTAGATTAATTAAAACAACAATATTGGCCTGTGAGAATTGTTTTTAAAGGGTAGGAAAGAATTCTATATCTCACCCCCACTTTTTTGCCCTTCATATGAGTTGACAACTACCAAGAAACACCAATAAACACTGTAAAGAAACACTAATTTAGGAGTAAGAAAATTTTAAGTTAATTTTAAGTAAGACAATTTTAATTTGGACTGTGAGGGTAATTGCACAAACATTCAAAATGGGTACACTATGGATGCAGTCAAAAGTTTGAATGAAGGCCTCCCCCCCCCCCCCCCCCCCACTCGCTCAATGTTGGGTTGGCAGTGTGTGCGAAATCACTCCAACATTGTGACGGGGGGGGGGGGGAACCACAATAAAACTTGCTCGGGTGAATGCTCATTACAGACTATGAAACTTCTCAAAGCATGGTAGTACACACATTGGTTTGTCACACTGTTTACAAATCATGCGAGTTTGTTTACGCTTTGCTCTTGTACTGCAAACAACACAGTTGCGCTTTTTGCCGGCAGAAATTCTTCCACGATAGTGATGAGTCGGAAAGCGGCTGGACCCTTACGAAAATGTCCTGTGGTATTACCACAAAAAATACCACAGGACAGTACCACAGGAAATGTCCTGTCATTTTTTGGGACATTACCACAGGACAAATTCCTGTGGTACTTTTTCCTGCGGTACTTTTTTTCCTGCGGTACTTTTTTTCCTGCGGTACTTTTTTTCCTGCGGTACTTTTTTTCCTGCGGTACTTTTTTTCCTGCGGTCCTTTTTTTCCTGCGGTCCTTTTTTTCCTGCGGTCCTTTTTTTCCTGCGGTCCTTTTTTTCCTGCGGTCCTTTTTTTCCTGCGGCCCTTTTTTTCCTGCGGTCCTTTTTTTCCTGCGGCCCTTTTTTTCCTGCGGCCCTTTTTTTCCTGCGGTCCTTTTTTTCCTGCGGTCCTTTTTTTCCTGCGGTACTTTTTTTCCTGCGGTACTTTTTTTCCTGCGGTACCTGTTGAACTATTCCTGTGGTACCTGTGGTACTATATTCCTGTGGTACCATTCCTGTGGTAACATGTTCCTGTGATACATGTTCCCAGTACTTGTTCCTGTGGTATCGATCATGTGGTATTTCCCTTTCAATGAGTACCACTTTCTTTTGTTGAATATTCCTGTAAAAACATGGCACTTTGAAATTAAAGTGATGCACTAAAACCCTTTAAATATGCTCTTTTAGATTGTTGTTTATTGAAAGCCCTTCCACCACCACCACCACCAATCCTACATGTACTTGTGTCGATTTTTAAGATATACAGCAAACAAAGTAGATTCAGGTTACATTCAAATTTTGGATTCAAGGAGCAACTGTTTGCATTCATACATTTCTTTGCAATGAAGTTTCATGTCCTTAAACTATAATTACGGTAATAACAGCAAGTCAGCAAGTTATTTTATATATATTTCTGAGTCAACTTGTGCGTAATTTGATTAAGTAAAGTGGAAGGGTTTATTGGGTTTTTTAAACAAATAAATGTAGGTTCTGTCACATTTAATTTACATGTGATGATACAAAAGTCATAGAACAGTCTCTTCGCTTGATATTTGCAAATTGTACTGATTCAAGAAGAGGAAAGAAACTACTGATTGCTTAGTTTCAAACCTAATGTATTTGACTTACAAATACAATTATGTTCAAGTATAATTACCGGTAGCTGTTAAAATCTTTGTGGTGCGAATGCGAAAAGGAATAATGAACATGTATACACAAAAAAGTCCTTCAACATTTCTTAGTGTCCAGAGTTTACCCTTATAATGCACAAGTTTGTTCGATCACATCAACAATTAAGACTTCATTTATAAAGTCTCTGTACGATGCTCCTCTCGGTGTTCGCTGAATTCCCCCATCTACATCTGTTTCAACCATGCAGCCACAAATTTGATCTCTTCACTAGTAGTACGGTTGAACTGATCTTCAATCTTGACCAACTCCCTGGCATTGAGAACAAAAATAAAAAGGACAAAAAGGACAAATCATTAACAATGTTCAAAACCAAGGGAAAAAACAAAGACTATAAATATGAAAGAATCAAACGTAGTTTAAGACGTACACCTAGTCCAATCACAAACCTAGTCTTTTCAGCCTTCAAAATTTTCAGTCATTACATTGACATTGTTTGTAGTTGTTTTAGCACCCATGATGATGTTTTAATATTCCATTACATTGGTTTTTAATAAAGTCTTCTTATTATCCCTAAAGTACATGCAATGTGATCAAAAATGTGTTGATCGTAAGTTGCATATTGGAATAAGCAATCAGTTGACTAACATTACAGGATCACAACAAGTATATAAAAGATTGACACGATATAAATGTTAAACGTTGAAGTCAATACAAAAAACTTACCACACAACCGAGTCAACCGACAGCCATGACAGCAAGACTATATGCAGAATGCAGTGAAGTTCTGTCCAAATGAAAGCCTTATGTTTTCAACCAAAACATACATAAACTCAAGTCATTTGGTCATGATATCTTGACAGGCATGTGAGATACATTTTGGCAGTTCTGGGTCACCATTATACTATGAATAGTTGCAGTTTTCTAGCAAACATTGATGTACATATACCACTGATAAACTGCTCTTTCCCCAACCCAATTCAAAATGCAGCATGTGCAGTGGAGTAGCCAAGCCTAGAGTTAATGCAAGGTCATTGCACCTTGAGACTTGCATAGGGGTCAAAGGGCATTATGTGTCCTTGCAAGACAACCACAAGCCATTGTGTGCCTATACTGCACCAGAGCTGTGTACAGTATATGTACACAATGACTGAGAGATAAGCATTTAGTTTGAGATTGTGTGATGTGTGTATTAACTGGAATAAGAACAGCATTTCTTGTCTGGTATCTTCTTCCAGCGTCCACAAAAAACAACGCAGACAGTTCTGTGAAACAATTTACCATTTCTACCTGCCCTCAAAATTAAAATCCCTATGAAAATTACAGCAAAAGTAAATCTAACTCGAGTACCACAGGGATACCACAGGACAGAGATACGAACCCAATCTATGTGGTACGATGTGTACTGTGTGGTATCTCAGTTTGTACCACAGGGATACCACAGGGATACCACAGGGCAACAAGATGGGAACTAATTATGTAGTACTTCAATGTCTTTAATTTGTGTGTTATCTCAGCATTTACCACAGGGATACCACAGGACAGAGATGTGAGAAACGGCAATATTGCGGTACTTGACTGTCCTTGTGTGGTCTCTTGATATTTACAACACATGAGTACCACAGGGCAGAGATGTCCTGTGGTACTTATTACCACACAGAACCATTTTGTATGACATGTTTGTGTCCTGTGGTAATTTGTGTGGTATCTAAGTAAATACCACAGGAATATACCACAGGACATCTCTATCCTGTAGTATCCTATGGTATATTACCACACAAAACCATGATGACATGCCCTGTGGTAATTTGTGTGATATCCAAGTAAATACCACAGGAATACCACAGGACATCTCTATCCTGTGGTATATTACCACACAAAACCATTTTGTATGACTGTCCTGTGGTAATTTGTGTGGTATCTAATTTTATTACCACAGGAATACCACAGGGCAGCAATGTCCTGTAGTATCCTATGGTATATTACCACACAAAACCATTTTGTATGACATGCCCTGTGGTAATTTGTGTGATATCCAAGTAAATACCACAGGAATACCACAGGACATCGATCTCTATCCTGTGGTATATTACCACACAAAACCATTTTGTATGACTGTCCTGTGGTAATTTGTGTGGTATCTAATTTTATTACCACAGGAATACCACAGGGCAGCAATGTCCTGTAGTATCCTATGGTATATTACCACACAAAACCATTTTGTATGACATGCCCTGTGGTAATTTGTGTGATATCCAAGTAAATACCACAGGAATACCACAGGACATCTCTATCCTGTGGTATATTACCACACAAAACCATTTTGTATGACTGTCCTGTGGTAATTTGTGTGGTATCTAATTTTATTACCACAGGAATACCACAGGGCAGCAATGTCCTGTGGTACATACCACACAAATTTGTGTGGTATTTGACTGTCCTGTGGTAATTGTGTGGTATACCACAGGAATACCACAGGACATTTTCGTAAGGGGAACCACGTGACACCTGACTGCCATGCTGAGCTTGGTTGTGCTTCGAAGTGGAAATAAGCTCTTCTATCACCTTCACTCTGAAATCCAAAGAGGCCAAGTGCTGATTTGTAGGGATGCTGTTGTATACAATGGTAGCATTCACCAAGCAGATGTCAAGAATGGCCACGAAAACTTTTTTCCACCATTTCATCGATTTGTGAGGGTGCGAGTAATACTGACACATTTGCGCTGCGAGATCACTTCCTCCCATGTATTTATTATAATCATTAACGACAGAAGGTTTTTTGATCGTACGAAGTCCACTCAACAAACTGTTTTTTAAGGAGTTCTATATCTGCCACCTCGCGCCGCGGATCTCGCATCGCGGATCTCCCCCCGCGGGTCGCGGATCTCGCATCTCGCGTCGCGGATCTCGCATCGCGGGTCGCGGATCTCGCATCGCGGATCTCGCGTCGCGGATCTCGCGTCGCGGATCTCGCGTCGCGGATCTCGCGTCGCGGATCTCGCGTCGCGGATCTCGCGTCGCGGATCTCGCGTCGCGGATCTCGCGTCGCGGATCTCGCGTCGCGGATCTCGCGTCGCGGATCTCGCGTCGCGGATCTCGCGTCGCGGATCTCGCGTCGCGGATCTCGCGTCGCGGATCTCGCGTCGCGGATCTCGCGTCGCGGATCTCGCGTCGCGGATCTCGCGTCGCGGATCTCGGGTCGCGGATCTCGCGTCGCGGATCTCGCGTCGCGGATCTCGCGTCGCGGATCTCGCGTCGCGGATCTCGCGTCGCGGATCTCGCGTCGCGGATCTCGCGTCGCGGATCTCGCGTCGCGGATCTCGCATCTCGCATTTTATTTGCTGGGTAATGCGCATGCCCAATGACAATGTGTAATTTGAGAAGCATGGTCAGGGTGCGTTTCTTTTGCGTTTTGTGCTCGCCCATTGTAATGTATACAAACATGCAGCCTATCCTGCGCTACCACGCACGTGCTATCAGTATCATCAGGCATTATATGAAGTGGTTTCGTTTGGAGAAGGTTCCCGCGTGCATGTACTATTTGACTTTTGCGCTGCCTTTTACTAATACGTTATATTGACGCGTATCTGTTCTACGCTGAACGGCTGTGAGGTTGTTGACGACGAGGGACGGATTAGAGTAAGCGGCCGTACTGCAAAATTCAAATAGTACATGCACGCGGGAACCTTCTCCAAACGAAACCACTTCATATAGTGCCTGATGATACTGATAGCACGTGCGTGGTAGCGCAGGATAGGCTGCATGTATACATTACAATGGGCGAGAACAAAACGCAAAGGAAACGCAACCTGACCATGCTTCTCAAATTACACATTGTCATTGGGCATGCGCATTACCCAGCAAATAAAATGCGAGATGCGAGATCCGCGACGCGAGATCCGCGACGCGAGATCCGCGACGCGAGATCCGCGACGCGAGATCCGCGACGCGAGATCCGCGACGCGAGATCCGCGACGCGAGATCCGCGACGCGAGATCCGCGACGCGAGATCCGCGACGCGAGATCCGCGACGCGAGATCCGCGACGCGAGATCCGCGACGCGAGATCCGCGACGCGAGATCCGCGACGCGAGATCCGCGACGCGAGATCCGCGACGCGAGATCCGCGACGCGAGATCCGCGACGCGAGATCCGCGACGCGAGATCCGCGACGCGAGATCCGCGACGCGAGATCCGCGACGCGAGATCCGCGACGCGAGATCCGCGACGCGAGATCCGCGACGCGAGATCCGCGACCCGCGGGGGGAGATCCGCGATGCGAGATCCGCGGCGCGAGGTGGCAGATATAGAACTCCATAGTTTTTGCTCCGAATGTCTTTCGTGTCGATATTGCAGTTTCCAACATTTGTGAGAAGAGTTACACGCTTGGCATCCTGCCAAACGACGCACAGTTGGCGGGCTTTGGTGTAAAACTGGGGGTCAGCACCTCTTATCATGTGTAGCTTTTTGGGATTTGCAAAATCTGGAATACCCAGTGTGGTGTACCGTGCAGTTCCACAGGCTCCAAACTGTGATAACTTGCAGATGAGAGCTGGGCTTGTGTACCAATTGTCCATGAAAATGAAATGTCCCTTATTTTCGAGTCCTGCAGGGAGGTCGAGGACTACATGCCCAGCAGATATTAGGTGGGTGGTGTGTTGATGCATAACCAATGAAGGGTCGACTGGATTCCTTTGATGTGGACCGGGAGCCGGTGAACACCTTCCAAGCACAGGTATAACTAGTTTCTGATTCGTTTAATGAAAAACATTCTAATCCCCATTTGGCAGACTTTCGTGGCATGTACTGTTTGAAACCAAGTCGACCTTTGAACTTGATCATTGTCTCATCGGGTGAGAGATTTCGGCCTGTACTGGCTTGTAAATGCGAGGAAAGGATGGCAGTACAACGTCAAGCAGCGGGCGGACCTTGGAGAGTTTGTCAGGGGGAGCATCACCTGGTGGAGCTGTGTTGTTGGCAAGGTGGAAAATCGAAAGATCGCAGTGAATCGATTGCGAGACATGGTCGCCGAATACAGGGGACTTCGCAGAACTTCGGACCTGGACCAGTGCATGCTGTATCGAGGCCTTTTGTTGATACCCATGCACAGAAGCAAGGCCACGAATGCCATAATTTCAGGAACAGTAGTTGGATTCCAGGCCACATCTGCACCCATTGTTTGGTCTGCGTAGCGATTGGTCTCATCCACCATCAACTCCCACACTGCTTGGCAGAAGAACAGCTGAAAGATTCGCATAGGCGACAGGTGACTAAAATCTTCCGTACAGCCAGTCTCTTCACTGAATTTCATCGGTGGACGCTCGCTGTAAGAGGCGCTAGCTTTAATCCATCCACACCTGAAATAGAAACATTCAGAAAGGTTAATGGGACACTATTCATTTCACGGCACATTTTCTTTTAAGGGTAGTATACAACATTAGGGTTTTTTTTTTTTTTTGGGGGGGGGGGGGTCAAACAAATTTATCCGGGGTTTAGTGTTTCGGGGGGACGACGTACGTTGGCTGACCATCTTTGGAAATTGCTAAACAATGTCAATTTAGTTAAAACAGAACAGAACACCAGGTGCCCTGATTTCACAGGATGCTCGAGACCATTCGTGACTGTCAAATATGGTCATTCATTAAATGAAGTATTTTTTAGCTGTTTCGGTTTTTCACCGAAACAGCTCTTGTAATCGTTAAAGTTTTTAGCTGTTTCGGTTTTTCACCGAAACAGCTTTTGTAATCGTTAAAGTTTTTTTTTTTCTTTTTTTTTTTTTTTTTTTTTTTTTTCTCCTTTTTCAGACTTTTCTCCATAGGATTTGCACACGTTTATTCAGACAATACACTTTGACACTTTGGTAAATCCGATGGACTTGAGACTTGGCATACACTTAGACAACTACCCAAGGACGGTCCTAGAAGAAATTCGTCGCGATTACGTCATTCAAGGTCACGTGACTTTGCGTTAAAGGTGAAATTTTTCCCATAGGTTTTGTACACGTTTTTCTTCAGACTATTGAATTTGACACTTCGGTAAATTCGACCGACTTGAAACTTGGCATGCCCTTAGAACAACACCCTCAGATGTTCCTGAAAGAAATTAGGCACGATTACTTCATTGAACATCACGTGGCGTCCCGATAAAGGTGCACATTTTTCTCCCATTGGTTTTGTACACGTTTTTCTTTAGACTATTGACTTTGACACTTTAGTAAATCCGATCGACTTAAGACTTGGCACACACTTAGACCACCATCCACAGACAGTCCTAGAAAAAAATCGGCACGATTACGTCATTCAAGGTCACGGGGCGTCACGTTAAAGATTCAATTTTTCCCTATAGGTTTTGTACACGTTTTTCTTTAGACTGTTGACTTTGACACTTTCGTAAATTTGATCGACTTGAGACTTGGCACACACATAGACCACCACACACACATATTGAAAGTAATGTAAGACACTCGAAACAGCTCTGTGTTTGTCCACAAACACATGTCTAGTTTTTTTTCTTTTTTTTCTCCTTTTTCAGACTTTTCTCCATAGGATTTGCACACGTTTGTTCAGACAGGGCACTTTGACACTTTGGTAAATCCGATCGACTTGAGAATTGGCATACATTTAGACAACCACCCAAGGACGGTCCTAAAAGAAATTCGTCACGATTACGTCATTCAAGGTCACGTGAGCTCACGTTAAATGTGAAAATTTCCCCATAGGTTTTGTACACGTTTTTCTTCAGACTATTGACTTTGGCACTTCGGTAAATCCGACCGACTTGAAACTTTGCATACACTTAGAACACCACCCCCAGATGTTTCTAAAAGAAAATTGGCACGATTGCGTCATTCAAGGTCACGTGACGTCACATTAAAGGTTCACATTTTTCTCCCATTGGTTTTGTACACGTTTTTCTTTAGACTATTGACTTTGACACTTTAGTAAATCCGATCGACTTGAGACTTGACACACACTTAGACCACCATCCACACACGGCCCTAGAAGAAATTTGGCTCGATTGCGTCATTCAAGGTCACGTGACGTCACATTAAAGGTTCACATTTTTTTCACATAGGTTTTGTACACGTTTTTCTTTAGACTATTGCCTTTGACACTTTAGTAAATCTGATCGACTTGAGACTTGGCACACACAAAAGACCACCACACACATATTGAAAGTAATTTCAGACACTCGAAACAGCTCTGTGTTTGTCCACAAACACATGTCTAGTTTATTTTTTTTTTTATTTTTTTTTTTTTTTTGGGGGGGGGGGGGGGGGCACGGTCGCAAATGTTGTATTACCTTTAATGACAAACTGTCCTTACAATGCTGTTTTTGGACGCTCGTATCTAGTGTTCCCACTTAAATAAGTCTCCTTTTTTAACTAAATAAAATCTCCTGAAATAAAATTGCCTTTTTAAAGATTATTATTATTGCTGCCTGTCTTGAAGAAGGCCCTATTCAATGGAATTAAATTGTTTGTCACCATTACATTTAGCAGTCCCATCTGAAATTTGATTTGGATGCTAAATCATCACACTTGACTTTGCATAATTCAGGTTAATAATTGTTTTGGTTTATTTAATTTCATTTATTATTTCGCAGGGCACAAAACTAATTTAAAAAAAATATTTCATCAATTTTTATTTGGATTCCATCGGATTATGCAATGCAAACTGAAACGTTCAGTGCTTTTGATGATTTTCCCTGCAAAAGGACATCCAAATGCAAAGGTTACATTACAGTACAGTAGCCTAGCTATGAATATAGGATGCAAAACATTTCGAGAAAAGCCAAGTTGAACTCTTTTCAGTAACCTCCATACCTGTAGTTTGGTTTTGCCGAAGAAGATGAAGAAGTGGCGTGGGCATGCTAGTGTTTTTTGCACGCGCGCGTCCTGGCTTTTTAAGCCAGTTTGAAACCAATAATAAACCACACAAAAAGTGAGGGCGCTGTTTCTGATTTCAGATGCAACAAATTGCGCTCGTGCCATCAGATTATAATTGGGACATTTTTGCTCTTTGGTTGCCAACGTCTATGCAACTTGGAGCCCAGGTGGCGCGTGCGGTACTGATAGGGTTATAACCAATTCAAGCCTTTCACATTTACCCACATTACCTGTATTATCCTGTTGTTACCCGGTAAATTGTCGGTTTCAACAGGGTAATAACGGTTATATTTGGACTTTGAAATTTGGTAGACCGGTACACCATTTTTCAAGAGTTGTTCTCATCATAAACAAATCCTGTCAGTATCAAGGATCAATTATATCCAATCCTTATATTAAAAAAAAAAACATTAAGGAATTTATAACAATTTCATTATCACACAGGTAATATCATTTGGGTAATAACACGATAATATCGGTAAAATTTGGATTTAGTCAAATTTTGGGGTGATATTACTGGTAATATCGGTAACCGGTAACAACTTGCCCAGTGGGTCGATTTGAAACAATCTTAACTGGCAGTCAAATGGCCGAGTGGTTAATAAAGCTCCTCGTCTGCGATATTTCAGCACCCGGGTTCGAGGTCCGGGCTGACGTCGTGGTTTTTCTTTTTCACTGAGTTTTAACGCACGCGATTTTCCAATCTTATCTTTAATTCCTCGTCCTCTACCAACCGAATTTAGCTTAACGCCTTAAAAGTGGGTTCACGTAAATAAGTCCTCGGACTTAGTAAGCAAGTAACCAAAGTAGAACTTAATTTTTGTTATATGGCCAGTTGCCATGGTAACAGGCAACATAATTGTTAGCCAGTTTGGGGGCCCCCAAAACTGTGTTTTAGCTTATTAAAAAAAATCACCCAGCCAAAATGCAAAATCAACTACATGTATATCATTGCAAAGTATCATTCTTGCCCTTACTTGAGAAGATTTTTTTTTAAATGCCACCTTTATGCTTAAAAATGTCACCCTTGAAAAGCATGTTTTTTTTAACTTGTACAAATATAATTTTTACCCAATTTACCCAGAACTTGCCATGGGTCTCAGAATATTTTCCGTTTGGATTTGATTAGCGCCAACATTGGTCTTTCCAAATCTGGTGAGAAACGTCTTTAGGCAGTATACTGCATCAAAATTGTCATTTAAAAAACAAATGGAAAAATGAAATTTGAGTTTTTTCTTTAGTTTAAAGTACATGTAGTAACACACACAACATTTATACTTTTATGAATCTGGCGCCTTTTTCAAATCATAAGAGTGAGTTGTAGGCCTGTGAATTACGTCTACTGAACTAACAGCATTTTTGACGGCGAATATCTAGACAAACCCCTCCACAGCATTTTTTACAATCTATTTGCTCATAACATTTTATAAGTGGCATATAAAAAGGGACAACTATACTTAAAACTATACTAAAACATTATTTCTACAGAACCCAACTAAAGCATTATTTCTACAGAACCCAGCAGCCCCTAAGTTACGCATGTCACCCCTCAAAAACGCAGCTTTGTTGCTTGCAAGTATTTCGAAAGTGTTACGTTATAGCGCCCCCTATAACATAGGGCTTTTCGCATTTGTATTCTCTCTTTTTTCTTCTTCCTATTATAACATAACATACTTTTAAAAGCATTCAAAACGAAAACAATTATCCGAATTTAGTGATTTTCCCATGTGGTTTATTTGTGTAGTATACGATAACAAGTCGTATCCTCATTGAGTTGTACCGTAAAACTGGGCGTGATCCCTGGAAACACGGGATTCTGGTGTTCTGACAATTTGGGAGACCGCCAATTAACATAGGGCAATCTTCACCAAAGACGAATGCGTTTGATCGCGCGATTGTGTACGTCGCGTATTCTTTTCACGCAGTGCGCCCGCTAACGACACGATTATAGACCAGCTCTTTTGCTCACACATCGTCTTCGCAAAAACTGCGCACGCACGAAATTTCTTGGTGAAGCAGCGCTAATTAGATATGAAACGCAGGCAAGCGCGACCGTTTAATGTAGTTGACTGCGTGAAGATGCTATGCCTATATTCTAATTGTGAAATGTGCATGAAAAGGTCACGCCCCATTTAAGCAATTTGCAAAGACCATTGCGTGATCGAGGGAGCTGATGGAAATATAAACCGTGTCGTTAGCGGGCGCACTGTCGAATGCAGTGGTCATTGGCAAAGACTAATGCTGCGTTCCAATCGCGCCGTGTTTATCGTGTTAAAGAGTTCACGAGTCGTATAATGGCGTTCTAATCACCAGTGGTGAACTCGAGGTGGATATTTTCCCTCCATGTTCACGACTTCATAAACGAATGAAATACTCGCGCATGCGTGTTGGTTCACGTACGAGTCATTGCGCGATAAAGAATGTCCGTGCGTCTTGGTGAGTAGCGTTTGGAATGCAACCCACTCGTGAATATGGAGAAATTCACGGTGTACACGATAAACACGACGCGATTGGAACGCAGCATAAGGGCACGGTAGCTATGTTGGTAGAGCGCCGGTCTGTTATTCTGGAGGTCGCAGGCTCGAGTCTCACCTATAGGGGGCGTTATAACAGGCTTTGGCATCACTTGTGACGGTAGAGATGATTAGTGTGGTTGATTTAGCTGCTTTGCACTGAAATGACAGCATCGAGCTCTTTACTCCCCAGGGAGCTGAAATGGTATTTGAAATGTTTCGTGGGGCCAATGATCAGAGGTAATAATAAATTAAAGCGCTTTGATCCGCGTTATAAGCGTTATATAAACATTTGTTGTTGTTATTATTATTATTATTAATGCACGAGTTTAGTACCAGCCGGTTAGTTCAGACTTTAATGGGCTTCTGACAAAACTGTCAACCTTGCTATCGTCTATACAATGGTTTTAAAAAAATAAAATAATGTGTGACAAATAATGACAGGCTATAAGAGATAAATTTAGTCGCATGAACTCATACCAACAGCATTTTATTCAACAGCAATCTTAGTCTTAGAAGTGAGATTACCTACGTGGAAATTAAGACCCACCACCCATAATAGTAGATATGTTTCAAATACATGCCATTTTTCTAATCCTCACCTTCTAATTGACAATTTATTTCATCAAGTTTTGAAGTAATAATTACTAGATCTCTAAACGTGATAGATAGATGTGATAAAGGGAAACGGTTTCTCATTAGGGGCTGTCAGAAAACGGAGTTTCAACAAGTCGCTACAACCTATCAAGTGTTGTTAATAATGTATATTGATACTTGTAATTAACTTAGACAGTTTACACATTCCTATTGGTCGAGAACCCATCACGTGGCCGGTTTTAAACGAATGATAAAACAGTCAGTATTTATGACTTGTTCCAAAACTCACAACGCATTTGCCACAGCTGCATCCGCGCAAACATCGCGCAGTACGCGCTACGTAGGCGCCTATGTCCATAAATGAAGAGCGTACTTCTTACTCGCGAGCTGGATGCTCCACTATTTAACTGAAGGGGTGTTTTGGAAATCATGAACTGAAATTGTTCAACAAAATCGTTGGCAAGTTTAAATGTTCCATTTGTTTTGACTTTTGGACCAAAATGGTATTCATGAATGGGAATAAAACCGTCTCATGGACCTGGACGCGTTAATGGCCCGGCTTATGAGCAGGTTTTAAACGTACGTTTAGTACCGGCCAACTATTATTCCTTTAATTAGAGTCGGCTTTGCACCAGGTTAAACTTATAATTAGAAACATTGTGATTACCTTTGCTAACTAGTTAGTGTCTACAAGGTGGTGACACTTTGTGTGGGTGTAAACAGTCTCAGTTAACTATTATTTAACAATTAAAGCAAAAACAAAATAAAACATAAACCCTACACCGTATAATAATTAATTAATTAATTGCGACTCGACCATTCTATGGCTGTTGGTATTTTGGAATCTGAAATGAACACAAGAAGAAGAAAACAAATATTATTATAATTATTCATTACAATGAAACTACAAAAGAAATTGTGCACAAATAATTCACCCTTTGACTTGCTTTTGCTTGTCTTCGACGGGTAAGTTGTCTTAGACTGACTGACTCACTGACTTACTGATTGACTGAGTGACTGTCATCTGAGACTAGTTTTCTTAAGTCTCACCAAGACCTTGGAGATGCAAATGGTGGCAATAATGGCTGAAGCTGCCCTAGACCAGGCGATAATGTGAACACCTTTTGCAACTATAATGCATCTTTCTTACTGAAAGTCTCAATTTAGAGAGGTTTTGATGTCATCTTATTTTCTGTGATCAACCCATTTTAACCAAATCTCTATTCTTCATATTCTAAAGTTGAGAATAGAAAATTAATGTTTAGGGAGTAGAATAACAATAACGACAGTTGGGTGATTATGATTGAAATAATACAACAGAGTTACAATGGGTACCCAAAAGAAATTCCTATAGGCCTATTCTATTGGTTTCAAGCTACGTCAACTGAAATAAAATCCATGTTTATGCTAGGAGTCCACTGGGCCAGCGCCAGTTGGTGCCAGTTCGCGCCAAAGATTATGTGATTGGCGCGTAGCGGCTCGCTGTGGCGCCGAATTAATGTCCGCTCGGCATGTGTCGCCAAGTGGAATAAACTGGGTGCCATATGGCGTGCGCCAAATGCCACCCGGCTTGCCCCTAAAATGTTGCGCCAGTTTGCGCCAGTTCGCGCCATTACACGGCCATTTGATTCCAAAATTCACCCTGTTGGCGCCATTCGCGCCAATAGACGGCTACTTTGCGCCACTTGGTGATTAGTTTGTGCCAAAGGTCGCCAAATTGGTTTGAACTTGCCGCCGCTTGGCGCTACTTGCCGACTATATAAATACCGGCCATCGGCTACCTGGTTCAGACCCTCCTCAGCTGCTGTATGAACAACATCTCTACTAAATATGTCGCAACTTGGCGCGCACCATTACATTCCAGTGGATTCCAATAGGCGGATTGTTTGCGCCAAAGGGCGATATGTTCGCGCCATTTGGTGCCACTTGGCGGACACTTGGCGCTGTTGCTCGATGCAAGTGGCGCGACAAAAATTTCAAACATTTTGAAATTTTCTTGCCGCCACATTCAAATTTGGTGCCGTTACGGGCCACCACGAGCCAGTTGGGAGGCAGTTTGAGCCACTACACGCCACTAGGCACCTTATTGGCGACACTAGGCGCCACAGCAAATTGCATTGGCGCAAACTGGCACCAACTGGCGCTGGCCCAGTGGACTCCTAGCATTACATGGAAACCCCTACAATTCTATATTTATTGGTGTTCTACATCCGATTTGGATGGTCGCTATATGACACAAAGCCACAAATTGAGAAAAATAAAATTAGACTTAACATAAATAAATCATTGAATTAAATAAATCATTGAATTATATACCAAGCTATGTGCGTATATTAAACGTTTTGCAGAGGGCGCTCAACAATACGGATATCGTTTGTGAATTAATTATTCGCTCGCGACCCATCGATTACACTAACCACTCAAATCACCTGTTTTGAGTATTAATGAAATTTACCTTGAACACCAGCCAATCACTTATTAACATAGCATTCGCCATAGATGCAAACCCAGCCGGCAGGGCACTGTTGATCTGGTGGAGCACTCCCATCACAATAGGCTGCCAATAATTAAGCAATTGAATTGAAATAATTAGTTTAACCGCACGGCATCGCCATGCATCGGTACATTGTACGGAAGCATAATCGAGGACACAACCAAAACAAATTATCCCGGCCAGGCGGATCACTATTCCTACTGGCGCATCACTATTTCGCCTAGGCGGAATTATGGGCCGGATTATTTTTGGTCGTGTCCTAAAAAGGCTTCCGTGACAGCGGAAGTTGGTTTTACTGCGAACATTAAATCTGATTAATCGGGAAATTAAGAAGAAATCGAGTGCAGAAACTTACGAAATATCTCCTCCGCGACAAACTTGTCGGCTGAAAAGACAGAGAGAGGAAGAATTTATTTTACTGAATGGTTAGTGCGACCGTTTGATTAAAAGAATATTAATGTTAGATTATGACAAACATCTTTGTTAGAATAAAGGTAGACTATAATGTCCTGGAAGCACCCAAATGTGCTACAAACACAAAGGTGCTACAAAAAGCATTTTGAACGAACTGATGTTAATCGGAAAGTGCATTTAACAAGTTTGCGCCGGAGGACGCGTATATACACGCAAAGTTTTCGCCAGTTTTAAAACGGATGACGTATAAACACGTCACAAGCAAGGCCGAAAATGTCTGTCAGCAGCGAGCAAGGCTGGAAATGCGTGGGTGTGCTTCCCGGTACCATTGGCCTGAACACGCCTCGGATCGAGTTTCGTTAAAAACAATCCAGCGGGGGGGGGGGGGGGGGGGGGGCATTAACATTGGCATCAAGTGGTTTTGAATTTATACCTACCGACTAAACAACACTAACTTAATGGGTTGAAAAAAAACCTTCTTTTCCCGTTAATGCAAGAGATTAGTATATGTTCTTTTACTAAAACCAATCTTGTTAAGTTTAAGATAAAATTGGAGCGTATTATCAAGCACAATGAGTCAATTTAAAACATCAAATCTGTCTGCTTGGCGTATGTATTCAACCTAGCAAAGCACGAACACATAGAATACATCAATTTTCAACTAAGGCAATGGATTGAAACTTAGGAGGAAAAACGACACAAAGTTACATTTCAATGGTTTCATAAAAACAAAACTGTACTCCATTGAGTTCAAGGTAAGTCAAAGAAAGGCCATAATGACACTAAATGATTGTTATCCACAAACCCACAGCCCATTGTTCATACCAAACAGAGTCAAGTCTAATTTGGGTATAACAAATTCTAATTTACCTTCAACATTTTCTCTTTTATAAAATCGGCAGGAACCATCAAGGTCATCGCACCACATATTGGGAGGGCACGGGAAACTCGGGTCGTAACACGCTGTGACAAAAAAAAGAATTAGAAGAAAGTAAGTATAGGTTTTCCCGGCTATTTTAAAACATTTTTCATTCAGATTCACTAACATTCAATTTCGTCCTAGAACATTTTCCACACGCTTTTACCAAACAATTCAGTCATTTACCATTTAATTTCAACATTTGGTAACATTTATTTAAAGACCGGTTCGGTAATACTCATTATATAAATCAAATTAATCTAAGCTGTTGCCGAAAAACAGCATTGAGAGTTCAAATTTGCCTTATATCGATAAATAACAATCGTTATGCTCAATAGATTAGTCTGATGTGTGCTTGACTCCAGCACACACCAGACTAATTTATTTAGCATAAGTATTTATTGATTGACATCAGACGAATTCGATCTGTGCATGCTGCCTTTCGGCAACAGCTCAGGTGAATTCGATCTGATTGACGAATATTCTACACTCTGTGTTTAAAAAGGGTGGCCAACTGTTTTACATTCGGATGATTTTGGGGGTTTTGTTTTTTGTAAGATATTTAGTGACCTTCGATAGAATGAAAATATTAATTACGTTTTCAGAACCACTATCAGATTTGACAAGGAAACAGTGCAACTTGCGGGATCCGGTTTATTAGGGTTAGCTGGGTGCGAGTTGAACTTAAGTTTGTTTGTTACAGAAATAAAGTGTTTACAGAGTATCTACTCTTTGCTGTGCATAGCCTGTGTATGCAGATTGACATCAGCATAAAAAACTAACGATGATATAGCGCCGCGCTATATGTGTTATACTAGGTGCATTGATAGCCTGAATGGCACTGATATCACGGCAGAAGTTCAGAGTAGCACAGGCTGCCAAAAAAACAATCCGATTCAAGTATTTAGTTTAACCGCACGACATCACCTAGTCTTGCTCCAAGACCGAACTGTTCATTTATTCCGCGATCCGCGGCGCGCTGTCCGTCTATCCGGGCTTATTGAGGGCGCCCTTAATTATCGCCAGATTCGTTCCCACAATACGGTCTTGAAGCAAGAGTCACGCGAACCCGTAAAATTTCGAGGACATTCCAAGCAAGACTAGACATCACCATGCATCGGTATATTGTACGGAAGCATATCGCGGACACAACCAAAACAAGTTATCCCGGCCGGGCGTATCACTATTCCGCCTGGCGCATCACTATTTCGTCTGGGCTGAACAGTGAATCGGAAATGTTTTGGTCGTGTCCTTAATACGCTTCTGTAACATCGGACGTTTGTTTTACTGTGAACATTAAATCTGATTAATCAGGAAATTAAGAAGAAATCGACTGCAGAAACTTACGACCTTGCTTCACATCAAACTTGTCGGCTGAAAAGACAGAAAGAGGGAGAATTTCTTTCACTGGTTAGTGCGTCAGTTTGAATAAAAAAAATATTAACGTTATATTATGACAACCATCTGTATTGGAACAAAGGGAGATTATGTCCTGGAAGCATCCAATTGGGTTACAGAAAGCGTGTTGAACGAACTGATGTTAATCGGAAAGTGCATTTAAAAGTAGGATCTAAACATCCACACAACCTTTTTTTTAAACTAGGCGTTAGTTATTCTTGTGCAGACAAATCTCGGGCTGTTTTGGTGTAGTCGTGATTCCAGCCGTAAAGTGTGTTGCGGGGGGGGGGGGGGGGTGGTGGTGTCATAAACATTGGCATCAAGTGGTTTTGAATTTCTTGAGGTGTTTAATCCTGAGAGTTTCAAAGAAGATTGTACCTAAAAATGAATATGGGCCCAATATACCTACCGACTAAACAACACTAACTAAATGGGTTGAAAAAACCCCTCTTTTCCCGTTAATGCAAGAGATTAGTATGTGTTATTTTACTAAAACCAATCTCTTTAAGTTTAAGATAAAATTGGAGCGTATTATCAAGCACAATGAGTCCATTTAAAACATCAAATCTGTCTGCTTGGAGTATGTATTCAACCTAGCAAAGCATGAACACATAGAATACATCAATTTTCAACTAAGGCAATGGATTGAAACTTAGGAGGAAAAACGACACAAAGTTACATTTCAATGGTTTCATAAAAACAAAACTGTACTCCATTGAGTTCAAGGTAAGTCAAAGAAAGGCCATAATGACACTAAATGATTGTTATCCACAAACCCACAGCCCATTGTTCATACCAAACAGAGTCAAGTCTAATTTGGGTATAACAAATTCTAATTTACCTTCAACATTTTCTCTTTTATAAAATCGGCAGGAACCATCACGGTCATCGCACCACATATTGGGAGGGCACGGGAAACTCGGGTCGTAACACGCTGTGACAAAAAAAAATTAGAAGAAAGTAAGTATAGGTTTTCCCGGCTATTTTAAAACATTTTTCATTCAGATTCACTAACATTCAATTTCGTCCTAGAACATTTTCCACACGCTTTTACCAAACAATTCAGTCATTTACCATTTAATTTCAACATTTGGTAACATTTATTTAAAGACCGGTTCGGTAATACTCATTATATAAATCAAATTAATCTAAGCTGTTGCCGAAAAACAGCATTGAGAGTTCAAATTTGCCTTATATCGATAAATAACAATCGTTATGCTCAATAGATTAGTCTGATGTGTGCTTGACTCCAGCACACACCAGACTAATTTATTTAGCATAAGTATTTATTGATTGACATCAGACGAATTCGATCTGTGCATGCTGCCTTTCGGCAACAGCTCAGGTGAATTCGATCTGATTGACGAATATTCTACACTCTGTGTTTAAAAAGGGTGGCCAACTGTTTTACATTCGGATGATTTTGGGGGTTTTGTTTTTTGTAAGATATTTAGTGACCTTCGATAGAATGAAAATATTAATTACGTTTTCAGAACCACTATCAGATTTGACAAGGAAACAGTGCAACTTGCGGGATCCGGTTTATTAGGGTTAGCTGGGTGCGAGTTGAACTTAAGTTTGTTTGTTACAGAAATAAAGTGTTTACAGAGTATCTACTCTTTGCTGTGCATAGCCTGTGTATGCAGATTGACATCAGCATAAAAAACTAACGATGATATAGCGCCGCGCTATATGTGTTATACTAGGTGCATTGATAGCCTGAATGGCACTGATATCACGGCAGAAGTTCAGAGTAGCACAGGCTGCCAAAAAAACAATCCGATTCAAGTATTTAGTTTAACCGCACGACATCACCTAGTCTTGCTCCAAGACCGAACTGTTCATTTATTCCGCGATCCGCGGCGCGCTGTCCGTCTATCCGGGCTTATTGAGGGCGCCCTTAATTATCGCCAGATTCGTTCCCACAATACGGTCTTGAAGCAAGAGTCACGCGAACCCGTAAAATTTCGAGGACATTCCAAGCAAGACTAGACATCACCATGCATCGGTATATTGTACGGAAGCATATCGCGGACACAACCAAAACAAGTTATCCCGGCCGGGCGTATCACTATTCCGCCTGGCGCATCACTATTTCGTCTGGGCTGAACAGTGAATCGGAAATGTTTTGGTCGTGTCCTTAATACGCTTCTGTAACATCGGACGTTTGTTTTACTGTGAACATTAAATCTGATTAATCAGGAAATTAAGAAGAAATCGACTGCAGAAACTTACGACCTTGCTTCACATCAAACTTGTCGGCTGAAAAGACAGAAAGAGGGAGAATTTCTTTTACTGGTTAGTGCGTCAGTTTGAATAAAAAAAATATTAACGTTATATTATGACAACCATCTGTATTGGAACAAAGGGAGATTATGTCCTGGAAGCATCCAATTGGGTTACAGAAAGCGTGTTGAACGAACTGATGTTAATCGGAAAGTGCATTTAAAAGTAGGATCTAAACATCCACACAACCTTTTTTTTAAACTAGGCGTTAGTTATTCTTGTGCAGACAAATCTCGGGCTGTTTTGGTGTAGTCGTGATTCCAGCCGTAAAGTGTGTTGCGGGGGAGGGGGGGTGGGGGTGTCATAAACATTGGCATCAAGTGGTTTTGAATTTCTTGAGGTGTTTAATCCTGAGAGTTTCAAAGAAGATTGTACCTAAAAATGAATATGGGCCCAATATACCTACCGACTAAACAACACTAACTAAATGGGTTGAAAAAACCCCTCTTTTCCCGTTAATGCAAGAGATTAGTATGTGTTATTTTACTAAAACCAATCTCTTTAAGTTTAAGATAAAATTGGAGCGTATTATCAAGCACAATGAGTCCATTTAAAACATCAAATCTGTCTGCTTGGAGTATGTATTCAACCTAGCAAAGCATGAACACATAGAATACATCAATTTTCAACTAAGGCAATGGATTGAAACTTAGCAGGAAAAACGACACAAAGTTACATTTCAATGGTTTCATAAAAACAAAACTGTACTCCATTGAGTTCAAGGTAAGTCAAAGAAAGGCCATAATGACACTAAATGATTGTTATCCACAAACCCACAGCCCATTGTTCATACCAAACAGAGTCAAGTCTAATTTGGGTATAACAAATTCTAATTTACCTTCAACATTTTCTCTTTTATAAAATCGGCAGGAACCATCAAGGTCATCGCACCACATATTGGGAGGGCACGGGAAACTCGGGTCGTAACACGCTGTGACAAAAAAAAATTAGAAGAAAGTAAGTATAGGTTTTCCCGGCTATTTTAAAACATTTTTCATTCAGATTCACTAACATTCAATTTCGTCCTAGAACATTTTCCACACGCTTTTACCAAACAATTCAGTCATTTACCATTTAATTTCAACATTTGGTAACATTTATTTAAAGACCGGTTCGGTAATACTCATTATACAAATCAAATTAATCTAAGCTGTTGCCGAAAAACAGCATTGAGAGTTCAAATTTGCCTTATATCGATAAATAACAATCGTTATGCTCAATAGATTAGTCTGATGTGTGCTTGACTCCAGCACACACCAGACTAATTTATTTAGCATAAGTATTTATTGATTGACATCAGACGAATTCGATCTGTGCATGCTGCCTTTCGGCAACAGCTCAGGTGAATTCGATCTGATTGACGAATATTCTACACTCTGTGTTTAAAAAGGGTGGCCAACTGTTTTACATTCGGATGATTTTGGGGGTTTTGTTTTTTGTAAGATATTTAGTGACCTTCGATAGAATGAAAATATTAATTACGTTTTCAGAACCACTATCAGATTTGACAAGGAAACAGTGCAACTTGCGGGATCCGGTTTATTAGGGTTAGCTGGGTGCGAGTTGAACTTAAGTTTGTTTGTTACAGAAATAAAGTGTTTACAGAGTATCTACTCTTTGCTGTGCATAGCCTGTGTATGCAGATTGACATCAGCATAAAAAACTAACGATGATATAGCGCCGCGCTATATGTGTTATACTAGGTGCATTGATAGCCTGAATGGCACTGATATCACGGCAGAAGTTCAGAGTAGCACAGGCTGCCAAAAAAACAATCCGATTCAAGTATTTAGTTTAACCGCACGACATCACCTAGTCTTGCTCCAAGACCGAACTGTTCATTTATTCCGCGATCCGCGGCGCGCTGTCCGTCTATCCGGGCTTATTGAGGGCGCCCTTAATTATCGCCAGATTCGTTCCCACAATACGGTCTTGAAGCAAGAGTCACGCGAACCCGTAAAATTTCGAGGACATTCCAAGCAAGACCAGACATCATCATGCATCGGTATATTGTACGGAAGCATATCGCGGACACAACCAAAACAAGTTATCACGGCCGGGCGTATCACTATTACTGTGAACATTAAATCTGATTAATCAGGAAATTAAGAAGAAATTGACTGCAGAAACTTACGACCTTGCTTCACATCAAACTTGTCGGCTGAAAAGACAGAAAGAGGGAGAATTTCTTTCACTGGTTAGTGCGACAGTTTGAATAAAAAAAATATTAACGTTAACTGTATTGGAACAAAGGGAGATTATGTCCTGGAAGCATCCAATTGGGCTACAAAACCTTTTTGAATGAACTGATGTTAATCGGAAAGAGCATTTAAAAGTAGAATATAAACATTCACACAACCCTCCTTTAAAAACTGGGCGTTATTCTTGTGTAGAACGAGTTTCAGGGTCCACTTTTGCGCCCCAGATAACCGTGTAGGTGTAGTCGTGATTCCAGCCGTAAAGTGTTCGCCGTGTGAAAACGTGTAAGAAACCACATTTGATGCATTTGTGATGTGTGTAATGTACGAAAAACACAATGTACCGTATTGCATGAAAACGACAGGAAAGAAGTACGCGTACATCGTCGTTTACGATGTAAACAACCGTGTTTTCTGTATTGCAAGACAAGACATAATAATTGAAAAATGCGGAAATACGAATTCATAATATATGTTTTCTCATAAGTATATACCTACTTATTTCTTGCATGAAATCAAAAATATATACATTGTATTTGCATTTGTAGAGACATTATTTCTTCAAAATTGTCAAAAAATGAATACACATACGTATTTGAAAAAGATATAACTGTGCACATTATTTTACATGATGTGCTTATTAAGAATATGTTAAGAATGAAAAAGACAAAAACTAAAAAATTACAAAGATAGCATACAATCGTGTGACGAATTTAAATAAAATGTGTATGGCATTGGTTTCAAAATGACAAAATTGTTGCATCTATGTGCGTTCGGCAATTGCGGTCTTCGAAATTGAACTGTCTTTTACTAAAACGTATGGCAAATGTTTGGACAAATGCGAACATGGGCGACCAAAAACGAAATTAAACATGGATATGCAAGGTCGTGATTTTCTTGACGAAATTGTAGTTAACCATTTATAAAATTGAAAAGTTAGTAAAAGTGTGCGGGAAAACCTATTATGTTGGATTATGGTCGGGGACAAAACGATCAATTAGGCTTCTGTGGACGAATTCAATCTGATAAATTAAAATAAGAAGGATATTTTACCTTTGTTGGCGAGGACAGAGCCCAGGCACACCAGAATGGCCAAACAGATAAACGCCTTCATCTTGACTGCTTGAAGATGCGGTAAACAGAGAACAAGAAAAGAATAAATAACATGATGTACAGCTTCGTGGTACTAGAAGATGTCTGTGTGGATATCTCAGGCATGTTCCATACAGGTGCATAGCAAGGCTAGTTTATAATTGAATTTGGGGGTGCAAGACTAAAAAAGGCACATTGATGAGCATCCCGTCACCCGGCCTCCCTTTAATCAAACACTGTCACCCCACTCGACCCATCGGGGTGGAGAGGTCAGTGTATAATTATGTGGACATTTAATTTCAAATGTTGGTCACTCTATTTAAACATAGGAATATTTGTCATTACGATCATTACGATCAAATTCGTTTAAGCTGTTGCTTAGACGAATTGTATCTGTAATTACGAATATTTTTGACATGGTGTTAAAAAAGAGTGACCAAACGTTGAAATTGAATGACTATTGACTAAAACGGTTTGTTAAAAGCGGTAAATAAATTGTGGAAATGACTGGGGACTTTTTTAGGAAAAAAACAGCTTGGCAATGGTGATAGAGCCGGAGACGGAGCCTAAACTGTGGTTTGGAAAACGGTCTGTCGGGACGGACGGGCGGACGGCCCGACGGACAGACGGACAGACGTCTCAGTAGCTTTTATAGTATAGATATACAGTGTACATGTAATCGCAATGAAATCAAACAAATAATGAGTTGAATTTGGGTTCGTTTGATCGACACAGGTTTTACTGAATTGTAGTGTATACGTGACAATTCTGCACCGTAAGCTTTGAGCAATCGGCATTTTGATCATCTTGTTGTGTTGTTTCAGACGTTGAATTATAGAGCGGCTAAAACAATTTGCAATTGGTTGATTGAAAATACTCATGCAGTAAGTTACTTACAAGAAGTTGATGCTGTTGTTCTTCTGAAGTTAGGATAAGTTGATTGGATGCTGACGGTCGCTGGAATGTCTATTTGGAGTACGGACCAGACTTTTATACTTTATGGACGTGCTGAAGTGGACGGTGCAGAGCCTACGGTAGTGGTATCAAAGGACCAATAGCACGAGGACGGAATCAGCAGACGTCCGTGATTGGCTGAAAATTACAAGATGCTTATTGCAATGATATAGACCGATCCAGTATTAGTCTTTGACCAATAACAGCCGTTTGAGGGCTGGGACATGCATTGTAGCATTTGGAAGGGGTGGGGTACATACGTGGTTTTGGTCCACGTGTTTAGTGGGCGGGGTTTAATGGATTGGCCTATTGGTTGTGGTTTCAGTTGAGTCTGTCAATGGTCAGAAGTACTTTTATGTAAACTTTCAGAAAGTCACTGTTCGAGAGCAACCAAAACGACATCGTCGTGCAGCTTTGGTTACGAAATCGTCGTGCGACGTTGGTTAAACACGGTATGATATGAAATTCAGACTCCTTTTTATTATTGGTTAAACCCTCTCATGTGACCAGTCACTGTTCTCATTAACCCCACTTGAGCTTGTGCAATACTGCAAATGAGTTCGGATTTCATAGCGTCTAAAATTCATTCCACACCTGCTCATACTACATTGGAATGCAAAGCGAATTTCACAACGTCGACAATTGAAGTTTTATTGTGACGTTCTCCGTTCCATTAACGAATTTTAAAAAAATCCCCCCCCCCCCCCAAAAAAGGGTTTTAAATCGGCCGAAACACAATACATTTGTTGGTTTTAACAAAACAAAGCTTTAAATGCCTTTGTTTTCAACTACAATGGAGCTCACGTATAGTTTCAGGAGCTGGTTTAGATAAGACTTTATAGAAGAAATGTATTAGGCCCTTTAAGAGTCCATGAAATAAATTGTACGCTGCATTTTGCTTTCAATGTCCATTCATTGGAACTGCATTATTTAGATCATAATTTGTGTGCATTTTTCAATAAGATAAGTAGTTTGCGGTAACGCCATGTAGTAATTCTCTGTAGTGAGTTTGTGTGGTTCTAAAAACATAACAATATCCATTGCCAACGGTTGAATCACCACAGACCAAATTGTTAGGTAACGTTCATTGTCCAACTGTTAGTTTTGTTAAACTCCCAATAATTAGAGGTTTACATTTATCAAACTTTTAAAGACGTGGTCGACTTAATACCCAATTATAAAGATGTTTTACACAACCTCGGGCAGCTTCCATTTTCCCAACTCAAGTTGTGTAATTTCCATCCAAATTTACCAACAGTTGTATAGCCACATATCAATTGTTGATGAAAGTTGTAGTGCCTAACTTTGTTTACCTAACCTTCTTGCAGTGTAATGTTTCATTGGGTTTGCAATTAATCCAAATTGGATCATTATTTGTGTGCAATTTTCAATAAGATAAGTAGTTCGCCATGTGGTAATTCACTGTAGTGAGTTTGTGTGGTTCTAAAGAGACTTTTAGTTAAAATAGTCCCTAATGTTTTATTTGTATAAATGTTGCTTTTTTTACGAGTATACATTGTTCACAATTTGCAAACGGAAACATCAAAACCGTTTCGACCCTCAGGAGCGCGCGGAAAAAAATAGTTCACCCCAAAAGTCAGTCGGTCAGTCGGTCAGTCGGCCAGTCGGCCAGTCGGTCAGTTGGTCAGTCGGTCAGTCGGTCAGTCGGTCAGTCGGTCAGTCGGTCAGTCGGCCAGTCGGCCAGTCGGTCAGTCGGTCAGTCGGTCAATCGGTCAGTTGGTCAGTTGGTCAGTTGGACAGTCGGTTTGTTTGTTTGTTTGTTTGTTTGTTTGTTTTATTTCCATTCATACAAAAAGAAGAACATTGACATACAAAGTAGTAAATTACATTTAAAAAACATTATACTGGTATCATATAAGAAGGAAAGTTAGGTATGAATGGGGGTGACATCCGAGAGAAGGACAAGCCTTCTGTAGAGGAGCACCCAAGACTGCTGTCAAAATACAATTAAGTCAATGATAATAATACATGTACAATCCATTTCAGTTGCAATAAATCAAGGCAATTATAATTGAAAAAAAGTTTGCTTACATCTCAAGATTAACTGAAAATACAAAAGTGCTGCCTTGCTCCTCATAGACAAGAAAAACAATTTAGGTTGGTACATAGAACATTTCTATACTTGTCTAAGTAAAATTCTTTTAAATGCTTCACAAACACCTTTTTTGACAAATTCGCTAAGTCATTTTTTTTTTAAACTGGAAGAGAATTTACGATGGTTGGCAAAACATATCTATAATTAGCAGAAGCTATATCAAGTCTACCAGTACTTTGTAAATGGATAAGATTACTTTGACGGGTAGTGTACGAATGAATATCTTGGTTCAATGGAAAAAACTTATCACAACTTAAATTTAGTGGAAGTAATTTGTGGGAATACTCATAATAGTGGGGAACAATTTGAAGATTATAAACATCAACAAATTTGAGAATTTTGAACTTAGAACAAAGAGGTGAGGTATGGGCATTATATTTGGCATGGCACGCATTTCTGATGCATTTCTTTTGCAGTGAAACAAGCCTGTTAAATAGAGAAGGGTAAATTATAATCAAACCACCCCATGCCAAAACCCCAGTCGGCCAGTCGGTCAGTGGGTCAGTCGGCCAGTCGGTCAGTCGGTCAGTCGGTCAGTCGGTCAGTCGGCTAGTCGGTCAGTCAGTGAGATACATGGAAGACTCTAAGGCTGACCGGCTGCCAAGCAAACATCAACTTTAGTCAAACGCTGTCGGGCTATCGTGACAGTGCGTACATTTCTGCTGGCACACGGCCAACAATAATTACACTAGTTCAGGGACACTGGCTTTGAAGAACTTGACTTAACCTGCAGAACAAATACTGGCATGGATTACGTAGTAATTTAAAACGATACCTGTCGATTAATTGTAATTTACTTCTGTATGCGGGTATCAACGATTAAGTACAAAGCGATAATTGGAATCGCACGCCCTAATCCACTTCTTGCATCCAGCTAGAAGGTTCGACGAGTTCTGGGGAGTAAGATGACACAAATAATATTGGTTAATTTGTATAGAGGCGTTAAAAACGGGGTTTGGGAGATATGGATATTCGAGTTATATACAAAGGATGGAAAGCCCACAATGTCAGCTTTCATTTGGTATACAATAGATGGCGGCCATACCATTTGTCGGACATTTCAAATGATTGCCTTATTGAACTCAGCATGTCAACATACCCTTGTGTACAAGATTTTAGCACCACATGTCATTTAGAACCCAAGATAGAGATTTTCAACATTTCGTCTTGGGGGCCATATTGAAATTCAAAATGGCGGCCATAAGGTTTGTCAGACATTTCAATTTTTTCCATTACTGAATTCATTATTTTAAAATGCACCTGTGTTCCAAATTTCAGGGCCATAGGTCACTTGGAACCCAAGATAGTAAGGTTCAATGTTTCGTCATGGCGGCCATATTGGAATTCAAGATGGCGACCGGTCCATTGGTCAGACCTCTTGGATCCGCCAATTTTTGAACTCAGCATGTCAAAATACCCCTGTATGCAAAATTTCAAACTTTCTGCCGGATGTGAACATCTCGAGCAATTTTTGTTACATATCAGCCCCACTATTAGCGTCATTAATTAGAAGCCGGTCATGCAACATCCATTGCCTGATGTCCATGATGCAATTTTCTATTATAGTTACAGCAGCTTGACAAAATATTTCGTCAGGTCTAAAAGATAGATACAGCTGAGTGTCATCGGCATAACAATGAACATCAGGCAGATGATACTCAATGATGTCAAACAATTTAGAGGCGTAGACAATGAATTTAAAAAAATGGTACTAGGCAGGATCCCTGCATGAGGAACACCACAGTTGATATTAAACTTTTCTGATAAGGTACCTTGAATGGATACGCGTTAGCTTCTATCTGACAAATAAGTCGAAAACCATTTTTTTAATGTATTACAATTTACCAACTATCAAATTCAATTTCGTCCAAGGAAAAACTCCACACGCTTTCGCCAAACTAATGTAGTCATTTACCATTCAATTTTGCTCACTCTATTTAAACATTGTCTTGGGGTTATTCGTCATTACAGATCAAAATGACAAATATTTTTAAAAAAAAAAAGGGTGACCAAACGCTGACTAAATTGGTTTGGTGAAAGCGTGTAAATTATCGGGAGACTACAATGCGGCAGCGTGCATTGACTGCAGGACGGCTGAACATACTATAGGTTACTATATCATTTAATGTGACACAAAAAGCGTTTAAAAACCGACTGGGCCATGTTTTATCGGCCGTTTAAAAATAGGATTTTAGACTACACAGTCAACAATAGGAAACTGTCTCCTCTTTAATGTGTTAAAAGACTAGACCATCTTGGGCCAATTTCATGGAGCCCTCAAA
Source organism: Crossaster papposus (assembly GCA_037893245.1). Taxonomy (NCBI): domain Eukaryota; kingdom Metazoa; phylum Echinodermata; class Asteroidea; order Velatida; family Solasteridae; genus Crossaster; species Crossaster papposus. Next base: position 222,686 of record JBAIAA010000290.1, on the reverse strand, counting down.
AGGTTGCTTAGCATGAAAAGTCCAATTCTTTTGCAAAAACAGGGTTACGAACTAAACTTTCACGTGAAGTAGAAACGTTCAGAAACAAATACTGGCATGGATTACGTATTAATTTGAAATGATACCTGTCGCTTAATTGAAATTTACTTCTGTATGCGGGTATCATAGAGTAAGTACAAAGCGATAATTGGAATCGCACGCCGTAATCCACTTCTTGTATCCATAGGAGATTCGACGAGTTCTGAAAAGCAAGATGACAAAAATAATATTCGTTAATTTGTCCCGAGGCGTTGAAAACTAGGGTCGGGGAGATATGGATACGTAAGTTATATACATGGATGGGAAGCCCACAATGTCAGCTTTAATTTCGTATATAATATAGCTCCGTATAGACCCTCCAGTGCTGGAGATATGATATGTTTGCATATTGACTTCTTCATTGGAGTTCAAAATACACAACTTAGAAAAACAGGCTTTGAAATAGTTGGCTATGTTGTATAACAACAGAACGATGCTGACAAAATTGTCATTTTCTACCACTTTATTCATCAAAATCATCATTTATGTCAATGAAACCTGAAACTCTAGACACTAAAGATGTCATCTGCGACAACAAATAAAAACCACATTTGGACACCCTCCCAACGTTGAGCGGGCCATTACAGGATAATGAACAACGCAACCTAGTACCTTCTTTTTTTCTGTGGAGCCGGTCACATAATGTTTAGATGTTTATAGATGTCACTTTAGGCACACATGACAATTAATTCTACAGCTCATACATTTAAACATACGCATAATGAACCAACAATGTGACGCATTGAAAACATTTGTATGAACTGTTTGATAAATTGTAACCCTACTGGCATGGGTGTCGCCAATATTGTTCCCCTGGTTGAAGGTGGGGGGGGGGGGGGGGGGGGGGTATTCTTTCTACGTCAGCTAGCCGCCATTTACGGCGTTGGGTCCGGGGCCCGCTTAAGGGCCCATGAAAAATTTTGATTCTAGATGCTCTGTGGTTCAAGGCATTTTCTGGCTACTTTCCTCCGACTTCTTGAATCAAATTGGCTATTTGTTTCTTGGCATTTTTTATTGCATTATTTTTCTTCTGAGCGGAACTCATAATGGGAGCGGGGGATGACTGGCATCATGATCAAAAGGTGATCAACAACAAGAAATCATCGCATTTTAAACATTTCGCTGCAAAACCGCCTACTTTAATCAATTCACTGTAGTGTACACATTGTAGGTAAAGAATTCTGATTTATAGTTCTTTGGAAACTTAGGTAAGGACATTAAGATTTACTGTTCTGTGGTAACTTAGAACTCTCAGTGACCTGCCTAATGGTAACTTAGTCTCAAGTCTCACAATAACTCGGGGTCAAATGGGGGTCAATGTACACATAATGATAGACGATGAATAAAGTATGCTGGAGAATTACCGAGAGGGCTTTCTGTGTTATTTTCCTCTGTCAGCATTTATAGCCTCGGTCGGCAAATGGGCCACCAAATTATTAATTTGGTGGCCCATTTTGTCGACTGAGTTTTTGTGGTCACGTTGCCGACTGAGAGAAATAACTGGGATGTGGCTACGCCTGTGAGTCAGTATGCTGGACGCCCCCCCCCCCCCCCCCCCCCCCCCCCCCCCCCCCCCACCCCGCCTCACACACCCCAGTCGCTACGCTATCTATTTTTGTTTATTACATTTTATCTATGTTTGCGTACCCTGAACTATTTCACCATTACCTTTTTGTACTCGGAGATTATAATTGGGAAAAATTGCCAAATAATAACAAAAGCAGCTAGTTCAAAATAATTAATGTTCGAATTACAAATTTGTGCAAACTCACTTTATTGGGGATGTGGGAGGGGGAGGGGGGGGGGGGGCACTATTCGTAACATTGGGTGGGGAAAGTAGAAATTAATTAGGTTTTCCGGCTATTTTGTTTTTAAATGTAATAAACATTCACCAACTATCAAATTCAATTTCGTCCAAGAAAAACTGCACACGCTTTCACCAAACTAATGTAGTCATTACCATTCAATTTCAAAATTTGCTATAATTTATAGATACTACTTACCAGAGATTGACTGTCTATTCTTTGAATCAAATCTAGCACAACCTTGGGACACCGGAGGGTGGATTAACAAAGGAAGGAACAAAAACTGAAGAAAACTAAATTGGCGTAATATTCAAATTGTAAGTATTAAAACGCATACATGCAGGTATATACCTACACTTTTACTCTGCTGATTTCAAAGGAATGAATTGACATTTGTACGTGAAAAATCACTTTTTTCTTACAGCCCTTTAAAGATGGACTACAACGAAAACTCACACATTAAATTTATTATCGGACCTTGTTTATGTTGTGTTCAGGTAACAGTTTATTGTTACGGTCATGTTTTTCTCTAAATAATTTTGTTGCAATTTTTCGATTCTTCGATTTTGAAATTTCCCGCCCTGTACTGGTTCCCGGCAAAGATCCACTGAAAACCACAATGAAATCCACGATATAGTACCAGCGGACTTGTAAACTAGCGAAAAGTGATGACGTACTACCCATGAGCAACCGAGAGTAAACAAAAGACGCCATGTTATTCCGTGTGTATTATGTATGTATGGTGGCCCTGAAGAGACTCCGCAGATCGTGAATCACGACAAATTTCACGACTTTCCTCAAAGTCGCGAATACTGACGTCAAATTTGACGTCAATATTCACGACTTTGAGGTAAGTCGTGAAATTTGTCGTGAATATTGACGTCAGTATTCACGATCTGCGTAGTCCCTTCAGGGCCACCATATGTATGCGTCTTCATGGGTAGTACGTCACACACAAAGTATGAATTATTCATGAGTTAAGGGCTTTTGCTGAAACTGAGTTTTTCTGGGTCGTAGAACGCCGATCAATTTTGGTTTTTTTTTGCATGAAGGAACAAGTTTTATTGAATACTAATGATATATTAGTAATCATTATACATTTCTCGAACAAAAACAGCAACACAGCCTTTATCATTATTACGTTGTAGTCCATCTTTAAAAATGTTTGTTTTTCGCTTACAATCAAAGGTATACCACCTAAATTTGCATTGACAAAAACATTAATGTTTGTTTCTTTAATATATAATGAGCCTGATTTTGTTTGTTTTTGGAGACGTGTCACAACTATTTTGCAAAATGAATTGACATAGTTAGATTGTTGTTTTTGTTTATATGCAAAATATGCCCCCAAAAAATGCAAGAAAGTTGTGACACGTGTCCCAAAACGAACAAAATCAGGCTCAATTTCACGTGTAAAGATTCTGTCCATCCTCGTTCAATATGGATAGATAAAACTGCGCCAAGATTGTCTGTTTTCAGTAGATTTTCGGCATTTGCTTTCACCACCCCCAACCCCCCCCCCCCCCCCCCTTCTTCTCCATAATTTCCCCCTCCCCCCTACGAACTTGTCTAAAATGTAGCCCCGTCGTCCAAAAGAAACGAAATCCTAGAGGTTTTTTGTTTGGGTTTTGTTAATGTGGTCTCTCACGAGGCGGTGGGTCGGGCGCGTACAGTACAGCGTGATGGGCTATGCACATGGGCGTCAATCCTGGGGGGGACAGGGGGACACGTCCCCCCCATATTTTGAAGGGTGGGGGACACAATATCAAATGTCCCCCCCCCCCATGTTTTCGAACTCGTGTATCTCAATAGGGCAATATGTACTGTAGCGGAAACTGTCAAGAATAGCGGAGCGGCGGGGTAAGTGTGACGGATTTACACGGAGTCCATCCAAGTCCAACAACGGAAGCCAACAGAACCTGACGTTAACGCGCTACTGCGGGTTTGGCCGCCCAATGCAGGCGTATGTGTGCGCGCGCGAACTCGATATTTAAGTGTAGTTCGTACGTGTGCATGTACAAACACCGTCATGTACATGCATGCGTGAACACATACATGTACATGTACTGTTCGCGTGAAATCAGGCGTTATCTCGTCTAGACGTAATCTAACTTTTGTCCTAAATTTATATTATTTGTTGCTGTAACATAGCCCCTGAAATCGATAATTCAGTAAATGATGTTTTGCAGCCATATTCATACTGTATCATGTAGGCTGTGTGTGGACTTCGGTTGTGGTTGAAATCTGTGTTTTTGGTAAAGTTGTAGCCTAGTTTGAGAAAGTTTTGTGTTTACAAAAGTTCAGTGAAGTGCGTGTGCTATTGGCTGTGCTTGATCGATCGTGTTCCTGGGATTTATTATTTGAATTAATTCGACGGTGGAATAAAACAAATACCGGCACCTCCGATTGAATCTGGGCTTAATACTTTCAAGATACTTGATAAATACTTTTCAAGATACTTCTCCGTAACTTATTTGAAAAAGTAAACGGATAAAACCTAATCTCATTAAAGATGGACTACAACGAAAACTCACACATTAAATTTATTATCGGACCTTGTTTATGTTGTGTTCAGGTAACACTTTATTGTTACGGTCATGTTTTTCTCTAAATAATTTTGTTGCAATTTGACCGAAAAAATTAGACCTCGATTCTTCGATTTTGAAATTTCCCGCCCTGTACTGGTTCCCGGCAAGGATCCACTGAAAACCACAATGAAATCCACGATATAGTACCAGCGGACTTGTAAACCAGCGAAAAGTGATGACGTACTACCCATGAGCAACCGAGAGTAAACAAAAGACGCCATGTTATTTCGCATTGCATTGTACGGTAAAAATGCACGCACACGATCGACCCGAGTAAATCGTCATGGGTAGTACGTCACACACAAAGTATGAATTATTCATGAGTTAAGGGCTTTTGCTGAAACTGAGTTTTTCTGGGTCGTAGAACGCCGATCAATTTTTATTTTTTTTTGCATGAAGGAACAAGTTTTATTGAATACTAATGATATATTAGTAATCATTATACATTTCTCGAACAAAAACAGCAACACAGCCTTTATCATTATTCCGTTGTAGTCCATCTTTAATTTTACAGGACACCGACAAAAATGCAGATGGGAATTATTCCAGTTTTTATTGTGTTTTTTGCGGAAATAGTTTTCTAATAGTTTCCAGGGATAACATTTTTTGCAAATTATTTTCACCAGAAAAGTAAGAATTAAAATTACCAAGCTAGTATTAAATGCACTTTAATTCCTAAACAAATTATCCATGTTTATATTTTCGGCTTGACAATTTGTTATCGAGTAAATAGGTATGTGTTAGAGTCAGGGGACCACTGCGCCCCGATGTAAACCACAGGGTTTTCTCGAGAACGGTAAAACATGAGGTTGGTTTCCTTTCAACCAGACATTTGAAATAGGATAAGTAAACAATCCAAAACATGAGATTTTCGAAGATTCCAAGAGTGCCCCTTTAGGTCTAGTCTTCGCAGGAAGACGCTCGCCGTCTGGGCTTGTCATAATTATGCCGGCCGCATGATATCCTGGCCGTGCCAACCTATCTTGTGTACTCCCGTTGACGTTTGTATAATGTGCATGCTAAACCCCTCTAATAATTCTTGACTTCAGTAATGTCCCCCCCCCCACATTTAAAATGGGATTGACGCCCCTGGCTATGCATAGCGATGATCGTTTGTTGCAGCTTCAGCGCAGCCTTGTATTCAAAGCTAGGATTACAAGGTACAGTATGTGTAATTTGAAATAATACTTGTTTGATGCAGTTCGATAATTGAAATCGCTCCCAGTCTAATTCGCTTCTTACATTCAGGAATTTGGACGAATTTTGCGGTGAAAATTATAAAACAATCCACCATGCATGTCTGATAATTACGTGCAAATCGGCCTTGTAATTATTTGCGCGCGATGACAAAGTCCTCTTAATGAAAGATACTGAGATAATTATCCCATGCATTACCAACGTCGAAACAAACGGGTAGGGTGCTACATAACTTAAAATAGTGTCTACTGACTGCTTTTTAATTAAAAAGGAAAGAACAAAAAGCAGCTTGTTTTTTCCCCATAGAACAGCTTCTGAAACCCTTTGTTAAATGTTTTCATTTTGAGCACACAAAAACGCCCTCCATATCCCATGCAGGACTGAGCTGAATTATTGTCAAGCTGCAAATAACTTTAATATTTTGCGCATCTTAAAAAATAGACTTGTTAATTCTGTCTTAGATGTGAATATGGTTAAAACACGATACATTGTGCATTGTACAACTGGTATCAAAGATCCATGTTGGATCCTAAATTAAGCCTGATTTTTACCTGACTGTTTTCAGGCATGCTAATATTTTGTACAGTGCCTTATAATTATTTGGATGTGTTGGTGAATCGCAAGTTGTATATACCAAAGAATAATTTACCCATTTTTTACAAAACGTTGATTGTGTGCCCCATCTAGAAGCGAATTCCTGGCAGTTTAAAAAACGGGGTGGGGGGGGGGGGGGGGCAAAAAGTGCGCCACCAACGTTGATTTGTATCTCATTCGTTGTTTCACGCTAGCAAGACACTCATCCATACTATTGTGTACGCACGTACGTAGAAGTGACACGGCACAGCTGTAGTTTCAGTCAAACATGCAGTCTAACATTTTCATTACGCATTATCACCCCATGCGACAGGACACATAACAAAATATTCAGGCATTGGCCCAAAGAGTTTATTTTCTTTATGTATCGAAAGGCCGGAGCAGTTTATTGCCAGAGGTTGATCTCAAAACATATTATTATTTCAAACCAACAGTATATTACAATAGTACATTACAATAGAAATCAGTTTGCTTCCGATAACGAAATTACAACGTAATTCTATCATGTTTTAGTTATTTACCAAAATAACATAAGACCCCATGATAGCACCAGCACTAATCATGTCCTCGCACTTTACGAAAACCCAATAATTAGCGCCGTACCGATCGCGACATTAAACGTATGGCTATCATGTTTGAGTTATTTACCAAAATAACGTAAAACCCGATAACGGCGCCCATACCATCATGTCTTCGTACTTTACAAAAACCGAATAACGGTATCACCATTATGTTTTAGTTATTTACCAAAATAACATCAAACCCGATGAAAGCGCCAGCACTAATCATGTCTTCGCACTTCGAAAACCCAATAATTAGCGCTGTACCGATCGCGACATTAAAACGTATCACTATCATGTTTGAGTTATTTACTAAAACCCGATAACGGCGCCCATACCATCATGTCTTCGCACTTTACGAAAACCCAATAATGGTATCGCCATTATGTTTTAGCCATTTACCACAATAACCCCAAACCCGACAATCCGGGAAACTAAAAATGTACTGTTAACATAGCCGCCTCAACCCAGCTGTAAATACAATTAAGGTTAAACATGAAGCCGCAAATATTATCATTACATTTGCCTTAAAATTTGTATAATTGGCATGGCTTATATTGGTATAAAGTTAAGTTAATGGGGCCTACGACGGCGTCCTGAATGCAATTCCGCCAAACGGTCAGTAATGACCGCCGCCAAATAGGCCCGTTGTTGTTAAATAATAAAGACATGAGAGACGAGGTACACATTATATTTCAGTGATTGATAGCACAATCAGTTCTGTATGTGTGCGGCAATACCTCCCAGGTCGGTAGAACCGAAATTAATTGTCATATAGTCCGGGCTCGATGGCTGCGGCTCCCTGGTGCAGCCACATGGACGGTCGCTAATGCGTGCAGAGCTTCTCAATCCATTGTCAACGAACTTGAGCTCGGCAGGTCCAATTGACGTCAACGTCGCCCACAATCCACATTGAAGGCTAGTACGCCCGTTGCACCAAGACTCATGAAAGGAAGATAAACACACAAAAACAACTAAATAGTATGCGCACATAAAATATATATGAAATAATCCAAATTACTAAGCACTAGCAAGAGCAATGAAGTGCACAAACTATATTCGTTCAAAGTGGGCAAGAAGGGTGTAGGGGGGAAGAAGTACTAAGCGCGCTGGTAAACCGAATGTTTACGGGGCCGACACAACATATTGAATAAACACCGGCATTTCTATATGAAATTGCACCAAAGGTCGGGAGGCAAGGGAGTGATAAAGGGGTATGCCCCGGGCGCTAGCTGCCAGAACCTAGACATCTGAAAGCGGGAAAGAGCATCGGCAATACCGTTATCAATGCCGGGAACGTGCCTTGCTTTGAAATGAATATTCAAATCTAAACAACGCACAACAAGCGTGCGGACCAATTTCATTATCTTGGGACAGCGGGAAGTTTGACGATTGATTATGGCCACGACTGTCGCGTTATCAGACCAGAATACTACCCGCTTATTCCTTAATGGCGGTCTCCATACCCGCAGCGCTAGTACAATGGGGAAAAGCTCGAGGAAAGCAATGGATAGTTTCATAGAACGCACTGACAAGGGCCATCGTCCGTGTGTCCATCTACCACCAAAGAATGCACCAAAACCTATCTCTGATGAAGCGTCCGTATACAAATGCAGATTATCGCTCGAATGCCAAACTTGGTCGGGGAATATGACTGAACCGTTAAAATGTGTCAAAAACTGCTTCCAGGCCAACATGTCAGCTCGTGTCCCCGATGAAATACGGACACGACTGATGTGGTCTTTGAACGCCACTTGTTAAGTCAAACAAACGACGCGAAAACGCGCGGCCTGGGCGAACGGCCTTACAGATAAAATTAAAACTACCCAACAATGACTGAAGCTCCCGCAGAGTAAGTTTCTGTCTACTCAATGCATTATCTAGTTTTGCCATGATCGAAACAATTTTTTTTCCGATGGAACTTGAATCTCCTGCGCGACAGTGTCGATTGCTAAGCCTAGGAAAGTGATATGAGTGGTCGGTCCCTCGGTTTTGTCCACAGCTAAGGGGACCCCAAACTTCGTACAAACTACAGCAAAAGAGTTAAGGGCGCGTGCGCAATCATCGGAATCGGTACTCCCAACGAAAAAGAAATCGTCAAGGTAATGAAAGGTATTATCAGTGGCTGCTACTTTGCGGGCACAATACTCAAGAAAAGAGCTAAATCTCTCAAAAGTTACGCACGATATTTAACAGCCCATGGGCATGCACTTATCATAGTAATATGACCCATTGAAGTAAAACCCTAACAAATCAAAGTCATCCGGGTGAACTGGTATTAAGCGAAATGCCGATTTTATATCTGATTTGGCCATAAGGGCACAGGGACCTAAACTAGAAACCAAAGTAACAGCATCATCGAAACTTGTGTAACTAACAGCCGTAATAGACGGGTCAATGTGATCGTTGACTGAGTCACCCATAGGAGATGACAGATTGTGAATCAAACGAAATTGACCTGGTGTTTGTTTAGGTACCAGACTGATTGGGGAATAGCGTAAATTAGGCAAAGGAGGGGTTAAATAAGGACCGGCAATGCGGCCCAACTGCACCTCGCGGTCAATTTTGTCTTGTAACAATGCTTGATACTCACGGACGGATACAAAATTTCGCGCAACAGAACTAACACGCGGTCCGGAATATCCCAATCGAAAACCAAAAGTAAAACCATCTACCAATCTATGCGCATCATGTCGGTCGGGGTATGTGTTGATAAACGGGCGCATACTAGTTAGTTTTACTGGGGTTGGCAATAGTGGCTGTTTTGGCTGCACCCCGTGCAGTGCGGGAATTACCTCGGCAATTGTCGGCCGAGTGGCCAAGGGACAAACAAGCGGGGCACTTGTGGGCAAATCGACACCCAGCCCGGAAACATTGGCCGCGGTTGAAAGCGAAACAGATACCGATGGCAGTGGTTCGCTGGGTTTGCGCGGGACGACCCGCTCCGTCACTTGAATATCCTGATACGCGCTGCTGTGAGGTGGTATTGGGAAAGGGACGAACATTATTCTGGGTCGGGGTACCCACTAGCGTGAGCCACAATTCAGCATCGATGCTGGCCCAGGAGCGTGCCGGCATGCGCGCTTCTCGCAGGCGAAATTGAATATCATAATCGCGCCAGCCAAAACCTACGCGACGAAATGCGGCCGAGCGGATAGTATCCGCATACTTCAGAAGTTGCCTAGCACGATTTCCATGACGCATCAAATAGATTGACGCAAAAATGAAGAATGCCGAGGTCCATTGCTCAATGGACGTTATACGCACAGTTTGGGCCGCGTGGGGGCGAATTTGCCAAGCGGGTGAATCGGACGAGCCGACCATAAACACGCAGTCATTTGGGGTGCCAGTATTGCTATGGCCCGGCCGCATTAGAGAACCAAATTCAATAAACTCCCCATTCAAAATTTTGTTCTGAATATGTTTAGGAACCCCCATCACCAGATCGTCACAAACGCTAGTCAGCGGGGTGTAGTCTTGAACAGGCGCAAGACTAGAGAAATGAGTGTTAGTATTGGCCGTAGTGGGACATGTAACGGAAATTACGTTTGGAGCTGGTGGTAAATTTACCGGCATCTGAACAATATTATTAACAGTGCAGACTCACCGAACTCCGGTGCAGCACTGGGCAGACCTCCAGGTACGGGGACAGTAAGGCCATCCAAGGGGGCGCCAGCCTCAGGGCGAGTGGCAGCGAACGTCGGCGGGGCAAGGGGCACGACAACAGTTGGCGTCGCATCCACAGCTGGCACCGGTCGTGCGGATCCAACACCATCAGCCACCAGGCTTCGACCAGACCGTGAAGAAAGGGGTCTGCCGCGTGGCTTTCTCCCTCCTGAAGCGTTTTCAGATGTAGATGCAACCGCTTGCTTCTTGGATTTAGGCATTGTTTTCGGCGAGAATTGATGCCGATCGGTTAAATTGAACTGGACAAGAGCTTGAAAAAGCTTGAAAATTGAGGAATGGCTACGGTCGACGAATTGCGAATCACGATTATTCTGACTATGCCAGAATTTATTAAAAACTTGTTCCAATTACCCAGTGACCTCCATATAGAGTGGGAAAGGGGAATTTGGCCAGACCCCTGCATACCAAGCTGTCTCGAGGTGATAAATTCTTTTAACCTTTAATTGGTTAAAAGTGGTTTTTGTTTTAATTGAATAGATTTATGTGTATTAAATGTGAATAAAAATTGGTTCTAGTGTACGTTTAGTGTTCGCGTACGCACATTGTTGTGTGTGTGTGGACCCACAGTGTACGAATCGCGTACGCTTTATGCACGGTAATCGAATTTCACATGGACGATCCGTGAAGTTCTTCCTCACGGCTCGGTTTTTGGTGAATCCGACGAAAACGGTACTGATTCGTCTGATTCGAATCGTCTGTTTTGGGGAGATGCCATTTTCTGCCATTTTCGTTCGAAAATAACACGATAAAACGCATGGGGTTTACAGACAGATATTTTAAAAAAATCAGTATATCACTGAAAAATTGTGGGTTCGAAGCAGAATTTTCCACAATTTATCGATTATTATTGCCCTTTTTAGAGGAGGTATTTGTTATTAAACGTCGTTTGGGTATTTGTGCACAATCTCCACGTGCAGCAACGGTACGCCAACGTTAATTTTTTCCGACTGCTTTTTTCCTTTTCAATACAATTGTTGTCATTGGATGATACAAACATTAAGGTAAATAACAATATTTTTCAACTACAAAGGACAAGGTGTTAAGATTGGATGCCAAAAACTCTTTATTATTTGCTTGAGAAAATTGTCCCCCCCGCCCTATTTTGAGAATGGACGTTACCACAGCGTTTCGCAATCGCAGCCTCAAATGCCCTCCCCACCCCCCCCCCCCCCCCCCGGATTGGGAGGGGGAGGGTGGAGGGGGGGGGGGGGGGGGGTTCTTTGTCCCATTCTTGCAACTTCATACGCAATTCGTGCCGTCATGCGTTGTAAGGTTGTAAGGGGTTAGCCTTAGGATTAGCCTTGCATTTTTATCAAAATAGGCAAAATGTGGAGTTTTGGGGAAAATTTAAAATTGTAAGGGGTTAGCCTTGTATTTTTATCAAAATTGGCTAAGAATTGACTTTGTTGGGAAATTACAAATTGTAAGGGGGTTAGCCTTGTATTTTTATCAAAATGGGCCAAATTGGGAGTTTGGGGGAAAATTACAAATTGTAAGGGGGTTAGCCTTGCATTTTTTATCAAAATGGGCCAAATTGTACAGAAAAATGCATAATCCAAAATGAGCCTCTGCCATAATATAATTTATTTCAAATAAGCCATTCCTGTTTATTGTATTTATTAATTAATTTGATAATATTCTTATTGGACGGCAACAATAGGGAAGTGACCATGTATATGAGAAATACTCGCTAGAATCACGATTGCCTGAACTGTACTCTGTAACTGTACTCTGGGTAAATGCATCCACACAATCTATCGCTGTTTTCTAACTGTAGCATTTATCAAAAATAAATCCAATAAGTATTTCAAATCTGATAGAATTCATAAAATTTAAACATTGATACAAATATTTACTACACAGTATTCACAGTTGCCTTCGAAACAAACAAAAAAGGTAAAATGTAATCGGCCAAACAATAGTACCGGTAAAATAAATGAAAAAAACAAATATTAAAATAATAATTGAAATTGAAAATGGTTTGTCTGAAAGGCAGCTATGATATGTACGCAAGAAATAAAATGTATCAATAGAAATAAAAACCAGAGATATACTGGCTAAATAAGTAAGACTTTCACTTTCTTAATCCGTTTTATTGAATCGTGATTGAAACAAAAAAGACTTGTCAAATTATGCAACTAATTCGCGTGATTTACCACAGTTTTGTTTTCACAACAAATGGCCTGCTTTACAAAAAGTTTGCGTGTGGTTTTTTTAAACCATACATTATACTCCAAACAAGAATGTTGAAGTTTCAGCTTAGTGAAAATTGTTTATTTTTTGCGAAAAAAAACACAAAAACACGCGCAATATTTTGATGACAAAAAACCATTTGGGTCCTATTCCAAAAAACATAGTCAGTTGATTAATTGCTGTAATTCTACATTTCTTGTTTTCTTTCTAAAAATGACAAGCCGAAAGGAATAATTTAACAGATTTGTTGTACGGTACTAGTACGATTTTCAACCCAAGTAATTTTTTTTTTATATTATTATTCAGTAGGTTGAATTCTTGAAGGACACTATTATTGTGAATGTCCAGTCGGGTATTTTACAAAAATCTTTTTTAAAAAGTTGTTTTATTTTGGTTTTCCTCTTCATTTCTGCAAACAGCATATTTTGACTGACCCTGTTATAAAAACGTTGGGTTAAAACCCTGCACCTAATAATGAAGCGCAAACACTTAAAGGTAGAATACACCATTTGCAGATATCGAAAAAAATTACTACCGAATTATTAAGAAATATCTTACTCATCTGAAAGTAAATAATGATTCTAGGCATCCAGCAAAATGATTGCGCTAGATATCCTGTAATTATTCTGAAAAATTTAATTTTATGAAGAACATTTCGCGATCGCCGGACGGCGATCGCGAAAAAAACTAAAATAATATAAGAATAACTGCTCGACGCCGGTTGAAAACAAACGCTGTTTTTCGTGCTTTTCTCGGCATCCATGGTTGTAAAACTTCGGACAGGTCAGTTAAATGGTATTTACTATAAAATACAACCCCCTAAATCTACCTATTCCTGATAATTCAAGCAATTACCAATGGTGTATCCTACCTTTAAAGAAAATTTCGCGAACATTTTTAGATATTTACAAAAAAGAAATTAGCGGCTATTTAATTGGTAATTCTGTGCCAAAAAAAGTAAAATCGGTCCCTATAACTACCTAGCTATAAACCTAATCTGCTGCAAACATTGGAAATATAATGTTTTGTTTAGTATGAAGTTCTTTTTAAGTTGATCAACGCAACGTTAATCTTTCCATATAGTTTTAAGGTTTGACATCTTGAAGAGCAATTTTCAACTTTAGAATCACTGTGGTATTGTATGTTTCCTGTGACACACCTCGCACATACAAATATTGACTTACAATCAGGTCCTAACAGTACGGAAAATAGGTGATGGGATTGTCCTTTTGATGATACAAGCATTGTATTTAGCAGACAGTCAGAGTACGTCATGAGAAAGATAATTGGCTTTCAGGCCATCGCAGACTTGTCCTGTGAAGAATTATAGGTAGAATAACGAGCAAAGGCAGTCATTTCCCAAAAAAATGGCCCTAGAGCAATACAGTGTAGCATACAGTATAACGCCGCTATACCGAACATTCGGATATAACGAACACCTTCTTTGGCTCCCAAACATACCAAACATTGTTGTTGGAAATTATTTAAACATATTTTTTTTAATCCACTGGGTTTAGGCCGCGTTTAATTCCCAAACCTCAAACGACTGGTGCTTTATATTAACAAGTGTTATTATTGTTAAAAGAAGGTGCACTTGAAGTAGGTTCCTAAAGGGCACTATTTAAAAGGACGGGCGCCATCTTGAAAAGTGGGCATGTGATGAATCGGCGGCTGGAAATCGCTATACCGAACGATCGATATACCAAACAAAATAATGTGGATCCCGTGATGTTCGTTATAGCAGCGTTCCACTGTACTATGATTGTGTGCCAAACTTCATGCTTGTATCATCAGAAGCAAAATACCCCCAACTATGTTTCCTATCTGCCCCACTGTACGGTCAAATCCAGGCCAAACTTGACCTTCGAAACAAACAAAAAAGGTAAAATGTAATCGGCCAAACAATAGTACCGGTAAAATAAATGAAAAAAACAAATATTAAAATAATAATTGAAATTGAAAATGGTTTGTCTGAAAGGCAGCTATGATATGTACGCAAGAAATAAAATGTATTAATAGAAATAAAAACCAGAGATATACTGGCTAAATAAGTAAGACTTTCACTTTCTTAATCCGTTTTATTGAATCGTGATTGAAACAAAAAAGACTTGTCAAATTATGCAACTAATTCGCGTGATTTACCACAGTTTTGTTTTCACAACAAATGGCCTGCTTTACAAATCGTTTGCGTGTGGTTTTTTTAAACCATACATTATACTCCAAACAAGAATGTTGAAGTTTCAGCTTAGTGAAAATTGTTTATTTTTTGCGAAAAAAACACAAAAACACGCGCAATATTTTGATGACAAAAAACAATTTGGGTCCTATTCCAAAAAACATAGTCAGTTGATTAATTGCTGGAATTCTACATTTCTTGTTTTCTTTCTAAAAATGACAAGCCAAAAGGAATAATTTAACAGATTTGTTGTACGGTACTAGTACGATTTTCAACCCAAGTAAGTTTTTTTTTATATTATTATTCAGTAGGTTGAATTCTTGAAGGACACTATTATTGTGAATGTCCAGTCGGGTATTTTACAAAAATCTTGGGTTTTTTATTTTGGTTTTCCTCTTCATTTCTGCAAACAGCATATTTTGACTGACCCTGTTATAAAAACGTTGGGTTAAAACCCTGCACCTAATAATGAAGCGCAAACACTTAAAGAAATTAGCGGCTATTTAATTGGTAATTCTGTGCAAAAAAAGTAAAATCGGTCCCTATAACTACCTAGCTATAAACCTAATCTGCTGCAAACATTGGAAATATAATGTTTTGTTTAGTATGAAGTTATTTTTAAGTTGATCAACGCAACGTTAATCTTTCCATATAGTTTCAAGGTTTGACACCTTGAAGAGCAATTTTCAACTTTAGAATCACTGTGGTATTGTATGTTTCCTGTGACACCTCGCACATACAAATATTGACTTACAATCAGGTCCTACAGTACGGCAAATAGGTGATGGGATTGTGCTTTTGATGATACAAGCATTGGATTTAGCAGACAGTCAGAGTACGTCATGAGAAAGATAATTGGCTTTCAGGCCATCGCAGACTTGTTCTGTGAAGAATTATACCGAATTATACCGAACATTCGGATATAACGAACACCTTCTTTGGCTCCCAAACATACCAAACATTGTTGTTGGAAATTATCTAAACAGATTTTTTTAAACCACTGGGTTTAGGCCGCGTTTAATTCACAAACCTCAAACGACTGGTGCTTTATGTTAACAAGTGCTATTATTATAAAAGAAGGTGTACTTGAAGTAGGGCACTATTTAAAAGGACGGGCGCCATCTTGAAAAAATAGGCATGTGATGAATCGGCGGCTGAAAAACGCTATACCGAACGATCGATATACCGAACAAAATCTGTGGATCCCGTTCGTTATAGCAGCATTCTACTGTACTATGATTGTGTGCCAAACTTGTGTGCTTGTATCATCAGAAGCAAAATACGCCCAACTATCTCCTATCTGCCCCACTGTACGATCAAATCCAGGCCAAACTTAACCTCAACAATTCTGAACAATCTGCAGTATTATTGTACATTAATGTTATGCGCTGGTGAGAATTGTTGTCAGATCAATAGGGCGCGCGCATTTTTTTCTGCTTACATCTACTGTTGATACTATTTTTTCAGCGTGAAGACTTTCGTTACTTGACCTTGTGATACGTCTGGATATTATTTAGTTTGTAGCTTATATTACGCCTATTATATTACGTTCTGCACTGTTAAAAATTGTGTAACTTCACAGTTGTTTTTCTGTTGAAAATGTCAATATATAACAGTAGATATTACTGTTTTGGGATTTCTTTGCATATAAACAAAACTAGTACTGTCTATGTACATTTTTCTGAATTTCTCTGTTTGGTTACAGAATGTTCGCTGTTAAATTAAAGTTTTGTACTGGAACAAGAAACATCATCTTTTGAACAAGCATTTTCTTCCGTTATGTTAAGACACATCAACATTACTGTTTTATAACAACACATTTTGCTGTAAATATACAGCAACGACAACGAAGTATTTATTTACAGAGAATCTACTGTTCTCCTACACGAATCTCATTACGCAACAACTGACCAATCAGAAGTGAGGAAATTAGTGTTCATAAAAGTCATGTTAAAATGTGTTGTTTTACCACAAAACACACTTTTTGACCACTTTGTGTAATTATTAAAGCAATTCACTGATACAATTTAGATTTTTAGCAAATAAAGCTGAAGAATTGCATCCCATCTCCCTCCGCATTGAAATATTGAAATTATTCATTTGAAGGCGTGACTTCATCATTGCGGGAAAAGCTGAATATAAAAGTAACTCACGACAGTGGTTAAAGTGTTTAGTAGGTTATCGTAGCATTTGTACTATATATCTGTATACGTAATACATGTAGTATTGTGTAATGTGTAATAACTAGTTACTTATAATAGGTCTGGTTCCCATTCCCACTTCATTCATCGATGTAAATTGCCGCAATACGCGTAACAGAAAACTGTACTTCAACAGGAGCGTTTGTTTTTGGACAAAACTTCGACATAAAACTTGCCGTTATATTAACAAAACAGGGGAATCACTGTAGGTGTACAGTACCCAATACAGTAGAATCTCTGTTAATAAACAGAGATAAAAACAACAGTAGAATGTACTGTTAAAAAACAGTAACTACTGTAATGCCAATTGACAATAGAATGTACTGTTAATTAACAGATCTTTTTTTAACAGTGTGGCTCGGGCGAGACCGACCTACTGGCTCTCCCGCCTTCTTCCCCACCGGCGAAGCATTTGCACAAACAGCAGATTAATAAACCCACGACGATGACGATGACAACGAGTGTACCGGCGGTCTCGCCAGTGCTGATGGAAATATTGGCTATCTGTGGGAAGTCAAAGTACCGGTTAAGCGAAACAAAAATCAAACAAATTATGACCAATTCCACAAAATGAATCTTAAGACATTTCTCTCTTATATTGCTCTACAGAAAGAAACCATTTTGACACTATCTATTTGTTTTGTAGAGATCTGTAAACGAAGTATCTTTTTCAACATCAAAATTGCAAACAAACAAGGACAAGAATATTACAAATTAGAAATTCGAGCTAATTTATTTGTTGGTAATTTTTTTCAGCAAGAAAACCAAATTTCAAAATATTATTTCCCTGACATTAAAAATGAAATATTTAATAAAATTTAAAGTGAACATTGGTAGTGCGGTTACAGTAGAATTTGCAACTCACCAGTCCGCCGTTACACAAGGGTTTGACAACTTTTCCAGACAGGCTGGTATAGTGGTCCTTGCCACACGACGCCTTGTTGCCGGCCCCGTCACGCGCAGTGAACGTGACGATTGGACAGCAGCAGCTGGCACTTCAATGAATATGCAAATATAATGAATAAATGAATAAATGAATACAAAACATAATGTCTACAAACCCATGTTGTAGTCATAGAATATTGTTGTACAAGTTAATGTTCTCATGAATGACTTCGTATACTACTTCATTCGATTTTAAAGTGCACTTGGGGTTCTGTTTTGTCCCTTTCTGTGAAGAGTATATAGATCTGAATTGTTTGAGAATAATAAAGACACATTTTGAGAAACCGCAATTTCAAAACTATGCCAGCACACATATTTTTTTGTTAAGTAGACCTACCTGTACATTTTTCATTTCCAACAGGGTTCCCACCATTTAATAAAAACAAAATTCCCTGATTTTTCCCTGATGAATGTTCAAAATTCCAAGATACTTATTTCGACCTATATCCAGTTTGACACGTCTTCAATGTTGTTGCAGTGAGCATGGTGAAACTTAAGACACTGTAGTGGATACCACGTTTGGCCACGAGACAACATACAACAGACTGACCACTTTCTCCTTTTGCCCAATCAAATTCCCTGACTTTTCTTCTAATTTGAGACATTTTTCTTAATTTCCCCGACTGGAATCAGGTAAGAACCCTGTTCAAGCATCATATCTGTGTGCCTCTTTGTCATCATGGAGGGCGTACTTCAGCAGGGCAGTCCTAGTTTCTTCCTTCTAAAAACTCACGTGTATTTGAAAGTCACGTCGTTCGAAGCAAACGCCTCGTAGACGAGGAACTGCTTGCCGTTGCCGCCGCTAACACTCGGAATCTGAGGGTCCAGCACTATCTCGGTCAAGATGGCGTTGTCCATATCGCGGGCCCGCACCCACCAACGGTGGTCATGGCAGACGTCTTTGCTCATCTGGTCGGCCGTGCAGCCTCCACCAGAACTCAAGATGGTACAGTTAGGAGCGGTGTGATCGTCTCTGTCAATATTGTCCTGTCAAATATTTATACAAATTGGTTAAGCTGCTGGTCCCCCCCCCCCCCCCCCCGCCGTTATTGTTTAGTAAATAACTGTACCTGAAACTTATCTAATAATCAGTTTATCAACTGCTACATTTTTCCAAAGCGTCTAACAAGAATAAATGCATTTTGACATTTCGTTTTTTTCCCGCTTCGAAACACCAAAACACGACACCTGCTAAAACGCCATCGACTCACCTTTTGACACCACCAATTAACTGATAATTTTCTATTAGCGTCTCAATGAAATTTGCACCCATTTCTATAGCTCTGCTAACCACAGAATGTTGCACTTACGATCAGCAAGTGAAAAAGAATCTTCGCTAAACCACGTAACCGCGGTTACTTTATTAGTTACAGATGTATACATGCGCATACGAAATATGCTTACCGTAAGAACTAACAATTTGTTGTTACAAGTAGAAATTTTAAGGGTACTTGAAATTCAAAACTTTAATTTGGCGAAATATACGTTTTAATAATGCTGAATACTTAACAACTGCAAAAACTTCATATTTGTTCATTAATCGTGACCCTAAAATAAAAAGCAATATGCGCCGTGCCCCGCCCATAAAAGATGACGTCACGGTAAGAATAAAGCGTGGCTGTACCAGGCTAGGCCTAGCCTTGAATACAAGGCTGCACTGTATCCGCAACGTGGGATCATCGTTTGTCATAACACCAAACATGTACATAGTCTGCAATACATTATTATACGTATGTGCACGGCTATGTACACGTATGTATACACACATCTACACGTTTAGTGTTGTGGCAAACGATGATCCCACGTTGCGGATACAGCATAGCCTTGTATTCAAGGCTATGCTTAGCCTGGTACAGCCACGCTCTATTCTTACCGTGACGTCATCTTTTATGGGCGGGGCACGGCGCATATTGCTTTTTATTTTAGGGTCACGATTAATGAACAAATATGAAGTTTGTGCAGTTGTTAAGTATTCAGCATTATTAAAACGTATATTTCGCCAAATTAAAATTTTGAATGTCAAGTACCCTTTAAGATAAGTTGTTTGCGGTGTAGCATCATGTGGTAAATCTCTTTTTGTGTAGTTCTGAAAAGTGTTACTACATGATGCTACTGCAAACCTTATTGCCTTTTTGCCTTCTCGCCATGCAAACCTTCAAATCTCAATTAGGATGTCCACGCGATACTTACATCTTCAGTGTCATCCTGTACGGCAAAAACCGTGGCGTAGAGGGACAGAAAATTGAGGGACGATGACGAAAGGCTCTTGACAGATAGTGTCACTTTGCTGCAGAGACAAACATAGAGACCAACATTTATTACAAATCAAAGCTTTGAAATAGTCTCAATGTATTGACCGTTGCAATAACAGAGCACGAGAGCACTAAATACTCATTGCCATGGGAGTGAGGTTGAACTCGTCCCAGTGAAACCTACACAGATGTGCCAGGTACTGCGTCCTCGGCAGCAGTCACGGTCACCATCCCTTCCCCGGTCTTTCCCGTCGTCAGCTCAAGGCTGGTTCGGTCTACCTCGGCAGTGACTGGCTCCGTCGAGGCCGTCAGTGCCAGGGTAGATGCAGTCCCCAGCACAGACACGGTGACGGTAAAGGTGTCGGCGGGACCGCTGTTGGTGACTCGAAAGGTAAAGTTGCCGGTACCTCCAGAAACGAGATCGCCTGAAAAGGGAATTTTAACAAAACAAAACCAAGAGTTAGATATAGCCTATTCTGTTGTCTTTTACCTCATGAATTATTATTATTATTATTATTATTATTATATATTTCTGGTATTAAAACCAAGGATCCCTCAAAAGCTCTCAAGACACTGTAGCTCGCAAGCCTGATAAAACCTGTAGAGAGAAGACGGTACAGTTTCAGAGGTGGGAGGAAAACCCCAGAAGAATATCCTAGGGAAAACCCACGGAATCAGGCAGGGACTGAAAACCCAATCCACATGACCCAGGCCGGATTCGAACCCAGGTCATAGTGGTGGAAGGCGAGGAAAGAACCGCTACGCCAACCTGACTCCCCAATTAAGAAGCTTTATAAGTTATAAATCCTATGCGTAAATAACAGACCTATGGTGTTGGAGCCCGAGACCTGTTCCAGCTTATATTTCACGACAGCAATCACAGAGGGTTGAGCGCGAAGAAACGTTTTCCTCTGTGTGTCCCGGCCAACAATGCTGACAAAAAATGGCTGGAAAAAATCACACGACAAGACAAAGAAAGAGGTAACAAACACAAAATGACCAAGCCAACAGGAATCCAAACCAAAAGTTAAATTTTAGAGAGAGACCTGGCTGACTAGCGAGGTAAAACAAAACAATCTGAAATAGGATTCGAAATCGGTCACAAATTGTCCAAGTTTGGTTCTGCAGGGATTTAGTTTTAGGGTCTGAAATAATAAAGAAATCACATTATTTTATTAACTGTAAACGTTACCAGGCTTAAACAAAAACTTCCAGTATCAAAAAACAAATCCAACACTATTCTGTCTATACTGAATTATCTGTATAGCAATGCAAATAATACTACTACTGATTATAATTATTACCGATAATGGTACCTTAACCAGTTCGCGCCGGGCTTATTTTAACTTCACCGAGACGAGGGGCGGGATTATTTTTAACAAAACTCGATCTGAGGCAGGTTCAGGCCGATGGTACCGAGAAAACAAACATTTCCGGTCTTGCTCGTGACGTGTTTATGCGTCATCCGTTTTGAATCTGGGGGAAACTGTGTGTGTATATACGTCCTCCGGCGCGAACTGGTTAAGGAGATATTGCCGCTAACTTGTGCACACATTTTTGTCAACTTTACTGTCGCCTATTAACCCATGTTTCCCTTATCCTACCCCAACAAAATTATATTTATGTTTTGGACCACAGACACTGAAATGTCTCCCGAATAATTAAGTTACGTTAATTAATTAAGAGTACATAAATTGTTATAATACTAATAATTAAAATACTAATTCAAGACGATGACCGACCTCGCTAGGTAGAGTAATATCGGCCTTGTACAGCCCTTTCATTCTACCGGTGACTGATTTAGCATTAGCTGACAGGAGCGTTGCTTTCCCTTTGGCGTTGTACAGTCGTATCTTGCTGACCGAAGACACACTTTCCGGTGCCGAGACTTGGACCATCAGAATTACCTTAGCGCCTTTTCAGAAATGGGGAATTTGTTGGGATAACATTACGGTGCGCACGTCATTTACTAAAATATATTGCACTAAATGCCAAATGTTTGAATACCGCGCGGACACCAAAATCTTTTAATTATATTTTCACCCTGTGAGTGTGCACTGGAAAAAATGGAATGGAATATAAACAGAACAAAACACATTTAATTGGATTAAAAACTTCTTTATATATCCGCTTTTATTACCAAAAAATGACAGTTCACCAGGTGCCAGGATTTCACATAATGCTTAAGACAATTATTTGTTCAGAATCAAGTAAAATATTTGTCATAATAAATTTAGTAGTTTATGTCTTCTTTATATTTACAATGTTGTACATGTTTAGCTAGATAAGAAACTAGAAAAAAATCAAACAGAGATGTAATGGTCACTTTCGAGATTGCGAATGCCCCCTCCCCCAAACACCCCCCCCCCCCGAAACACCCCCCCCCCCCCCCCCAAACCCCCCCCCCCCCCCCCCCCCCAATTTTGGTTAAACCTCACCTGCAACTGGTTTTCCGTCAATGGGATACGCACTGCCGTCGGATTCGTCCGTTTCCAGAAGGACCAAGGTGAATTGCAGGGGACTGCTCGCAGACACTTTGACCTTGTACTCCACCGCGCGGTCCAGTCTTCGTAGTTTCAGCACCCAAGTACCTTTGGAGTTCAGGTCTGTGACGTTGATGCTAAACACGATTTGCGCGTCTGATCTGGTGTAAACATCTGCGCCCAACTCATTTGGGCTGCCTTTCATACCTAACAACAGCGAGACATTACACAACATGTACAAAACGCTAACTTCCAACTTTTTCGGAAAATGACAGCATGACAAGTTTCTATTATGTTCGAGCCTGCTGTTTAACCAAAGCGAGCTTCTTAGTTCGTCTGTTAAAGGGATCGTACACGTTTGGTAATTGAAACCCACCGTTTGTTTCAATGCTATGTAGTTATAGATATATACCATAAAACTAACCTGTAAAAGTTTCATTTCAAAACGTGGTAGCGATTTTGACATATTGCCGGAAATCTGGAGCGGTTATGTCCACGCATGAAGAATAATCTGCATTGGAATACACAATCTGAGAAACGTCACTGCAGTAACGCTTCTCAGATTCAGTACTTCGAATTTTTGGAGTAATTACCAAACGTATACGATCCCTTTAAGACGTGTAGTCTGCCAATTATAAACAACTCCTTGTCAGGTCAACCAAAATTGCAACCAATCAAAATGACACGTTTGCAGAAATCTTGGCAACAGTTTCGTTTTGACCCAGAAAGGTTTCAATTTTGACCCTGAAAAGTATAAAACCAAACAGAAACCGAATTCTGGGTTAAAATTGGCCAGAGACTTGTAAAGAGTGTGAACCAGTAAACAGGAGATCGTGATTTTGAGCCCCAACTTACATCTACCACGCCACCTTACCCCTACCCCCGCCACCTCACCCATAGTTCACCTTAATTTGGGGTTATCATCCAGATTATTTCAGAACTTTCATCAGATACCTTTTGGATTGGCGAGATCGACCGTGCTACCCGTCAAGGATCCGACCACGGATACCAAGATTTCTTGCGCGGTAGAATCCACTGGTATCTTCACATCCAAGGAGTTTCGGTTCGTGGACGATTGCTGGATTATCGTCACCTGCCATGTGAACAAAATGTGTGGGTTTGTTGGAGAAATCGTCACTGCGTATCTGTTTTACGATAGAGTCCGTGATTTTTTTAAATCTCCCATTTTTCATAATGATCGACAACCATTAAAAGAAAATTTGAAAAAAATAATCAGATGAGGCATTTCGAAATTGCTAATGACTTGCTAGCGACCCTATGGCGATCCCGTGGCGGTTCTACTGCGGTTATGGCGGTGCTACCACGGTGTTACTACGCAGTGCTGCCGCCAACACCGCAGTCCTGCCGCCAATGATCGCTGTGGCACCTCCATCAAACCGCAGTGATAACTCAATGGGATCGCCATGTCCGCAGTGACACCGCCGTGGTTCCGCCGTGATTCCGCCCTGGTTCCTCAGTAGCACTGCAAAGAAAAACACATGTGTGACGGGTATGGGAAAACTATTAGAAAGTACTGGCGGTGTCACTACGGTGATGGCGGTTTTAACCAAAAACCGTAGTGGCACCGCGCCTTTGATGTGACGGGGGTATTAGTAAGTCTTACCGCTGAGGCGCGTATGTCGCCCTCAATGACTCCGGTTAAATCCCCAATGCCATCCTTGTTTGTCCGGTAGATATCCCCGCCTGACGCGTCGGCTATGGTCTTATAGGACTGAGATATCTTGGACCAATCAGTCGCTGTGGAAACAATGGTAGGTATGAGATGTCATGTCATATCATGTTACATAACCGTTTACCATATAGATAGTGACATAGTTTTTTTAAATTTGTACGTGCATATGGTCGTCGATCATCTATAAAAAGAAAATGAATGTGTATTTTGGGCGCATTTCAGTTTTAACCAGTTCGCGCCGAGATTATTTTGACATTGACCGGACCCAGGCGCGGGATTGTTTTTCATGAACCTCAACCTGCGACGGGTTCAAGCTGGCATCTGTGGGTAGCAAACCCTGGTATTTCCAGCCTCTCTCACACTGCGAACCGGTTGCTGACAGGTGTTACTCGTGACGTGTTATCCCTTTTCCGTAAGTCGGAAACATTTGTGCGTGTATACACGTCATCGGACGGCAACTGGTTAACAGTAGGATACACGATTTGCAGATATCGAAACATTTTACTACCGAATTATTAGAAAATATCTTACTTATTCGAAAGTAAATAATGATTGTAGGCATCCAGCAAAAGGATTGCTCTAGATAATCTGTAATTGTTTCCAAACATTTTATAAAATTTTATAGAATTTTATAAAAAAAGTGACGATCGCCGGTCGGGGATGGAAAAAAACCATAAGAAATACTTTTCTTAGCATCCATGATTGTAAAACTTCGGACTGGTCAGTATTTACCATAAAATACAACTCCCCAAATCCACCCATTCACGATAATTCAAGCAATTATCAATGGCGTATCTTACTTTTAAGTGCCTTTTAACATGGATGCTCAATTGTGGTTGTCTGCTTCGTAGAGGGTGGATTTGTTTACGGGCACTATTAAGTCCTAACTTTACCTCGCTTGCGCCGTCGTCCTGAACCACATGTGCCGGTCAGTAGAAACTTTACCTTGACCTTCTTCTCTTCAATCAAGGCCAAGACATCTGGAACCTTCTCCTTATCCTTATCAGTGGCATCAGTAAACACATACACATTGGCTCCACGAATACTGTGTACATATACACGGCAAAATAACACTCGAGTTCAATACCTCGTGCTCTTAAGAAAACATACATTTTGTTAACTTAACAATTTTTTAATTTGTATGTTTTGATTGGACAAAATCCAATTTTTTGATTGCAATGCAATTCAGCCCTTTTTAAATTGGACCACACCCTTTTTAATATTAGACCACACCCTTTTTAAATTGGAGCACAACCTTTTTATTGAACCAAAGCCTTTTTATTGGTTCACACCCTTCTTATAGACCCACACCCTTCTTATTAAACCACACCCTTTTGTTGAACCACACCCCTTTATTGAACCACATCTTTCTTAATTGAACCACACCCTTTTGATTAAATTTGTAGGTTTTGCTGCTTTAACGAAAACGATAATTTTGCAATCCTGTTTATCTGGAACCTTCTCTGAGATGTTTATCTGTCGCAAAATGATCTTTGAGGTCTAGGGAAAATGGGTTAGGGTTACAGCCTAGGAAATTAACCCTAGGTGAAATAGGACCACTTTGAAAATATACCTCGACGTTTAGAGAATTGTGTACACGAGAACAAAGAGATGTCTCCACAAGGGTACAAATTTGAGCATTGGGAAACAGCTGCATAAACGTGACAAACACATATTTCTAGCTTTTATTTTCTGGTTTCTGACCTGTTTTGGATACCGAGTTCCAAGCCACTATTGGTCAGCTCTGGGCAAATGTCGCCAGGACTGGCCCGTAATCCACGGAGGTACTCGATGCATTCCCCAGCATCAGCGGTCACCATGGCAGGGCCGAACTCTGCATTGCAAATCCAAATCCAAGAGTTTGTTTTTTGAAATTTACATTAATTACCGCTGGAAATGCACACCGGTACAGTACAGTAAAACAATAAATACAAAATACTTAACAAGTTAACAAATCTTATAAATAAGTAAAAAAGGGTACTCTACAGCTTCAAAAGAATTCCATATCCGGACAACAGATGCCAAAGATATCCTAGATATCTCAAGTGATCATCCAGCATCCTCCACATCCCACATAAAGAGTTACATCCTGCGTACACTTCATCGCTTCCAGGCTCTATATAAACCCGAATCTCTCAGTCTCCTGACGACAGGAAGAGCATACTGTTCAAAATGTTGAGTTTTCTCCGGTGTTTTTGTTAGAACCACACATCTCACTACAGAGAATTACTGTGGTGTTACCGCAAACTACTTATGTTATTTCCCTTTCGCCATGCAAACCTTCAAAATCTCCTTGACCACAAAGAACGCTCAAATTTCTTAAGTTGGAAAACACTGTTTAAGAATGAGAAAACTTAGTACTTTTTCTGTTGTGGCTCAATAGGTTTTGTAGACAGGAACTTGGAAGATGTCCGATTATGGAATTCTTTCTGAAATGGTAAATAGTACGAGGTCCTGAGAGGTCTACACAACAGAACTGCACAACTCAACAAACCTGGATCGTTGAACGGTGCAATAATATAGGTGGAAGCTGCCAGGCAGGTCTGCTTGTGTTTCCCAACAAGGTTAATTGTTTCTTCTTTGACTGCCGCAATGTCGTCCGACATACTGCCGGAGACGTCAATGACGAAGGACAGCGATGTCCCCACATCAAGGTTTAGCAGCCTGCGGAACTTGCGCTCACCGATGAGATTATACAGACCCTTGGCTGGTTGGGAAAAACCCCAAAACAAATTATGTCCAGCCTAAAGTCCCACTGCCGCACATAATATGTACCTAGGTAAATATAGGTTGGACAAACAACTTTCCTGAGGTGTTCCTTGTCATTTTCCCTAATACCCGTCATGCTTATAATTATACACCCTTATTATTAAGCCCTGCTCCTTTAAGTTGACTACCTCCACAACTGTTAGGCTCCACAAAATTTACAATCACAAACTGATAGATGTGCAAGTCAATGGGACAGTCTCCGTGGAATGGGTAAGAAATTGGTCTGAAAATACATTTGTTGTGGATATCAGTCGATAATGTAAAGGGTGCCCTAGACTATATCATTATTATAGTGATTCCATACATCAAACTATCCCAATGGTTCAAGTTTTTCTCTGGGAGAAGACCACAAGTTGAAACATACTACAGGACATGTATGAGGCTCCTGGACAAAATCTCACTTTTGATTGGGACACAACCTCCAATTGCAAGTCAGCTTTTATAGGACCACACCCTATGAAACCACACTTTTTTGTATTAATCGTCCACACCCTTTTTATTTAAACCACACCCTTTTTCTTCAACCACACCCTTTTATTGAACCACGCCCTTTTATTAAACCACCATTTTTTTCTCGAACCACACCCTTTTATTGAACCACGCCATTCAAATAAACCACATCCTTTTTATTGAACCACACCCTTTTCAATTGACCACACCCATATTTATCCGACCACGCCCATTTCACTAAACCACACCCATACCTGGGTGGTAGAAGAAGTCTTCGGTGGCTTGTATCGCTGTCAGTGCGGCCTTTTCGTGGAGGAAGAAATGCGGAGCCCTGATTTTGTGCGAAGACTCCTTGTTGATTCCTCCGGTTGCGACCTTGGTCCAGGACGCGTCGTAGCTCCCTCCATGGGAACATTTCCCCCAGGTCTGATAAGCAGCTGGAAAAGAAAGAAACAATTGATAGGCACATTCTCACAGTCGGCAAGACGTCACGAAGAGGCAAGCCGTCGATAGCACAAGCAACATGCATTAAACCTGCATGAACAATGAGAAGATAAACGAGGTTCCTGGACGTCCTACCGCGAGAATTAATTGTAAAACAAAATATATATATTTGGTAATATGTTTGTTTGTTGGGTGTTGTAAGTTTGTTTGTTTTTGTCGGGGTGTTGGGGTGTTTGTTTGGGTGTTGTACTTTTCCTCATTAATATGTATTGTTTTATGTTTGTGGTTGACGGATGGAAGTTAAATCTATTTTGTTTTCTCTTTATTGGGGTATATAGACCATGGGACGAGTGCGATTATTGTGTTCGTTCGTGATCCCCATTTTGGTACAAAATGAAAACATCGAAGTTCATTCAAGTTGTTGTTGCTAAATACAAAAATGACTGTTCATTTTTTCAAAAGTGGCACTTTTGGTGTATTTTGGGCGAAAATATGGACCGATTTTTATTTTTTTTACAAAACTTGCCGTTACTTGAACCTAGGTTTTGGCCCGTGTTTGCTCCAGCGTAATTGCCAAACTGCATAACTGAAGCCGAAACTGAAACACAGTTTTATTTAACAAAACGGCACTCACGTGACTAAACCTAAATTGTGACCAATCGGAAATACTGTGTTATATGAGTCTCCGTCGGCATCCAATCAGCGCTATTGTTACGCACAGTTTCTGACCCGGTGTACAGCAATCCAACATGGCGGCTTCTAAAGACGACGCCGAGCCTTTATTTACGTGCATTTTGCACCGTGATCTAGAGCCAAAGGCAGGGTCTCGCTTCCTCGAGTTAAGGGCAAATTGAAGAGTTTGAAGGGAATTTCTGGCCAAACATGACTCCGCGCATGACTTAGCATCGGCAGGCGGACCACCGAAACCTTGTCCTTGCTACGCCCGGTTTACGGACATCAATAAGATAGAGCAAGTCATGCTGTCCAAGAGAAACGACAAAGGGAAATCTTTGGAACCGGTAGGTGTTGCAGTAACGTTCAGGCCTAGCCCATGATATTTGTTGTCTGTTGTCGAATGAATGCGCATGATCCTGCCTCCACTTTAGCACTTTAGACTTCAATCAGGGCGATATAACATACACCTCAGTCATTGTTTGTGGTTCCGAAAAAGATTTTGATGCTCTTAAATGACATTTACGATAACAGGCCATATTCTCTTAACTATGATATTGACCTTATATACGGGGCCACACATTCGAACACGCTTTATGTTATTATAGTTCTGTACATTGTACCTCTTTCTTTTGTCATTTGTCAATGTAGAATATGTTATGGAGTGAATGTGTTGTCGGTGCTGTGCGTGTTGTCGGGGTCATACTAATAACCGACAACACGCACAGCACCGACAACACATCAAAAACATTTGATAGTGACCAAAGAGGAAGAGAACTATAATAATACAATACAAAAAGTCAAAAGATTGTCATTCAACTCGAGGTTGCAATTAATTTTTAAAATGGATATCTTTTTTCACGCGAATTTTTTTCTATATCCAGCATGAACGTTGGCCGCTATTTTGCCTTCTGGCTGCAGTTTGACATTATGCATGAGTCGATAAGATGTGGTTGTAGCTGCTACCATAGACTCGTGCATAATTTCAAGCCGCAGCCAAGTAATCCGGACACAGCCTACAGCAACTAATTTAATAAATGAAATTGTTGGATTTACAACAACTTGGCTACACATACATGTAGCTCGTCAAATCTTGTTTATGTCAAATTACGTGTACTTAAATTTAGCCAGCTCTGGCTAAGTACATATTATACACCTATCTTTTATCCCCTTTTTATCAAGGGGGGGGGGGGGGGGGTAAAGCGTGTGCAACTTTGGCTCCATATTTTTGTGTAGAACATTTTAAAAAGAAGAAAAATAGGGACAAGTGACAAACTAAATGTCTTTTCTTGTAACCAGTCATTTCCAAATTCCATCATTGATTGTATTTTCCCTTCTGTTTTCTCTCTAGACTTAACCTTATATGCAGTTGCTAATCAGGAGACGAGCAGTGATGATGACAGACCTCTAAAGAAGACTTGTGTTTACTCAGATCCAATGCCAGCCTACCATCTAAGCCCCAACGTTAGAAGCATGTCCTACCGGCTATGTGCATTATCTGCCAAAAATAGCATGGGTTGTGAATATTGCAACATTAATGTGCTCACTTCAGTGATTTTGTGATTGTTATAATTCTTAATTTTAGAGGGAAAAGCTGAGAGAATTATGCTCGAACTGGTTTTTTTCTGACACTTTTCATTCTTTTCACGCAGTTAACTTTCACTATCCCTGTTCCAATGAGGGCAACTATTTTCAAGGCTCTTTCTAATTGAAAAGTGTAACCTAGTTGAAACTTATTAGTGAAACATCCATTATGGAGTATGAATATCCCTCTTACTGAGAAAAGGTGGTACTCAAATAGGCATTTACACAAATTTAAATGTAATTATTATTTGCCAATGGTGCATACAATTCACCATTTCTGTAATTTCAAATGTTATTACAACATGACTTTAATCACAATTTTGCAATGTTATGTTCCATAAAAAAAAAATGAGTGAGTACTGAAGTTTATGTACTAGTGCTGACAAGAATAAAATGACAAACAATAGATATTGTGTGGATCTTATCTCTTGATGTATTTCATTATTATGTATTTCATTACCAGCTCGTCTTGCATGAAATCCTATTAAAATTCCCCTTTAAACAAAACACTGAGCTGATTGAACCCCCCCCCCCCCCCCCAAATAGATACAAAATATTGCAGATTGAAATTGAATATAAGCCATTTTATTTATCAATCAATTATCTAATAACACACTTAAATGGATCAATCTGGGCACCCATCAACCCAAAGAGAGTGATTTACAAATAGTTAATATTTGTCACCAGCAACTTTTTCCTGTCATGTACATGTACATGCTTCATGAGGCGAGTTGGCTTGAGTCAATACAATATTAGGTGAACAAAAGTATGGGGCGAACTGGCTTTGGGGCGAATTTATTATGAAAACAAGGCGAGAAAAACCAACTCGCCCCATGTTATTTTCGCCCCATCAAATTGTTTACGTGAAATAACTCTCCAAAGTGCCACTTTTGCAAAAATGAACACCCCAAATGTTGTTAGGTATGCCCTCAAGATCAATTTGTGGAAGTGTTATTATGTACCAAGTTGGGGATCACGAAATTGTCTTTCTGAAAGGATTTTGTGACTTCGTCCCATGGTCTAATATGTTTGTTTGTTTGTTGGGAGTTTGTTGGGGTCTTGTACTTTTCCTTATCATTTTGTATTGTTTTATGTTTGTGGTTGACGATTTAAAGTAAAGCTATTTTGTTTTCTCTTTATTGAGGTATATGTTTGTTGGGAGTTTGTTTGTTTTTGTCTGTTGGGGCGTTTGTGTGTTTGATTAATTGTAATAACTTGTAAATATGATTCACTCTTAGTTTGACTCATAATATTATTGATTCAAACCTTTATTGTTCTTTCTAGTTTTCACTTTTACAATATTTATTGGGTTATATGTACATGTATATTCGAGTAAGGATTGACAGGCTTTCGAGTCACAGTGTTGTATTATACTTTTGTCAATCCTGGCCAGCTGGAATTGGTTTTATAGTTAATTCAGTTCATTTTGTGGATTGATTGTGTGTTTGCAATTTGGCCGAATAAATAATAATAATAATAATAATAATAACATTTATATTCACGATTACCGTTGTCTTTATGTAACGTGTTTATACGTGAAATATGTACGTGCATTTACAACGTGAAATATGTGCATTTACAGCGTCGAAATGCCTGACGCGTCGTATTGACATCCGTGCGTCCTTCGTGATTTATCCTTCAGTATAAATCATATACAAATATTATATTCTTCACAAAGTAAAGTGTTCCTTCATATTTCTGAATCAACCAGAAAAACTACTGAAGAGAACTCGTTGCACACTATTAGGCTGCCAAATATTTTGATGAGTTTGGTTATACCGCCATCATGTGATGATAACAAACTACGCGTGTAGATTCGTATATCGAGTCAAGGAATGACGCCATTACGCTTAATCTGCGAAACATAGCACAAGCAGCTATTTTGTCAACTAAAGTCGGAGACGGTCATATTTGTAAACACTTTCAAGTTTCAAGTGGAGTGCCGTGGTCTAGTGGAGTGCCGTGGTCTCGTGGTCTGGAGCATTGAATTTGTAATGTATGTAAAGACAGGTTGTGGGTTCGAGTCCGGCCTGGGACTATGATGCGTGTGCCGTTGGGCAAGGCACTTTGTCACTCATTGCTTCTCTCCACCCAGGAGTAAATGGGTACCTGTGAGGGCAGAGATGGTTATTGTGGTTGATTTAGCTGCTTTGCGCCGAAATGGCAGCATCGAGCTGTATACTCCACAGGGAGCTGAGATGGTATCTGGAATGTTTCATGGGCCCAATGACCGGAGTAATAATAAATTGTAAAAGCGCTTTGATACACCAACATTGTGGGAGTCTAAAGCGCTATAAAAGAACTAGCATTATTATTATTATTATTATTATTAATGTGTGCTTTGGGCATTTTTCAACCTAAAACAGCTTTTCATATCCCTAACAAACGCCAACCGGCGGCCGAGTTAAAATGTTTGCCATCCCCAATTATTTATGATCACTTGACTACTGATGGCGCATGGTCGCATGGACAGACTATATCGAAATATTTTTTGGGGGCAGACGTAGTGGTTGGGTTATTACCAAAAGTAAACGATACTTGTTTTTTTGTGTCCCCAATAATATAGCCTGGGCCGTTTTTCACCAAGTTACGTGCATATTATGTTTTCATACATGGCACCCCAAAACAGACAAGAATACTTCCACTACTATACCCTGAGGCCAAAACTACATAAACCAATGGATGGAGAATCTTATTAGAGGACAAATGATACCAAGATATCTTAATTTGGGCCAGTGGTTTTAGGTTCAGACCCTATTTTATGAAGTGAATCAGTGGTCCTTTCGCACCGAAAAATTACTAACCGCGGTTTTGTTATTTTTCGGTGCGAATACCCCTGTGACTGTGCTTCACAAAACACAGTGGAGCTAAAACTACTAGCCCAAATCAAGATATCTTGTTATCACTTTTCTTCTACAAAGATTCACCATCCATTGGTGTAGGTAGTTGTAGCCTCAGGGTAGTGCAAGTATATATGCTTGTCCCTTTTTTAATGGGCCACCCATTGATATTTAATTGCACTTAAAAGCAGTAAACGTATAGTAGATACCAGGAAACGAACGCAGAAACGTGCTAGGATCCTGGTACCAAAATTGTACCCCTGTATAATACTCCGCCTGTGGTATCGTTTGGACGGAAATCTTTAGAGGCGGTTTTAAAAAGGTGTGCCTGGTAACAGTGAAAAATCGTGCATGATGTGTTTATTACCTGATTTAGCCACTAAGCTTCCTAATAACATATGTTGAGCAATGTTGCTACCTCAAACGTTTAATAATAGCGCTGTATAAGGAAACGCGTATCGGTGTAGGCCTATCTGTGAAAGACAAACCCGTAAATGGAATTTCTTTTTCTGGCGGTGGAATCAAGTTCAAACTCAAATGGCGACACTTCAAAACAATCATACACGTAATACGAATCTGAGTCCTGAACTATAGAAAATGTAGGCTTTCTATATATAAAACGAGCTGTAAGGCGTATTTGACAATAATAATACATGTACCTGGTTTGACTTTGTCTTGTCCACTTCTGTAGCCGCTGGTCAGATAGTACACGTCGGGACGGAGATTATCAGAGCAATCCTGCAATCCAGGGCTGTGAAGAATTGAAATAAATCCGGAATCGAGAGAAGAAAACAGACCATAGCAAGCCATATAGCAAGCCAATAGACCATATTTGTGAACGTTGAGGGCGCTGTGCCAACGGTATTGGGGGTATATAATTAAAAGTGATTAGAAGATAATTCACGTCAGTTTACATATTCTTACAGCTCAAAAATTTTACATTTTTCAATATTCCATTTTTAGATAAAAATAATGTTACTAAACTACTTCATTAAACGTGATTTTACCTGTGTTAGGTACCCGGAAATGGCGTCTTATAGCGCCCTCATGCGACCAGGAATATGGCGCATTCACAAGTCTTTACAAATACAAGTCAAGTCTTTATTCAAAAAAATGTCATCGTCACTGTTCTTGTGAAAAAGCTTTTATAACTCGCTTGAGTTAATGACCAGAGATCTACTATACTGTCTTGTTTTCACAAATTCTTTCCTTCCGATTGACTTACCGCGAGTTGGGCCCGATACAGTTTGTGCACATATTTACGCTTCTTGGGCTTTGGCGCCAGCTCTTGAACGGAGCAATTATACCTGGCAGAGAGTAAAGAAGTTCACAGTCGATTCCAAGCTTAATAAAG
Organism: Crossaster papposus; assembly: GCA_037893245.1. NCBI lineage: Eukaryota > Metazoa > Echinodermata > Asteroidea > Velatida > Solasteridae > Crossaster > Crossaster papposus. Next base: position 188,121 of record JBAIAA010000290.1, on the reverse strand, counting down.
GATTAGGCCTACAGTTCTATTCAATTCACATAATTGTGGGCACTAGAAGTTTGAAAGGGTTCGATTATTTTTGTTCTCTTAAAAACGCTTCTAGTAGTCTCCTACTCTAAAACGTTGAGTCTATTGTATAATTTGTATATAATTATATATTACATAATATTGTCTATTTCTCCATTTCGGCAAAATAAAGCTTACCTCGCAAATAAAATCAATACATATTGCCTTCTAAATTAATTTAGTTTAAAGCAAATCCAACGATTGCCATAAATAACTCGGCGTGTGTAATAAAACTCTTAATTCTCAGTTCTTAGATTTTTACAAAAATTAACCAGGGTGACCTTATCAGTTAAAAATCTGCTTTCCAAAAGGGCCCTGCATATAACCTAAATAGTATTTAAAACAGAAATGGAAATAAAACAGGACCAAAAATCTAAAATTTAAATCTAAAATTTAAATTAACATTTGAAATTAACATTCAAATTAACATTCAAATAACAATTTAAAAGACAATAGAGAAAAATATATTATTAGATCCAAAGACTATTCCAATAAATACAAACAGCACCTTAATTAAAAGCATTAAGACTGCTGTTACACTATTCTAAATTACTAGTGCTAACTTTGCTGACAAAATGGACGGTTTTGGTACTGAAAACGAGAACCCCAGCCTGCTGTATTTCGTTGAAAAGATTTTGTATAGCCTGAGCATTAATGAGATTATAATTGGAAATTCGTCTACACTAAAGGCCTATAACGAATTGTGCAATATCATAAATAGTATCTATATATATTAATTTAAAGGAAACATGCAGTCTAACATTTTCATTACACATTTTTTGTTTTAATTTAATAGATTTATGTGTATTAAATGTAAACAAAAAGCAAAACTGGTTCTCGTGTACGTTTAGTGTGGTAATTTGCCGTCTAAAAATTGACCCCCCTTTTTAAATTTCGCGGCCACTAAAAATGAGTGACGTAAACCGAGGCAGGACACGGACAAATTCTCGATAGTCGGTATGCGACGTCTAGGTACGAGACGGGTTCGCGTGGCCACGTACGCACACTGTTGTGTGTTGATGCACCCACAGTGTACGAATCGCTGTACGGTGCACGGTAATCAAATTTCACATGGACGATCGTGAAGTTCTTCCTCGGTGTTTGGTGAATCCGACAAAAACAGTACTGATTCGTCAGATCTGAATAACAGTATTTCTTATTCAGGCACGGGCTCGAGCGAGGATAAAGATGGGGTCCCTCTAGGCGCTCTAGATCGAAGCACGACCGCTCAAATTGTTCGCTGCAGAGGGCCGAAAATCACTAGGCCCGCTTGGACCACTTCGCTCTGGTAAGCCTTACTTTGGCTGTCCAAATCCTCCGATATTTAGGATCAGCCGGAAACAAATGAAGCCTTACTTCATCCTTAGTAGTTTTGCTACACCTAGCAGCTACACACCTAGTCGGCATGACCGAAAACTGTTGTATTTTTACCCTGATTCAGAATGAAAAACCATGTAAAGACGGACACTTGTTGCAATGCGCGCAGTCATACGATAGGCCGGGTAGCAGCGCGGCGAGTCTCTGCCTCGATTTTCGTCATAACCCTTGCGAGGTTTTATGTTAATGAGGCTTCCCTTCGAGGGGCGGAGTGGTTTGATCAAAATACCCCCCCCCCCCCCCCCCCCCCCCCCCCCATTTATCACAGACAATAAACACAACCACACACACGTAGTCGTGAACCACATAACGACCGAGGATCGATATTGTACTTTATCGATTTAAGAAAAAAAATCCTTATTACATGTTTCCTTTAAGGTAATCGCACTTTAAAGACACGGAAACCCCCTCGATACAACTGAATTCCAGGTATAGATAAACTTATTCAAAGTCCGCGCTTTATCCAAATAAGCCAACAATACTTTGACCGTATTGCTGGCGTCTTCTGTCAATCTGTTTTGTCTGTAATGTTTATCTAAAATGTTTATATACACAGTAAAGAACATTGTACAATTCTGTCGTGCGGGTGTGGCAATAACATCAAGGGACATGACACTTCAGTGTTACTGGACGTTTACCCATTGTTTGTCACTACCATTAGCCATCCTCAATATGCAACATAACAAACGCGTTGTATTCTTTTGAGGATGAAATGGCGCCATATTGAGACAGTCAACCAACAAAACACACCCGACTAATCGCTTGTATTCCAGAGTCAAATGCGTGTGGTTCATAAGGTTAACTCTTAATAATATTTACACGAAAGGCAGGAAATATTTCTTTCTGCAGATCAGGCCACATTCGTGGCAATTTTATTAACACAAATTTGAGCACACTAAGAATCCATTTTTATAATAAATTAAGGAACAGTAGCACCTGTTTGCTGTTTCCTGATGTCGGAAGTATGGGATCAGTAGCCCCTGCTTGCTGATCCCACACTTCCGAAATATCCGTTTCCATAGTTTACATAAATCACACACACTTCTTGTCAACTTCCGAAATAAACATAAGTTCAATTTTAATGGGAATGTTACATTTTATTTTTAGAACATAAAAATAAGACAAATCCCCTATGCCGAGAGTCAATCCGCATTCCTACATTAAAAAACCCCAATATGCCCATTTATTAGAAGTAGTAATGATATCTTTATTCGTGGGGAAAAGTCACAAAATGCAGATCAATCACTAAATATTGGCCTTATCCGCCCATCGAGGAGGAGGTCGGGGTGGAAGTGGTGTGTCAGTTGGAATACATGTACTCACACATGTACTGGCCTTCCAACTGTGGTAGAACCGTGAAATTGGCTTTCTGCCTAGCTGTCGTGCCCGAGTGACTTCGCATACCAAGCCATCATTGTTAGCCATTTTCACAATAGAAGGCCCCGCCCTAAACCGATTATAGTATTATCCCGCCTCCGTGTAAAGTGACTTATTGGTGTTGCCCATAAGTCGTATATATTAAACTCTATGGCCATTCAGTGAGAAAAGTATCATTGTGTGATAACTTTACCACTGGTGTCGTATGAAAATCAGACTCCTGTGAAAATCAGACTCCTTTCCCCCCATTATTGGTTAAACCCTCGTGTGTGACTGAACACTCCCCCTGTCATCTTCACTTATTTGACATGGGCAATAAGCCTACAGTACCAATGGTCAGTATTTCATAGTCTGGCATTCATGCTACACTTGTAATTGGCCCACGTACAATAACGGATTACCGCCTTGTTAGACGGTGGGATGGCGGAATGTATGGAAGATACTTGGTGCTTTGTACATCCAGATTTGTATTTGTTTGTAAAGTGTTTAAAAGGAGTGTTTGGCCCTCAATATTTTTCAAAGAGTAGGGCCTACCTTTTTTTGGTTCAGCAAATGCCTTTTTTTTTTAAAATAAGTGGTTTTTTTGGTAAGTAAAGGCTGATTAAGCGCGCGTGTGCCACCCTGAAAACGTCCTTTATTGGCCGATATTGTCTGAACATTTCAGCACGAATGTGTGAGTACTCTTTTCAAGAAATTGTCCCCTCCCCCTCCCCTAATAACAATGACCTTGCTATATTCCTTTAAGCTTAATGAAAACAGAGAACCAAAGCTCCAACCAACTTACCCAGTTCACTGGAGGTGGTGATTTCATTCTGGTTCTTGCCGGTGAGGGAGTTGAGCCAGCGGTTGAGCTCGATCCAGTTGGTGTTGGAGTAGAAACTGTGCGCCATATGCAGAAACTGCCCGCAGTATTGGCGCGCCACATCGTAGTCTGGCGCGTTCTCGTCTCCCGCCAAAAGAAGTTTCAGCAGTGTGTCCCGGATGCCCACCATCTTGCGGTTGCCTTGAGGGCGCACCCAAGGCGCAAATCAATTTCCATAGACACCAGTGTTAAATCCCCATACATCAACAATCTTTTACAAAATACTCTCACACTTTTAGATATTCAGGCTGCACAGAAAACTAATGATCAACATTTCATCTTTCGTTTTGTTTTTCTTCAATTTTTGGTGGGTTGACCGATGGCTTTTCGAGAAGACGACCCCTAAAACGAATGATGTTTTCCAAAATGGAAAAGTAGCCATTTTAAAAAGAGATCCCTCGACAACATGGCTCAATAGCGCCACTTTCGCTCCCAATTACACCCAAAACACTTAGAATTGGAAGCCCCAAGGACTCCGGGCCAGATGTCCATTGCTTCTTTTGGTGCATCTCTTCAATTCCTCAATGTCATGGCTTTCAGAACTCTCTAATATGGAATATACTTAACATAATACATTTCATAACATAACTATTATTCAAATTGCAAAGTTAACAAAAAATTGGCAAGGCCGGACGCGAACCTGCGACCTCCAGATTACCGGACCGGCCCTCTACCAACTGAGCTATCTATAATTATTGGCAGTCTCCCAAATTCTCGGTATCTTTGTTCAAGGGCGCTAGTCAGAATTCATAAACACCAGAATTCATAAACACCAGAATTCATAAACACCAGAATTCCGTGTGGCCTGGAATCATGATCACGCCCAATTCTACGATACAGCCTGGGAAGCGACACGGGTCGGCCGACGAGTGTTTCGGGTTTATTTTGATGTGGTTTTACATGTATACTGTACGATTTGCGGTATAGATAAAAACAAATCGTCAATCTTATTGAATAAGATTAATTGATGTTGCACAGTTGGCACAATTGGCACTGTATCAATACCACATATTAATTAGTATCCACGAATATTATAAACCAGGTATTATATAGAGGAAAGGAATTGATCGAAACGACCTCTAAAAGCACCTCCAATTCGTTTAGAGTTTATTAAATGCTCAAGACGAGCGAGTATAACAGTTCATAAAAAGAGCATAACAGTTACATTAATGTGACGCTCGATTAATCTTATTGAATAAGATTATTTTATGTTGCACAGTTGGTACAGTTGGCACTGTATCAATACTAAATATTATTTAGTATTCACAAATATTATAAACGAGATATTAATGATTAAGAGTTGATACAACTGTTATCGTGCTTGTTTGACTTCAAAGCTTTTCGAACAGGGGTGGGTTGTTTTTAGGTCAACACGATATTATCATGTACGAGAAAATGGTTTCGCGGAGAGTACAAAACAGCTACAGGAATTCTGACCATTTTGCAAATAAGAATTTTAGGAAAAGTGCATGTCCGGAAACTTCAGAGCACTATAAATGTAACTAAATTGCCCATCTTGTATCAATTTTGTTTCTCGATTAAAAGCGCGAAGCTCATTTTGGCGTTATAATATATTTTTGTCAGCTAAGATCAGGCGTGTTATTGACCGTGTGGAATTAAGAGCTCATTCTAATCCATTGTTTTTTAATCACAATACTCTTAAAATTAATGATATGTATTCACTCCAGCTAGGAATGTTTATGCATCAGCTTTTTGCTCATAAATTACCTAATTTATTTGAACGAATGTTTGTGACTAATGCATATATTCATCAATATCATACCAGACAGTTTAAATATTTCCATGTTCCTTTTATACGTACTGCTCTTGCAAAGAAATTTGTCATTTATCAGGGTACAACATATTGGAATTCACTAAGTCAAACTCTAAGAAGTATTCGTAGTCGTCTTTTTTTTAAGCTTCTGCTTTTGGAAAAATATTGTTCTTAACATTGATTATTATAATTAGCTGTGATACATGTAGAGTCATTGCACGATTCCCTGTGTAGGTTATATTGTGCAATTGTATTTGTTATGTCCTGTTTACTTCTGTTTAGTTAAAATGGAACCCGTATAATATATATTTATTTTATTACCAACCTTTGTTGATTTGGTTGCCGTTGAATTGCCATACTGCCTTGTAGGAGTAATCTTTGGAGATCCGAACGTTGGCGTCCAGAATGGCTGTGATGGCTTGCTCGAATTTGCTGGAATAGACGCAATCTACACAAAACACACACAAAACAAACAAACAAACGGTATAACCTAGAATAGAAGTGGCCTTATAATTTGGTTAAAACGCCCTTGGGCCCCATTGTTTATTCGATATAGATTTTATACCTAAACATTTTCTATGATTTGTTCGCAATTCGCGAAAGTAGCATTATTCTATATTCTACAGTTTCGAGAAACATTGTTGCGCCTCTAAATATTATGTGCAAACTGTGTAAAACAAACTCTACGTAACTTCTGATTATAATACAATATCTTTATCGTCATAAGATATGACACATTTAATGGTACCATCTTAAAGCTGGTATCGTTAAATGTGTCATACCTTTTATTACTTTCAACACAAAGATAATAATGGTATAATGGTTACTATATAGTTCTGAAACATCCTAAGTTTCAGAACTCTATGTCCATTCCGTTTATCCCCGTCGTTGTCGATATTTTGGACTTTGTTTTTCTGGATCCTGAATATAAAATGCTCCCAGACCGGTAACTATACAGAAAAGGAATTGATCGAAACGACCTATAAACGTACCTCCAATTCGTTTAGAGTTTATTCATAAATACCTCGGCCGGTATTAAACGGACGATAAAGACATGGCTGGAAGTGTTTAAAACCAGCTGGCAACAAAGCGATGTCGCATTATACCCGTCCCCAGGGCTCACTTTGTTTCCAACCGTACCTCGTCTCCAATAGTAAGAGCGGGTAGTGTTGGGCGCGTACAGCTCGACACCCTGGGAACGAAGTTGCCAATGGCAGTAATATAGTCTGGTTCATAGTAAATACGCTTTATTGCATGTATTGTGTAGAGCGACAGAGGCGGAAACATGTCATTTGACACGCACAGAATGGCGAAACACCGAAATTTACTTGCGACAATTTTCCGGGATTTTCGGGGCTTTTTTGGCCGAATTTTACAAAAAAGGTATTTATGAATGGGAATAAATGTGTGTTCGGTCGGTATTAATCACTCTGTTTAATAGCGCTTGGAGTCTGGGTGCTGATAATTACCCTCGCCTTCGGCTCGGGTAATTATCAGCACCCAGACTCCAAGCGGTATTAAACAGAGAGATTAAAACCTCTCGAACACACATTAATCCCTTATTAATGCTCGAGACGAGCGAGTATAAAAGTTGATAAAAAGAGCATAACAGTTCCATTAATGTGACGCTCGATCTATGAGGCAATTAAAACATCTACACCTACCCTCCCTGAGATATAACTACAATGATTGCAGCGCCGATTGTTAACCTGAATCTGTTTGAAAGGGGCATAAAATGTTATTCATCTTTGACTGTGAACACAATACAATGTATAGAGTTTATTTGACCGCCCCAGGCGTGTTTTTATTTGCCCGTATATAACTGCACGTGTTTCAGACCCAAAGGTGTATTTGTAACAATGTACCGCTCAGTGTAACTAACAACATCCAAGGTAACTAAGGTAACTAACAACATATAATTAGGTAACTAAGGTAACTAACAACATCTAAGGTAACTAAGGTAACTAACAATGTCTAAGGTAACTAAGGTAACTATAAACAACATCTAAGGTAACTAAGGTAACTAACAACATCTAAGGTAACTAAGGTAACTAACAACATATAAGGTAACTAAGGTAACTAACAACATCTAAGGTAACTAAGGTAACTAACAACATATAAGGTAACTAAGGACTAACAACATGTAGGGTAAATAATGTAACTAACAACATCTAAGGTAACTAAGGTAACTAACAACATCTAAGGTAACTAAGGTAACTAACAACATGTAAGTTAACCAAGGTAACTAACAACATGTAAGGTAACTAAAGTAACTAACAACATCTAAGATATTCAAGGTAACTAACAACATATTTTCAAGTGATTTTCGAAAGCCTGCTTAAAAAGTCTGACCGCGGAACAAAAACAAACCACCTTCGGGTTCCTCGGGAAATGTTTATAAAAGCACTGTTATACATGCAGATTACTGGTGTGTTTTGTCGTCACCAAAAAGCGCTGCTGCCAAGAATGTAAGGCGAAATTTTGACTACCCAGCACGGTATGAGACCGAGGGACTGTCCCCTATAGTCCCCCATACCTATACACTCTCTAAACTATTGTTACATAACGCACCCCCTAAACAACCTAAAAAGAATTCCTGAAAAAAACATTTCGCAAGCACAATGACCACCACAAAGAAGGGGGGTGTTCCCTCCGTTTCATATATATTGCTTTTATATGCAATGAGCAACTACAAACAAAACCAAATGAACGACAACGGCACGGCCATACGCTTACAGTTTTATTTTTCTTCTAAAGCTCGTAAGCTAGAGAAAGAGCAATAATAAGCTGCTAAATATACAGGAACTAAACTCTGCACTATCAAAATTTCTCGGTGAGATTTCGTCTGCAATTCTGGTTGTTATAACACTTGTCTCGGTTAAATGTACACTTTTCTTTATCATTTTGAGGTCGTTTCGACTTGGCAAAAGTATTACTCTAGCCCGAAACAATGTCGATTTTACCCTGAAAAGCACATGTGTAAATAGGGGGGGGGGGGGCGGTAATAATCCCCAGAAATTGGACAGACAAGACAAATACATCTATCTCCTCTGCGCAATGGTTTGGTTAAGTAGTTTCTGTCATAGAGTTGTACTTTTAAAAATATAATATTTACACAAGAGGGGTTTATCATGCAGTCATATGGCGTGCTCATTTCCACAAGTTATTTTCTAACCCTAAACCAGGAATGGTTGAAAGTAAAACACTGCGGGACTAAAATAAAACTAAAATCTCACAGTCAACAAGGAGATAGACAGACACTGAGACGATAATCGATTTTTAAAAGTGTGACGAACAGGTAATATTGTTTATATAAAGTGTAGTAGACAAACATGTGGTTTTTGTGACAATATTTGGCTTCGTAATTGGGAAAGAAAGACCAATCGTGTGGACATTTAAATGGCAAAATGACATTGTGCTTCCTCAGAAAGAGTAGGCTGATGTTAGCACACGACACGCTACTTGTAGGGTGTATTCAAAACTAAAGCCAGGATATCGCTCTCGCATTAAATGCTGACCGGGTTATTGGACACAAACCTCGGCAAAAGTATCCATTTAGTTCCAGAAACGGTGTCGTTTTGACCAAAAAATGTATCGGGTCAAAATAATGTGACCCGGATTATGGGTCAGATTTTGATCTGTAAGCAACTAATGAGAGTCTTTACAACTGGAACAATTAAAACCTCAAAAATAGCAGTTCTGTTTTGGGTTGGTGAGCAAAAAAACTCTTTTGGTGCAAGACCTAACAAAAATGCGAATCAGTTGTCCCCAAATCCGGCAGTTACATATCTTCCCTCTGTGTTTAGATCGATTACCTTATAGGTAGTTTCTGTAATAAGTTTATTAGCGTAAAAAGAAAACACCATAAAACAAACAAACAAAAAACGGACAAAGCGTGCTTCTCGTATATTGGTATATAACGAATGAGGAGTCTTTCTAGAAAGAAGGGGACAACAGATACCAAGATAGGGTTTTGAGCTAAAGCTATTTGACAAAAATCGGGATTTCTTGGTATCATTTTTCTTATAGAAGGATATTCTCCATCCATCGGTATAGGTATAGGTATAGTTTTGGCTTTGAAAGATGGGCTTTTGTTGTGGGCCACCCTATATGGGGTAAAATGGGTAAAATGTGTACCTGTGAGTAGCGCATATATTGCAGCACAGGCTGTATACTCTCCAGGGAGCTGAGATGGTTTAAGGATTGAAAATGGCCCAGTGACCAGGGGTAATAATGTTGGAAGCGCTTTGAGATGCCCTTCGGGTGTGAAAAGCGCTATTATATAAATCCAAGATATTATTATTATTATGGGGCTAGTTGAAGAAGTTTGCGAAAACACAAAGTTTATAATAGACTATCTAGTACAAGCGTTGAGTTTCGTTCTTTAGTTGCAACAACTATAATACGCAAAATCGTCAAATCAATCATTGTTACCACCGTTTAGTAATTATTAAGCTTGATTGGGCTGTATCTGTCTTACCTCCATAATGCTCACGAAACAGCCGAGACGCAGTCAGAGGATCCAGCCCTATAAGGTCGCCTTTGCGGTACCGATCGGGGTTGGTTTCTTCGAAGTACCTGGCCACGGTGCGCACAATACCTTGCATCGTGATTTCGGTCAGGGTGTAGTCGTTCACGGACGGTGAAACACCGGCGTTGTTCGGCAGGAACGCCCCGGTCAGGCGCGCCAGCAAAACGGCCGCAAGGACCCACAAGATTCGGGTCGAAGTGGCGGTGAGCTTCCCCATTGTTCGCGGTGCGGGTTGCAGTAACTATATGAGCCGGAGCTAGTTGTGCAAGAAGTTTATGTGTTACTCGACTGAAAGCTGAACTTTGATATTTTGAGCACTAGAGGACCTAGCGGGGGGCATATGGGGCGCTTGCACACCTGGCAATTTGATTGTGTTTATACCGGGGCAATCGAATAAATAAGAACTTGACGGTCACCTATAAAGCACCCCCGGCAAATGACAGTCTGGATCCGCCCCTGTTGAGATTTGGTTGGCAATTAGAAAGACAGGTGACCTACTAATAATTATTGTGTTGCCATAGGTTCTGCTAACATAAGCACGGGAACCAACTTGAGCTTAAGGTGACAACTCACTGTAGGCCTACTTATCAAGAAAGGGGAGTTGGGGAATTACCGCCAGTTAATTTCCTACTATCCAGGTATAATGAATACACTGAAAAAAACTATGTTTAGCGAGTAAACACTTTTCTAAACACTTTCTTGCTATCAGTTTGTAAACATGTTTAAATGCTAAAAATATTTAGCATGAGGACGGATTGTGTTTAGCCATTAAACGTTGATGTTTAGGAATTGAATGCGTGCATTTAGCTTCTAAACATGTTTACAAACTGATAGCAAGAAAAGTGTTTCCTCGCTAAACACAGTACCCCTCTCGCATCCCAGTACCACCTTAATGCGCATGCGACAGTTGTAAATGATATGGTTGCCAAGCTACTTCCAATGGAACTTGTGTCATTCAAGAAAGATACACAATAAGACAATAACGATGTTTATAAAGCGCATGTATCCATGTACCGGTGTTCAAAGCGCTACTTCATTATTAGCTATATATTAATATTTGTTACATTTTAAAATTTAGCAAAAAAACAATAGGCTGAAAGAAACGAATACTAAACCGACAAGTGATGGGCTCCGCCTAATGTAAAAGTCTTTTATTAATTAGAAGCAGTCCGACAAGTCGAAAAGACTAGTCGAGGGAGTCAGGTTGGCGTAGCGGTTCTTTCTTCGCCTTCTACCGCTGTTTCCCGGGTTTGAATTGCGCCTGGGCCAATGTGTGGATTGGGTTTTTAGTCCCTGTCTGATTCCGTGGGTTCTCCCAGAATATTCCTCTGGGGTTTTCCTCCCACGATGTTGTTGTTGTTGTTGTTGTACACTCAATCATCTCTTTTCGCTCGTGCCACCGCTCATGTGGTAGGCGGTGGGCACTATAGTACGAGAGAGAATCATCTCTCTACTACAGGAAACCATTGCCCCAGGTAATTCCCAGCTAGTCAACGAAAGCATGCGATGTACGTATAAGACCAACCGTCCGTCCGTCCTTTTTGGAATGCGCATTTATATAGAGCGATCGCGGGTAAAATGGTCCACAGTTCACGCCTTTATTATGAACTTTAATAATAATTTCTTTAAAAAAAAATTAATGATTTGAACATCGTACGAAATTATGGGTCAATTTACTAGTCCGGGTTTGGGGTGGGGGGGGGGGGGGGGGTTGGGGTGGGGTGGAGGGTGTATTTTATAGTAAATATCGTTTAACTGGCCTGTTCAAAGTTTTACAATCGTGAATGCCGAAAAAAGCAAAACAAAAACGGCGTTCGTTTTCAACCGGCGCCGGGCAGTGGTTCTTATGTTGTTGTTTTCGGAACAATTCTTCGGAACAATTATAGGATATCTAGGGCAACCATTTTGCTGGATGCCTACAATCATTATTTACTTTCAAATGAGTAAGATATTTCTAAATAATTTGATAGTAATTTTTTTTTAGATCTGCAAATGGTGTGTCCTACATTTAAGGTGCTCATTTGTATTAATACTAGGACTATTATCAGGTCTTAATTAAAACTGTTGCATCTAAAAATAATTATTGCTTGAACTATTTTCCATATAAAATTTACCTCCAGTGCACAGCTTTTAAAATGCAGTAATTAGTTTATTTATATATCCATGCCGAGCAATTACAAACAAATATAATTTCTCTTTAAATATCCAATTGTCAAAACACATAAGTAAATTGAAATATAGAAAAGGATGTTTATGAACTAAAGCATAGGTGCATAATTAAAATGAACTATAGACCATTGTCCATAGTCATGCAGGTGGGATTTTTCTTGTAAAGCCCGGTGTTTTCCAGCACGCCCCAGGGGGCGCATATCCATGGGTAATTGGTGACGTTCTGCCACCAAAGAATCTGGGAAGACACTTAATACTAACCAGTGTAGCGGTTCGCGTTATTTTTTTTCAGGAGTTTGGTGGTGCGTGAATGTATATTCATGAGAAAGAGCAATGGCAACTCATATACGTTAAATAACTATAAAAGAATTATAAAGAACGGCTTCCTCAACCAGCTCGCCAATATCATAGTTGGTAGAGAGGAGAGCTGTGGATCGAAAGGTGTGTGGTTCGAATCCGACTATCGTTAACGTTTGTCTTTTTCTTCTACAAATGTTCTTATGGGTTATTTTAATCATAGAACAAGGCTGAAGGGAAAACCGGGTAAGGGTACATACCTTTCTTGATAAATACAACAAGAACCGCTACACTGGTTAGTTTATAGTGACTTCCGAGAACCTGCTCCTTGAGGTCGCTCAGGACCGTCGCGTACCTCTGGTGTTCAGCTAGGGCCAAGTTCGATCAAAGGACTATAGTTAACTATAGTTTGACTAACTCTGATCGAACTCAGGCTAGTCGACGATGGTAGGACTAGTCTAGTCGACTATTCACGAACAGCCTACCGCGGTTGGTCGCATCGATGTTAGCCAATAGCCGCTTCAATAGCATAGTACAGAGAGGACCAGTTTGGCAGTTAATGGTCAATAGTTCGACTAGAGTCGTTCGCACTTCAACTTCAGTGCGCATGCCCTAATGACGTCACAAACTAACTACTAGTTAACTATAGTTCCTTGATCGAACTTGGCCTAGGTTGACGATCTCTAGGGGATCGGATCGGTGATCAAAGAGCTTCCATTGAGAACGGTAGTAGTAGGTCTTCATGGTTTTGTACCAGTGGGTGGCCTGCCCGGATTTCACTAAACAGTACTTAGTGGAACGGGACTTAGGATCGCTGCGATGCGTCTTAAGTGACTCTCACACTCTGCCGTGTAGGCCTACCGTGTGCCACCGTGCGCGAAAATGTCTGCGGACGGTGGAGAACGGCGAGGGCACACGGTGGTTCGTTATCAAAGCGGGCAACACGTTAATAGGGCGTTGGCGCTTATTTACACCCGGTGGGACCCGGCGAAAGTTTTGGGCATGTTCAAAACTTTGGCCGGCTGGCACCGGCCGCAAGTAAGCGGCAAGAGGACGGTGTTGAACGGTATGAGGACGGTATGAATACGTTATGAAAACGGTCACACTGTATGAACACGTTCACAACACGCTCATAACCCGTTACAGAACGGTGATGAACGGGCAAACAAAAATCCACCGTATGCAACGGGCTGTAAGCGGGTTGTGAACGTGTCATGAACGTGTTGATACCGTGCCACCGTCTTCATAACGTATTCATACCGTCCTCGTTACAGTGTTCATACCGGACTGCCAACGGGTGTTTCCAAAGCGGTACCGCCTGATTCTGACGGCGCCGCCTCCCTAACGCATGGGTAACATCCTGTTAACGCCTTGACGTTCCCATAACGTCCTATAACGGGTCCATAACGTGTCCTTACCTTAACAGTAGCGTCATATGAACGTGCCATTACCAACAAATTTACTTTTGTCACCGTGTGCCACCGTTTGTCACTAATTATTGGGTATATATAGAGGGGTTTCGTCAGATGAGCTTTACTTTTTCTTGTGTACATATGTGATCAAAAGATGAGGAGAAGTGTCGTGGAGTTTCCTTGAAGAAAAATGGAGAGCGGACTGACCGTTGCCGTTCAAATCGGGGTATTTATGGCAGTCGTGTCATGACGTCAGCAGTCCGGGGACTCGCTCACAGGACGCTCCGAGCGGTGAGGGGACGCTATGTGACTGGTAGGTGGCTGCTACAAACCCGGTGCACACGTTCGAGACCCGGTATGGGCCCGGTATGGAAACGGCCAAAATTTTCAACAAAAGTCAATCTGGGCGGTAAAGACGGTAGAAGCACGTTCAACACCCGGTATGCGCCCGGTGAGAACGGTCAGAAGATGGCAACGAAACGGTGAAAAGATTAATTTTATGAATTTTTTTTTGCGGCCGGGGACAAGTTCGCTCAAAACCCAACGTTCTGGACTCTGTTGTTTTTTAATAGCCCGGCAGGTGGACGGTAGGCCTACACGGCAGAGTGTGAGAGCTCCATTACACTAAGACGGATCTTACTGACGTCATGTTCTTGCTTCAGTTCCACTAAACCGTTCTTTACTAAGTCGCATCTTTACTACGACGCGTCTTTAACAAAAAAGTCTCGATTTTGAGTCTACGAAGCTGTATTTTCTGGCCTTTGACCTGCCAGAAAAAAAATCTTTGCCGCGTCAATTTTCGTATGCCAGCGAAACAACGAAAGTTATCTGAATTGTCTTATTTTAACATAATTTTGACTACTGTAGGAGAAAATGAAAAAGGTATGGATTTATTATTTTTCTTAAGACAACAAAGAAGTAAAATATTGAAAGTGACATGATTTAATTTAGTTTCGTTGCACAAGTTGCACAAGTTGCATAAAAATGTTAAACAAGTTGCGTAAAAAGTAACACAAGTTACATAAACAAGTTACACAAGTTACTTTAAAAGTTGCTAAATTTGCGTAAAAAAAAGTTAAATAAGTTGCGTAAAAATACAAACAAGTTACATAAAATTACACAAGTTGCGTAAAAAGGTTACACATGTTGTGGAAAAAGGTTAAACAAGATGCATACAAAATGTGTTCACGAACTTTACATAACTTTTGAAACAATTCACTTTTTTTGTTCACACGCGCATGGTTTATATAATTATTTTACCCCACTGTATCCCGGCACTGTACCCTTTCCCCATAGATTATCCTAACGTGTGACACATGCCTGCTATCTTGTGAACTTAGTATTGTGTGCTTTAATTTTTTTAATGATCTCAAATAAAATAGACTTACTTTGCACCCCTCAACAAAACATGAGTGCAATCCACGGCACTCACAACTCGGGGCATACCGCTTACAGCATAGAAGTCAGCTTGAGTGGCCGCAACTTCAGCTGGGGTTGTTGGAAATAAAATGATGTCGTCTTTCATCCGCACAAGAATACTGTTCACCCGGCGGACAATCCTGCTTGCGCCAGCCTTGCTGATGCCGTGAGGGTCACCATGGTTGTTGTAAACGGTGCCACAGGCGTATAATTTCAGCGCCGTAAATACTTGCATCCACCCATCGATGGCATGACTTCTAGATGTTTGCCGATCCAATTGCGGAGCCAAGATGTCTAAAATTTGCATTACACCTCTTCTCGTAAACCTATACCGCTCGTACATTTTATCTTCATTGTATTTATCCAGAGGGTTTTGCCTGTCGCGAAAAACTCGCTCTCGACGAAGTACTCTGGCCACCCGATCGCCCGGCAATATTTGCAGATCGGCCATCATCGAATAACACACAGATTTATTTTAGTAAACAACAATTTACACTAAGAACAGTTCCTAAGTCCCGTCTCGACGAGACGTAGGCTAAGACCTGTATGCAACTTAGTGAGATGGGTACTAAGTGCCGTATGCGTCCTAGTGGTCTCTGTGAAACTCCCGCTAGGATGCATCTTACACTAAGTCCTATAACCGGACTTAAGGATGCTCAAGACGCATCTTAGTGCTTAGGTCCGATTCAGCAGATCCTATTCAAAATCAAAACAAAATCTTTGCAATATGTCTTCAAAAATTTACGTATCAATAAAATGAAATCAGCTGATTTGATACAAATGATAACAATACTAAATACGTGTACTTTTTTAGCCCTTGATAAAATTATTTTATTATAACTGAATGATAAAATTAAATGATAAAATAAACCGTCTCTTAACGTCTCTTAACGCCCTGATTTGTCATTGCAGTCCCACATACACGGCATACATACGGTATACAGCCGGCTTACAAGCACGTGGAGGCACTGCGCAGAGGGAGGCAAACAGGCGCTAACAGCCCGCGCACGCGCGTTAGAGGCCGGCAGACCTACGCTAGAGGGCAGCATACACTCGTTAGGGGGCGGCAGACCAACAGACATATAAACCACTGACCTCTAGACATGGACAGATCATCATTGTTTTAGGCCGTGTCCGAAACGGGTGTCTAGAGCTACGGCTAGGTCTATTGTCTACGGCGGCCATTTTGTAGCGCTGTCCGAAATGCCGTCTAGAGCTATAGCTACGGCTACAACGTCACACAAATCTAGCCGTAAAAGAAGTTGTCTTGCTCAGGCAAAACAAAATGGCAGCAGCACTAACGTTAATTTTGGAGCAAATTTTATTTTATTTTTCAATGATAGTGCATTGAATTAAAACTAACAGATCGACAAATACGTCAATATCATCAGGTATTCCGACCGGCTGTAAACAAACATTGCGTAACATTTAGCAGACGATAATTGTTGTAAATTCTTACATCGTAATTTTGCAAACACTAATTCAAGCATCGCTTGGGGGCGCAATAACTAGCCGTAGGCTCTACCGTAGCCGCGTCCGAATTCCATTTACCTTAGCGCCTATGTAGACGTAGCTGTAGCTGTAGACGTAGACCGTAGCTCTAGACACTCGTTTCGGACACGGCCTTACACTTAAAGTCGGCGCGAACTGGAAGTGCAACATGGCGGACCTACGACATCACTCTGTGAGCCAATGAAATATCCAGGTGTGAGGTTCAGTGGGTACGTTACGTATGACGTAATGTTTATAAATAAAAAGTGTATAGAGTAAATCCACTGACCTCTACACCTGGACATTTCATTGGCTCACAGAAGTGACGTCTTGGGTCCGCCATGTTGCACTTCCAGTTCGCGCCGACTTCAAGCGTTGGCACAGCAGAATATGGACAATGGTCCGTCCAGGTGTAGAGGTCAGTGATAATACCCCGAACATGGGCTTATTGAGGGCGCCCTCGATTATACACGCGATCTGTTCAGAACACAGACATACAGACATATAGGGGGTCTTCGAAACCTTTGCCTTGTCTTCGGCTTCGCATCCAAATTCCCTCTCTAAAAATGTCAGTTTCGGATTTGGGCATGAAGATACTAAGACCTTGGCTATCTGCTAAACGGGTAAGATGAGATGCCTTGATTTCCGCAATCTCATTGTGCCTAAATAATAAAGCGAACTTCAAACATACATAGCAAACAGTTCTCAGTTGAATAAGAGAGCAGTCGTCTCTGGCAAATATAGCCATGATTTGTTGTAGTTGTTCTAGAGATAAAGGGCTGTTCTGACTTTCTGCTTTTTTCTTGCACATCAAAAGAACAATCAGTTATTGACAGATACATGAAAACATGTTAGAGAATATAAGAGCACCCAGATCTTATTTTAATACGGATGACAAGAGAGCAAAAAATAACAATTAAGAACAACTGTGTATACACGTTAAATAAGAGAGAAAAAATCACCTAAATTTAACATTTAAAAGTAAACCCTCTCAATGTAAAAGAGTGAAAAAAACTTGACTCGCTCTTCGAAAGAGTGAATCTCTCATATAAACAAAATGACAATCTAGTAAATTAGTTTACATTTACTGAGTTAGGATTAGCAGGTACAAGATTATGACAGGACTCTGGGCCGGCTACGAAGTGAAAAACAAATCTATACCTGAATTATTTTGATAACCGCATGTTGAATCCACAGCATAATGATCCACACAGGGAGGGTATTTGCTGGGCAACATTTTCCCTGGGTTGGCTGTGCTCTGTACGCGGACGGCCGGACACCATTAGCACTTTAGGACGAGACGCGAAGAAAGGGCACAGCCCGAGTTAATCAGCTATGAGTTAAACGCCCTGTGCCAGAAGCACCTTTTTTTCTGCAACTAAGTCGCACACCTTTTGCAGAAGGTCAATAATTTTGTTAACAAAATGGTTCTTTGACTTTAGTTGCGTTTTAAAAAATCATCAAAAGCAGAATCGAAAAGAGATGATGAAATTAATGTTATGAAAAAAGTAGGTCCTTTTTAAATAATTTGTAGGTAATCCAAAACACGAATTAGTAAAAAGAAAATGTAGCAAATAACTAACAAACCTTTTTAGGAAAAAAAACTAAAGTAAAATAATATAATATTAATTATAATATTAATAATCCTGCACATTAGCCACTACAGTCAGTTGCATGGTTTTAAAGGTAGGATACACAATTTGCAGATATCAATTTTGTTTTACTACCGAATTATTAAGAAATATCTTACTTATTTAAAAGTAAATAATGATTGTAGGAATCCAGCAAAATGATTGCGCTAGATATTCTGTTTTTGGTCAACATTTATTTAAAAAAAATCACGATCGCCAGACAGCGATTGCGAAAAAAACCAAGAAGAACATAAGTAAGAGCCATGCAATGCCCGACGCCGGTTAAAAACGAACGCCGTTTTTCTTGCTTTTCTCAGCATGCAAAAACTTCAGACAGGTCAGTTAAACAATATTTACTATAAAATACAACCCCCAATTCCACCCATTCCTGATTATTCAAGCAAATACCCATGGTGTATTCTACTTTAATAAGTATATTATTGCGTATAAAGTGCTCTCCAGCATAATTTTGTATTCTATATTTAACCCTTTCACTCCCACTGAGCCAAATTGGCACAAATATGTTAATACCCTCCCGTACCACGGTGCCAATTTGACACAAACATTTTCAACCCCTTCTCTACCGATGGGCCATTTGGAACAATCCAACCGCAAAGGTTTCTAAAAGCATAATAGCCCCCTCAGTTGAGCACACCTTTCTGATTGGATGGCACGAGCGCATTCTTTGAAGCATTATATATGAGAGCGTGGGGCACGCGCTGTTCATTTTTACCGCGCGTCTCCGGTGGTGGGTACTAGACTGTGAATGCAAGTCCACCAACACATAAAAAGCATCATGGAAGATGAGGAATTATTGCACGAATTGTTAGCGGATAGTGACTCCGAAATGTCGTCCGAAACTAGCGACGCAGTCACCGAGACAGACGACAGTGAAGACGACTGTGTACCCGAGTTCTCGGCAAAGTCAAAGAAGCCGAAACAAGCAAAGCCCGATTTTCGAAGTGGATGGAGTGAAGCTGGACCAACGTGGCGTCAAAATGCACCCGTATACACAGGTAGGCAACCTACATGTACTAAATGATCATGAACACATTGATTCATTAGTTGGCAAGAATTGAGAAGTTGACCATTGCTCCCCAACCCTTTATATTGCTTGCATCTTTTTCTAAGGCTAAAGCGAAAATGAAAAGTTTCACACAGATTTAATGTCATGCCATATTTGTTCGGAAATGAAACATCTGGTGTTGAATTGTTAAAATAAGCAAAACAATGCGAAAAAAAAAAAGGTGTCACTTGACATTAAAATACGATCACACTAATTCATGGGCAGAGATCCCGTTTTTGAAGAGCGCCCTCAAGTGTTCAGTAATACCCCCCCCCCCCCCCCACCCCCACTTATCAAAATATTCTCAAGGGTGAATTGTTGTGGAGGTTCACTTTTTGGTTGTAATTCTGGGGGGAAATGCTTGATCATCACCCCCCACATTTGGACACCACTGCAGTAATTACTGCCAGGAAATGGGGCAAAAGTGGTCATGGGTCAAACTGAAATACTGTCACTGAATAGCATCCTCTCATGTTTTTGTTGTCTATCACAGGGCACCCAGGAGCAACTCGTGTTCAAGAATGGAGAGATTTCTCACCAATGCAGATCTTCCAGCTGTTTTTCTCGCAAGCAGTGTGGGAGTTGATAGTGAGTGAAACCAATCGTTATGCTGAACAGAGTCTATCGGAGAAATCAACCAGCTACCAAAGTCAGTGGACTCCAACAACTATTCCTGAAATGATGGCCTTCGTAGCGCTGCTGATGTGCATGGGTATAAACAGGCGGCCTCAGTACAACATGTACTGGAGCAAATGGGACCTACTACACAGTGCCATCTATCCAGCAACCATGTCTCGCAACCGATTTCAGGCAATCCTGAATTTTTTACATCTGGCCAACAACGAAGAAGCTCAAAAAAGTAAGGACAGCTCTCCTGACAAGCTGGTGAAGGTTCGCAAATTCATTCAGATGATAGTACCCTCTTTTCTTTGTCATTACACACCTGGCTAAAACCTTTCTCCAGACGAAACTATGATAAAATTCAAGGGAAGACTATTGTTCAAACAGTATATGCCAAAAAAGCCCACCAAATGGGGCATCAAATGTTTCTCTCTGAACGAGTCTGACACGGGGTACACGTGTGCGTGGCAGATTTACACAGGGTCACAATCACAGACAGCAACAACTGCAGACTCGGAGAGACAAAGTGAAGCAGACCATCCCGCTAGAGTACCTCTACCCGGCCAAGTTGTCTTGGAACTTTTGAACGGATTGGACAATCGGGGTCATTGCATCTTTGCAGACAATTGGTACACCAGCCCTGCTCTTGTCAACAAGTTGACACAGCGTGGATTTGGCTTTTGCGGAACTGTGCGGTATACCGCTCAAGGAGTTTCCAAATTTGCTAACCCAAAAAAGTTTCCCATGGCTAAAGGACAGATTCCTCGCTTTTATGACAAGTCCGGACAATTGTGTGTTACCTGGCAGGACAAGAAGCGTGTGACACTCTTGTCAAACTATGGGGACTGTAGTGTTACAAGTAAGCAAATTCGTTGTAAGAAGAGTCCCACAGGTTACCGTGACATTAGCAAACCCAATGGTGTCATTGAGTACAACAAGCACATGGGAGGAACAGATCTTGCAGGACAGCAATGCGTGTACTATGCACATGCACACAGATCGGTCAAGTGGTGGAAAAGGGTATTTTTGGCCATTCTAGACATATGTGTACTAAATGCCAGAATACTGTATAATAGCATTCACACAAACCGCACACTGTCAAATGTGGACTTTAGGATGTATTTGATCCAAGGTCTGCTGTTGACCTGGAAAAACGGCCCTGTCACACCTGTCCAAATGAGCAATCCATGTGTTTCAGAAGGTGCACAACATTTCCCTGGCAAAAATGTAACTGGGAAGAAGCGCGACTGCATTGTTTGTAGCACAAAAGCTCAGAGAAGGCAAACCCGCACGATTTGCAAACAGTGTAACAAGCCCATGTGTGTCATTGGGTGTTTTGAGAAATTTCACTCCCCTTGAATTCATTGAATTTGCCTGGTCAGACGTGTCTAAAGCTGAGAAATTAGAAAAGAATTTCATATTTCAAAGTTAATGAAAACAGAAACCTTGTATTATCAGGAATGAGAACTAAGTACATTACTTGGGACCTGTTGTAGTATCCAGATTTGACTTGACAAGGTAAAATACTGCTAATCTAGAGTTATTGGTCACATTAAATACTATTACAACTTATTTAATGCAACCGAAACAATCCTACTCTGAGCCCCCACCCCCCCAACCCCCGATTCAATGTTGGGTGGAAGGTCGGCACGTGATGGTCGTCTGCCAACATTGAAGCAGGGGGGGGGGGGGGGGGCAGAAAAGCATTTATATTTGGACAAAGGGAGAATGTTCCATAATTTATTGTCAACCGAATGGGGAAAAAAAAAATTACACATTTTTCCAATTGCATGTAGTTTTTGAAAGTTTGTTGTACTTGTCGGAAAGAATTCCATATCTCACCGCCACCTTAGACCTTCTGTAAAGTCTACGGGCCATGACAGAAAATGTCCAAGTATTTTTTTATACAAACTTGAAATTGTCTCACTCCTCATTTGGCGTTTCTTCAGATTTACACTTCTTGGTAGTTGTCAAGTAATATTAAGGACAACAAAGTGGCAGTGAGATATGGAATTCTTTCCGTAATTGTTAGCTGTAGTGTTTCAAGTATACTTCCTTTCACTAGTGCAAATGTTGTTTTATACATTTGCATACACTCCAAGGCTGGAGCACTAGACCAATGCAAACTGTAGAGGGCAGTATGCAAGGAAATTGACCAATTTAGGTGTGGTATTGAGCTGGTAGTGTGTCTGTTTGTACTATGGTACTGAGGGGTGCACAAGACAGAAATGGTGTGGTACTGAAAGGGTATTAATAGCTCTCAGACAGTGGTACATGTATGTTAAAACAAAGTTGCACCCCGCTCACTGCAGATTCAAGTAGATAATACGTGACTAACTGTCATCGTTTTCCAAACTAGCACTTCGCTGATCAGACAGAAATACTTCAGACTGGGTGGGTGCATGGCTTGCGTTTTGCTGGAGTATGCCAAGAATAGGCCTAACATTCCCGAAGGGATACTCCAAACACGCGTTCATTTCTCCTAAATGCTCTTGTTATTGTACACAACAACGGCTTGGTAAAATTTGCATTTTGTTTGCCCGATGAAAACCAAAGTTTGAATAGTTAGGCCAAATAAAAAAAAAAACATGTTTAGCGTCACCGCCCGCTTCCTTTTTGGGGGCCGCCTCCTTTTTTCTTTTTTTTCTCTTTTTGAAAAAAATCATAAATTTGACCATTTTGGCCAAACAAATATTTTTTTTTTTCATTTTTTTTTTTTCATAAAGAATAAAATTTTAAGATCGTATTTTAGACTTTAGCATCACTGTGTACATGCTCTGGAAATATTTTTTTCCTTATAGGAAGGCTAGGGTGTGATGTGTAGTCGTGTACGGTGCATACTTGATCGACCCACATGAATTTGAATGTTTAATCGTGGGTGAACCATGTTAATTTTAAATTGGAAGATAGGGTGTGACATGTTTACTGCATGATTCGAATTAAAGATGTGTCGGGCGGCCATTTTGAAAAAAGAAAAAAAAGAAAAAGGGCCTCCTCCTTCCTTTTTAAAAAAGGGCATGACGCTAAACATTTTTTTTTTTTTTTGGCCTTAGGGCCTATAAACGAAATATTTGCGACAGGTTTAGATGTTACATGGTGGGCCAGCTCAGTGCACACTTACCCCCTTGACGGCAAGAAAGGGAGAGTTAGGGAGTCACTGTCGACGCCTAATTTTGGTGTCACTGATTTTGCCTCCATCGTTAATAATTCGGCTGGACTCGGGCGATCTGTTCATGACACACGCCACTTGTTTTTGCAAAACCTCGATAGGTGGTGCGTGTGTTCCTGTTCCGAGTGCAATGCTCATGGGTCGCGTTCCCGCCGTTGGAGCGCGGGAACAGAGATTCGCGTGTCAAGAACAGACCATCTCACCCACTGACCTCAACACCTGGACGGATCATTGTCCATATTCTGCTGTGCTAACACTTGAAGTCGGCGCGAACTGGAAGTGCAACATGGCGTCACTGCTGTGAGCCAATGAAATGTCCAGTTGTAGAGGTCAGTGGATTTACCAACCAACTGAACTCTACACCTGGACATTTCATTGGCTCACAGAGTGACTTCGTGGGTCCGCCATGTTGCACTTCTCTGCATGCCGACTTCAAAATGAAACAATGGATGATCTGTCCATGTATAGAGGTCAGTGATCTCACCCCCTGGTATCTGTGTATCGCATGAACAAGGAACGGCGTGTGTGAAAGCAGCAAAATTCCATTGCACCCCTACCCCATGCATGGGACAAGCGTCGTTGCTACATAAAAGAGCGCACCCCCCCACCCCCCCCCCCCCCCCCCCCCCCCCCCCCACTCCCCTTTGTTGACACAAGGAGCATAATATTCCGAGTTATTTATTGAGTATACCTACTGTATAGATTAATATTTACATTTTATATTATATATATTTTATATTAATTATATCAGCCGTGCGAAGCAGGCTGATATATTGTATTCGTCGCCTTTCTTTCTTTCTTTCTTTCTTTCTTTCTTTCTTTCTTTCTTTCTTCGGGCAAACGCTCACAAAAAAAAATCTGCCAAGTTCAATATCTGCCAAATTCTTTGACCGATTTCAACCAAATTTGGACAGGATCTTCCTTGACCCGAGTTCTATCTGTAGTGATCAGCAGGTGTGGTCAAACGTCACCTAGTGGTCACTAGTGGTCATTTTCTTTAAAAGTACAAAATGCTACTTCTTCCACAGTCTTGGTCCAATTATTGTCAAACTTGGCCAGTTACATCTCTGGACCATGCCTCATAAAAGTTGTTCACAGAATTTGGCCAGTGGTCACCAGATGGTCAGTAGGGGTCATTTTCTTCAAAATTAGGAAATGCTGCTTCTCCTAAAGTTTTGACCCAATTCATGTCAAACTTGGTCAGTTATATCTCTGGACCAAGCCTCATATAGGGTGTACACCGATAATTTGGCCAATGGTCACCTAATGGTCAGCAGGGGTCATTTTCTTTAAAATTACGAAATGCTTCTTCTCCCACAGTCTTGGTCCAATTAATTTGGCCAATGGTCACCTAATGGTCAGTAGGGTCAGAATTTGACCATTGGTAACCTAATGGTCAGTAGGGGTCATTTTCCTTTCAAAATAACGAAATGCTTCTCCCACAGCCTTGATTTAATTAACTCGTAAAAGTTGTTCACAGAATTTGGCCAGTGGTCACCTAATGGTCAGCAGGGGTCATTTTCTTCAAAATTACGAAATGCTTCTTCTCCCGCAGTCTTGGTTTAATTAATTTGGCCAATGGTCACCTAATGGTCAGTAGGGGTCGAAATTTGGCCATTGGTCACCTAATGGTCAGTAGGGGTCATTTTTTGTCAAAATAACGAAATGCTTCTCCCACAGCCTTGATCTAATTAATTTGGCCACTGGTCAACTAATGGTCAGTAGAGGTCATTATATTGAAGCATATCAAATGTATTTTCTTCTATATTCTTTAGCCGATTTCAGTCAAACTTGGTTAGATGCTTTTGCAATTTGGGAGTGGTAGTCATCACCAAGTGGTTAGTGCGAGGCGGTTCACACAAGCCTTACAAAAGACTATTTAGGCTGATATCTGTGCTTCCTGAAGCACATTAGCTCTAGTATACATCTTTATTCATACGTGTTGTTTTGAAGTGCAGTTTTGGAGTCTGTTTGTTCCGTTATATTTGGGCTTCTGCTTGTCTGTTTTTGTACTTATAAAGGCCTGTCGGACCCTATTAAAATAAGCATTCGGAGCATTTAAAGAATTACTGAGAAGAACATTTAGTGAATAGAACTGTAAAAAGAAAAGTGCATTTAAGTCCGTTAATTAATTAAATAACAATCTAGCGAAGGGATGAAGGGCGGTGCTTACACTAGTCCCCTCGATCCCCTCCTTGATAAGCCAATACTGTAGATCCCTGCTTACTCAGCGTCGATGTGGATGGTAAGGCTCTCTGCCCGTGCAACTCTTCCACTGTCTGTGGCGAAATACGAATGAAAAAGCTCATGCCTTGCTATTACATCTTCCACTTTGTAACTTTAACTACTTTCCTTTGTTTTATTAGACCCACCACGTGGTAGCAGTAGTGTCGATGCCCAAACACTGCAGCCAAAGGGGCGGGGCAGGATGTGACATCCCCACCTCGTACTCGTTAAGATAGTCCGCTTTTGAAAGTGCCCCCAAAATATGTCAGTTGTTCCCATTAACGACCAGTACTAATAGAATACGAGGCCAGCTGCGTTCCACTAACGCAAACAATGCAACCTTGAGTTTTGCGCAAATTTATTGTACTCCCTTTGAATGGATTTCATTCAAAAAGAAATGAACACAGGAGGAAGAACAATGAATTTGCGCAAAACTCAAGCAAACGAGCAGCCAATTTACCCACTGCGTCATACTATTTCGCGCGAAATCGAATGCTGCTAAAAATGGTCATTCTATTTCGTTTTATGACTAGGCAAATGTACTGCTGTGTCATTCGATTTAACAAAATAACCATCCAATTTAACAATTCAACAAGCAGCATTTAAATATACAGGAGCGTTTTCAAGGCGTGTGTTCGGTCCTTCAAATTCATTATAGGGAAGGCATTTCCGTGATTTGTGCAATCTATTAGCGAAATTGATTGCCTCTTTACCAAATCCAGTCGAAATTTTGCTAAATTAAATGATGATTGTGCGTCACAAAAAAAACCAAAGGTATACTAAATTGAACACATTGCTTACAAAATTTGAATGCCTAAAAACTAAAATGAATGCCCCCAATTCTGCATTTAAAACACGGCAAAAAATGGAGAAGCAAAATTGCTTTATTTCGAACGCACACAAATTAATTTTGGCTGCTTATTTTCCGAAAGTGACTGGGGAAACCTATAGTAATCAGAAAAAAAAGTTCACATAATTTTACAAAAACAATTAATTTAACTCGCAGGCTGCTTTTGCTCTTACCGTTATAACGCACATGTTGCCACAGCACCTTTTGGTTGGTCGTACTGTAGAGTATGATTGGGTAGGAATATCTATCCATCGTGTCCGCCCATTCACATTGCTCTCCCCCGTAAGACTGATCGAACACAAGCAGCCAGCCTTTATCAATCTGACATCCGCCATAGTTGTTGTTGATGAAAAATCGCCACTCCCTTTGTTTTATGCCAATCGAGAGATAGAGAACCAATTAACAGCGAGGACTGGGGTTGGATTAAACATTCCCTGCACTATGTTCAACTAAGTTAGGACATGGATTTAAGACACAATTATTAAAGCCTATCAACAAGTTCTTTTCTTATTGAATTTATTGAATCACATTGAGTCGTAAAAGTATTATCATATAAGTATTGCCTATCAAGGGACGACGGCGACAACACACAGAAACAAAACGCCCCAAAACAGGCTTCTCTTAAATGTAAAAGAGCGACAAGCTCAATTTAATTTTAAAAAGAGTGATTCTCTTTAAAAACTCCTAAAATAATAAAATAGGGTTTTTAGAGTGAAAGCAACTCCCAAAAGAGTGAAAACCACTCCCAAAGAGTGAACTTTCAAATGCAGGACAACTAAAAAAGGAACTCTCTTCCGTGGAGTGGTTTTCACTCTTAATTTTCACCCTTTTTGTAGTTTTTTTTAAAGAAATTTTCTTTTTCTTTAGAGCAATCTACTCTTTTACATTTAGAGAGTTATACTTACAATCCAGAGTTGACTTCACCGACGATACTGAAGATTTGACCAGAGCCTCCGGTAAACTGAGCTGATTTGAGATCCTCCCAGGGGGATGAAATCAGGCGGGTCGGGTTGAACCAACTGTAGATGTCAGAGCCGGTTCCATTGAAGATCAACTCCGCTCCTACCCCGGTGCTGTCTTCCAGGGAAAGCTTGACCTTAGCAGAAAAAAAGAAGTGTACAAAATGTGTCAATATGTTTTATTGAAAATACAAAAAACAGTTCCAATTTTTGAAATCGAAAATAATCTTGCTAGATTTTAACCAAGAGAAAAGACAGACTTCCACAAAATCGTCAGGGATTCTGGCAAAATGAGTCGGAACTGGCTTATTGGGTATTGAGAAAAGAGGATAAATGCTCTTCTTGCACTTCAATCGAACATTCCGTTAAGTTATGGCTGTTTAAAGTTCGCATTTATCAACATGTCGCAAATTAAGTAAAATGTTGATAAGGACCGATGTGATATGGAGAAATAACTTAAAAACTGCCATTACACTACACGTGTACTTTCATACTATTGTTTAACAAAACCTGAAGAAGAAGAAAATAGGCCCTAGTCATTATTAATTTGTGCAGTTTCGCCAGAACGCCTCACATTTTATGTTTTTGTTTGTTTTGCACAATATAGTTAGCGGTATAACCTTCTGTTTCGTCATCATGCCATACTTACTCGTCTGATATTCAGCTGTCCGTTGCGCCAGGCTTGGTAGTGGGTATTATCACGGCGATGACCACTGGCCTCATAACTCGGGTTCCAAGTCTCTGAGGTCCACATGTCATACATCTTCAGCCCGGTTCCTGCCACGCCTTTGAACACAAGTCGCCACTCTGGAACTGTGAAATAGGTAAAAGAGCAGTAGCATATTTTGGAAACCAGACTCCAGCACAATTTAAAAGATGGTCACTTTTAGGGGGTTGCACCCTATGATGAGATTTATGAACAAATCGTACATATTGCATTCCTAAAAAACACCACCAAACAAAGGAGGACAATAGAATGTTGTACGTTCATTATGTACCGCGTGTTTAGAGATTGTGTACAAGACAGTCATGTATAATGAATTGTACAATCTACACCGCATGAGCGAGGTATTTATAATGTGCGGTGCTTAGCGCTTTGTCACCAAAGTCTCAAAGCGTTTAACATTATCACCCCGGTCATTGGGCCCATAAAACATTTCAAATATCATCTCAGCTCCCTGGGGAGTATACAGCTCGTTGCTGCCATTTCCGCGCAAAGCAGATAAATCAACCACAATAACCATCTCTGCCCTCACAGGTATTTATGAACTTTATGAATATTATGAACATTCGATCAAAACTTTCTGACCTGGGGTGCACCATTTCAGCAATAATAAAAAGCACTTTTTAAAACTGTAGAAGGCCTGACAATGCAAACAAGCAAATGTATTCGTTAGAGTACATTAAATTCGTTCGAAAAAGAAAATCGAAATTTTGAAAAAACACGGACACCCTAATATTATCAACTTTCTACAAACGTTTACATTTTGTAGCGGGGGGGGGGGGGGGGGGCCTGGGGTGCGCCATTTTGTTTCACGCGGCGGGCACTACACTCCAAAAATTGTTTAGAGAGTAAACACTTTGTTCGCTATCAGTTCGTAAACATGTTTTAAAGCAAAACGCACGTGTCCAATTCCTAAACATCAATACTCGATGACTAAACACTTTCCTTCCTCGTACAAATATTTTGTTTAGCATATGTAAATATGTTTACAAACTAATAACAACAGGTGTTTTGAAAATTGTTAAAAGCAGTTTTTGCAGTGTAAAATGTGTGCAGTGTTCACAGACAGACCTCTGATGTGGTGCCGCCAATATTCACAGACTGGCCAAGATCACTTAGGTATAGCCTTAACCAATTATTTATAGAAGATAACATGTTCATCTGTTTAAGCTTCTCTTTTTAGGATTTCATGATCAACACTATCAAATGTTTTACTGAGATCTATAAACACACTGCATGCTACTTCTTAATTCTCCATGGCCTCAAAACTCGTGTTCGTTAAGTCATGTAGTAGGGTAATCTTAGTTGAGTGCAGGGGTCTTAATCCGGACTGGCAATTAGGGATCAGATTGTTTTCATAAAGATATAGCTATATACCGATGAGTGCACCCATCTTTCTAAAATCTTAGAGATATTTGGCATTATAGAAATAGGCCGATAGTTACCTATACTACATCCCCTCCCTTGTGAATTGGTGTTACTAAGACATGTTTCCAATCTTTAGGGTGTCTTACAGACAGGTTGAAAATATTGAGTTAAAAATGTAATGATATAATGGTAAAGCAATTTTGATCATTTTAACACTAATGCCATCCGGACCAGTTGCTTTCCAAACCGACATGGATGATATTTGCTTTTGAACGAACTCTTCTGTTCTATATTAGGTACTGCGCATTTTTCTCAAGAGAATCAAGGATAGAGGCGTCAGTATTGTCATCTATTTCAATTTCAAGATAAATTTACAGAAGTGCCCTTGCCGATTGTTGAAAATGCTAATTGCAAATGAGCTTCAAATATTTATAATGCACTTAGGCCTGCTCCGGCAAAATAAATAAAAATAAAGAAAAACGTTACCGGTCAGCTTCCTGTCTCGGCTTTTTGCCTAAAATGTTAATAATTGAGCATAGATGATGAAAAATTAATAACAATCCGTTAACTTTATAACCACATATAGCTCGACTTTAACGTATTTTTTTAGGCGATTATTCCCTGCGCCTTTTCAAAATGACAAAAAAGGTCAAAAAACTAAGTCCGATGATATCTGACTCAATGCGGATTTTTTGTGGAATGATCAAACGCGTTGAGCTATGTTAACTGGTTATTTATTATTACTTATTATTACTTATTTGATTTGTATATTTCAGGTCATTCCAGCCTGTAAGCAGTTTGCAGCAGTATTAATCTTATTCGTGTTTCCACTTCTCTGTTCCAGTATATCCCTTCGTGGTGATCCTCCTTTTTGGCTTGTAAGTATTGTTTTGTTTTTGTTGTTGTTTTTTTTGTCTGTACATTAACTTTAATTTCTCTCCCTCGCTACAGATGAGTAACACCATTTGTATTTTCCAACAGCTCAGAAAGAATAAGGAAAAGGCCCTTCGCTAGTCCTAATCTGTGCTTTTTCTTTTGTGTTTATTCAGCTTTCATGATGTGCATCATGCTGTATGTTGCCCTATATGTTTGTTTCTTGTACACAGCCATTAGTCTCTGAAGAATATCTTGTTAAGAGGGCCTAATAATTTCGATCTTAACTTATTTGATTTGTATATTTCAGGTCATTCCAGCCAGTAAGCAGTTTGCAGCAGTATTAATCTTATTCACGTTAACTGATTATTCTTAACATGTTGCCTGCCTTATACGTACCTGTACTGGTTGTTCTTTGCTATTTTGTCACCGTGAAGAAACAATTCTCCCCCCCCCCCCAAAAAAAAAAAAAAAAACACCAAAAAAACCAAACCACAAGTCTGAGCTGAAATTAAAAAGATCCATGGTTGCGCCTCTAAACTAATATAATGACTCTATTATTACGCATCATCCCAATAAACGTATAATAACACGACGGGCGACACGACGTTAACAATTTCATACATCGATGCACTCTCCCTCCGCCCGTCGCGCTCGTCGCTATCTTGGATCTTGTGAACATACCTCGCGAGCAGGATCCGTTAATTAGTTACCCGGAGCAAAGCCAAACAAACAGGCCCATGTGCAAAATATGATAGAATGGTTCACTGAATGATAATAGCATAACATTAAGCACACAGTAAGAGTATGTCATGAGAAAGATATTTGGATAGGACCATCGTTGATTAAAACTTATTTAAAAATATTTTGAATATTAATTATGTATATATATATTTTTTTTAAAGATTTTAAAATATTGGTGAAATAACATGCAATGGCAGCCATTTTGAAAATGTTGAACATTCCTTGTTTTATGTATACTTTTATTTCTTCAGAGGACATACTATGATTGTGTGCCAAATTCCATGCTTTTATCATTTGATTGAACGTGTTTTTTTTTCACTAATCTTCCTGACTTTACGGGATCTGTTTAGTTTAGAGGCGAAACAAATTAGATTTAAATTTGAAAACGTATTCCTGCTAACGGTTATAAAGGCAGAAAAGGTATGGCTGACGGTAATTATGCGCAATTCCACGCAAAAGTGTTCACGGCTAAACAGGTTTTTTTTTTTTTTTAATGAAATCGTCAAATTGAGAGCATCACATCCTTAAAATACATGATATCCAATAGAATGAGACAAGGCTTTTTAGTCGGGCAGATTGGTGAACAACAAAATTGTTCAATAAGTGATAAAAGCATGGAATTTGGCATACAATCGATAGTATGTTATGCGAAAGATATCTGGCTATCGGGTCATCGCAAATTTGTCTTTGAAAGAATAGGAGGTAGAATAACAAGTAATTTTCAAAATTGTATAAATGGCTGTCAATGCTTGTGATTCTATCTGTATCTATTTCAGAGGTCAAATCTGTGATTGCCCTATAATTATAGCCAAATATGACATAGGGGTACGTGCAGGTAATATGGGACTGCAGGTAATATGGGACGCATGAATTAAATTCGGCGCCTATTTAACTATAAAGCTTCAGAGACAAGAAATAGCGCTCTCAGTAGTTGCGATAACTCATTGCCATCGCTGCCAACATGGCTAATTTGTTCGGGAACGGAGATCTCGGTGAAGAAATAATCAAAATTTGACAAGGTATGTTAAGTTGACAGTATTTTTTTGCTCTGATCTAAAAATAGATATTTCATGGAATGTACTGATATTAAAAACTGACCAGAGGGTGAGCTGAATTCTTGACATATTTAGGATGCTTATGAAGTGTTTTGATTGTATTGAGGGTGTGGGGTCCTGTGTATAATTGTTTTAGGATTTATTATGCATTTAATGGGAGCTCCGGTAGCGCAACAAGGTGCAGGTAATATGGGACGCCATAGATGTGATACAGCGGAATGAAATTGCATTAAAAAAAATTATATTATCATATAACCATACATCCCATATTACCTGCACTGCAGGTAATATGGGACCTTTGGTGATGACGTCATAATTTGAATGTAACTGTCATAAATGGATACAACATGGTTTAAATTATATCATCAAAAGGAAGGGTAGTTGTTACTGATTCCAATAACCAATGTTTCTTTAGAATGGTTTTATCTATCTTTATGCAAATTATGCAAATGAGCTTAATGGGCCCATATTACCTGCACCTACCCCCCTACTCTGAATCTGACTGTGTGACAAATTTCACGCTCTGGTCGTCAAGTAAACAATTATATCCTATTTTTGCACGAATCTGCCCAACTATTCTGTGTGTTATACTATAGGGAGAGAGAATGTGCCGAATTCATAAACGGCGATGATCACCCGATTTGTTTAGTTATGTACAACTATAGTACACGGTGACTAAAACAGAGAAGTACGCGTGTGGTTAAACTCCTGTGATGATGACAATTCAGTAAGAAAATAATCGGCTGTTTTTCAAGCCGTGTACAAGTTCCTGCTTAGCCGATGTTTAGTGGTCTAGCCGTACATCGTTCTCTTCACCGCGGATTTAGTAATAATGTTCAACAAAAGGGCACATCTATCTTCGGAAACCCGCAGCTCGCTGTGCTCCGCTGATCAGCTCAGTTGACACAGCATGCGAGGACCGGCATGTCGGAAAAACGCGCTGATAATTCCAAAGCTATACGTCCGTCCACACAAACAAGCCAACAGAGAATTGGTAACTTGTACACGAGATAAACAAGCCCTTTTGGACAATGACAACTTCTTGTGTCAGTAACCATAAACAGCAGATGATCCAATCACTCTTTATGAATTCGGGCCTATAGATTTGTACGCTCGATCATCACCTGATTTTGTGATCAAGGGAAAATAACCGTTTATGAATTTGAGCGTAATGTGGCATTACAATTCAAATACACTGTAATACCACAGAACGCGGGACAATATCTCATATCTATTTGTGTTTATAAATAATTCCAGGTCGCTAGTTTATTACTCCAAAGCAATTTGAACGCCAGACGGTGTCTCGTAACCAATGCTTACTTTTCATATTATCTAAGCACGGAGCGTTGGTCTCGCTGTCATGGTAACTCGCAGTTGTATGAAGACTACATCTAGTCCCCTGAAATAGAAAAACATCAAAACCACAATCGATACTATAGTCTGTTGTTACTCGTCAGATGCAGCAATGCGTTCATTATTGTTATCTGGTTATAAAATGGAGGCAATAATAATATAACAAAAATTGACAACGCTGTAATACACAAATATATGATACATTGTTACAAATTTCAAGTACGTTTCTTTCTCTTTTTTTCTCGTTTTTTTGGGGGGACACGATTTGGTAAATTTGTCGCTAACCAAAACGGACGATTAAACGACGTGTAGTGTCCAAACAATTATCAGCATCCTTCAGAATAGATTCTCCATCGGCAATGATGAATTAACTGACATGACGGTTGATATTACTTCCAACTAATATATCTAAATGAAAAGCCGTTGGTCAGTATTTGTTAGCTCCGATTATAAACAGGGGCCAATTTCACGGAGCTGCTAAGCACAAAAATTTGCTTAGCATGAAAATTTGTCATTGGTAAAAACAAGGTAACAGACCAAATTTTCACGCGATCTTTATTGTTTTTGATTGATAATCAGGTGTG
The DNA here is from genome assembly GCA_037893245.1 of Crossaster papposus. Classification (NCBI taxonomy): domain Eukaryota; kingdom Metazoa; phylum Echinodermata; class Asteroidea; order Velatida; family Solasteridae; genus Crossaster; species Crossaster papposus. Next base: position 154,132 of record JBAIAA010000290.1, on the reverse strand, counting down.
TTTTTGCTTAGCATGAAAAACACGTAACATTTTGGCTGATAACTTGTTTTTAATGAGCAAGACTTTTTAGTGCTAAGCAAATTTGTTTGCTTAGCAGCTCCGTAAAATTGGCCCCAGATCGCTAACAATGCTTGTTGACGCAACAGGGTTACCAAATCATTCCGTGCTATAACATGAATTTTGGACAATTCGAATTCGTTTTAAAGACCTTTCTGACAGAATTGCTGTTTCTTAATTTAAAATGTGCCTTAGTGTGTAAATAAACTTTACTGCTTAATGCTTCTTAGCACACGCAAGAGCTACCCCACGGAGCGCACCACTAGACGTGCCCTTACAACAGGCGTCAGCACCGTTTTCACGAAGAGGCGAATTTAGCCTTTCACGGTCTGAACAAACTTTCGAGAAAATCTCGTGTAAAGCTGGTTCTTTTTTCGTTTAGCAGTTTGAAACATAAAGATCCATAGAATATACAATATTAAGGTATCGTGGGAAGGAAGAGATTCCAATCTTCTTAATTATAGCATACTTAAGAAAATAGGTTATTAGTTCTGCAGAATTAATCAATTAATAGAAGCGCCTCTTCGTGAAATGTCAGAATGTATACATTTCCCCACTGCGTCCCAAATTCGCCTTTTCGTAAAAACGGTAAAGTCAGTACGAGAACCAAAGCGGCCCTTTATAAACACGTTGAAGTCAACGCTATTTAAATTCACCTCTTTTTGAAAACGCAAAACGGCACTTGAGGATAAATTCGCCCACTTGTTATTTAGGATTTTAATTGGAGTTTTTAATGTATAACTTCACGAGGTTGTACATATTGCAATATTTAATCGTTTTCATAACAAAATTATAAAAATCAATAAATTTGTCATGATTTTTTATTAAATTCGCCCCTTTGTGAAAACGGGGGGGGGGGGGGGGGGGGGGCTACTGCAACATCTATTATTGACAAAATTACTATTTTTTTTTGGTTTTGTTGGGGTTGTTGTTATTGGTGAATAACAAATAACCACTCCACTCAGTTGCTTCCAAAAGACAATTCGACGGTGGGTACAAAAGCTTAATATCCGTCGCCTCTTTCTTTTTGTAATGTAAATGAGCAAACTCCAACCGCTCATTTTGGATGCTACAAAAATGGGTCAAAATATTAAATAGGATGTTTAACAACAAGGCCTACTGTGTTGAAGTTATGCTCAATGGATATCACATTTTCTGTTTGGGAAAAAACAGAAAACATAATGCACATTTTTGGATCTTGTAAATTTTCGTTGCTGGCGCAGGCGCATGGTTCCAAACCATGTACATGTAATTTCATTGCATCGTTTTTACGAAGAGACGCGTTTGCTGTGCACAAAAACATAATTATCGAAATGGCGTTAAAGTAGAAAAAGTGGGATTTTGTTTTTACGAAGGGGCGGACCATAGATTGTTTTTTTCCGCTAAGAGGCGTGATGGCTTAAAAGCTGAGATGTACAAGCAAAAACGTTCAGATCAGAAACAAAAATACATGAACATGCGAGAAGTTTGTAATGATGGACAAATACAAACATTTAGGCCTATGCATGTTTTTTCCAATAACATTCGTTGAGATAAAAAAAGGTTTTTTTGTGCATGCCATACTAAGCATCGCTACTCAACCCCACCACCAAATATCTGCCTTGGTGCACCCAGTCAATGGTTCTTTTTATCAATTAATATAAAATAAACCACTTATTGCTAACCTGCTGGGTGAAGGTATATAGAGATCCTGCCTCCTCGACCAGATGATGACCGGAGACGTTCAGGTGCGACACGCTGTTAAATTGGCACACTTTGCTCCTATACCAGTAGTTGGCCGATCGGCACCCGGTGATGTTCAGGCAGGCCAGGTGACACAGCTTGTGCGTCGAGGTGGGAGCCGACGAGACGTTATAACCGAACAATGCCATGTCTACCATGCTGCACCAGGGTTGCATTAGGGCCTCAACCCCGGCACACGAAGCCCAAAGCCCGGCCAACAGAGCCCAGGCTAGGAGGAGCAAGAGGCGACACCTTCCGGTATCAGTGAGCCGTGCCGCCATGGTCGAGTCGAGCACAAAGTGTACAGATTGAGCTTCTCAGTACCAAGTCTCTCTAATTAGCTATAGGATCAGACGTTTACGTGTGTAGCTGAAGCCCAGGCTACAAACTTCCGATATATCCCAGCATGTATTGTGGCGTCATTCAGAGCAGACATTCGGCTAAAGCTGTTGATTGGTCAAACGTATTATGTTTTTCTTCTACGGCAACGTCATCCCTGTTTATGTGCTTTCTGGAAAGCGTATTTCACGGGTTGGTCTAGTCTTGCTCCAAGACTGGAGTTTCCAGTTTGTTTTGGGGAGCGCCGTCCGTCATCAGTACAATCAATAATACTCCAAACATGGGCTTATTGAGGGCGCCCTCGATTGTACACGCGATCTGTTTAGAACACAGACATATAAACCTATATAAACACTGGGGGCTGTAACTACGAAAGCTGTTTTTCAATTCAATTCAATTCACTTTATTCTCCACATAACGTTGCACAATAAGCAAACACCACTTAATTTAGGATAAATGTGGAAGGGGGTCCCTAAGAAGCAGAGCTTGTCGAGTAGGGGCCCCCCACATACATATACACACAACTTACACATTAAGACAAAACAGTTATTAAGTTAACACGATTATTAGATGCGTATAAATTAGTAGTCACTGTTTAAACCTGGTGTCTAAATTCAAACAAGTACTACAAAGCTTGTTTTAAGTTAGCCGCGTTTAAATTATAGACTTTACACGTAAATCCCATTCGTTTCTACACAAAATCACCACTCACGAAGACGGCCCCTTTAAGTACCAAGGACGGCATGGGCTGGGTATAGGGACTGGGGTAGGGGTTAGCGGGGGACCCCAGGATCATGGCTCATATGTCACCCGGGAACCTCCCGCGGTTCCCCAAAACGGCCCCGATGGCCTGCTAACGGCCGGGTTCTCGCCACTGAAGCGCGTGCAGTAGTACGAGGCAGTAGTCCACCTTAATAGTCCAGGAAAAATAAGTTTTGACCTCAAACAAATTGCAACAAATTGTTTTTCACCACAGTGCACTTCTATAAGGTTCCTAGAATTACAAACTAAAAATCTACAAAAATCCAAGTGGTGGAAATATGTATAATTTGCATAAATCGTTAATCCCTGCCATGTAATATGTTTATTCCCATATTTGGGTATATATTTTATTTTATTTTTTGAAAAGGTTATTTTGGTGATTCTACTTACATATCCCTACTTCAATAACATTTGCTAAAGCATATAAGTGACTGAATAATTATGAGAACACAGTAATTATCCAAAATGACAACTTTGTGACCCTATAAATGTGCGCATATTACACTGTCTCCAGATATCATCATGTAGTCAGTATTGGTGAGCTTCAAATTCACCAAGTTGCTTACTGGCACAGTTATCATATTAAAACCTTATGAAAAATCATATGAACAATAATAACATTGTGATATTTAGCCCAGCAAACAAAAACTTGGAAAAAAATGATGTGTCCCTAAATTGGGCTAACAAGTAGGTGAAGGGTTGCCTAAGGTGAGAGACTTGAACAAGTTCAAGGAAACCCCCCAAATTTAACATTTTTGTTGCTTACAATAATCATATCTACGTTAAAATGTATTTTGGGGATTTCCTTGAACTTGTTCAAGTCTTCCATGTTAGGCAACCCTTTAACTACTTTTTAGCCCAATTTATAGACACACCATTTTTTCCCAGTTTTTGTTTTCTGGGCTAAATATCACAATGTTATTATTGTTCATATGATTTTTCATAAGGTTTTAATATGATAACTGTGCCAGTAAGCAACTTGGTGAATTTGAAGCTCACCAATACTGACTACATGATAATATCTGGAGACAGTGTAATTAGTCCGGGAACATCTCCACAGAAAAAAAGTCCCGTGGGATTTTTTGTATGAAAGCAAGCCACCCATCCAAATGTCCCAAGGGCATCCCAAAGAACAATAAAAAACATGCTGGCAGTCTGAAATACCTGGCAGATAAAAATTGTGAAGGAAAAACGGAAAACAACAACATTTTACTTGGTAGACATTTTTTATTTTTAGGGGTAGGTCCATGTTGGTATAGAGGGCACTTCAAAAAATAATATTTTCTAGGTGATGAACAAATAAGTGAAGAATCCAGAACAAGCATGTTATGTTTATTATAGACCAAACTTTATTTGGTTGAAATCGGTTCATAATATAAGAAAATATGAATAAATCCTAAAACATTTTTGGAAATTAACCATACATTTTTAAGGTCAAATAATTAAATTTACCAAACATCACATTCACTATGATTCAATCTTTTGATCAAAATTTGGTTGACAATTGAGGTGTCTTGAGGGCGCCTTCTTATGTTAACAACTGCTTTTTAATTAAAACAGCCCTGTTTCTTAGCCGTTTGTATAATTTTCTACCATTCAAACATAATTTAATTATAACTGTTCGTTTTAACGATAACTGATAAGTTTTAGTTCCTAAAATTATTTGACCCAAACTGTAAACTATCGCTTTAACGATAAACCATTTGTAGATACATAATTATATACAGAGGATATTTTAACATATTTCAGCTATAATAATGTCATCATTATAATAACAAACCAACCAATGCAACTTTAAATAATTATTACCTTGTTATCATGTGCAAGATAGTAGATTACTAAAATAATAAGTATGTGATGCCAAAGGTGTACAGAGGGGGGAAGGGGGTGGGGGGGGGGGGGGGGGGGGTGGTGTTTGACACCCTCTTTTAGCGAACAATTACTTGTTATAGGTATTCAAACACACCCAAACTACCGGCCAGTGAATGAAGCTAAAACACCCCCGTTGAAACCTGGGTATGTTTATGTGCTATGTTTTGTTGCAAAATGGAGTAGTTGTATGGTACCAGTAATAATATCTGGAATTGCCCGGGTTCATAAAGCAAAGCGACTTGGTTACAAATAAAATCATATATTTGTAGACTAGTCAACTGAAATTAACAATATCTTTGAAAAGTCCCGTGGGACTTTAGGTATATCTCAAACATCTTCAAATATCTCAAGGGCGCCCCAATAACATACAGATACAGGATATGTTGACATATTTTACCTAGCCTTGCAGAGGAACTCTTCGAGACCATCATATAGCATTTCGGCCTTAGCATGGTTCCTAGAAAAGTAGCACATAAACATAACGTTTGTTTCTTTTTGATATCCCGCAATTAGCAACAAACAATATATTATGTTTGGAGTGGCAGTTCCTGACAGCACACTTGTCACTCCTTTTATTTGTCTTTTTAAACATTTCTCCAATACAAAAATCCGTAGGTCATTCTGATTGATACGGTAAGACCAACCATTTTTCATTATTAATAATATTATACAACACTAGTCAAAAGTACCCGTGGGTGTAATATATGACCGGAAGAAGGGAAGTTGGGGATGGGGTGACGTACCCGTACCCGTAAGTTTGGGCGAGATCGGACCAAGGACTTGGGAGGAGTAGCGCAAAACGAACATTTGACCTTTGACCCCAGAAGTACCCGTGGGTGTAATATATGACCGGAAGAAGGGAAGTTGGGGATGGGGTGACGTACCCGTACCCGTAAGTTTGGGCGAGATCGGACCAAGGACTTGGGAGGAGTAGCGAAAAACGAACATTTGACCTTTGACCCCAGAAGTACCCGTGGGTGTAATATATGACCGGAAGAAGGGAAGTTGGGGATGGGGTGACGTACCCGTACCCGTAAGTTTGGGCGAGATCGGACCAAGGACTTGGGAGGAGTAGCGAAAAACGAACATTTGACCTTTGACCCCAGAAGTACCCGTGGGTGTAATATATGACCGGAAGAAGGGAAGTTGGGGATGGGGTGACGTACCCGTACCCGTAAGTTTGGGCGAGATCGGACCAAGGACTTGGGAGGAGTAGCGAAAAACGAACATTTGACCTTTGACCCCAGAAGTACCCGTGGGTGTAATATATGACCGGAAGAAGGGAAGTTGGGGATGGGGTGACGTACCCGTACCCGTAAGTTTGGGCGAGATCGGACCAAGGACTTGGGAGGAGTAGCGAAAAACGAACATTTGACCTTTGACCCCAGAAGTACCCGTGGGTGTAATATATGACCGGAAGAAGGGAAGTTGGGGATGGGGTGACGTACCCGTACCCGTAAGTTTGGGCGAGATCGGACCAAGGACTTGGGAGGAGTAGCGAAAAACGAACATTTGACCTTTGACCCCAGAAGTACCCGTGGGTGTAATATATGACCGGAAGAAGGGAAGTTGGGGATGGGGTGACGTACCCGTACCCGTAAGTTTGGGCGAGATCGGACCAAGGACTTGGGAGGAGTAGCGAAAAACGAACATTTGACCTTTGACCCCAGAAGTACCCGTGGGTGTAATATATGACCGGAAGAAGGGAAGTTGGGGATGGGGTGACGTACCCGTACCCGTAAGTTTGGGCGAGATCGGACCAAGGACTTGGGAGGAGTAGCGAAAAACGAACATTTGACCTTTGACCCCAGTGATATATGACCGGAAGAAGGGAAGTTGGGGATGGGGTGACGTACCCGTACCCGTAAGTTTGGGCGAGATCGGACCAAGGACTTGGGAGGAGTAGCGAAAAACGAACATTTGACCTTTGACCCCAGTGATATATGACCGGAAGAAGGGAAGTTGGGGATGGGGTGACGTACCCGTACCCGTAAGTTTGGGCGAGATCGGACCAAGGACTTGGGAGGAGTAGCGAAAAACGAACATTTGACCTTTGACCCCAGTGACCTTGACCCCACCAAGTTTGGGCGAGATCGGACCAAGGACTTGGGAGGAGTAGCGAAAAACGAACATTTGACCTTTGACCCCAGTGACCTTGACCTTTCCAAAAATGAACCCCTCAAGGGCAATTCTGGGGTCAACTTACATCCACCCACCAAGTTTGGGCGAGATCGGACCAAGGACTTGGGAGGAGTAGCGAAAAACGAACATTTGACCTTTGACCCCAGTGACCTTGACCTTTCCAAAAATGAACCCCTCAAGGGCAATTCTGGGGTCAACTTACATCCACCCACCAAGTTTGGGCGAGATCGGACCAAGGACTTGGGAGGAGTAGCGAAAAACGAACATTTGACCTTTGACCCCAGTGACCTTGACCTTTCCAAAAATGAACCCCTCAAGGGCAATTCTGGGGTCAACTTACATCCACCCACCAAGTTTGGGCGAGATCGGACCAAGGACTTGGGAGGAGTAGTGAAACAAACAGACAGACAGACAAACGTTGCTCGAATTATAGTATGATGATAACACGCATGTAATCGGTCCAATACCGGACACATCCGCTACCAATCCCGTAGTGTGGTTAATATGTTCCTTAAAGGTAGGATACACTATTGGCAGATATCGAAAATATTTACTACCAAATTATTAAGAAATATCTTACTCATTTGAAAGTAAATAATGATTCTACGCATCCAGCAAATTTTTGCACTAGATATCCTGTAATTATTGAGAAAAATTGAATTTTATAAAATCAAATCGCGAAAAAACAAAAAAACATAAGAATAATTGCTCGACGCCGGTTGACAACTAACGCTGTTTTTCGTGCTTTTCTCGGCATCTATGATTGTAAAACTTTGGACAGGTCAGTTAAACGATATTTACTATAAAATTCAACCCCCACCCCCCCCCCCCCCCCCCCCCAATCCACCCATTCATGATAATTCAAGCAATTACCAATGGTGTATCCTACCTTTAACATCCCCACTGCACGGACAGGAAACCATGTCTCGCTTAATCGCACATGCATATATTTATTTCGGCGAGGGTAATTACACTAATTACACTACAAAGTTAGCTAAACGTGAAGCGTACTCTTCATAATACATGTGTATTATTAAAGACATCCTTGTACGGCTGCGGTCTGCGATCGCTACGTCAAGGCCAGGTAGTGTAGTTAATATGTTTCCGTAGTTTAAGGACCGGCAACGGGCGTCGCCTTCCCTCAGGCACAGCACCGCGCACCGGACCCGTGTCAACCCGGAGTAGCTCCCAATGGAGTGACCGGCCAACGCGCGGTGCTCTTGGGCCGCGTTCGACTTCGCCCTGCTACCGACAGGCTGAGGTACACACGACGGACGGTTGCTGCTAGTGCTACGCACGCCGCAATCGACACCAATAAAATGCTGGCATATTTAAAGACCGACAACCCTCCAAAAACCCATTTCTCCCTGGTTCCCAAACGTTGCTGTTATCAATGAATGTAGACTTATGCAATATAGATTTGGGAACAGTAATGACGCATGACTTTATTGGGGTACAGTGACGGACGCATACACGAAAACATCTTAACAAGCAAGTGAAAATATTCGTTTTTACTCTAGCGTTCATCCTACGCGCAGTGTTGGCATGACGATAACTGTACGGTTTACCATTCTCTCGCTATAATCAGAATAGATGGGAAGTCACTAAAAACTAACCAGTGTAGTTCTTGAATTATCAAGATACTAAATTCGGTGCAAATTCGGGAAATCGTACGGCAAATTTAATTTATTTTTAACGACTGTATGCACTTATCAATTGCCAAACGAAAATAAACCAATGTATCTTTAATTTACAAATTAATATGCACATTTCGTGATATCGTCCGGGGAAATCTACATTAAATTGTGATGAGTTAGACTTTGAGTTTCACGCGTCATTAAACAAAATACCTAATTACATGTAGGCGCATATACTATAACTGATGAATCGACATTATAAGTGTGCAGTCAGTGACTACTCGTGAAAAGTTAAAAGTCCAAACATAAAACTGATAGCCTAAATTCAATACTCGATGTGTTTAATTTACCAGTTTAATGGTTCAAATCCCATCTTTTAAAGAGAAGTCATTGAAATGACCGCACATTTATAACGGCCTTCCGTACGTATGTACCTTATCGTGTGATCACACGGCACCACTTCTCTATAGCTAGATTACGCACTTTGACACTATCTGATAGTAAAACGAACTTGGCGCAACGTACGTTGTGACAACATAATGTTTTAGCTGGGGGAGAGGGGGCGGGGTGTATATTATGGAGCAGAATCAGTGTCAAAAAGATCGGACGTGTTTTTACAACTCGGATGCTTTCCTAATTCGGATGTATTCCTAATTCGGATGCTTTTTGTAAACTCGGATGCTTTTTTAATTCGGATGAATTCGTAATTCGGATGAATTCGTAATTCGGATGCTTTTTGTAAACTCGGATGCTTTTTTAATTCGGATGTTTTTTTAATTCGGATGCTTTTCTAGTTCGGATGCTTTTTTAATTCGAATGCTTTTCTAGCTCGGATGCTTTTTATAAACTCGGATGCTTTTTTAATTCGGATGCTTTTCTAGTTTGAATGCTTTTTGTAAACTCGGATGCTTTTTGCAAACCGAACATATTCGCAAATCGGATGCTTTCCCAATCCGGCACTAGGGTGGCCCTGAAAGGACATCACACATCGCAGATTCTGCGATTTCGCGCATTCTGCGCGAATTTGAACGATGACAAACATGTTATCGTATATATCTAAGCATATATCTGAGATGTGGAAGATTTTATTGTAGATTTCTGCACAGATTTATGTGATAATGAATATTTTCTGGGCAGATTTTTGAAAAGTCGCATATTTTTATTTTAGATTTCAAGTTCTGCGCAGATTTCTTAGTATGCAAATTTGTGCGATGTCGCACGGATGGGCACTACATGTACATTTTCATTGCACATTTAATTATGCGCAGCTATATATGTCGCACTCACGTACAGCAGATTTATATGCGATTTATGTGCACATTTCTGCCGCGATGTCAGCACATACGACGTTTTGAAAGTTGAACCACGACGTTTTGAATGTTATGATGTTCTAAAACGGACAGGCAACGTCGTGGTTCAACTTTCAAAACGTAGTACTTCAACTTCCAATTAACGTCCAACTTTCGCGCGCTTTTACCTACCAAGGTAGCCGCGTATTCGGCCGGTTCTCTCCGCGCGGATTCAGTCCGCATTCACCAAAAGGCGACAAATATTTAATACATGCTGCAAAAGGTGATGCATTTTCTAAAAAGTTTTTTGTCAATTTATTTAAAGAATTTTTCGAAATAAACCGTAAATATAACAATACTTTTTCAAACCCTTGTAGATCATTCAGCATATTAGCCACACTTGTTCCTGTAATTGTAAAACCTTTCCTGTAATTTTGATGAAAAATTACAGTTAAATTAGCTGCTTAATGGAAGTAATTCTACTTCGAGTTATTTGTCAAACCTTTTATAGAAATTTCAAACAATACGGCAACAGTGTGGTTTTACAAATTCAAGACCTGCTTTTATCATTGCTGTACTTTTTTTCTTTTGCCACATGAATTGCAATTGTACATTTCTGTAAAGCACACCTGCAAGGACTATCTTTCCGTGCCCCACTCTTTCTATCTGGCAAGTGTTCTTTCAAGCACGAGTGGCAGTATGGAGTTTCCAAGATTCTTTTATATGCTAATTTTGACATATAACCGTTGTTCTTTGTTTACATTTTATGTAGTTTTGATAATATCTGCTTATTTGCACTCGACCTTAGAAACTTACATTTGACCCAAGTGTGCTATATATCGCAAAGAATTATGGGGCGATATTAGGTGGAAATAAAAAAGAAATTATGGACACGGTCTGAAACCGTATTTTACCTAACGTTCTAAGCTGACAAACTACTAGGATCCATCTAATGATGCAGAACTTTATAGTTGAAGGGCTGTTGTGTTATTAAATAAAGTAACAGTTATCATTCTCATAAAATCTGGCGTGGTGAAATTAATTGTTGAAATTGTTGATTGACGAAACTGATTCACCGAGAACATTGCAAATAAGCCCGAGTGCGAGTGCACTAATTACTGTTCGGCTGAAGCCTATACCAAAATTAAGTGTGCCCAGAAACATGATCTCGTAGATCATGAAATACAAATATGAGGTTTGAATAACATGTGATGTACACTTTGTTTTAAAGAGGCAGATATACTCGCAACCGAAAAACGCATTACAATGCTGCATTGAAAAGGGGATTTATTAAACGGGCTAATTAGGCACTAATTAGTGTTCGGCTGAAGCCTATACCCACATGCCCAGTAACATTATCTTGTAGATTATGAAATAAAAGTATGAGTTTTTGATAACATGTGAGGTATATTTTGTTTTAAATGTTTCATTCTCATTTCCAAATCTTTAAAAATAACTCGAAGTAGGATTACTTAGTTCATTAGGCAGCTAGTTTAACTGTAATTTTTCATCAAAATTACAGGAAAGGTTAAACAAGACTAATATGCTGTATGATCTACAAGGGTTTGAAAAAGTATTGTTATATTTACGGTTTATTTCGAAAAATTCTTTAAATAAATTGTCAAAAAACTTTTTAGAAAATGCATCACCTTTTGCAGCATGTATTAAATATTTGTCGCCTTTTGGTGAATGCGGACTGAATCCGCGCGGAGAGAACCGGCCGAATACGCGGCTACCTTGAGCCAGGTAAAAGCGCGCGAAAGTTGGACGTTAAAATTGGAAGTTGAAGTACGACGTTTTGAAAGTTGAACCACGACGTTTTGAAAGTTGAACCACGACGTTGCCTGTCCGTTTTAGAACATCATAACATTCAAAACGTCGTGGTTCAACTTTCAAAACGTCGTATGTGCTGACATCGCGGCAGAAATGTGCACATAAATCTGCATATAAATCTGCTGTACGTGAGTGCGACATTATAGCTAGCTACGCATAATTAAATGTGCAATGAAAATGTACATGTAGTGCCCATCCGTGCGACATCGCACAAATTTGCGTACTAAGAAATCTGCGCAGAACTTGAAATCTAAAATAAAAATATGCGACTTTTCAAAAATCTGCCCAGAAAATATTCATTATCACATAAATCTGTGCAGAAATCTACAATAAAATCTTCCACATCTCAGATATATGCTTAGATATATACGATAACATGTTTGTCATCGTTCAAATTCGCGCAGAATGCGCGAAATCGCAGAATCTGCGATGTGTGATGTCCTTTCAGGGCCACCCTAGTGCCGGATTGGGAAAGCATCCGATTTGCGAATATGTTCGGTTTGCAAAAAGCATCCGAGTTTACAAAAAGCATTCAAACTAGAAAAGCATCCGAATTAAAAAAGCATCCGAGTTTATAAAAAGCATCCGAGCTAGAAAAGCATTCGAATTAAAAAAGCATCCGAACTAGAAAAGCATCCGAATTAAAAAAACATCCGAATTAAAAAAGCATCCGAGTTTACAAAAAGCATCCGAATTACGAATTCATCCGAATTACGAATTCATCCGAATTAAAAAAGCATCCGAGTTTACAAAAAGCATCCGAATTACGAATTCATCCGAATTAAAAAAGCATCCGAGTTTGCAAAAAGCATCCGAATTAGGAATACATCCGAATTAGGAAAGCATCCGAGTTGTAAAAACACGTCCGATCTTTTTGACACTGATTCTGCTCCATAGTATATGTTCAACTCACATTTCTGTATATATTTTTGTCAGTACTTGGTACTTGGTTGGTCGGTTTTCGCTTGTAAATATCCTCTCTGGGAAATTAGGCTATAGTAGGAGATCGGCTGACGACCAGGTAGGTAATTCTGCTCACAGACGGAGACTGGTGCAGCTGTAATTTAACAGAACTGCAGTCTTAATTCTCTTGAGCAATATCGTTTGCTTGAACGCACAAGTTCAGCCGACCAATCCTCTTCATCATAGCGTTTAGGTGACCAATCAGCACGAGTCAGAGCGCTGTCGCTGAACCGTCATGCGTGCGGTGAATTTCCCATGAAAAGACCTTTTTACGTGTCCAATGAGTCAATTGACGGTTGAATATTGTGCCCAAAATGTATAAGGGTATAAGAAACCAGCGCTACGACCATGTTATATTTTACATAGCGTTACTTAGGAAAATAAACTTAAACGAACTCACCGTATGTAACTTTAACGTTTATTGTCAACTGCAGACTGCCATCTTAGAACTCGCTTATAGTTTTATCCCGTGTAGTTCATGTCATTAGAAATGTAAAAACAAAAATACCTTAACTGTTTTAATTTACTCGTAATTTTTTCGAAGACGTCATATTTTGTGTGCGTCTTATTTTGTGACGGACTTGTTATAAATCTTTAATTTAAACTCGGAAACTTGTAACCAATCATAACACGCCCGCGCCGCGTGCCCGTGAGCGATCTCTTTTATTTTGTCCGACGAATTTCCGATCATGCACCTTGGAATTTAAGAAGGCGACCTCCGGGGTGTCAATGTGCAGTGATCGTCCGGCGTGACGTGGCTTTGCAAAGTTAATCGTGAATTTCACCTTTTGATCAAGCTTAAAATTCGAACAACTACCTGAAGTTGATTTGTTTTTACGGCGGGCCTGTGTATCAAGTTAAGTCAGCACGCACGAAACCCCTATACGCTTGCCCAGATAAAACAACCCTGTGGGGGAAAAACAAACTAGAGAGGTGTCTAGTCTGGGAGTAGGCGTTACTCAAACTGCCAAGGTCACTCAAACCTGTGAAGAATAATGTAAATTTTTGAAGTGCCCTCTATTAGTCAGGTCAATATACGGTAAAAAACACCCCAACCCCAAAAAAATTGCAACAAAAGGTTTTTCAACGGTTTCTAGTAGTATTCGACCTCAGGAATAACATACTAAAAGTCGACCAAAATCAGAGTTTCAGAAAGCCGTTATTTTCAAGATGGCGTCCAAGATGGCCGCCGATACCTAAAAATGGCCATAAATCACTTATTATCCATCCTAGAGACATAATTTTGGTGTCTATCCCATGGTTTCGGGGGTCAGAGAATCCATTTAGACAAGTTAGAATGTTTGTAGATGGTCTAGGAAACCCCCAAAATCCAAGATGGCGTCCAAGATGGCCGCCGATACCTAAAAATGGCCATAAATCACTTATTATCCATCCTAGAGACATAATTTTGGTGTCTATCCCATGGTTTCGGGGGTCAGAGAATCCATTTAGACAAGTTAGAATGTTTGTAGATGGTCTAGAAAACCCGCAATATCCAAGATGGCGTCCAAGATGGCCGCCGATACCTAAAAATTGCCATAAATCACTTATTATCCATCCTAGAGACATAATTTTGGTGTCTATCTCATGGTTTTCGGGCCGAAAATACATTGAAATGAGTTAAAATGTTCATTGGTGGCCTAGGAAACCCCCCAAATTTAAGGTGCCTCACCCCCCTCCCCCCTGACAAAATGTAGTTTTCTTGTACTATTGAAGCATATAACCTAAGTAACAGGTTAAATGTATCATCGATGCTACAACCAACTGACGTACATGAAGCATCATCATTTATTCAGATATTTGACACAATGTGCCCAAATATATGTCAACCTAATGAGAGGCATTGGAATGTATGAGAAATAATAGCTCGAGATTCAGCACACCCTAAGTCGGTATTTGGCGGATTAATCAAGGGCGAAGTGACCAGATACAATCGTATATGTACCCATTCAAAAGACTTTGAGGGGAGGGTTGAATTCTTCAAAGACAAACTTTAAAAGCGCGGATACACAAACGAAGACCTGGCTCTCCTTTCCCAAAGGGGAAAGACTCCCGCGGACCCTAAGCGTGAAAAAAACAAAAACAATATCCCACTGGTGTTCGTCCTACCATACTACCCACATGTCGCGCACCCAGCCCTGAAACGGGCTGTCCTCAAACACTGGCCCTTGATTAGCAAAAACGAATATCTGAATAGGCTATTTGATACCCAACCCATCCTGGCATACAAACGGCACAAAAACATAAAAGATGAACTTGTTCGATCTAGGACTAAAGCATCTCCACAATCAAACCAAGAGGAACAAAATCTTGATGAGGAGAATCTACAAATTCTATTGGAACTATTGAAAGAACAAAACAATGATCAAAGAAATGGATCTCAAGACTAAAACAAAATAAATAAGTCAACCCCCCCCCCCTTGTCCTTGCCATACGTCATATAAACCGACACACAAATAAAAATAAAAACAAGGAAAGCAAAATGAATTATATAAGAGGGTGGCTGATGAAGTGCATGATATAGCACAGAAAATATGCCCTGCTCCCCTTCCAAAAAAAGAATAAAAAGAGGGGACGGCATATTATCACCGGTAATAATCAATCACTGTGTGAACTAAAAACAAAGGGACCACTGTGGCAATACACAAACCAGTCATCGCATCGCCAAAACCAGAGACAGGGTTTAAAACTCCCGCTTTTAGGGAATGTCTAACCCAATTGGCCTGCAGACGTTTGATGTATTAGCCCCTCCACGAACTCCAACCACGGACTGTCATCTAGCAGAGATAATGTGGCTAAAACTGATCCCCAGATGCGTGTCTTACGGAAAAAAGAGGAAAAAAAGAGTTAAAAATCACGCTCTAGAGAGACCAGTCAAACAGCCACTTTCTAGCATACCCACTAGTTAACGTACAATTACAGATTTATCTTCGGCAGAACAGTCACAAATACAATCCATATGATACTTGTCAGCAGAACCTTTTCCGCGTCTCAAAAAAATAACGAAAAGCACGAAGGGGTTCTGTTGAAACTTGTACACGAAACAACCCCCCCCCCCCCCCCCCCCCATTCCTACAGACTGCAATCTCGCAGAAAAAAGTGGCCTGAACAGACCTCCCATGAAGCGTATATCACTAGGAAATAAAACTTAAATTAGGAATTACGCTCTGGGCGGGATAGTTACGCAACCACACTGCTGGCATACCAGCACACAATAAATTATGCAGATTTATCTCTGTAGACCAGCCACTACCTAAAATCCAATGATACCTTACGCAGCAGAACTGCTTCAGCATCTCCAAAAAAAATAACGAAAACGATGAGAAAAAGTTCTGACTTGTGAAAACTCCCATAAACACCCTCCCCTTCCCACATAGAATGAGTTCTGATTCACTGCAGCTTACTCTAGAATTGATCCAAAAAAACACAAAAAGAATTAACTGATCATTCCTTGAAGTATGCCTGCATAAACCGGTTTCTCTGTGCTATACCTTCTTGCAAAAGCACTCCATTAGAATTGAAAAAGCTAATAGCCTCACAGAAAAAGAAAGAAAATTCCACAAAACCCAGTATTACACGTCCTTCAAGTTAATGTCCTTCCCAGGTGACCGAGAATCGTTCTAAAAATTAAAAAACCTTGAGTGACATGTATGATTACGCTGCTTCCCAATAAACACAATAGTTGAGTTGACCCCTTGGGGGTCGTAGCCACCATACGGGTGAGAGAGATACATTATAAGTGTATAAAGTGCGCCCTCTATTGAGAGATTGTAGTGGTTTTGTGGCCCTTCGGACGCCATATTGGATTTTGTGGTTTCCTAAGCCACTGTTTAACGTTCTAACTTATCCTAATAGATTCTATGACCCCGAAAACCATAGCATAGACACCCCAATTATGTTTCTCGGATGGATAATAAGTGACTTATGGCCATTTTAATGTTATGGCGGCCATTTTGGACGCCATCTTGGATTTTGGGGTTTCTTGGACCATCACAAACCGTTCTTACTTGTCTCAATGGATTCTCTGACCCCCGAAACCATGGGATATACACCAAAATTATGTTTCTATGATAGATAATAAGTGATTTATGGTCATTTGTATGTATCGGCGGCCATCTTGGACGCCATTTTGAAAATAACAGCTTTCCGAACCTTCAATTTTGGTCGACTTTTAGTATGTTATTCCTGAGGTCGAATACTACTAGAAACCGTTGAAAAACCTTTTGTTGCAATTTTTTTGGGGTCAAACCATATCTTGACCTGACTATATACCAACATGGACCTACCCCTAAAAATAAAAAATGTCTACCAAGTAAAATGTTGTTGTTTTCCGTTTTTCCTTCACAATTTTTATCTGCCAGGTATTTCAGACTGCCAACATATTTGTTATTGTCCTTTGGGATGCCCTTGGGACATTTGGATGGGTGGCTTGCTTTCATACAAAAAATCCCACAGAAATGTTCAGGCTCCTTGACATAGGGTCACAATGTTGTCATTTTGGATAATTACTGTGTTCTCATAATTATTCAGTCACTTATATGCTTTAGCCAATGTTATTGGAGTATAAGGATATGTAAGTAGAATCACCAAAATAAACTTTTCAAAAAATGAAAATAAAATATATACCCAAATATGGTAATAAACATATTACATGGCAGGGATTAACGATTTATGCAAATTAGACATATTTCCACCACTTGAATTTTTGTAGATTTTTAGTATGTAATTCTAGTAACCTTATAGAAGTGCACTGTGGTGAAAAACAATTTGTTGCAATTTGTTTGAGGTCAACAAAGTAAAATTATGTATTTTGCCTGGACTATAATACCCCCGTCACACCGGACTGGAGTCCTTACTGCGTCCTAAAATGGAGGATGCCGATGGTCGCCGTGGAAACCCATTGAATTTTCAAAAAAAAGAAAAAGATTTCGGGCACCTGTCACACCGGGGTCCTGTGCTCCGCGATCTGTGCGTTTACACGGCGTCCCCACGGCGTCCTCATCACGACCTCACTGCGTCCTTGCCGTTTCTATTGAGTTTGCATGGAGTCCCCACGGCGTCCGCACGGCGATCACCGGCGACCCCATGGCGTTATTGGCGTTTCTATCACGACCTTATACCGCGTCCATGGTGATGATGAGTACAACATACAGTCTTGACGTCGAGAAATACACTGATGATAATAAGCTGAAACACCGGCTTTTATAGATGATCGTCCACGAAAACCACGGTCGCGCTAGAAACGCGCTAGGAACACAGTGGAAACTTGGTAGAAATGTCATGGTCGTAGTAGGAACCCCGTAGAAACACCATGAACAACATAGGGACGCATTTAGGACGTCGTAAGGTCGCGGAAGAGCTGGACTCACGAAAAATCCGCCCTGTCGCAGAAAGGACGACATAGACGTAGTGGGGTCGTGGTAAGAACCCCATAGACGTGGTAAGGACGCAGTAAGGTCGCCGTGGGGTCCCTGGTCGATCTCCGCGTTTCCACGGCGAGTCTACCACGTCTGTATTGCGTCCCTAGGGCGTCTGTCGAGTTCCTACCGCGTTGCTACGGCGATCATGGCGACTCCAGGGCGACCACACGGCGTCCTGAGCCAGGACGCCAAACCTCGGCGTTTACTTTGAACATGACCCCACGGCGTCTTTCTGCGTTCTCACTAAGACCCCACGACGTCCATGGCGTCCCTACCGCGTCCTGGGTCGCCGTAGGAATGCAGTAAGGACGGCAGTCCGGTGTGACGGGGTATGAGAGAGTCACGCTTACTCCCGCCGTTCACCCGCGGCTGATCCAAGGGGCCGATCAAAAACGAGTTCTGTGAGCAGCCTATACAAAGACCCCGTTGCACTTCTGAGACTGTCAACGGCCCTGTGAGTTTATCTTTTCTTTCTCTGACTGTGGAAATCTTCATAATGCCCGGCCATTACTCTCCAGTTGTTTCCCACCTATTTATAGTCCTTATAGAAGTCTTGGACTTCTTTCGGATCAAGCTTGGAGACAGCGGCGACCTTGTTGTCGATCCACACATGCAGGATCTTCTCGACAAGTATTCTCTTTTTTACCAGACTCTGTACTCGTAGTCTGTACTCCAGATCCCGCTCGCCGAAGCCGCGTCCCAGTGTATCCGCCTCTTCGCACTCGGCACCCGGCGCGGCCTGGCAGCGCGCCCTTTCTACCTCTCCTGACCGAAATATTCGCCTGTCTGCGACGCGGCCAAATCCCTCGGATTGAAGTTTAGTTTCAGCAGATCGCAGCGAAGCGGCTGCTCTGCTTGGCACGACACCCCGATCCATACCCAAGTCGTCTGCAAGTGATCTGGCGTTGGCTCTCGAAACCGCGGACTGGATTCCGCTTTAAATCGCTGCTGCCGGCTGCCGGCCGCTGGCTTGGGCGACCGGCCGCGGGATCTGCCTGGCCACCCACGGTAAGATCGTGGCGAGGCGCTGACGCGGGTCGCCCTCGGGCGGCGTCGCCGCGCACTGGCACATATTCCAACTTAGAGGCGTTCCGCCGTAATCTCTCCGATAGCATCGCACCACCGCGACACCCCGCCGCCGCCCGGGGACAGGACCGGCGCACCTCTTGTGAGACGCCGGCCGCCCCACGGAGGCGGACGGGGGCGCGGCGGGCGAACCCGCGGCCCAAGAGGGGGGAGGCACCGCCGCCAACGACCCGACGCGCGCAGCCGATCGCCGATCCCCGCTGGTGCGCCGCCAACCGCTTCCAGCCCCGGCCCGACCGACCATCCAACCCTTCTCCCGAAGTTACGGATTCGGCTTGCCGACTTCCCTTACCTACATTGTTCTATCGACTGTTCACCTTGGAGACCGGCTGCGGTTATGAGTACAAACCGAGGCGACGGTTCACGCACTCCCCCGCATTTCCAAGGGCAGGCCAGAGCTTGCTGGACGCCGCCTGAGACGCGGCGCTCTACGGGGAAGGGGGGATGGGGGGGGGGGGGCAGTCTCTAGCTCCGGACAAGCCGATTCCAGGGATTCCGGCTCTTAGCAAGAAAGAACTCTTCCCGGGGCCACGGCTAGCGTCTGTGGGCTCGCTTGCTTTGCAGCTCGGACCGCCACGAAGGGCGGAGGGCTCCGCCTCTGGGTTCGGGAATATTGACCCGCTTCCCTTTTGCCCGGGGTGAGGTCATGGCCTCGCGGGGCGCCTGCCTCCGCTCAGAGCGGAACTTCCTTGGGGCTTGAGATCGACTGACCCATTAGCCTCTGTCATGACCTTTCTAAAAGGTCAACGCGAGGAAAATTGTCAAAATGGCGGCGCTTACCAACAGCAACACGTGTGTCGTCGATGTCAGAACTTTATGGCTTACGACGGAGCTCTAAAGGCTGTGGTTATTTCGAAAGGATAAACCGTAGGCATAAGGCTAAATGTCATCCAAAACCGTAAAATTACGAAAGAAAAAGAAACAGCGACTGAAAAAATGGTCAGTTTGTGAAAGCGTGCTGCGCTATATACGTACGTGCGTAGCTAGCGGATGTCAGACAAGTCGACCGTTGAGACAACTCGACTCGGGACAAGTCGACCGTTGAGACAACTCGCCCGTTGAGACAACTCGCCCGTTGAGACAACTCGACCTTTGGGAGAGCTATAGCTGTACTTCGACGTTTACATTGTTTATAAACAGTTAGTGTTGGGCCGACTTTCCTCATGCAATGTTGCCATACTTCTTTGTTGACAAACTGCAAATTCATTGTACCTTTACCATGTTAATGTTATTAATGCTTGCTATTTACCCTCTGTTAACAATTTAGGTGTAAGCTTAGTCCGAAAAAAACCAAAACGGTGGCGTCCAGAAATTGTGCACACAATCGACCGAGTGCTCCCTAATTGGTCGTGGCGCAATTGAATAATTTTTGGAAAATCCAAGTTTAATATTTACGAACTTCTTTCAATGTCAGGTTTCAGTCAATAAAAGGATAAAATATTACTAGATTTCACAGGCGTCTGTACATTTAATGTGACAGTATTTAAAACTGGTTTTTAAATTAACATTGCAGGATCAGGAATTTTGAGGTTTAACGTCCATATAGTAATTATGTGAACCAAGTGCTTGTGTGTAAATAATTAAAAATACAAAAATAATATTGCTTGTACATGTATCAAGTTGTTTGTTTACTGTATGGCATTCAAATATGGCTTTCAAATAAAGCTTCTGCAGTTCAGTGCCACTGAATTTTTTGTTTTGTTTAAATGTTAATTTGGCCTAACCGGTTTTCTAAGGAGCATAAATACACGGCGGGTCTTTTCAAGTGCAGGAAAGAAAATCTAGTTTTATGATTGGCCATTTTTTATTAAGTATTTCCCCGCAATTCATTAACTATCTGTTGTCTTTCCTCCATGGTATGGCTACTTACGTTAGTTTTACGCGCGAGCTCGAAAGCCATATTGACAAATTTCCGCAAAACGCCCTCTTCGGTTGATTTTCGTCATTTCATGACAGAGGCTAATGTACAACTGCAGTTCACATGAAACCCTTCTTTGCCACATGAAACCCTTCTTTGGCTGCATAATTACGTGACGTAACAGAAACTTGACCAATGAGTCAGCGATTATGCATGTTACGTCTTGCGAGTATTCATGCGGTCCTTCGTACTTAAAGGGGTCTTCTTTGTACGCGAGGATTTTGTGAACAAACGAATGGGAATAAGTAACCAACTTCGCACATAAATCCTATAGGGAATATCCTCTTAGAAAACTCAAAATTGAAAATACTCAAACGGCATGGGTCACCCCAGGCTAACTTGGGGTCCCCCACTACCCCCCTACCTGATCAGTCCCTACCCGGCCCATGTCGTCCCATGTACTTAAAGGGGCCGTCTTTGTGGGCGGGAATTTCGTGTACAAACGAATGGGAATAAGTAACCGACTTCGCGTGTAAAGTCTATAGGGAATATCGTCTTAGAAAACTCAAAATTAAAAATACTCAAACGGCATGGGCCACCTCAAGCTAACTTGTTGGCTGATCCTATGGTCCCCCGCTACCCCCCTACCCCAGTCCCTACCCGGCCCGTGCCGTCCTTGGTACTTAAAGGGGCCGTCTTCATGAGTGGTAATTTTGTGTAGAAACGAATGGAAATCACGTGTAAAGTCTATAGGGAATATCGTCTTAGAAAACTCAAAATTAAAAAAACTCAATCGGCATTGGCCACCCCAAGCTAACATTTTGGCCGATCCTGGGGTCTCCCGCTACCCCCCTACCCCAGTCCCTACCCGGCCCAGGCCGTCCTTCGTACTTAAAGAGGCCGTCTTCGTGAGTGATTTTGTGTAGAAACGAATGGGATTCACGTGTAAAAGCTATAGGGATTATCGTCTTAGAAAACTCAAAATTAAAAAAGAACTCAAACGGCATGGGCCACCGTCAAGCTAACTTGTTGGCTGATCCCGTGGTCCCTCACTATACCCCTACCCCAGTCCCTACCCGGCCCATGCCGTCCTTCGTAAAGGGGCGTCTCTGTGAGTGGTGATTTTGTGTACAAACAAACGGGAATAAGTAACCAACTTAACAAGTAAATCCTATAGGGAATATCGTCGTAGAAAACTCAAAATTTAAAAACTCAAACCACTGAACAAGGGACTAATTGATTTCATACCTAAAAGCATTAGTAAGAATTGACACTAGTGTTGTTCCTTTGAAATATTGAAAACTAAAGGGACATAGTTTAATAACAGATAAACCAAAGATATTGTGACTAAATGTGACACAGCGCAAGTAAATGAGACACTTTGAGGCAAAAATGAAAATTGAGATTTTGATTTCATCATTTAAAGCCAAACAAGCTTTAAATGATGAAATCAAAATCTCAATTTTCATTTTTGCCCCAAAGTGTCTCCGCATTTACTCGCGCTGGGTCACAAATGATTCAACGACAAAAGGCATAATAATCCTATATAATTGCTCAAAAAATTCCTATACAATTGTCACCACCCTTCTAATCTATTTCAATCATGTTTAGAATTACAATTACAAAGTACGAAAATCTGGAAAGTCATAATATTTTTACCGGTTAATTATTCATAGGGCCTAATATGCAACTCTTTTTATTTCCCATTTTGTAATAAAGATACGTTTCACAACATTTAATGTTTTCAATTTTGAATGTCCCAGTTGTATCCTTTCTTTATCTGTTATGAATAATAGTATTGTTTTTTACTCGATAGCACTGTTCAATTTCAGATCTCATTTACAACTGCGTCGTCGGGGAACTACATATTTTTTGCCATTTTCAAACTATAGATTTAAC
Source organism: Crossaster papposus (assembly GCA_037893245.1). Classification (NCBI taxonomy): domain Eukaryota; kingdom Metazoa; phylum Echinodermata; class Asteroidea; order Velatida; family Solasteridae; genus Crossaster; species Crossaster papposus. The sequence goes on along the minus strand of JBAIAA010000290.1, from coordinate 131,253 downwards.
ATTAGGCCTAATGCATTCGCAACTGGTAAATTGTTTTCACCAAACGGTTCTCGATCGTCTGCATCTATAGGGTGGGGAATCAGACCGCAGCTGCCACACAAGGCGTGTACGTGTATGTGTATTATTAAAGTGAGACAGCCTAATAAATGGAAAGATCTGCTGGCGGCTGCCTGTCGCCATATGACTTTGCACTGTTTTGCATTTTAGCAAGTTACTTTCAATTTAAAACTGTAGTGTAGGCTATGTTTTATGTAGGCCCTACAACTTTTTGAAACATGAAACTAACTTTTTTGACACATTCGAAAAGCATATCATGGGATGACAAACAAGCAAGTTTATACGTAAACTCTACTTCATACGTTTTGCGGTTTGTTTGTTATACAATCCCATTATGTTTTCAGAGCACCAACAAGGTTCGGAAACCCCTTCCAACATGGTTTATCTAAGTTTCGATCCTACCCAAGTCTGCATGATGATCATTGCCTTCGGCTCTAGCGCCCTCAAGAGCACATAATCACGTCCCTTTTTTTGCAGAACTAGTACTAGTACGTATAACGACGTAACTGGTTCGCAGGAATTTAATACAGGTAAATGCCATGTTAACATGAATAATTAGTGGAAATTATACAATTTATGACATTATTTATTTATCTAAAGCCAGCATAAAATCTGTGGGTAATTTGTGGTGTTTCAATAAACGCCAAGGCAAGATTAAAGTCAAAAAGTTTGTGTCCGGAAATTGGGAAGCGACTACGCGTATCTAGTTAACTCTCATGGACGGTCGGAGGCTGTTCCACCTATTGCACTCGCCGCCGGTCAAAGAGGAAGCCCTCCATTCAATTTCTATGTGTTTTATTTAAAAAAATACAGCAAAAATGAATACTTTTTTTCCCGGTGTAACATGGGAGATTTTGTTACATTATAAAACAATGAAGTTTTGAAATATTTCGGGGTAGTGTTGGACAATAATTAATTATTTAGATTTTTTTCGTGACATACCGGTAGTACTAGCCACAATTGATAGTGATAGTCCACAACACTATTCATTGCTACTCATTCCCCTTTGAGTCTAGAGGGGGTGATAACAGCCACCACTGACGGATCAGAGACAAGAAACAAGGCCTGGTGACGTCATGCCGACCGCGAGAATACACTACTCTGAGTTTAATATCGCTTTGTTAACATTTATATTTGGACATGATCTGGCGATTATTACTACTTACTAGACCCCGAGGCCGAGGAAGGGCATCATGCATCAGGCCAAATGTCTCAAATGTGGTTAAAAATGTCACAAACATTTACAACAATACCTAACAAAATACCTAAAAATCACCTAAATTATAGCCTTTCATATGTGTCCAAGATCAACTTTCCGGGGCTGCGCTTCAGGGGGTACTCATCACGTACGATCAATTCATTACCTGCAAATTCAGGAAAATTGACCCCAGTATTCGAGCGAGTACTGCACACTCGCTGTTCGCAATGATGATTTGAGGCCTTTTCAGATGGCCTTGCCGCACAATACACTTTGACCTGTGATGTCACGGAGTCAGACATCCCATGATGCGGCGCGGCCATATTTAAAATAGGCCCAAATCATCATTGCGAACAACAAGTGTGCAGAACTCGCTCGAATACTGGGTTATCATACTCAAATTTCCTGGATTTTAACAAAATTGCTAGGTCTACAATTGAAAGCTCTGAATGAAATTCTGCAGGGGATAATAACGGAATAAACAATGACTGGGGATAAATCGACCCGGCGACTTGTATAGGTCGGGTGAACATCCGGGAACTGTCCTAATTACGCGTCATAATACGTACACCACGCCGATGAAAACGATGATCGCGCGTGCAGTCTTGCATGCTGCAGTGCAGTGTCGCCATGCATTGTTTTCATCGGCGCACTGGTTGTCACGGACCTGTGACGTATGTCCGCCCCGACCTAATAGGCGTGGATGTCAGGCTATACAGATTAGATAAGTTACCGTACCCCAAAATCCTGCATTAAAACATTTACACATACACAAATTTGCACATATGTGACCCGCTCCAGGGAAAGGTGACATAAGTTACAGTATGTACATGATTAAAAAGTCCAGGATATAAGCTTTCATTTGGTACATAGTACAGCTCCATAGCCCCTCCCGTTCTGGTGATATGACGCTTTTGCATATTAATGGTTCCACGGGAATTTAAAATACACAACTGAGAAAATAGGCTTCGAAACACAACAAAACTAAACAATACACTGGAACCATGCACTCTTAAAAGGTTTTGTTTCACTTTATCAAATTCCAGTTTTAAAATAATTAAATCTGACACTTTGGATAGTTATTTGAGACAAAAAAATAAAAATGTGACCTGCTCCCACAAATCCAGACATACATGTAAGTGTTTATTTTTTTAAGTTAGATATTGTTATTTCCATTTTACACATCTTTAGCTTTCAGTTGGTACCAAAACCACCTTTAAACATTCATAGCATGCTGGCGATCAATATTTTTCATGTCATGACTAAGATTGTTTCGAGTCCAACATCGTGTCTGCGAGTTTTGTACAAAAGCAGAAAGTGAAGGGAAGTTTTCTCGCCTTAGTCGCCCACATTTCTTGAAAACTATGATTGTAAAAACTCTAGAAAGTCATTTAAAAATTTCAATTTTTGTTTTTTATGAGGTTACAATTGATTTCTAACGTACATAACTGGGACACAATGGAGTCTATGTTATGTATGCTTAATTTAGTTTTTACATTGCCTGCTATTACTAAAATTGATTCAGTGGTGGTTTTCGCCTTGACCACCTTCCTACTTATAACTTATGGGTCAGTGCAACAAGTTAAATAACATTTTTAATATGGCAACCAAAATATCAGAGTGACTTAAAAATGATTAGTATCACGTTTGTGTACATAACGGTGTCCATCTCAACACATCTCATTGTAAGGGGGGTTTAAAATCTTATATTGCAATAAGATAAGTAGTTTGCGGTCACACCACGGTAATACTCTTTATAGTGAGATGTGTGGTTCTGAAAAGTACCGGAGGGAACTCAACGTTTGGGACAGTATGCTCTGCCCGTCGTCAGGAGACAGAGAGATTCCAACTTTAAAGCGGGGGTTACATTATTGGAGCCTGAACTTTTTATGCCTGATTTTCAGCACTTCAGGGCTTCGCTTGGTCCCACCTTTCATACTGGGCACTGGGAAGCGCTAAGATGCAGCTTCACAGATTAGTAGCTACCATGACCTTTTGAAAGGCACGCAGTACTAGTGCAGCTGAGCCGCGGAACATGGTGACCTCCAGTCACACAAAATCTTGCCAATCAGAGCTCATCATCAGTGCTGCTCAGTGCAGTATGGGTGGTGGGACCGAGTGTAACCCTCAGCCAGTTTGCGGTTTATGTAAGCACAGCCATTTATTTTCTGTTTCTCTATTTTTTTTTCCCCAGAGTTTAGGGAACGACATCAAAATGGAGGATCAACCAACTGGCCAACAGGGCAGACACGGTAGTGGCGCATTGCAGCAGCAGCAGCAACCGTCCGACCAAGTAACGCAGGCTGCGTCATTGTCAGACGACCAGCATGGGAACCAGGCAAGGCTATCCCAGGATGCGTCTCAACAGGAGCCTTCCAAGGTCAGGGTTGGTGGCATAGCAAGGTTACTTGTGGAAGGGAAGGGGGAGAAAGGGAAGGGGAGGGAAAGGGGGGCATTGAGCCTTATCCTTGCAGAAACTTTTAATCGCCCGTCTCTCAGCTTCCGTAAAAAATAAATAAGAAAGCAGGTCACCATTTCTAAATTTAAAATATTTTGAATTGCACCAACAAATTTAAGGGCTCGGTGGCACAGAAAAGGTTATTTTTATTTGGGGGAGGGAAGGGGAAGCAAGGGAAGGGGGAGGAAGGGAAGAAAAAGGGGGGCATTTGGGCCTTATCCTTGACGAAAATTTTAGTGACCCGTCACTCAGCTTCCATACAAAATCAATAAGAAAGCAGGTCACCATTTGTAAATCTGTAATATTTTGAATTGCGCCAACAAATTTGAGGGATCAGTGGCATAGCAAAGTTATTTTTATATGGGGGAGGTAAGGGGGCAGAAAGGCAAGGGGCATGGAAGGGGGGCATTGAGCCTTATCCTTGGTAAAAATTGTAGTCACCCGTTTCTCAGCTTCCGTAAAAAATTAATAATAAAGCAGGTCACCATTTGTAAATTTGTAATATTTTGAATTGCGCCAACAAATTTGAGGGCTCAGTGGCATAGCAAAGTTATTTTTATATGGGGGAGGTAAGGGGGCAGAAAGGCAAGGGGCGTGGAAGGGGGGCATTGAGCCTTATCCTTGCTGAAAGTTGTAGTCGCCCGTCTCTCAGCTTCCGTAAAACATAAATAAGAAAGCAGGTCACCATTTCTAAATCTGTAATATTTTGAATTGCACCAACAAATTTAAGGGCTCAGTGGCACAGAAAAGGTTATTTTTATTTGGGGGAGGGAAGGGGAAGCAAGGGAAGGGGGAGGAAGGGAAGAAAAAGGGGGGCATTTGGGCCTTATCCTTGACGAAAATTTTAGTGACCCGTCACCACGCCGATGAAAACGATGATCGCGCGTGCAGTCTTGCATGCTGCAGTGCAGTGTCGCCATGCATGGTTTTCATCGGCGCACTGGTTGTCACGAACCTGTGACGTATGTCCGCCCCGACCTATAGGCGTGGATGTCAGGCTATACAGATTAGATAAGTTACCCTACACGGCTGTTTCACACGCATAAAAGAGCGCCCTCGCTTGGTGAATTTTGGAGAGTTGGTTCTGAGCGTCCAAACGTATGACGTCATTATTTATAAAAAGAACGGCGCTCGAAACGACGCCTTCGAGAGGTCATGACCTTCCCCTAATTCAGGTTTTTCATTGGCTGGTTGGGTATTTTTATGGAAATTTATTGTCAACTCTTAATTATATGGTCATACTAGTCTCTTCTCCGGTGAAATAACCCCGTATAGTAAACGATTTGAATGGAAGACTACGGTTTAAACACCTCGTGTTAAAACGGACGGCGCGTTGTTGTTTTCTGCGGATGCGTGGAAAAACAACCCCACAAAATCGTCATTTAAAAAAAAGCTGAGCATTCACCAGAGTTAATGAAGGAAATTTACGTCACGTTCGACATCATTCAACTTAGTAATATAAACGGTAAGTCTGGGACATCATGTTGTTTGAAGTAAATTTGGAAAGTAATCGCTGGTTTTTCGAGCATGATTGAAGGCCGCGTGTACCGTTTGCGTATTCACATGTACATGTACACTGTGTACATGTACCCTATATTTTGTACGTGCTTGACGGGCTGGTGCCCATGAATTTTTTAATCATGTTCATAAACCACATTTTGATTCCAATTATCTAGTTTTTATAGAGTTCGTCAGACATGTCAGAAAGGCTAGGCCTAATACTTTTAGTATTTTGAAATATATTTGAGCCCTATTTAAAATTTAGACATGTTGATCATGTTGATCATGAAGTTTTTTTCATGGAAAAAATTACATAGGCTAATTAGTAATAATACTAGTAACTAAGGGGATATAATCATGATGAAAATCCTATCATGGCATGCATGGTCAGAGGTCGGATTAATTGGTTATGTGACTATGATGATGTACATGAGCTGTCGTTTCAACTCCAAGTACATGTAATGATGTTACCAGCCTGTAGGCCTATCATGAAGTATCATGTATACAGTTAAACCATGGTCACTCATGGAGCTATAAAAAAGAACGCAAACTGAACATGCGCTTATTAATCCACGTAGACATACACGTACAAATCATCAGAGTTCAGACGTTTTTTTCTCCATTGCTTAACATACATGTATGCTATGCTCACACACTGGGGCATAATTTCTTTGACATACATCACGAGATTCGCAAGGATAACAAAAAGGGTGAATAATGGTTCTCAGTGTGCACATACATATGGTGTTTTTTTTTGGGGGGGGGTGTCTTGGGAATTTCAAATCTACTTATATGCAACAAAAATGGAAACCTGAATAGGAAGTAAATAATTCACACCAGGCAAGTTAAACTATATGAAGATCGGGTTAAATAACCTGTTTCTCGTCAACAGTCATGTTCCCTGAACATGTATTTATTATTTTTCGGAACTTTTTTTTCTTCTCAACATTCATGTTTCCTGAAGGTTGATGCCATGTTTGCCAGGACTTCTGGCGTTGTGCTGACAAGATGCCTTCTCATGATGGCCATCAGTCGCTGGAGAGGATCCCTCATCCCATGCACCACCCTACCAGTCCTGTTGAAGTCCGTGTGAATCAGCTCACCCCCTTGTTCGTTTAGAAGGCCAAAGCCCACCCGGAATCTTTGGAGCTGCTCAACTGCGTGGTCTTCTAGGAGATGGAGTTTCGGTGAGATGTTCGTGCTTGGGAACGTTTCACGGAATGATTTCAAGAAATCCTTGATGCAGATATCTACATTAACACACAAAGAAATATGACTTACTTTCTCACAAAAAAAAGATAAGTGATCACCATCAAGGTTAGAACTTGTCCACATGCAAAGAACATGTAAGTCTAGGTTTAGCCTACCAACACGGTGGATTTCCGGTAGCGAGAGTGCCCTTGCATGGTTGATGCCATGATGCACATCAGAGAATTTCAGAAAGATGTCATGAAATTTCCTTTTGATGTGAGCCGATTCTCTGATTATGCGTTCTTGAGCTGCAAGGGTGATGTCATCGGTCATGTGATCCAGCATGACTTGCATTGGAGCAGCAGTCAACGCATCAATGACTTCAACCTGTCACGGGAAAATGCAGATTATGTGACTTGCATGTATGTGTACTGTATTTATTGGCATCATTGTGTATGCCCATAGATTTTTGGAAAGTCACATTAAATGACATTTCATGTAGTGTGCATGTAGTAATTGTCGTGAACTTACGGTGCAGCATCGATGTACGTGGTTGCCCACAAACGCTTTGCCATGGTAGGCTTGTCGCTGGACATGGAATTTAGACAACACCCTGTCCAACGAGCTGACAACAGGACCCGTTCCAAAGGCAAGGTCTGCCTGACGCATTTCATCTTCCTGTGGAAAAACAAAATGTGAGCAATATTATCATCATTGTGCATGCACGGTGTATGTATGTACAACATAAAATGGTGAGTTAATTGAACATCTGTTGACACTATTGAGGCGACATCGTAATGACATGACTATTAAACTCACTAGGTCATGTACATCCACCCTCAGCTGATACGTCTCCTTTGCCAGCTGACGAAATTCTTCGTCAACATGCTGCTGCTTTGTGCGCTGCAGCACGAATAGTGGGAGATCCTCCTCTAACTCATCAAGACGGGATATTTTCTCTCTCAGCTGCTGAGCAATGCTGTTTCGTTTCTTGACGCTGGTGGTTACTTGCTCGTCAAAATTAGTGCCGGCATTTTCATCTTTATCTTCTTCTGCTTCGGCTCTTAATTTGAAGAGGTGCTCGTCGAGTTTGTGGCAGTCACTCTCAAACAGGTCGTAGAGCTTCTTGAAAACTCCCAGTGAGATGTGTAGACTTGGTAGTATTACCTGGTGATACATTGGTGTACATAATTATTGTTGTGAACAAATTTATAATTCAAAATTATCTTCTACATGTGCATGTTCATGTTGATCCATATGTGAGCATGCAAATGTATAAGTTTAAAAACAGTACATGTACTTGAAGGTAATACTACTGTATGTAGTTACATCTGACTTACATGATCAACATCTATTGGCATAAGCGGTTCATTGACGACACTGAAAGACACATCCTTGGCCTGACTTCTTTTGGCACCGCTTCTGAGGAAGTCTCGATGTCTTTCCTTGATGGTGTGTAATGAACGCGCAGGGGAGAGTCCACGTTCCACTAAGGGTCGTTGCATCATTTCTTTTGATGCTGTGCAATAAATGCAACAGTAACGAGCTGTAAAAAGGCATAACATATTGTGCGATTAAATTGGCAATGTTCATAATCTTTCCAGATGATGAATGTACTGCTTGTTATTAAATATACATGTACATGTACTTACCATTGCAACTACAAAGACCATACATCTTGTTCAAGAGCTCGTAATCTCCAAAACAGAGAAGGCGAATGGACTTGTCTCTGCAAGATGTATTCCCCCAAAAAGAAAAAATTAATAACTAGTGTATTATAAAAAAAGGGATTTCATCAAGTACATGTACTATTTTTACAGACTAACCTATCATGTGCATGTTTAAGGAAAATGTAAATGTCTCACCTCCACTTTGTCGATGAGAGAGCTGCTACCTGTTCCATGAGCTTGGGGAGTGTGCATTGCAAATTGACAAGGGAATCATTTCCCTCAAAAACACAGAACACCACGGTGTTACTAAGTGAATTGGGATGCGGCACATTCACTATCTGGAAGTCCATCTTGAATGATGTCCCGCCCTTGTCCCCACCGATTTTCAACCAGATTTCATTCTGGGGAATGACACCGTCATGCCATGTCAGAATTCCTGTGCTGTTATAAGAAAGGCCATGAAACATTGCTGTCACTTCTTTGCACACAAAATAGAGCATTTCAATTGGATCAAAGTCATTTCAAAGTTAGCTTTGCTTACTCCCCTTGCTCATATTATTTACCTGTCAAGGCGGTCCAGGAAGTCCAAAATGAAGGAAGGCAGATGGTTGATGTAAACAAAGGGGGTTTCTTTTGTTATCATACCATTGATGCCATCTGCTTTAGGGGAGGGAAACAAAAGCTTGGTCAGTACCCCACACAGGTTGTCCTTGAGGAAGATGTCTTGTTGCTTTCTCATCTTTCTCTCGGATGCCACTTTGAAGCCTGCATTCAAATATCTGCAAATAAGTTTGTTAAACCTGTATATTATTCAATGTTTTACACAGAGTCAACTATTATTTGAGACATGGACAATTTTACGACCCTTATGATGTGCATCTTTTTAATGAGTCAATGAACATAAAATACGGAAAGCGCTGCAGTATGTAGTTAATGTTATCTACTTTGAATTAACACAAATATCAGTTAACTACAAAATTTATATAAATACATGTACCTTCTCAGCTTACGAAGTTGGTCCCAGGCAAGGTGGCAGTCGCGCATCATAGCCAATGCTTGATTTGAAGTCATTGAACTCGGCCCAGTCTCAGATGTAGTTGAAGCTCTGTGTTTGTCAGCAGACTTACTTGTTGTGGTCACTTTCTGAACTAAAGCAGGCTGAAAATGAGTTTAAAATAGAGTTGTAATTTGTTTTATTATGTGTTTTTGTCTTGTAACAACATGCACACTGTGCCGTTCGTATGATTCTGGTTATCAATTGCTTGTGTTCTGTAAATAACTCATTTAACATAAAAGGAGCTGTACTTTGTTGTGAATCAAAATGTTATATGATATTTGTGCAATACAAAGAAATGTGAACTTCTTAAGAAATATTGAATTCAAGTGAAGGTGATATATATTATTATTGTTTTAAATTCAATGTTCTTGTGTGGCAATTAGGTAAATACAGTAGTTTATGTAAATATTTGTGTAGCACCTTTAAATTGCCTCAAGGTCTCTTGACATTATTACGGGTACATAGAGATTTTTAAAGAAAATTTTGGAGAATATATCTATACTGTTTATTAACATTTTGTAAGCTTTTTGTTTTTTTTACTGTTAACTATGTTAAATATTACTGTAATGTCTGTTATATTTTATATTTATGTATTTTCCTGACAATATCAATTGACTACTTACTCGTCCACCGGTGTGAAGATAAGCCTTGTGCTCTTTGTGTTCTTGCAACTTGATCCAAGTCCACTTATCAGTGGCTTGTTCTATTTCAATGGGAATGGGGTTACCCTGTTGGTGCTCATTTGCAAGGGATTTAAGCAACCTTGCAGCATCAGTCACTTGTTTGTTGGGAGTTTCCGTGCTTTTTGCCTGGGACTCGCTAACACTGGAATTTGTTACTATGGTTACTCTTGGCTGAACCCTTACAGTCACTTCACAAGTGTGATCCACAATTTTGTGGATGTTACCGATACGGCTGCAGTGGATACATGCAACATCCAAGCTATCAAGCTGAACACAAAGAACCCTCGGACTTGCAGTTACATTGTCAAAGTTGACCAGTTCCATGCAGACTGGGCACTTGAGTTCAGTCAATTTGTGATGTGTGAAGTAGGCCGACAAACATACTGCGCAATAATTATGCTGGCAAGGTGTCTGTACCGATGGTCTGCTCAGAATGCATAGGCAAATAGCACAAGTGAAAAGACTTTGTTCAACATGCCCAAAGACATCTAGGCTGGGTGGGACCTGCTGATGGGAGGTAGTCGTGGGCATTCAAAGATGACAGAATATATTTTCTGATGAACAGTCAAATGGAATAATTATTTGTGAGTCAATGACTTTCACAAGTTGCCCTCTTTTAGGCTTGAGGGATGATGCTCGCGGACCCCCCTTGGACTGTTTTTGTTGCAAATCGCACACGTAGCAAAACCCTATCCTCTGGTGTTTTGGCCAGTTTGTCCTAATCTCCTGAGTTAACGATGCTTGCTTAAAGCTGTAATCTCGGGTACCTGCCCTCTGATGCCGAACCTTCCGTGCACACAGTTCACAAAGGTGATGGGGTTGTTGATCTGGCGTGTCAGCCCATGTTGAAATTCCAAAAACAGTGTCGATTTCCTTGTTGTATTCTTTGCAGACCGTTGGTTTTCTCGTTGATGTTTTTACTCTATTTGTACATATCCTACATATTTTTGTTAAACCTAACTGATGGAACTTGAAACTCATATTGAAAGAAGAATAAATATCCGATGAAGAACTGAAGTCAACTTATATATTTGAGCAATAACTTGAATAATTTCAATTCCGTTGTCGACCCAGCCCCCCAAAAATCAATAAGAAACAACTCCAGCTACCCGTACTTCACATCAGTGGCCGATGTAAACAAGACACTTTATGTGTGTGTACGTACGTACATGTACATGTACATGTACATGTATTTCAATAGCGCGCACTTCGCAGACAGATAACTGGTGCGCGCTATGTGTGTATATTTTAAATGAGATAGCTGTTGCTGTTGAGAACCAGCGAAACCATATTTTTTCTGCCGCGTATACGGCACTCGCTGCGTCGCGACGATGAAGAAAACAACGTTTTTCTTAAGTGTTTTCTATTAAAATACCAAAGTCCCAGAGTCCCCAGTAAGATTTTGTTATGTAAAATGTATGTGGTGACACGGTTTCGATGAATAAATGTCGTGGCTATGCTTTAATTGTTTATATTTGTGGGTTTTACAAAGTCATATTTTTCTCGTGTGTTCCAACACATCGATTGAATAAAGCACAAAACAAATCTTCCGATTTTAAATTTACTCATATTTACTGGAAGCTATTGATAGATTCTGAGGTAGAAACTCGTATCAAAGGATTGCAGGGCTTAAGGGATCATTTGAATGATGATAACTTGTCCAATTTACAAGTTTTGTCACCGTAGTACTTGGCCGAGTAGCGCAAAGCTTACTGCACAATGGCGGCCCACGAACGTACGCGCATCACATGATTGGAGTACACACGAATAGCACAACAAACGAATTTCATAACTTGGCTAGCGCGTAACGCACAGCGCGTGAAACAGCCGTGCCTACCACAAAATCCTGCATTAAAACATTTACACATACACAAATTTGCACATATGTGACCCGCTCCAGGGAAAGGTGACATAAGTTGCAAAAACTAAAAAAAGAGTTACAGTATGTACATGATTAAAAAGTCCAGGATATAAGCTTTCATTTGGTACATAATACAGCTCCATAGCCCCTCCCGTTCCGGTGATATGACATTTTTGCATATTAATGGTTCCTGACCCGGGTTCGAATCTGGCCTGGGCCAATATGTGGATTGGGTTTTCAGTCCCTGCCTGACTCCGTGGGTTTTTCCCCAGGATATTCTTCTGGGGTTTTCCTCCCACCTCTAAAACTGTAACTTCTTCACATTAATTGTTGAATGAAATAAAAAATTGTTGAATGAAATTTGTTCCCGCCGTGAATATGGCCATTGATGCTGGTACGGCGTTAAACCCTAAAAACTCACTCACTATTAATGGTTCCACGGGAATTTAAAATACACAACTGAGAAAACAGGCTTCGAAACCAAACTAAGACAATACATCGGAACCATGCACTCTTAAAAGGTTTTGTTTCACTTTATCAAATTCCAGTTTAAAAAAAAATAAATCTGACACTTTGGATAGTTATTTAAGACAAAAAATAAAAATGTGACCTGCTCCCACAAATCCAGACATAAGTTAGATATTGTTATTTCCATTTTACACATCTTTAGCTTTCAGTTGGTACCAAAACCACCTTTAAACATTCATAGCATGCTGGGGATCAATATTGTTCATGTCATGACTAAGATTGGCAGCCATCGGCGCTTGATTGTTTCGAGTCCAACATCGTGTCTGCGAGTTTTGTACAAAAGCAGAAAGTGAAGGGAAGTTTTCTCGCCTTAGTCGCCCACATTTCTTGAAAACTATGATTGTAAAAACTCTAGAAAGTCATTTAAAAACTTCAATTTTTGTTTTTTATGAGGTTACAATGGATTTCTAACGTACATAACTGGGACACAATAGTGTCTATGTTATGTATGCTTAATTTAGTTTTTACTTTGCCTGCTGTTACTAAAATTGATTCAGTGGTGGTTTTCGCCTTGACTACCTTCCTACTTATAACTTATGGGTCAGTGCAACAAGTTAAATAACATTTTTAATATGGCAACCAAAATATCAGAGTGACTTAAAAATGATTAGTATCACGTTTGTGTACATAACGGTGTCCATCTCAACACATCTCATTGTAAGGGGGGTTTAAAATCTTATATTGCAATAAGATAAGTAGTTTGCGGTCACACCACGGTAATACTCTTTATAGTGAGATGTGTGGTTCTGAAAGGTACCGGAGGGAACTCAACGTTTGGGACAGTATGCTCTGCCCGTCGTCAGGAGACAGAGATTCCAACATTGAAGCGGTGTTATATGGAGCCTGGAAGCGATGATGCGGGACATGGAGGATGCTGAATGATCTCTGAGGCGGTGAAGCATTCAAAAGATGCAACTCGCCTGGAGTACTCATGCAGGACGTGGAGGATGCTGGATCATCACTGAGGCATGTCAGCGTAAAGGAAGGGAGCGGAGGGGAAGGTTGCCAAGGGTATAGGCGACCCATAGGCTGGAGAACCGTGTCCTAGGGTATAGGAGACCCATCGGACTGGAAGATGATGATGGGGTGCCAGATGTCACTGATGTCGCGGAATCTCTCAGTCTCCTGATGACCACGGGCAGAGCATACAGTCCGAAACGTTGAACTCCCTCCAGTTCTTTTAAGATACTTTGTCACATTGACTTGTGTGCAGAGTCCAGCAAGGTCAAGCAGTCACCACAGATGGACTGTGCTGGATCTGGCAGGGTTAGGGTTAAGGACAACTTTTAAGTTCCTGAAAATTCCTTGCACAGTAAGAGAACTGAACTGTGAAAGGACCAAGTTATGTACAGAAGATTCTCGTCCAGTTTGTGGTTTATGTAAGCACAGCCATTTATTTTCTTTTTCTCTATTCTGTTTCTCTATCCCCAGAGTTTAGCGAACGACATAACAATGGATGATCAACCCACTGGCCAACAGGGTAGACACGGTAGTGACGCATTGCAGCAGCAGCAACCGTCCGACCAAGTAACGCAGGCTGCATCATTGTCAGACGACCAACATGGGAACCAGGCAAGGCTATATCAGGATGCGTCTCAACAGGAGCCTTCCAAGGTCAGGCTCGGTGGCATAGCAAGGTTATTTTTATTTGGGGGGAGGTAAGGGGGGAGAAAGGGAAGGGGCGTGGAAGGGAAGGGGCGTGGAAGGGAAGGGGCGTGGAAGGGGGGGGGGGCATTGAACCTTATTCTTGCTGAAAATTGTAGTCACTCAGCTTCCGTAAAAAAATAATAAGAAAGCAGTTCCCCATTAGTAAATTTGTAATATTTTGAATTGCGCCAACAAATTTGAGGGCTCAGTGGCATAGAAAGGTTATTTATATATGGGGGAGGTAAGGGGGGAGGTAAGGGGGAGGAATGGAAGGGGCGTGGAAGGGGGGAATTTGGGCCTTATCCTTGCTGAAAATTGTAGTCACCCGTCACTCAGCTTCCCTAAAAAATCAATAACAAAGCAGGTCACCATTTGTAAATCTGTAATATTTTAAATTGCGCCAACAAATTTGGGGGCTCAGTGGCATAGCAAGGTTATTTTTATTTGGGGGAGGTAAGGGGGAGGAAGGGAAGGGGAGGGAAAGTGGGGGCATTGAGCCTTATCCTTGCTGAAAATTGTAGTCACCCGTCTCTCAGCTTCCATAAAAAATTTATAAGAAAGCAGGTCACCATTTCTAAATCTATAATATTTTGAATTGCACCAACAAATTTGTGGGTTCAGTGGCATAGCAAGGTTATTTTTATTTGGGTGAGGGGAGGGGGAGGAAGGGAAGGGAAGGAAAGGGAAGGGGGAGGAAGGGAAGGGGGAGGAAAGGAAGGGGGGAGGAAGGGAAGGGGGGAGGAAGGGAAGGGGGGAGGAAGGGAAGGGGGGAGGAAGGGGAGGGGGAGGAAGGGAAGGAAAAGGGGGGCATTGAGCCTTATCCTTGCTGAAAATTGTAGTCGCCTGTCACTCAGCTTCCATAATTTTTTTTTTAAAAGCAGGTCACCTTTTGTAAATCTATAATATTTTGAATTGCGCCGACAAATTTGAGGGGTCAGTGGCATAGCAAGGTTATTTTTATTTGGGTGAGGGGAGGGGGAGCAAGGGAAGGAGGAGGAAGGGAAGGAAAGGGAAGGGGGAGGAAGGGAAGGGGGGAGGAAAGGGAGGGGAGGAAAGGGAGGGGGAGGGGGAGGAAGGGAAGGAAAAGGGGGGCATTGAGCCTTATCCTTGCCGAACATTTTAGTGACCCGTCACTCAGCTTTCGTACAAAATTAATAAGAAAGCAGGTCACCATTTGTAAATCTATTATATTTTGAATTGCGCCAACAAATTTGAGGGCTCAGTGGCATAGCAAGGTTATTTTTATTTGGGTGAGGGAAGGGGGGAGGGAAGGGCGAGGGAAAGGGGGAATTGGGCCTTATCCTTGCTGAAAATATCAGTCGCCTGTCACCCAGCTTCCGTAAAAAAATCAATAAGAAAGCAGGTCCCCATTAGTAAATTTGTAACATTTTGAATTGCGCTTACAAATTTGAGCGTGTTTGTTCAGCTGTTAGCAGCTGTGCCATGTCTCGCACTATACTGGTGAATAATGGCAACATTGCACACATGCGCCATGTCAACATTTGAACGCACCTTCACTCGGGTCACAAAGTTGGACATTTCCAAAAAATGCAATCTCCGAAACACATTTTTGGAAATATGTTCTTTTTTGTTGTTTCTTCAAAATGGCAGAATGCCAGAACCCATGCATGAAGTTTAGTGTCATCAGTATCTAATCCCTAGTGCCTTTACTGTACTAAATCCTCCAAAATCCATCAGGCTTTTTGGGCTAATGGAACCACCAGTGTTGGTTGATGCATGGAGAAATTTCTCCATGGTTGATGTTGATGGACTCGGTACATATATGTGACCCGCTCCATCGAAATCAGGAATAAGTCTCGAAATGACTTTTGGAGATATGCACATGGTGAGAAAGGGAATTTCATAAGCTTTCTAATGATACCCATCACAAGTGTGTATCTTCTTAGGTTAACGAGTTATGGTCTGAGGAAGATGACAGGTATATATTTATATGCCGAATCCACATTCCGAGAAAAACAGCTTTGAAATAAACAAAATTGACCAAAATCATACGGACAGTGCATACAAATCCTCTTCAGATTCATCTTTATTGATCGTTTTTACATATAAGACATTAATGACAATAATCTGTGATAACTACACTTCCTAAAAATACAATGTTCAAAAAAACGACTTGGTCACGATTTTCACACATGTGTTCACTTCAACGACCGATTGCGTAAAACGGTCCCAGCGACTTATTCCTGATTACGATGGAGCGGGTCACATATACACGTGCATTATATGGCCACTGTACGGTACTAGATCCTAGGCAAAAATGTGTCAATTGCACCGGCACTGCCCCAGCCTCCTACCCCAGATTTCCTAAACGTTGCGACGTGTTGCGACGCGTCGCGACGCGTCGCGACGCGTCGCGACGCGTCGTACGATCCATTTCACTAAAGTTACGATACGTAAAGTTACTTGTTTTTCGTCAAAACTGCATCATACATATGTACATCAGCCATTTTGACTTACATTTTTAAAGCTTTTCGGAAAGAGATTTGACGACTCTTTGCTGAATACCAGACGGCTATTTACTGTGTGTTGAATAGGTACATACAACAGTCACTGTTTTGTGCTATAAATACACCTACGACGCATTGCACGTACGACGTGTTTCATGAAATGGATTTCACGACGCGGAGAGATGCGACGCGTCATAGAGATACGGCGCGTCGCAGGGCTGCCATGCATTCTAAGTTACAAAGAGTTGAGTGAAATCGGGTGCAGGGCCAGTCCCTCTGATTTGAAAATAACAAGCGTGTGGAAAAAGCCACACCTGATTTTGTTGTAGGCGTGTGATATTTCTAGGCAGGTAATTATGTCATTTGTCTGTAGTCCGAACTGGGATTGAACAATATTGCTTTTTTGTTATGCATCTGGATTTACAGTAAAACCCTTTATTATTCACCGACATACACAAATTGTATAGTATAATAATGTTGTAAATGCCGTATAATGATGCCGAGGTGTACGGCACAGTGGCGTGTGATTATTCGCACTTCTAGAGTAGCTTTTAGGCGTGCAATGGCGTGGGGGTGCGATCGCACGCCTCAAATCAGAAGGACTTGGACCCCTAGTCCATCATAATCCATCAATAGTTTTGTTACCCTAGGCCTAATTCATTTGGACCAAGTACACCAAAATCTGATTTCGGGGATAGATTTTGTTGGAATTAGAACGGTTTAGAGTTAAAACAAAGATTTAAGCTTTTTAACAACAATTTGGTCATTAGCTGCAAGTGGTATATGTGAGGGGTTAGAACTAGCAAAATGAGACGGAATTGGGCAGAGGTTGGAATGAGGGTTCTCGGGTAATAACAAAAAAGATGCTGTTTGTTGCGCTTCAATTGAACATTTCAACAAGTTATTGCTGTTTAAAATTAGCTATGTATCAACATGCCGCAAAAGTAAAATATTTAGAAAAAGGCCTTTGAAGTTTCAAGTTTTGTACATGTGATATGGGAAAATGTCAGTTATGTTTTTTAAAAACACTTTTATTCCACTTCTTTCACACTATTTCTTTTAACCAGTTCGCGCCGGATGACGTATATAAACGCAAACATTTTCCCAAATTCAAAACGGATGATGCATAAACACGCCAAGTTCAAGTTCGGAAATGTATGTCAGCAGCGAGCAAGGCCGGAAATGCGTGGGTGTGCTTCCCGGCACTATCAGCCTGAACCCGCTTCGGATCGAGTTTCGTTAAAAATAATCCCGCCCCTCGGCTCGGCGATGTTAAAATAATCCCCGCGCGAACTGGTTAAAAAGGCATACAAATAAGATACAAAAAGATTACAAATATCAATACATCTGAAAATTGTTCATTATTTTGCAGTTTTCTCTACTGGCCCTGTGCTCAGTTTTGTCTCATTTTGCCAGAACACCTGTCTACTTTGAAATTCATTATTTTTGCAGTGTGAAAATTACTCGACACAGCATGCCCCAGGACTGAAAAAAGGGAAGAAAGCGAACGACCGGGCTAATTCTGCCCTGCAAGCTGTGAAAAAGAAAGGCAGAGAAAACATGCACCAAAGCCAAACAGGGGAGGAGAATGATCTTGCAGTTCAGATGGCAGGAATGGTGAGTATTTGAAATTCGGTCCTCGATCGTTCAGGTATTAAGCGCTAGGTAATGGGGTTGGGTTATAGTACAGGAATAAAGGAAAACACAATAGGGGATCCTCAGTCGTTATGTGGTTCACGACTGTGTGTGTTTGAGTGAGTATATAAAACAGATATACTAGTGGACCAGGAACTGTGCTGTGACCATGGGTAAGCTCACCCACGAATAAATGCCTGTGCAATCCCCAAAGCTCCAACATTTTTACAAGTCTCATGCCTTTCTGCCCTTACAAAACTCAACAGGGTCTCTCGATCTGGGCCTTTTTTACTGAGTCACTGAATCTAACAGTACTAAAACTTGCCAAACTTGTTGAAGTTTCATGCAATTCTGCCCTTGACCTCGCAGAGTTCAACAGGATCTCCAAAGGCTTTTTGTACTAAGTCAAACAAAGCCCAACAACCGGTTGCTAATGTTTGGTACCAAACCTGCCCAAACCTAGCAAAACCTGCAGTTGGAGCTACGTAGATGGGCTTGGGGTGGTTAGGGTTTATGGTCGATTTATTATGTGCCTCTGATTTCTGAACCGTTTGTTGTTTCTGTTTGATGAGCCTAACCCTAACCCCATAGGCCTTACTTTGGGCTAAAGAACTGCGTACTACAGAATACTACTTAGTATTTTGTAGCACTGGGTCTCTCCGTGACTGATGATTGGGTGTGTACTGACAGAGTACAGATACTGCCAACTACAAAATACTAATAGTGGCAATACAGGTCAGTAATACTTACCTGGCAAAAAATGCAGTAGTCCAGCCTTGACCCATTGCTGTGTCCCAAGTGACAATTTTTGCTGTAGAGTTTAGAACACCCTTCACAGCATACAATGTACATGGGCCATGCACACTTGGCAAGCAGAGGGACCCAATGCTAAAAAGTACTACGAGTGCAATTAGGGGTGAAGTACCAAATACTAAAAATTACTGCACACAAGTCAGTGAGAGTACTGCATACTACTTTTTACTACTATTAGTAAAAAGTAGCATTAGGTAGGGTTAGGGTTAATGAAGGTCAATCAGTGCAAACAATATTAAAATGACATGAATCTGGCACTAACAAAAAAACATTTTAAATTTTGTTAGGACTCGATCTCTATAGACTTTGTACACAACTGCTGAGGTAGCATCTGGAAACTACATTCTTTCCAATGTCCATTTGCATTCATGTGTATTGAAACCTATGACCTACGGTATCTCACGTATGTTTTTTTTTTTTACAGACGATATCCAATACACTGCAGACTGTTCCTACTGGGTAAGTTTATGTTTTTGCCACAAAGTTATTTGCAAGAACTGTGCTATTGTTTATAAATGCGTACTTGAAAAACTCGCTCTTCACCAAACAGGTTTACCAATCAAATCTCATAAGTTGTTTTTGGAATCATATTTATTTTTAATACTACATATATGCTTTATTGTTTACTTTTAGGATTTTTGACTAGTGAGTTTCTATTGTATTATTTTACATCTTATTTCTTTTAAATTAATCCCCACCCCCTCACCCTGTTTCTTGTTTTGTTATAATCTGTTTATGTACAATATGTATGGTTTAATTTTTAATATGGGCTCGTAAGTTTTAGGTTTATTGATGAATTGTTTTTATCAGACTTTGTATTTTAAACTTACTGTTTACAAAATGTATAATTGTTTAATTGTATTCATGTTTTTGATTGTAAAGCGCCTGGGAGCATTTTTAATGGATTGGCGCTATATAAGTGATCATTATTATTTATTTTTATTTATTATTTAACTTTTCTTCCAATAATGTCTTGACCAATAACAGCGTAATATTATGGGTGCCCTTTGCATTTGCTTCGGAACATGCCACCTGAGTAGAAGTTAGTTTTTTTGAGGTGGGAGGAAAACCCCAGAAACAATTCTGGGGGAAACCCACGGAATCAGGCAGGGACTGAAAAACCCAATCTATATAGTGGCCCAGGCTGGATTCGAACCCGGGTCATATCGGTGGAAGGCGAGGAAAGAACCGCTACGCCAACCTGACTCCCCTAAAAAATATATTGGTGATTGGCAAAACCCAATATTCAAAGCAGATTACATACATCGTGAAGCTCTCAATCCCTTCACACAATGGGCTAAGTAGCAGGTATTGTTGGCCTTTGCAAACTTTTTGTTTTTGAAGGTTGAATAATTTGTTTACTAGAGCGGAGTTTTAACTAGTGGCCTCCAAGTGACGATGTTCACTTTTTCAAATTTCGTCAATGTCTTTGCTCAAGATGCACTAGTCGGAAGCCATTTCCCATATGCTACATGTGTAGCTAGGAATCATCAGGCCAAAGATTGACAAGTCCAGCAACATTAGAAATGCTGCATACTCAGGAAAATAGCACGGATGGATCACTCAAAGCTTTTTTCGGAGTTTCCACGATCATGGAAAATCATGGAAAGTCCTGAAAAAAAAAGCTTTAAAACTTTCGTAAAATGTACAAGAGTTTTTTTCATGGGCCGCTTTTGATGTGATCGAAACCGAATAGTGGAATTAAAACTGAATATTAAAAAATTCGGTTTTAAATCCCAGCACTAATAGTCCTGGAAAGTCGTGGAAGAAATCATGGAATTTGGTTTCCCAAATTCCCTGGGAACCTTGTTTTTATTACAAAGGATCTACGCTATTTATTTATTACAAATATTCAAAGAGAAAACATTGGGAAATTGCATTTTGATGTTTAATTAAGGTTAAACACGAAAAGTGACTGGAATGGAGTTTGAACCCGTAACCTCTGGATTGTCGTTTCGGTGCTTGGCCAACTGAGCAGTAACACATGTAGTCAATGTCTTGGTTCAAAGAACGCTAGTCAGAAGCCACAAACCCCTACACGCCAGGGATCGCGTACGTTCAAAGTCAAGATGCTAGCATATTAGCAATGACTTCGGTTAATTTATGTTGTTAAAGGTAGAATACACCACTGATAATTGCTTGAATTATCACGAATGAGTAGATTTGGGGGTTGTACATGTATTTTATAGTAAACATCGTTTAACTGACCTGTCCGAAGTTTTACAATCATGAATGCTGAGAAAAGCACGAAAAATGGCGTTCGTTTTCAACCGGTGTCAGGCAGTAATTCTTATGTTGTTCTTTTTGGTTTTTCACGATAAAAATAAAAAATTTTGGAACAATTACTGGATATCTAGTACAATCCTTTTGCTAGATGCCTACAATTATTATTTACTTTCAAATCAGTAAGATATTTCCTAATAATTCGGTAGTAAATTTTTTCGATATCTGCAAATTTCTTACTGTATTCTTCTCAAAAGCTCATCTCGTTGTCTGTTTCAATTCAGGACTGGCCTCGTGTATGACGAGCGTCTAGCTCAACACAGATGTCCCTTCAACAGTCCCCACTTTATATCCGAGCACAGCGACCGCATACTGATGTGCCATAAGAGACTACAGGACTACAAGCTACTTGAGAGATGCACGCAGGTCCCCGTAAGTGCAACTCGCCCCTATTTGCAGTACATGTACATGTGTAGCTTGCTTTCTAATTTATTTATTAGGACTATCCATTTTACATTCGTTGTGAAACTTCAACTTGCGACTTTCAAAAAATGTGTTTAGATTTTGCGAATTTTCAGCGCAAATACTTGCCGGGACTTCACAAATGTTAGTTTTAATAACAAAATGTGAGTTTTAATAACAAAATGCGAGTTTTAATAACAAAATGTGAGTTTTTGCACCGTGGTGCCTGCACACTGTGGGCCATATAGAATACCGTTGTAACAACGGGATCCTATGGCCTCGTTGGAACGTGTTAAAGTGCCGAGTATGACGAGTAAGTGTTTCTCAAAATGTGTTTTTTGTGTTTAGAATGTTATCATGTGCCGATTGTTAACCAGTTCACGCCGGAAGATGGGACATGCAAAGTTTTTCCCATATTCTAAATGGATGAGGCATAAACACGTGACGAGCAAGGCCGGAAATGTTAGTCAGCATCGAGCTAGGCCGGAAATGTGTAGGTGTGCTTCCCGGTACCATCGGCCTGAACCCGCCTTAGATCGAGTTTCCTTAACAATAATCCCGCCTCTCAGTTCGGTGACGTTAAAATAATCCCGGCGAGAACTAGTTTACCTATATCTAACCAACAATAAATATTTTCATTTCAATTCTGCTCTTATGTTTAATGCCAGGTTCGTTTGGCTTTGGATGAAGAAATTCTCAGTATACACAGGTAAGGCCGGATAAAAAAAGAAAATGGTTTCTTGTCTGGGCTTTTACCCCCCCCCCCCCCCCAAAAAAAAAGACCCACCTTTCACCTTTTCTTTCTTAAGCCCCAGTCACATTATCTGGCCCCGGATCACCCCGACACATCCCGGATTGAAAACATGATTTTGCCGGGATGATCCGTGGCCTGTCGTGGTGTATCGGGTATGTGCAGTCACATAATACCCAGAGTTACCCCGGTGTAACCCCGGATTTGGATTGAAAGTTGGCCTGGTGTGCCTGTGGTGCTGCAGTAGCTGTGCCGGGTCTTGCAAGAGACACGACAGAACCTGCCATATGCCAGATGTAAGTACTACAGATGATGACGGTGGACTTACGGTGGACTTACGGCAGACCCCTGCAGATCCCCGCTGTGTCCCGGATCCAAAAAAGTTCCCCGATAGAGTACAATCGAGCCCGGCAATTAAAAACATTCTCACACCACCGGAGCGTCCCCCGGACCAACACGAATCAACACGGATCAACACGGAACAATTACGGGTTATCCCGATCGACCTATGACAGTCCACGGTGATGAACTTGGATTCTCACGGTAGACAACGATTTTCAACTCCAGGGAGATCCGGAGCCAGATCCGTGATAGTGTGACTGGGGCTTTAGTTACACGTTTGTTGGAAATAAATAAAAAACACTATATTAATAAGCTTCAAAAATTGCAAATGCATGAATTTGAAAAAAAAAGGAAACTAGTTTTTGTTTACTTGTTCTAATGGGTGTGTTCATTCATTTGTCGTTTGGTTTACCCGAATCGACACTGGTCAGCCCCAGGTCGTTTGTTTAGTTCTGACGTCATACTCTGGGCTCACCCAGGTCAACCACCACAGGCCCTGCTCACATGAAGCAGAGTCACTGGTGTAAGAGGTCACACGAATGCGTTGTTCATTCCAAGCATCGGACAAAATGTGGGCATTCAGGCAAAATGAGATGGAACTGGGCACAGGCCATAGTGAAGAAAACTGCAAAATAATGAGTGATAGATTGGAGACTTTTTTTTTTGGAATTTTCAGACTTATTGATTTATTGATCTTTGGTATGCCTACTAAGTAACTATATTTTGTTAAGAAATAGTATAGAAATAGTGGAATAAAAGCATTTTAAGAAAAAACAATTGGCATTTTTTCATATCACATGTATAAACCTTGAAACTTCAACGTTTTTTTTCTTGTATTTTACTTTTGCGACATTTCGATAAATGTGAACATCCATAGCTTGTTAATGGAATGTTTGAAGTGATTGAAGTTCAAGAAACGGCATTGTAAGGAGAATTTATTCTCTTTTTTTAATACCTGAGAACCCTCATTTCAACTTCTGCCTAGTGCCGTCTCATTTTGCCAGAACCCCTTAAAAATATTGAGACTGCCCTGCTGATAACTTCAAATGTAGGCTCAAAGATTAACTTTAAGTCTGAACATAATTTGAGCTACTGTAGTTGCAACTTTAGAAGCTGTTGTGCTAGTCTTATATTGTTACTTGTTTGCGATTAACCCGAATGTGAAGGGAAGCCGCAGTCAATAAAGGAGCGTTTTGTCAGTGGCTATGGCCGCGGCTATGATCATCACATGAAGACTATGCATGTACATGGCCTGTGTTTGAGCATTTGTTTAGCACGGCTCTCGTGGATAAACCAACTGCCTTTACCCGAGTTGATCCAGGTGAGTCAACCGTAACCAATGACTGGCTCCTGCCATGTTTGTCATTAAAAAAAACGATGTTGTCATCAGTTACAACATTTTTTGAAACCTTTTCTTAAGACCATTCTTTGATGGATTATCTTACAATAACGGCCAATTACAAGCAAAAACGTGTAAAGCCCCAGTCCCACCGAAAGCCGGATACGCTACGGATCACCCCGGATGCACTACGGTTCATATCCGGGGTCATCCGGGAGTTGAACCGTAGTCAAACCGTGATGAACCGTAGCCAATCCGGGACCATCCGGGGCCATCCGGGACCAACCGGGGACATCCGTAGTACATCCGGGATCAACATCTAGCATCCGGGGTGATCCGGGGCCATCCGGGAAGGGAGAGGGGCGGCGGAGAACCGTAGTGAAACCGTAGTGAAACCGTAGTGAAACCGTAGTGAAACCGTAGTGAAACCGTAGTGAAACCGTAGTGCGACCGTGATGATCCGTAGTGTATCTGGGATAAACCGTAGCGTAATCGTAGTGTAACCGTGTTTATCCGGGATGAAACGGGAGTGGGTTCACACACGGCTCCACTACGGTTCCACTACGAATGACCCTGGATACACTATGGTTCACCACGGATTCACTACGGTGTCGCCACGGATTCACTACGGTTTTTCCCGGATGAACCAGGATGAACCGTAGTGTATCCGGGGTCATCCGGGGTGAACCGTGGCACATCCTGGATGAACCGTGGCGAATCCGTATTGAAACCGTGGCGAAACCGTATTGAATCCGTGGCCATTCGGGGTCATGGGGAAAAAACAGACTTGAACCGGGATGATCCGGGCCCATCCGTGGCGGAACCGTAGTCAAACCGTGGTAGAACCCTAGTAAAACCGTGGTAGAACCGTAGTCAAACCGTGGTAGAACCGTAGTAGGACCGGGGAACATGTCACTTTTATTTTGATTGCCTTCCCGGTCCACCCTGGATGACCCCGGATCAAACGTCTGTTTCAACCGGGGCCATTCGGGGCGATCCGGGGCGATTCGGGGCGATTCGGGGCGATCCGGGCCGATCCGTAGCATATCCGGCTTTAGTGGGACTGGGGTTTTAGCAGCAAAATTAGCTAAGCATGAACAATTCTTTCTTGGCAGAAACAGGGTTACACAAACCAAATTTTCAGGTGATGTTTATTGTTTGTGAATGGTATTCAGCTGGTTTTTGCTTGGCATGAAAAGCACCTAAAGTTTTGTGTTGTATCCTGTATCTACTGAGCCAGATTTGTTTTTGTTAACCTTGTGACGTGCGACTTTTTTTTTTACACGAACAGGCGTCAATACTTTTTTTTTAAGTCGCTTGTATTTCGTGTAATACCCCAATGCTGTTCGATTTTATGGCTTTATATTTCTACACAGCCCTTTCTCATAGGTCAGAGACCCAGAAACCAGCTGGAGTTGTTAAATAAGGCAAGGCAACAATAGCACGATTGATTGCTTGGGAAGGTCTGGCGGTAAAATCCAGACCTCAAATTGCCTTTATGTACACAATGTAATAGGATACTCGTGGGGCAGCCTTTGCTTTGCAAAAAGCTGGGTCACCGGTTCAACCAGGGTTTAAGCGACACTTACATGTACCATGTTATTTGGCTTGCTTTGAACAAGGAATACATGCTCTTGTATCGTATTACGATCGAGGGTCGAAACACAAAAGAGAACAAAGGGAACAAAGGATCCTCAATCGACGGTTTGATTGTCCGAATTCGGTCCTCGATCGTTGGGGCAAGCACTAAGGTAATGGGGTTTGGGTATAACATAGGAATAAAGGAAAACACAATAGGGGATCCTCGATCGTTATGTGGTTCACGACTAGGTGTACATGTACATGTGTAATATGAGATTTGTTTAACACAGGATGAAATAGTAATTGTTTTTTTACGGCGAAGCGACTTTGAAAAAAAGTTCGGCGGCACGTCGCATGGTTAAGCAAGTTTGTGTGCTTACACCTTTTTTTGAAATTGGCGTACGGTGCTTTCACCATTGCAGAGGGCCTGTGGTTGTAAGTGTACATTGAGGTGATTTCAATATTCTTGTTTGCAGTGCTGAGTACCTTGAAAGTTTCAAAACCACCCAGAGGATGGATGATCAGGAGCTGAAGTTGTGGGCGGAGCAATACAACTCCATCTTTGTGAACAATGTATGTTATTTAGAAAATTATCTATAATAGAGCGAATCAAAAAGAAGTTCTGGCAAAAATATTTGAATTATTTCTAGAAATTGCAATATGTGGACCCGCTCCAGGAAAATGTGTAATGGCCTGTTAAAGTTAATAGGGTCAATTTTTTTGTCAAAATCTGAATTTCATGTCTTAAATGACATCTTTAATATTCAAATTTTCAGATTTAATTAGCAAAAAGCTGGAATTCGATAAATAAAGTGAAACAAAACCTTTTAAGAGTGCATGATTCCAATGTATTGTCTTAGTTTTGTTGTGTTTCGCAGCCTGTTTTCTCAGTTGTGTTTCTTGAATTTCATGCAACCATTAATATGCAAAAACGCCATATCACAGGAACGGGAGGGGCTATGGAGCTGTACTATGTACCAAATGAAAGCTTCTATTCTGGACTTTTTAATAATGTATACATGTATAACTCTATTTTTAGTTTTTGCGACCCGAGATATAGTAAAACTTTTTTTTATTTTCTTTTTGAATTTTTTAACATAGCAAATTATTTCTACACGTTTTTTTCTTTATCTAGAGATACCGATTATACAAACTCATTTCCGAGGGTGCACGATACACCCCCTTCTTCCCACCAAACTAATAGTTTTGTTGTGCTAGTCCTCAGTGATGAGCATTATTCAAGTCTTGGTATAATTGACTGTATTTCAGAATACTTACGAGTGTGCCAGTCTTACACTGGGTAGTTTGCTTGATCTGACAGAAAAGGTCATCAAAGGACAGGTATGTGACACCTGGGGCCAATTTCATAGAGCTGCTTAGCACAAACAAATTTGCTTAGCACAACAATTTCTTGCTCATTATAAACGGGTTACCATGCAGCCAAAATTCTACATGTTTTTTATGCTAAGCAAAAATACAGCTGATTATCGATCAAAAACAATAAAGACCACGTGAAAATTTGGTCTGTAACCTTGTTTTTACCAAGGACAAATGTTCATGCTAAGCAAAATTGTGTGCTTAGCAGCTCTATGAAATTGGCTCCTGGTTAAGACAGAAATTGAAATCAAATCGCTCCTGAGTCGCTCTAATATTAAGGACTTGCTTGTGCCCACCATTCATACTGGGTGTCGGGAAAAAACTGATGTGTTTTGAGCTCTGATAGATTTGTGTGAACTGTGAACTGAAGATCACCAGTTCTGCGGGTCAGCTGTGCTGTGTGCAATTATTTTGTTATTATTTTTAGGGGGAGGGGTCGGTGTTGTTTACCTTTTTGTTGGGTGAGGGATTCATACGATAACTGGTGGGATTCCAGTTTTAAAGTAATTTTTCATGGTATTATAAATTACTTTGTAATGGTAATTTAAATCAGCATTACTAATTTGTTCTTTTTATTTGTTTCCAGCTTCGAAACGGTTTCGCCATGACCAGGTAAGTAACCTTTTTAAACAAAATCAAACAAAAGTTTGGAAAATACATTTTCCATCTTGAAATCTTTGTTTGAAGGGCTTATGTGAAAGATCATTTGTTATGCAGAATGTTTGGGGATTGCGCTTAGCATTATTTGACACACTCTCTTTTTCAAGACGGCATTCAATTTAAAGTGAAACCATGGTGGAATCATACTCTCAAACTCTTACTTACTGACTCTTTTTATACATCCTTAACCCTAACCCCCTACCTTATTTTTCTTTCACATAACCTGAATCCTGCAAAATCCTCCAATATTTGTTACTAGTGTTCACTGCCTGAATCCTGCAAAATCCTGCAGTGGGTTTACCATTGAGCTATAAAGCAGCCAAACATGGAACAAACGGGTGCTAATTAGTGCCCTATTACAAGGGTCTGCACACATGACCTTTGGTATGCAAATGTTTCCTATTCTTGACACATACATGTGTGGAGTGTCGTGGCCGAGTGGTTAAGAGCGTGTGTTTTCTGTTCCACAGAGCGTCAGTTCGAATCCCGGCCGTCGACACGTGTGTCCTTAAGCAAGGCAATTAAATCACTATTGCCTCGTCCTTCGGATGGAACGTAAAGCCGTTGGTCCCGTGTGTGTGTATTGTGTATATATTGAACCTGGACACGCACGTAAAAGAACCCAGTCACGCTTATCGCTAAGAGCAGGGGTTCGCCCCGGTGTTTCTGGCATTTCGTTCATCCTCCTGCAGGTTTTCTCAGGCTTACGAGCTTAGAGTGCCTTGGGCGCTATTTGAGGAATCCTCGGTTTCATTGCCGAAATAAAATAAATGAAAAAATAAATAAATAGATTGAAGCTCTATGGAGAATGTGCATAGAGCAGTATGAAAGTAACAAATAACCTCAATCCTCCAAAATCCTTGTTTGGATAAAACCCAAGTAATCTCAATCCTGCAAAATCATCCAGCATTAGTTTAGGCCTTATGACCTGGATTCTGCATTATGCTCCAGTGGCAAAATCCCCAACACCCTCAATCTTGCAAATTCCTCCGATGCATCAACTTCAAAATGAAAAACTGCAAAATCCTGCAATTTGCAAAGAGGATTTTGGAGGATTTTGGATGGTTAGGGTAAATAGAACAGGCCTGTACGCAGGATTTTTATGGGGGGGGGGGGGTTGCGAATTTGTACTGATAGGACCAAAAATGCCTTGGGAAACTATATAACGTCGGTTTCGCGCCCTTTCATTTACATGTACCCCGAAAAATGTGGACTTGTTGGTGGTAATTTGGGGGGGGGGGGGGGGGGGGGGGGGGGGGTTGCGCATCTGTCGCACCCCCCTGTGTTGATTTATGTTGATGTACATGCCATACATGTACATGGCAACACTACATCAATTGCACCAACACTGCTTCAGGCCTCCTGGACCCAGTCCGGCCATCATATTCAGATTATTCATTTATCAGATTATTCATTTATCAGATTATTCATTTATCAGATTATTCATTTATCAATACTTTGCAATGCTGTTTGACATGTTTATCACATGGACTTTGCAGTGCCTGCCACCGCGTGCTGCGCACGTGTTTTTCGCGCTGCTTCCTTTGATATATTGAAACAAAATCTGCCTTTTAAAATTTGTATACAGAATTTCATTCCTGTAATCTAACACTATTTTGTTCACCCCAAATGGGACGGTTAGGGTTAATGGGTCGTATGAATACAATTTTTTAAGCTTTTACTAGCATATTTTTTTCATACAAATTGAAGCAATTTGTTTTTCCTTGATACTTTTACTCCGAAGTAAATACTTTTACTTTTTGCTTTTTGTACTTCATAGCATTTGCTAGTTTTTATTCCTACGACCCAATATTTCTCACAGTGGTCATTCAATAATTCTTGTTCTTGTCACAATCAGGCCGCCTGGCCACCATGCCCAGCGGACCATGGCATGTGGATACTCCCTTTTTAACAACGTAGCCGTAGCGGTCCATATGGCAAGACACAAGTGGAACTGTGAACGGTTAGTTGTACTGTAGTCATCGTTCTGGAAAAAATAAACAAAATATATGGCAAAATATATTTTAATCAAATAAGTTAAGAGGGCCTAATATTTCGATCTTAACAAGATCTTCTTCAGAGACATAATGGCTGTGTACAAGAAACAAACATATATAGGGCAACATATATAGGGCAACATACAGCATGATGCTAAGGTTAATATACAGACAAAACAACAAAGCAACAAAACAAAACAAAACAATACTTACAAGCCAAGAAGGAGGATCACCACGAAGGGATACTGCAACAGAGAAGTGGAAACATGAATAAGTTTAAAACTGCTGCAAACTGCTTACTGGCTGGAATGACCTGAAATATACAAATCAAATAAGTTAAGAGGGCCTCTATATACGCAAACGTATTTGGTAAAAACTGGGTTGGAGGAGGGGGAGGGGGGAACTGGGGGAAAGTAAACTTTTGGGTGGAGGGGGGATGGGGGGGGGGGGGGGGGGGGGGGGGGGGGTATGCGCTCGAACTCCGAGTCATGAAAATCTGTTACTCTTTTTTTTTAGTGTTTTGATTGTTGACTGGGATGTTCATCATGGACAGGGTGTACAGTATATATTTGAAGAAGATCCAAGGTAGGTCGACTTGTTTCTCTGTAGTACATTGTTTTACATTGTATTACATTGTATTATTTTACATCGTATTAAATTGTAGTTTTTCTCTGAAGAATACAGAAAACCATACAGTGCTGGGCAGGTTTCTAGCTAGGACATTTTTAGTGCCGGGTAAACTATCAGATTGCGAAGCGCAGTGAGCACAGCGTGCGGAGCTCTCGCGCCTCACGGCCGGGGGTCCAGTTAATTTTTGCATGTTTTTGTGAAAGTCTAGCTAAGTTAATAAAATAAATTACTACATGAACATGATTAACGTGACTTTGTATCTCCTCTCTTTCTTTTGTGCCCATAATTTAATTTAAACAAAAAAAAAAACAAAAAAAAAAATTGTGCTAATTTGAACCCAAAAGACAGGCGGAAATCTGCAGTACTGGGCGGTACCGCCCGGCGCCGCCCACCGTGGCTAGAACCTTGGTGCTATGGTGGTTTAAGGGGATACATGAAGTGATTAGTAAAGTTCTATGGGTTGGAATTATTCAGTCAGATATTGCTTGACCCAATAAGAATGCTGCAACCTTCTTTTTTTCAATTTCAAAGTGAACAAAGAAATTGACAAGGCGGGATTCAAACCTGCAACCTTCGAAATACCAGACCAGTGCTCTACCAGGGCTATTTTGTCAGTATCTTTATTGATACTGACAATTTTGGATACCACCAACATATGGAAAGATAGCTCAGTTGGTAGAGTGCTAGTCCGGTGTTCCGGACTGACTATCTGAATGAAGGACTGTTGCTTGCGACTTAGCTTGGTTTATAAGTGTGACCCTTGGTTTTACGAGAGTCGTTTAAAAATGGGAAGAGGACTCAGCTTCTCAGAGACTGTAAACTGACAAGGTCTTATCTCGGCTCCAGTTAGCATTGGAATGGCTAACGAAAATCCGTATTTCAAATGTCTATTGTAGTCCAAACGGCAAAGCCGATTGGTCAACGAAAATAAATATTAATGCAAAACTGATTTACATAATAAAGATATTTACAGGGTGAATCTAAAAACGAATAGGGGGTACTTTTTATACCCGTGACATAAAGACTACATGAACAAGGAACGCCGTGTGTAAAACTAGCAAAATTATATGCGAACCTCTCTCGTGAGGTCTTTGCTGGTTGAAAAAGCGCCCTCTTTTGTTGGCGCACGGAGCTCATAGACAAGGGATGCGTTCCGCTCGCGGAAACAATGCCCTGACCCTGATGACTTGGACCAGCTTTTACTCGTCCAGCCTTTAGGCCAATATCAGCCTGGGTGGTTTGTTGGCATCAAATCAGGGGAATGCTCATGGTGATTTTTGGCAAGGTATGCACCCCTGTAGTTAGAAAATAATATGACAGCATTGCAGCCATGGCAGCTTTATTACCTTTTCTTTAAAAAAATGGCCGCCGAAATGCTTGTTACCACATTAATCTGGTAACAAGCATATTGGCGGCCATTTTGAAGAAAAAAAAGCTGCCATTGCCTAATGCTGCAATGCTATCACACATTTTTCAACTCTACATGTAGGTGTGCATACCTTGCCCAAAATCACTATGAGCATAGCTCCTCTCTAACATTTGATACCGGTGGCCCAATTTTGGGGCCGAGGCTGATAGCCTATTTAATTGTCTTCTGCTCTGTAGATATAAATTGCTCTCATTTTTGTCCATGTGTCCAGTGTGCTTTACTTCTCGATTCACCGGTTTGATCACCTCGGTTACTGGCCTCAATTGACGGACTCTGACAGCAACGTGTTTGGGAAGGGAAGAGGGCTTGGCTTTAATGTCAACGTGCCTTGGAACAAGGTAAATGGCAGAAAACTCCTTCACAAACATCAAACCTTCTCAAAACTAATACTATAGTTTTGTATTCTATACATGTATATGTAGTCATCAAAACAAAAGGTAGCTTTTGAACTGCTTTTAGAGTTTAGTCTTAACAGATAATGATGTGCAAACCCGACCCAAAACTGAAACGGACCTGACCCGACCCGACCAGACCCGACCTGACCGTCGGGTCAGTTTTTCTATCATTATTGTCAGGTTGGGTCGGTTTCGGTTTTGCGCTTGCAATTTTCAGGTCAGGTCAGGGCAGGTCGGGTCGGGTCGGGTCGGTTTTGCCATCTTTTGAAAATCTTTGAATAATCCGAAATACACCGAAATAATCCGAAACAGTTTTGAAAATGTATGTGATGCAATAATTGCTGGATCACTTGTCTCGCTAATGCGCACTTACAATGTCAACCACCGTAGGATTGTGCATGTTGTGTGCTGTCCTTTATAAACAGCTTGTAACACCTACATGTACATGTATCCCCACTTCAGGTCATGTTATGGCTTTGTATTAACAGACAACAGTTTTCAATATTAAACACGACCTGCTTTGGGTAATTTCAAGCACAAACAACAGACACAATGTTCATGAAATATAGGACATTTGCCTAAGCCAGACATTATAGTTTTATGGGGGGGGGGGAGGAGGGTTGTGTCTCTGTTTTTGTTGATTCGGGTCAGTTTTTTCTGCATTTTGAGCGGGTCGGTTTGGGGAGTTTAGATCGGTTTTGCTTCGGATTCGGTTGTTATCTTTCATGTTTTGGGTCGATTTTGGCCAACCCAACCTGATGCACATCATATATCTGGATGGATGCAGCAGATACATTTTAGTTTGGATTAGTTTGGAGGGGGCGAGGGGGTTGAAGGTAAGGGAAGAATGTTATTTGTAAATTCGACTCCCAGTAATGTAAATAAAGGGGAAAGGTAATTTTTGGCTAATTTCCTAAGCCAAAGGTTTTACCTACCAGTATCTCGATACACTAGGTTGTAATGCACTGTCCAAGCGATCTGCCAGGCAAGTGCCACACGACTATATCAGGTGTGGTCTACTGGATTGGTGTACATGTATTGGTCTTATAACCATTTCTTCTTTTATACGTAGATTGGAATGGGTGACAGTGAATACCTAGCTGTGTTTCACCAATTGCTTCTTCCAATGGCCTACGAGGTACAGCTCAATATCTCCTTGGATAGCTAGGCCCTGAGTGGTAGACATTTTGAAATATTTATGTAATTAGAGGACTTATTATAAGCATTTTTGTCTGTTTTATGCCCAAACATCGGGTACAATTTCATTGAGCTGCATTAGCACAAAAATTGGCATTGCACAAACAAGTTTTGCTTAGTAAAAACAGTTTACCAGCCAAAACTCCTTGTGCTTTTTATGCTAAGCAAAAACCAGCTGAATGCCAGTCACCAACAAGTTTGGATTCTAAATTGAAAAAATTTGGACTGCAACCCTGTTTTTGCCAAGTAACAATTGTTATGCTAAGCCACGTGCACTCGGTGTAATTTGCATGTGTTCATGTACTATACAGAAGCACAATAGGCAAACAATAGATTTTTGTTCTCTGGGTTTTAAAGTGTACGCTAAGTCTATAGGGGTTAGGTTACTGTACAGAATGAAGAGGAAACACAATCTGGTATCCTGGGGCGTTATGTAAAACACGACTTGATGTGCGAACCAGTGCAACCTTTTCTTCTTTACATCTCATTAATAAATACCTAGGAGAGTTGCTGGCATCTGATTGGTCGAGACTCGATCACGTGGAGTGGATTATTATGTAGTAATAACCCGGCTTTCAAGAAGAAGCGAATATATTCCCTGTACCAGCATTAATCAAGCATCATGTAAGCCAATGATTGGCCGAATGCAACAGTTCTACGGTAACTTGTAACAAGGACGTGTCAAATCTTGATACTGCGCACTATAATTGTATGCGTAAAATGTTTGTATCTATACGCGCGGCATTTTTCAAAATGCGCGTGTCGTCTGTTAACGCTAGTGCGTTGATATGCACGGAGGGCATCAGTGGTCAGCTGGTCTGGTCTCAAAGTATGGGTTATAATAACACATATTGAAGAGACAGGGTACCATGCATAAGCTAAAACATGCCCCTAAACATGAACACAAAACGCTAGAAATATCGCCGAAAGGAAAGTCACGAAATTTGGATCATTTTCACAATTTTTCTTGTTAAAAAGGTATTTATTAAAGGTAATAACAGTGCGAGGACCCGGTTATTACTGCGTGATAATGACCGGGTTGGGGGATGACCGCTGGTAATGGACCTCGCCTTCGGCTCGATCCATTACCCAACCCGTTCATTATCACGCAGTAATAACCGGGTCCTTGCACTGTTAACAATGAATAGGCAACCCATTTCCGTTTCCTCCTGTAATGCAATTTTATTATTATTTCATGATGACATCCCTATATTTTTTCATTCATTCCATAAACATTTATTTCTGTGGCTGTCATTTCCGATCAACTCTATTAGTATGGGCTCACAACCTGCTTCAGATATGTTATCAATTCCTCAATTTGTTCTTTTTATTTTCTCAAAATTGCACAGTTCAACCCTGACTTGGTTCTGGTTTGTTGTGGTTTCGATTCTGCAATCGGTGACCCCAAGGTACATTTTTTTGTTTTTTTGTGTTTATTTTGCAGGATTAAAACTTGTTGATCAATACCTAAGACATATGTGACCCGCTCCCACGAAACCAGACATAAGTGTTTTTTTGTTAAAGTAAGATATTGTTATTTCCATTTGGTACACATCTTCAGCTTTCATTTGGTACCAAAACCACCTTTATACCATACATACTTCCAATTTTATTATGATTTTAAGACTGCCCTGTACACGCGATTCTATGGGAATACAAAAATGGAAATAACAATATCTCACTTTTCAACAAAAACACTTATGTCTGGTTTTGTGGGAGCAGGTCACATATTTACCCATTCCTATTGGTCATAAGCCCATCACCAACCAGTTTTAGATTTCAAAAAGAGTATTGGAGTATTTACCTACATAATATTTTATTCGCTTGATGGGAATCAAGTGTAACTCAGAAATAAGCTAAGGTTTAACCCTCCTATGGTTTCACCTTTCAAAACCTTTCAAAATCTGCTTACTTGACAAAATGGCTGTAAATAAGTATGAACCTTTCAAAACGCTCCAGAATTTGTTACTACTGCACTACTACACCTTTCAAAACTTTTTGAAAGGTATTTTCTTTCTCGCACCAGTTTGTTCAGAAAGTTGTTTTACCTTTCGAAATCTTTCATAGGTTTCTTTTGTCAGACAGTTTTCTCGCCTTTCAAAACATTTCATTCCAAGAAACTTGAAAGGTGTTTTTTTTCTTACACCAGTTTGTTCAGAGAGTTGTTTTACCTTTCAAAATCTTTCATAGGTTCCTTTTGTCAGACAGTTTTCTCACCTTTCAAAACCTTTCAATCCAGGAAACTTGAAAGGTTTTGAAAGGTCAGACAATTCTATGGCAACTGCACTATATATAGGAGGGTTAAGTTGTCTGTATTTTGAGTTTTACTGTACTGTAGAAGGCCGCCATACCAAACACCGCTATACCAAACATTCGGCTATAACATGGCTATACCGAACACCACCCTTGGCTCCTGGTTTTTGTGTACCAAAATTACCAAACATCATCATTGTAGTTGAATGGAACCGATTAACAAAATCCACCATTTGCTCCCGATTTTTGTGTCCAAACATAATGAATAGAAGGGAAAAGTCAACCGTTTCTTTGCAATTCGGTGTGATGAATAAGCTAGTGTGCATATGTGACCTGTCACCACAAAATGAGAGGAAAGTCGGAAATATTGAAAATTGAGATATTGGTATTTTCAAATTCTTGAGAAATATAGCTTTTCAATGGTACATGTACATGTACATAACACTTGGGGGTTTTGCGATAATTACTTTTTACAGCGCTCTAGAAAGTCATGGGTTTCACAAAACGTGTTTGTGAGAAAACTTACTTTAAACATCTTAAACAAAACACGCAAAAGATTACAAAACAGGACAAGTAAGGTTCGATTGAGCATAGCAACGGCTCTGTTCCAATTATTATTTCTTCTTAAAATTTTTCACACATACAAACTATTGTATAAGCAACAAAATACAAAAATTTCAAAATTGTGAGATACTTACGAGGACCTGATTTGCATATTTAATTACTGTGTTAATTAGACCACTAATGGACTTCAATCTAAACACTAACTACGCAAACACTACGCAAAATCACGTAATTTAAGAGGTTTTCAAACATTTGATCTCACCCAAAAAATAGGAATATGTAGAGGAGGACTTAGGCTTTCCAATTTACGCAAAATCTCAAAATTTACCACCCTTCATATTTTGACTTTGGATGGCCATATCTGCAAATCACATTGTGCGACTTTACTCTCATTTTGTGGTGACAGGTCACATATTAGGTAATTACATAATTCAATGGTCGTTGCCTGTTGAAAGTCCTTTAAAGTCCTTGCATTTGATGGACAGGCAGTTAAAAATATACCGAACGATCGATATACCGAACACGATCTGTGGATCCCGTGGTGTTCGTTATAACGACGTTCCACTGTATTTGTTATAACGACGTTCCACTGTATTTGTTTTCAGGGTGAGATGGCAATTACTCCAGCAGGCTTTGCTCATCTGACCCACACACTGATGGGACTGGCCAACGGAAAAGTCGTGCTTGCTCTTGAGGTAAACCAAAGAATCTGTAGTTTTTGAAAAACGAAAAATTCTTGGTGCTATATAAATCTAGAGGGCATGCAATGATGAAGCATACGTGTTAAACCCATCATAAGTTTCCCTTAAAGTAAAATATTTTTGTTGTTTGCCAAACATTTTGTGGGGGACTGATTTAAAGAACTTGGTACTTGGTAGAAATCTACTTACATTCTCCGCTTGGGAGATTAGCACCAACAATACAAAAATCTTAAAATTATTAGTTACTTTTGGAGAAAACTATAAAATTGCATCCTCATTTTTAAATTGTTTTTTAAAGCAAGGATTTTGTACCAAAATATATTTATTCAATGCATTATTATAACTTGCACTCTCTTTAAAAAACCAAAACCCAAAACAGCACACAAGCCACAACAATTTCACAGGAAAAGTTGTCCTATTATTTACTTCCTAAAAAGTCGGATAATTGTATGTTGGCAACTTCATTTCTGATTTTGTGCAAAGTATTCAGCCATAATACCGTACATTGAATTCAGAATGATGGAGTGTCGCTGCCGGGCGGTTAAGAACCCGGTTTTCTGTTCCGCAGAGCGTGAGTTAGAGTCCCGGTGTCGACACGAGTGTCCTTAAGCAAGGCAATTAAACCATTATTGCTTCGTCCTTCGGATGGGACGTAAAGCTGGATCTCCCGTGTGTTGTGTAATGCACGTAAAAGAACCCAGAACTTATCGCTAAGAGAAGGGGTTTGCCCCGGTGTTTCTGGAGGATCAAGACAGCTACCTTCTCATGGTGATCCGGCTAAGAGAAACGAGACCTCTCGAACTAAAGCTGTCAATCAGGAATTCGGTCTATACAACAACAGAATGATGTCTAAAATGGGAAAAGCGAAATGGGTTCAGTTTTTGTTCAGGTTCAGAAAGGTTTTAAGTCCAACTAAACTAACAGAAAGACAAGATGCTTTTTGCCAAGTGAATTTGAACATTTAAGATTTTAAAAGCTTTTTAAAGAAAAGAAGAGTATTTTGTCTCTGGCAGGGTGGCTATAATTTCAAGGTGATGGCGGAGTGTGCAGCAATGTGCACACAGACACTGCTGGGGGATTCATGCCCTCGTCTCCCACCAACGACTGAACCTGATCAGAGGTAAGCACAACATTTGTTTGCATGAAAAACAACTTAAATCATGCCATACACGGTACGATGTCCCCCCCCCAAAAAAAAAAGTCATTAAAAAGAAGAGATAATAAGAAGAGATGAAGACAATTAATTTCAAATAAAGCAAAGAGAAACATATTGAAGGAATCTTTAAAGAATATATATATATTTTAAATGCAATGAAAAATGTGACCTGCTCTGTGAGAATGAGTCAGAAGTCGAAAATTTGACCATCAGAGTTATGTATACCATTAGAAAGAGTGCACTGTCCTCTTTAATTTGATATATGTTGGAGGTTTGTAGCATGTTGCGTTCTTGTGATACACCAATTTTGACGATTTTGCGAAATCTAAAAACCCCATTCATGAGAAATCATGCATTAAACAAATTATTTCCCTTTAGGAGATGTATATGTATGCAATAGAATACAAAACCGGTTTTTCTTACTGAATCTGATTTAATTTAGCATGTTTTAATCTACAAATTGAAAATATAGATCCTAACCAAGGTGAAAATCATGAAATAGTAATATTGAATTTTCGTACGAAAACCCCTCTCTCCTCGTTCATGCACCTGAATCTCGTTAGCGCACTGTGCGACATCTGACTCATTTTCACAGAGCGGGTCACAAATATAGAAAGCACAAACAATTACATACAGTAACTTGACTGATTTTGCTGAAATAGAGACAATTTTTCATGTAGATCTTGTATCAGGATTTGGACAAACCTAGATTCTAGGGTTACCT
Organism: Crossaster papposus; assembly: GCA_037893245.1. Lineage (NCBI taxonomy): Eukaryota > Metazoa > Echinodermata > Asteroidea > Velatida > Solasteridae > Crossaster > Crossaster papposus. The sequence goes on along the minus strand of JBAIAA010000290.1, from coordinate 92,706 downwards.
GTTATAGCCTTGACATATATTATTATTATTATTTTTGTTTTTGGGGGGCACCCTGTATTATAAACTTGTATATATAATAGTCTAAAATTGCATTTAGTTGTGTTATATTTTTTGTTTTGAATTGCAGCGCTGTTGAGAGCATACTGGATGTAATCAAGAATATCCGGCCTTATTGGCCGTGTTTTGAATATCAAGGTAACAATGGGCTTCTGTATTCCACATTCCAAGACAGGTTTATAGCAGGTTCTTTTTAACAGAAAACCTTGCATATAAATGGCAGTTCTGGCAAACAGCTGGCAAAGTGATATGGTGTGTGCTTTTTATTAAATTTGCCATGTCAACAACAGGCTGCCAAGTAGGAACAGTAAACAGGGTTCCCACGGATCATGGACATGTCTTTAAAAGTTATGGAAATGTTATGGAAAATTGGGAAGAAAAAAAGTCATGGAAAAGTCATGGAAAAGTCATGGAAAAGTCATGGAAAAGTCATGGAAAAGTCATGGAAAAGTCATGGAAAAGTCATGGAAAACTAATGGAAAACTAATGGAAAACTAATGGAAATCAATATCATGCATTTTTTTTAATTTTTTTTTATTAAAGTGGGTTGATAGGATGGCTGTAAAGTGAGGAGACGACAATTATTATATTAAACCTTTTTTTCCCAAAACATCAGCAGTTGTCATATTTTAGGGGATTGCCCACCTTTTTCTACTCCAATGGTAACCGTAAACAAACAACACTTCATATGACAGAAACAAAAAGCAACTGGTAATTTTGGAATTTATTTATACATGAAAAGTACCTTTTGTTTTGCTTTGTTTTACTTTCAGTTGCTCCTGAATTCGTTCAGTGTGACGTGGTGTCTAGCACCAGTACAGGCAAGCTGCCTTCTCAAGCAATCCCAACTGACCAATCATCTCAAAGGGGTGTAGAGCAGGGGGTGAAACCTGTAGATTCAACTGTCCAATCAGCAGAGGGAGCAAGCGAGGGGGTGGAGCCTGTGGATTTAACTGTCCAATCAGCAGAGAGAGCAAGCAAAGGGGCGGAGCCTGTGGATTCAACTGTCCATTCAGCAGAGGGAGCAAGCATGGGAATGGAGCCTGTAGATTCAACTGTCCAATCAGCTGAGAGATCAAGCAAAGGAATGGAGCCTGTGGATTCAACTGTCCATTCAGTAGAGGGATCAAGCAAGGGGGTGGAGCCGGTGGGTTTAACCATCCAATCAGAAGGAGCAACCAGCAAAATGGTGAAGCCTGTGGCTTCAACTTTCCAATCGGAGGGAAGAACTGATAAAGAGGAGGATCCTGTGGATGTGCTTGTCCAGTCAGCAGAAAGAGGGACAAACAAGAGGGTGGAGCCTAAAGAGATTGACAGTTTGGTCAACAGGCTGATATCAGAAGTTGTCTTGACTGTTGCCAAACACAGGTTGGGCTGGTATTCTGTCTGTACAATTGATTTCATCTGTACTTTAAAGGTATAATACACCATTTGCAGATATCGAAACAATTTACTACCGAATTATTAGGAAATATCCCACTCATCTGAAAGTAAATAATGCTTCTAGGCATCTAGCAAAATGATTGCACTAGATATCCTGTAATTATTCTGAAAAATAGAATTGTATAAAGAAAAATTCGCAATCCATGATTGTAAAACTTTGGATAGGTCAGTTAAACGATATTTACTATAAAATACAACCCCCCAAATCCATCCATTCATGACAATTCAAGCAATTACCAATGGTGTATCCAACCTTTAAAGGTAGTACCTGTATACACCATTTGCCAACATAAAAAAAAAAAAAAAATACTGATTTATTATGAAATACCTTTCGTGACTGTAAGCAAATAACAGTCTCCATCTTCCTGTGAAATTACAGCTGGTGTGGTTTTCAGGAAAATCTGAATTTTGTAGCAATTTCCAACGATTGCCGGCCGGCAATTGCTGGAAATATCCGAGTGTTTTCAAACACTGTCCCCAATTTATTGAACTTAGTTAGTTCACATGTTGCATGTATTTGCAATAATGTTACACATCTGTTAATGGGTGCTAGCCAACTAGTCGGGTTTCCCGACTTGATAATTCCCCGCCATCTATAAATTGCTCTGTTTCGTCTGAAGGATGTCAAGGAACCAGACTACAAAAACCTCATTTATTGAGGTTTTTAACAATTTTTTTAATAATTAATAATGTTCTTGGTTTTGTAAGAACACAAAACTTTAAAAACAGGGCCCAATTTCATGGCTCTGCTAACCACATAACGATCACCATTTTTGCGCTTAACGCGCTAGCAGACAAATTATGCGCTAACCCTGTAAGCACAGAGTCCTTAGTTACGGGATTTACCCATGCCCAGAAGCAAAAATTCTACGCTATTCTGCAAAATACGATTATTACCATAAGCTCAAAATGTTCTGCTATAGTTAGCATAGATTTGTCACTAACAGTAAACAGAGCCATAAAATTGGGACTAGATCATCAGCATAACAATATTTACTATTAATATAACCTCCCCTAGCCCAGAAATGTTCAAAAATTAGAGCAAAAGCAAATGGTGTATATTACCTTTAATATCAGCTATTGAAGGTAATAACAATGCGGGGACCCATGAACGGATACGTGTACGCGTACGTTTAGCTATCCGTACGCGTTTTATACTTACGTGTAGCGAGCGAGGTATCCGTGCCTTGTACACGGTTAGCGGATAGTGAGTAACTGTGACATCACAAGTTAGCGAAAATTAATGACGTATCCGTTCGCAGGCGAAACCTCTCTATTACTGCGTGATAATGAACGGGTTGGGGGATGACCGCTAGTAATGGATCGAGCCAATCAGAAACCAGCAACTCTCCTAGGTATTTATTATCGGTAAATAATGACCAACTATGAAATATCTCAACCCGTTTGTGTTTTCATTTGTTTCCAGGACTGGTCTAGTTTATGACGTGGAAATGATGCTGCACAGGACTGCTTTGTAAGTTTGATTTACTTATTAACTCTAACCCACCTCGATCCTCCAAAATCCTCATTGCAGTTTTGGAGGATTGAGGATGAATGGCAAATATTGCCAGTGGATTTTGAAAGATGCAATGGGTCAAAGTCGTAGGCCGTATTACCCAGTGTTCTTTATGTTCAGACATGCATAATGTAACCTAGCCCAGGTTGGATTCCTCTGTTGTGTACAACGTGACGGAGTCCAGGGTATCAATGTTTCCTGCCATAACGAATTTTTTTACAACAACCGGCCTACAACTGATGAGCCAGGCGCGTGCACGGTACCCGCGCACGCATTGTAGGGATTGTAGCGAGTTCGTACACGATGTTCACGTCTAAAAGTGTGGATTTGAAATTTATTTTCTGTAAATAAGTTGCCTAAAGACACATTAACTTTTAATAACCCATGACGATCTGTAGTTCCAGACACAAGGAATACATTTAAGCGAGATTTCATCAGGTAAAAATATGAAAAAATGTTGTTGTAAATTTTGTTGCTATGGCAGGATACATTGATACCCTGGACGTCAGTCGTAATGCAATGAAGAACATCGTCCAACCTGGGCTAAATGTAACCCAGCATTATGCTTGATATCATCCGCACTGCTTCTGTCATCGAAACTGACTCGACCCATAGCAGTGATTGGCATAGTCTTGTTTGCAAGACAACCTAATCGCGGTATATGCAGCGCTCGTAGGACGCAGATGTGGACGTCCTCTTACGTACGCCGTAGACCACGCAATGACCTTTGCTAAAATCGTCTTGTATATCTGCTATAATCGCTCTGAAAATTCCGAGCAGAATTGTGTCGCATTTGCAAGCACGTGTGACGTTGCGTGTATAATTACGTGACGTAACAGAAAATTGACCAATGAGTCAGTGATTATGCATGTACATGTTACGTCATGCAATTATTCACGTAACGTCACACGCGCATATAAATACGAAACAATTCTGCTCGGAATTTTCCAAGTAATTATAGCAGCTATACAAGACGATCTTAGTGAAGGTCATTGCGTGGTTCGGGCGTACGTTAGAGGATGCGTGGTTAGGGCGTACGTTAGAGGTTGTTGCCCGCAAGGGTTCTAGCTAGGACCTTTTTAGTGAAGGGTAAATTATCAGATTGCGAAGCGTTGTGAGCGCAGCTCTCGCGCCTCACGGCCGGGGGTCCGGTTCATTTTTGCAGGTTTCTGTGAAAGTCTAGCTAAGTTAATAAAATAAATTACTACATGAAAATGATTAACGTGACTTTGTATCTCCTCTCTTTCTTTTGTGCCCATAATTTAAGTAATAAAAAATTAATAAAAAATAAAAAATTGAGCCAATTTGAACCCAAGTACCGCCCGGCGCCGCCCACCGTGGCTAGAACCCTGATGCCCGCATCGGCAGCCTACGTGTACTGCATACCGTGATTAGGTCGTCTTGCAAGCAAGACTATGATTTGCAGGATTTGGAGGATTGATGCAGTGGTCACCCCTCTACTGAACAAAATAATGGGTTGTCTTGAGGATTGAGGATAAATCCAATTGTTACATGGTGGCAATTAGAGTATTTTGAAGGATTGAGGATTGTTCCTAGCCAAAAAAGGGCCTAGGGGGTTAGGGTTAAGCTGTATAAAGTCGAAAAGCAGAAACACTTCCAAAACTTGATTCACCATTTTGCTGGCATTTATTTTAAACACATGATTTAAAATAAAAAGGTGACCTTTTTGGCTTTGATGTTGTAGCAATCATCCCGAGAGACCAGAGAGGATATCTCGTATCTTCTCCAAGCACGAGGATATGGGACTTGTGCAGAGGTGTCTTCGAGTGGAGGTAATCATTAAACAATTACATTTTGTAATTTCTCATGAAATATTGGCAACTTTAGCCATTTTCCCATTGGACTTCTTCTTCTGTGGTCTCGCGGTAACTTACCGCGACATTCCTTCGTGTAATTCTACCGTGCGTTCCTACTTAGACCTTCCTACCGCAACGTAACCTTTCATTCTCCGTGCACTAGACTGGCAAAATGTCTTGAGACGAAACCTACCCAGGGTCTGGCATATTGCACCTGACGAGTCATTGCCATTTTTGAAAACATTTTATATATACGAAAAAGTTAAGAACTTTTATCAGCCGGCTTCCATATAACTTCTAACATTCTCTATAAACCATTAACATCACCTAATAATTTAATAATCCTTAAGGGTTTACGTCCATCCCAAGCGCAGCGTTTTTGTGCACAATAACAATGAATACTAAATCCCTTGTATCCCCTATATAAAACTTTAACCCTTACAGATGCCACACTTCAACACCGCGAAGACTGTCCTACTAATCAAATCCTGCACGAAGTTTTCTACCTGGCAGCGGTTCAGTCATAAACCGTCACTACTGTTCAAGAATCACATTAACTTGGTTAATAAACATTGCCTCCTCCTGGATAAATATGTACCTAAATTGCACACACTAGAATCTTCCTTCAAGCATGAAATTAGTGTAGTTCATAACATGATAGTTAAGGACGATCTTGAACGAAAAACGTGTGTAGAAATAGGGAATCTTAAGTCACTTGACAACGCCACTCAGTCTGAGATCAACTCCATCTCAGAAGACGTAAACGCAGGTTTTCTCCGTGAAATTAATCTATTACGTAACTCCAAGCCCCCTAATTACAAACATAAAATGAAATCCCTTTCTCAGGATTATAACATTGCCAAAGCTCTGATTGATAAACGACTTTCATTGCACACAGAATTTGTGATAACAAAACTCAAGACCCAGCGACAGAGAACCATGGATAAACTAGCCCACTCAGAAGCCACAGATGATACAACCCGCTTTCATAATTTCACAGAGAGAAAAGTCGATAGCAATCTACGAAATTTAATCAACTATGGTCTCTCTTTCATACCCACTGATCCAAATGAAGACGAGACTGACCTTAAGGGAAAGTTGTACAAATCTGTAATGCTTTCTGTAAAGAAACTTATGCTACAGGAGAACAATCGGAACTACATGTATCACGTGCCTTCTTCGCACGTCAACACGTTTAAGCTTAAACAGAAATTCAATCCCCAAAAATTAAACCAAGTAATCAGCAATCCCGATGTATATAAAAACACATTTGATTACTCCCTTTCCGTACTCGAAGAAATCCATGCCACTCCAGAGAATATCCTGAGAAAAGACAACGCAGATTCACTCCACAACACGACGACCAATGAAATAAATGAAATCAAGAAATTAGCTAATGATAAAAATATTATCATCAGGATATCTGATAAAAATATGACCCTTTGTTTTAACAGTGTACACTGGTACATTCAAGAGTATAAACGCCAGATAAATACAGACACGTATAAATATGTAGGCAAGATTAATCAAGCTACAGTCTCAGCCCTCATCCAAACCGCTAAAAACAGCTTAAATTTAATCTTCAAGAATCGAGGACCTCCATGTGCAAAAGCAGATCTTCAGAAAATAAACAAAATCTTCTCTTCCAGTCAACTCAAAATACCATCAATGAATCTGCTGCCAAAAGTCCACAAGTTGAAAGAACCCCCTTCTCCCGACAATGAGAAATTACTTAAAGGCAGGCCCATCATAACAGCACACAGCTGGATCACCTCCCCTGTATCCAAAACATTAGGCTTCTACCTAAACATCTTACTGTCCAGATTTGAAGATACATTTTTTGAAAAGGACATTCCTTGGTCAATCATCACCAACTCCCTTCAATTAATAAATTAACTTGATTCTCTGGAAGTATCTTACGACGATGATATCTCATTTTTTTTTTTTGATTTTGAGAGCCTATACACAAATATCACACCTCACGATATCCAAGAAACACTTTTCAAGATAAGCGCTGCCTGTGAATACCCTCACGAATACTATTCCTATTTTTCTAAACTACATAGCCACAGGTTTATGGACACGTAATTCCTTCTTAAAAATATCCTTCTTATAAATATCCTTGAAGAGCCACAGGTTTATGGACGCGTAATTCCTTCTTAAAAAAATCCTTAAAGAGCAACAGGTTTATGGACACATACTTCCTTCTTAAAAATATCCTTCAAAAATAAAATATCTTTCAAGAGCCACAGGTTTGTGGACGCGTAATTCCTTCTTAAAAATATCCTTGAAGAGCCACAGGTTTGTGGACCCGTAATTCCTTCTTAAAAATATACTCCAAGAGCCACAGGTGTGTGGACTCGTAATTCCTTCTTAAAAATACCCTCCAATAGCCACAGGTTTGGGGACGCGTCATTCCTTCTTAAAAATATCCTCCAATAGCCACAGGTTTGTGGACCCGTAATTCCTTCTTAAAAATATTCTTGAAGAGCCACAGGTATGTGGACTCGTAATTCCTTCTTAAAAATATACTCCAATAGCCACAGGTTTGTGGACGCGTCATTCCTTCTTAAAAATATCCTCAGAGAACCACAAGTCTGTGGACGCGTGTTTCCTTATAACATAATTTCTCCGACAGCCATTGCTGTACGGGCTTGTATGTCACTATTAAAAAGATCACATTTTACCCAATTAAATAACAACTTTCAACTATATAACGGGCAGCTGTTCACTATGTGAGACGTGGTGTTTTTAGCTCTACCCATTTAAAGTTAAGTTTTTAAGTTACGCACATCGGTTAATGTTTTCATACTTTTCCGATAATTTACCACACGCCCTTATACATAAAAATTTGTCTTTAGTATTAAGTCTAAATTACACAATATGTTTATTATAATTCATTATAAAAGATTGATTTGTGTCAATTAAAATACACAATGGTTATACACAATCCTGTATAATTTTACTTTATTTTTAGTTTTTTGAAACTTATCTTCTTTTGAGTTTTTAATGTAAAAAGTGTATTATTACAGGCTCGAGAAATATTCCAGCCCAGATCTGCTAAATTCCAAATTGAACACAATTTTTTATATTCCTAAACTATTTAATTCATATTTGTAATTTATTGTATAAATATAATGTTTCAAAAAATCTGAATTAATACCGTAGTTCTTTCTAGAGAAACAGAATTCCTTTATCTAATTGATTTAAAATATAGTTGTATCAAAATGTAATAAATTATAACCATAGAACTGTCCGTACTTTGCGTGCAATTTGAGTTCTTAAAATATAGTTGTATCAAAATGTAATAAAATATAACCATAGAACTGGCCGTACTTTGCGTGCAATTTGAGTTCTTACTGTTTCCTCTCTGTGTGCTCTCTGTGTCTTTGATCTACCTACATGTGTATCCCCTCGTGCCGGGTTTGACATTACTGGATCTTTATAACTGGTTGTCAAGGTTTTTAAATCCCACTTTCTTCCACGGCGACTGTCTGAACGTCTGGCGTATCTTGAGGTACGTTAGGGACTGTAATGGACTTTAGGTTCACTATACAACAAAACGTTGTAGGTGCTGTGCACAGTCACATTTGACCGAGAGACAAAGCAGTTTACATGTGGTCACAGTACTTCTACAGGGCGAGGCTGTTGCCATTAAACTTTTCAGCGTCCCTGATAAATTACCGCGGCGGAGCCCCCTTTTCGGCCGGGTAGTTTTACATCCCCGCCACGGTACGTTGACATGGACGTTAGTCTACCGCACATTCCCATTGGATTATATTTTGTCATTCTACAGAAAAGTACCGGTACGTTAACCCAAAAAGTCCAAGGGGAACACATCTTTATTAGCCGTATATCACCATAGTACATGTAGGTTAACATTTTTTGTTAAAGTGCCATACCAGTGTAAAATAAACAATTAACTTTATACTATTCACAGGTTGCTCTGCCCTTGAGATGAGTTTCACAAAATAAATCCAGACATAATTCATACACTTCCTATATATTTTATTGACACAATTTATATATTATAATTAACTGGAAAGTTAAACAGGGTGCCCTATAGGGACTGGTCATGGAGGATTGACCAGACACTCGGTGCATTTGTCCCCTCATCACCCGGAAGTATGTGGACCTGTGAAAATACCGGTGGGGCCTGGGCCCTTAAACTGCAAGGGAAACAACCGGCCTTGTGGGACCCATTTAGACAGGGTTCCATGTGTCTGGGGGATCCTTCGTGGCCCGCCTTCCACAGGCTTCTCCTGGAAAACTGCCTTGAATCAGTCTATCGTTATACTTCTATACAATGGTTCTTTCATTCTTTTGAAACGTTCTCATTTTTTTTCTTTGTGATAATTGTTCCTTCTGACTCCAAGTTTTTATATTCTCCACAGTTCACTTGATTGTTTTATATTACTACCTATTGTCTTATATTTGTACACATTCTCGCCGTGAATACGGCCACTGATGCTGGCACGGCGTTAAACCCTAAACTCATTCACTCACACTACTATTCACCCCTCTTAACCAGTTCGCGCCGGGATTATTGTAACATTCACTAAGCCGAGGCGCGGGATTATTTTTAATGAAACACGATCCAAGGCGGGTTCAGGCCGATGGTACCAGGAAGCACACCCATGCATTCCCGGCCTTGCTCGCTGCTGACAGACATTTTCCGGCCTTGCTCGTGACGTGTTTATGCGCCATCCGTTTTGAATCTCGGGACAAACTTTGCGTGTATTATACGTCCTCCGGCACGAACTGGTTAGGTTTCATCTTGTTTTATCCAAAGTGTTTATTATTTTTTTCCTACTTTTTCAGTCCAGGAGAGCTACTACAGAAGAGTTGCATTGGTGTCATAGGTGAGCTGATTTTCATTCTTTTTTGTTTCGCCTGAACAAAGTTAAAAAACAGACTATGCAATCAATATTTCTGTACGTAGTCTGTTTGTACATAGTTTGTACATAGTTCGTACATAGTTCGTACATAGTTCGTACATAGTTCGTACATAGTTCGTACATAGTTCGTACATAGTTCGTACATAGTTCGTACATAGTTCGTACATAGTTCGTACATAGTTCGTACATAGTTCGTACATAGTTCGTACATAGTTCGTACATAGTTCGTACATAGTTCGTACATAGTTCGTACATAGTTCGTACATAGTTCGTACATAGTTCGTACATAGTTCGTACATAGTTCGTACATAGTTCGTACATAGTTCGTACATAGTTCGTACATAGTTCGTACATAGTTCGTACATAGTTCGTACATAGTTCGTACATAGTTCGTACATAGTTCGTACATAGTTCGTACATAGTTCGTACATAGTTCGTACATAGTTCGTACATAGTTCGTACATAGTTCGTACATAGTTCGTACATAGTTCGTACATAGTTCGTACATAGTCAGTACATAGTTCGTACATAGTCAGTACATAGTCAGTACATAGTCTGTACGTAGTTCAAAGTTCAGTCACGTATGCAATATTGTAACATATATATGATTTATAAGTTTTTAAATAGGATTGAATTGTGAAACTTGTCTCATTTAAAAAAACTTGAAGTCTACTTGCATAAATTTTCGAAAATTACAGCAAAAGCAAATGGTGTAAATTATCTTTAATCCTTTTTTTTCCAAGTGCCCAGTATATCGAGAGACTTAGGGCCATGCAGGAGAACACGTCACGAGAGCTGTACAAGATGCAAGATGACTTCAATTCCATATATCTACACCAGGTATGGCTTAAAGGGATCGTATACGTTTGGTAATGGGAACCCACTGTTTGTTTCAATCCTATATAGTTATAGATATATACCATAAAACTAACCTGTACAAATTTCATTTCAAAAGGTGGTAGCGATTTTGAGATATTGCCGAAAATCTGGAGCGGTTATGTCCACGCACAAAGAATAATCTGCATTGGAATACACAATCTGAGAAACGTCACTGCAATAACGCTTCTCAGATTCGAATTGTTTGGGATAAAAGTGATATCTTTTTCCATAACCGCAGTACTTCGAAGTGAACAGTTTCTAAAAATGCATTATACTATCCAAGGCTGCTGTACTTCTTACCAAGTAAGTTTCTATTGCCATAAATTTTGGAGTAATTACCAAATGTATACGATCACTTTAAGAACATTGCTAAAATACTGTAGTTATATAATCAGCCACAAAGTGGTCTACAGTATTTGTAATGTACTTTGAGTCCGTCAACCAGTTTGCTTCGGATGTCGTGTATACACGCGATGTTTTTCCGAAATTCAAAATGGATTACGAAAATATAAGTCGGCGCAGCGATTGATGAAGCCGGAAATATCAGAATGTGCTCTCCACAGATGCCGGTTGAACCCGCTTTGGATCGCGGTTTGTGAAAAACAATCCCGCGTTTGGCCCCGGTCAATGTCAAAATAACCCCGGCGCAAACTGGTTAAAGTTAGAGTCCATGAAGTGAATTTATGAGTTATGAGTTTGATAAAGTATTGGTTACTGTGTGTGATGAGTCATGTTATGTTTCTTTGCAGAGTTCTTTTGACTGCGCCTCTCTAGCTGTTGGCTCAACACTGAATGTAGTTGATAGGATTTTGTCCAACGAGGTAAGAAATCTGTCGTTTAATCTTAGCTGCTTAAAGGCAGGATACACCATCTGCAGATATAAAACAAAATTTTCTTCCGAATTATTAGAAATTATCTTACTTATTTGCAAGTAAATAATGATTTTAGGCATCCAGCAAAATGATTGCACAATATATCCCGTAATTGTTTTGAAAAATTAAATGTTCTAAACAATTTCGCGATCACCGGACGGCAATCAAATAAATTATTAAAAATAGAACTGCCCTGCCCGGTTGAAAACGAACGCTTTTTTTTTTTTTTTTTTTTTTTTTTTCTTCTTGGTATCCATGATTGTAAAACTTTGGACACGTCAGTTAAACGATATTTACTATAAATTGCAACCAAATCCACCCATTCCTGATAATTCAAGCAATTACCAACGGTGTATACTGCCTTTAATCAAGGAAGTGATTTTCGAAATCTTTTTGTTAAAATCACATCTTTAAATGACCGTGTCCGCTTTGAATGCAAAATCACATCATGCTCCTTTTTCAGGTGCTAGTTTACAGTTATTTGTGTCTGACTAAAATTCTTATCAAATTTCATTCTGTTGCAACTTATCTTTCCACAAATTCTTAGCAGAAAATCGGGACCAGCAATATGCACATCCAATCCAATCCAATCTGCATTTGTAAAGCGCCAATCAATCTAGTTGCCTATTCCGAGGCGCTGCCAGGAACACCGGGGCGAAACCCCTCCTCTTAGCGATGAGTGTTACTGGGTTCTATGTGCATTACACAACACACGGGACATCCAGCTTTACGTCCCATCCGAAAGACGAAGCAATATTGGTTTAATTGCCTTGCTTAAGGACACTCGTGTCGACACCGGGACTCGAACTCACGCTCTGCGGAACAGAAAACCGGGTTCTTAACCGCCCGACCACGATACTCAACATGTACACTTTAGATCCTCCACTCATGCCATGCATGAAGTATTTTTCTGCTCACTTTTTTTCAGGTTCGCAATGGTGTGGCTATAGTAAGGTAAGTTGAGGACTTATGCCCTCTCAAATTTTTGTTTAAAAATTCTAAATATTCTGCAAACCCTCCATCACTTTTGGCAACATTTAGATACCGACTTATACGGCAAACAGAGTTGGGATCCATTTCTAAGGCACTATGCACTTGGATTTTTATGAAAGGTTGTGGGTTCAAGTCTCAAATTAGTCTCAAATTCTGTATGTCCGTATGACTGTATCCCCATATGACCGCAGCCCCATACATGTATGACCGTAGCCTATTATGTTTCAGGTTAGGTTTTCGAAAACAAAAGAAAGAGTAACTTCTACATTATATGTACATTTGGGTATTTTATAAAAACCTGGATGCTGTGACCCTTGGGTGGGAAGACACAAATGTTTATTGGGTTACTGAGGTCAAAGGTCAGATAGGTGTCATTGGAGGTCGTTGTTTAAATAAAGGTGCTTCAAATGTTTGTACAGAATTTGATGGATTTGTATGCAACTTGGATGGAGTGATCCTTAGGTAGGGGTTCATCACAACTCATTTGTGACTCAACCCTGCAAAATGAGTCTTATTTGAAAGGAAAATGAGTCTCATTCGCACATCATTTTGTTCTTCATGTTGGTGTATCACTCGGGTTGACACCTTATACATGGGCAGTTTCATTTAGATGAAAGGGTTGACTGTTTCCAATCATTTATATTGTGTAGGACACTGTTAAAAAGTGTATTAGAATGAAAAGTAGTTTTGATGACTTGCGACTCATTTCGCAGGGTTGGGTCACATTTGAGGTTTAAAAATGCACAAATATTGAATATTAAAGAACACAATATAACACTACAAGTCATTGAACAATGGAAATGCAGTTTCACCCTTAAAATACTGTGGATTGAACAGTTTGTGCCAGAGGACGTATATACCTTGAAAGTTTGCCCCAAATTCAAAATGGATGATGCATAAACATGTCACGAGCATGGCCGGAAATGTCTGTCAGCAGACCGTTACCATCAGCCTGAACCCGCCTCGGATCGAGTTTCGTTAAAAATATACCCGCGCCTCGGCTCAGTGATATTAAAAATATTCCCGGCGCGAACTGGTTAAGGACTATTCATTTTGTTTTTAGTATTCCAAATGCATTTGAAAGCACATCATTTGTTCTTCATGTTGGTGTATCACTCAGGTTGACACATTATACATGTACAGTTGTTATTTGGGTGAAAGAGTTGACCGTTTCTCTTGATTTCTGTTAAAAGGTGTATTAAAATGAAAAGTAGTTTTGGTGACTTGCGACTCATTTCGCAGGGTTGGGTCACATTTGAGGTTTAAAAATTCACAAAAATGTACATGTTAAAAGAACACAATATAAGCCCTTTTCACACTAGACAAGCCTTGGGGTTCTACGCAGGGTTAAAAATATGCAGCATTTCACACTTGACCATTTTTAACCCCGCGTCAACCCCAAGATTAATTTCAACCCTGGTGGGAACTTGACCCTGCTCGATACACCAGGGTTGAGTTTTTTTTTTCAACCGGATTGGAACTCTTGCTCTGGATTCAAAATGGTAGTAGCTGATCAAAATAAGCTGTTTCCACGAAGCAAGTGTGAAACGACACTGGGTTCAACTCGGGGGCCAACAAATTACCAAACAGAACCCTAGGTGGCAGCAGGTTCGCCCACGTTTAACCAGTTCGCGCCGGGATTATTTTAACATCGCCGAGCCGACGGGCGGGATTATTTTTAACGAAACTCGATCCGAAGCGTGTTCAGGCTGATAGTGCCAGGAAGCACACCCACGCATTTCCGGCCTTGCGCGCTGCTGACATACATTTCCGAACTTGAACTTGGCGTGTTTATGCGTCATCCGTTTTGAATTTGGGGGAATTTTTGCGTTTATATACGTCATCCGGCACGAACTGGTTAGGTTCAACCCGGGTTGTGAGGCTGTAGTGTAAAAGGAGTTATGTTTAAAAGGGACCGTGGGAAAAGGTGAAACATACTACCCACGGATCACTTTTTTTTTGGTTTTTTTTTACTAACGAGCCTTTCAGCAACAGTGAAAGTTGGTGAATTCAAACTTCCGATTTTTCTCCCGCAAATAATCGTTCTTTGGTTTATCCTGTTGACTTTCAGACCCCCAGGCCACCATGCGGAAGCCCACACTGCTGTGGGGTTCTGCTTCTTCAACACGGTGGCACTAGCGGCACGCTACGCCCAGCGCAAGTATGGGCTAAAAAGGTAGGGACAAATGTGAGGTGTTCTGGCAAAATGAGACGGAACTGGGCACAGGCCACAGTGGTGAAAAATGCAAAATAGTTAATGGGGTGATTTTTTATTTTTTTTTCAATTTTCAGATTTATTGATATTTTTAATCTGTGTTATGTCTACTAACCATATTTGTAAAGAAATAGTAAGAAAGTAGTGGAATAAAAGTGGGCTTTTTAATTGAAAAAATAATTGACTTTTTTTTCCTTATTATATATCTACAAGTTTTGAAGGTAAGATACACCATTTGCAGATATCGAAAAAAATTACTACCGAATTATTAAGAAATTATTTGAAAGTAAATAATGTTTCTAGGCATCCAGCAAAATCTAAAAACATTGAATTGTATAAACAAAAAATCATGATCGCCGGACAGCAATCGCAAAAAAAACTTAACAACATAAGAAAAACTGCCCGACTACGGTTAAAAAATGAACGTCGTTTTTCTTGCTTTTCTCAGCAACCATGATTGTAAAACTTCGGACAGGTCAGTTAAACAATATTTACTATGAAATACAACCCCCCAAATGTACCCATTCCTTATAATTCAAGCAATTGCCAATAGTGTATCCTACCTTTAAGGCCTTTTCCTTGATTTTTTTATTTTGGTGACGAAATTTAAACAGGCATAACTTCTTATAACCGAATGTCAGATTGAAGCACAACAAACAGTATTGTAAGGAGAGTTTGTTTCTGTTTCTTAATGTTTGAAATTTCTTATTTCAACCTCTGCTAGCCCAGTTCCGTCTAGTTTTGCCTCTGGCCTCTGAGAATTGAGTAGTATTTTGTCCTACTGTACCCCCAAATGATTGCCAAGGATGTTAAAGGAGAACTAAATGTTTTGTGTTTTTTACATTTTTGTATGTTTTTGTGGCGTTTTTGAGTATAGATTAAATAATAAATAAAACAAAATTAGGTAAGAAATACGTTTTTTAGAGGCATTTTTTGTCTGCGCCTGCACAGCCAGAAATCTGAAGTCTGTATGTAAACATATGATGTCATTCTGGAAGACAGTGGTACTGCATGCATATGTATGCAGTGCCCCCGTCTTACAGAATGACGTCATATACATTTGTATGCAGTGCCACCGTCTCCCAGAATGATGTCATATGTTTACATACAGACAGAGATTTGACCTCGCGCTTTTTTTAATTTCTGGCTGTGCAGGCGCAGAAAAAAAATGCCTCTAAAAAACGTATTTCTTACTTAATTTACCCAATTTGTGTGTTAGTTATTATTTAATCTATACTCTGCCACCAAAACACCAAAAAACGAAGAAAAAAACAACCTGTGAGTTCTCCTTTAAGGTCAATGCCCCAGTGTTCAACAATAGATTATATTCATCTTCACGATTGCTGCTTAATATTGATTTTCGTTTCTTTATCCTGTGGTTAATATGGCCTAACATGAGCCTAAAGGTTTTACCTAGAAGTCGCGGCATCTCCGTTGTCAAAACACATACCAGCTGCCGTCGAATGTGATTACGTTTTAAATTAGCCTTGACCAAGGCACTCATCAAGCTCATTATTACAATGCTGTCTGGTCACTGGGCCGAGGAAAGTGATAATTGGTCAGTGTTGGCCTGGGCCCAATTTCTTGGCTCTGCTTACCGTTAGCGAAAAATCCCTGCTTACTATAGCAGAAAATTTGGTGCTTACGGTAAACGTATTTCACGCGTTAGCGAGGAATTTTGGTCTCTGAGCATGCGTACATCCCGTAACTAAGGATTCTGTGCTTACAGGGTGAGCGCATAATTTTTCTGCTAGCGCGGTTAGCGGAAAATGGTGACCGTAAGCGAGAAATTCTGTGGTTAACAGAGCCAGGAAATTGGGCCCTGATGATGCGCCTTGTTGCCTGCCGACTGTACTTGTCCAATAAGATGGAAATGTATGCAAATCGCCCATTACAAGGCCAAAGGCCACTTGGGCGTGGGCTATTGAAGGGAAGTGTGGAAGAACCAGCCCCTCGCACTGAAACAAGACATTTTGGTCTTCTCAATAGGGTTGGGATGGGTAACTATCTGCAGTCCACTGCAAGGCATTAATAATGCCTCTGCCCCTATGTGTGAAAGTGTTCTAGCCCAGGCTGGGCTCCGACAACCTGCAGAACTACCAACAGACCCCAAATTAGATGCTCCAGACCACACATTTGCATTTCTGTATCACTGTGGAGACATGGCTTTGTTCTCGTATACAAAATGGTTAGAAAGTCCAGCACGTTTTTCAAATTGCTCCCATTTTAACCACAATTATTTTTCTGGGTTGAAATTTCGACCCGATATACCCTATATTATACCCTAACCCTAACACTTACCCTAACCCACATCCTAACCCTAGTTTTTGAGTAATTTAGGTACAATCCAAAAATCTAATTCGTGAAATTCCCAGTTGAGATCTATAGAAATTACCCTTTGGAGACCTTTTCACTCCCATTGTCCCCATTGTGTTCACGTCTCCAGAGGGTACCGTATTTCGCACCACTAGGCCAGGGCAATTCCACAGGATGTGTATCGATATAAGGATTGATTTGTATTAGTAATGCGTCTATCAATTTGTTACTTTATTTCCAGACTATTGACCTCATATGAACTCTCACCTGTCTGCGAAATCACATTGAGTCTGTTGACTTGGACGGCATTAAAAAAACAGCTGTCATGTAAATCAGATTTGTTTTCTGTCCTGGGCAGATTTGGTGTCAAATTCTGGTTGATAATGCTCCAGTGATTACAATACGGCAGTGGCATGGGTTGTCAATTATTGATTATACAGTTTTAGGTACGTTTTTGTGAGGAGTTCTTTATCAAGCCCTATATGAAATGAACTTCAGTATCGAAAATCGGCACTTGGGGAGACAATCCCATAGAGATGTACACAAACCTAAAATAGTCCAAACTTGTTTACACTAACCCTTTTCTCTAAGATCTTCGAGATTTATGCTATTTAGATCAAAATCTGTCGTTCTATAGCAAAAATAACTTCCAAATATTACCTAAAAAAATTACGCTAATTTGTCTCCCCAAGTGCCTATTTGGAAGAATTTTACTTATTTGAAATTAAATAATGAGTGTAGGCATCCAGTAAAATGATTGCGCTAGATATCCTGTAATTGTAAAAAAAAAAATTTCACGATTGCAAAAGAACTAGAACAACATAAGAACCAACGCCCGACGCCGGTTGAAAACGAACGCCGTCTTTATGGCTTTTCAGGCTTTTCCCAGCATCCATAATTGTAAAACGTCGGACAGGTCAGTCAAACGATATTTACTATAAAATACAACTCCCCAAATCCACTTATTCCTGACATTTCAAGCAATTACCAATGGTGTATCCTACCTTTAAACAAAAAAATTGGTTTGTTGATGAACATATGTCCTGATAAAGCTCCATTTTATTGCTCTATTAAATAAAGAAATGAAATAAAATTATGTTTTGGACTTTTATCCAATTGTCAAAGATCTTGTATTACATGTACATGTAATTGTAGTAATGAATAGGCAGCATTTTCGCGTATAATTTTCATGATACATTGTAACTTTAGATTTCTTGCAATGTGTATTCAGTATCAATTTTGTAACCCTGCATTAAGCAATTATAAAATATCAAGCAATTAAACAAAATTTCTTATTTGAACAAGACCTAATCTTCAAATTAATTCATTCCCCCCCCCCCCCCCCCCCACCTCAAATATAAGGGTCCTCATTCTCGACTGGGATATTCACCATGGAAACGGTACCCAGCATGCCTTTGAGTCGGACCCCAGCGTTCTCTACATATCCCTGCACCGTTACGAGAACGGGCTGTTCTTCCCTGCCAGCCCTGACGGTGCCCCCGATGTAACCGGCCAGGGCGAAGGCTTGGGCTATAATGTCAATATTGCATGGAACGTGGTAAGTTAAGCAGTATTAAAGGGAATATACAACATTTTCAATCATCAAAAAACAAAACTAACAAATTATACCTTAATGGACTGTTGGTAAACGTTGGTGACTGGGGGATTTTGAAGGAGAGGAATGAACACTAATTCATTACCTGTTTAGGGTACTAAGAGAATAAATGTGACCGGCTCTGCAAAAAGGTGTCTTATGTAGCGAGAAAATGAAATTGAGTTATATACACGGTAAGAAAGCCCACAATGTAAGCTTTCATTTAGTATATAATAGAGATCCATAGCCCCTCCCATTTTGAAGACACGACGTGTTTACATATTGATTACTTTTTCGGAGTTCAAACTACACAACTGAGAAAACAGGCTTTGAAATAGCCGGCTCTGCTGTACTACAACAGAACGATGCACACAAAATTGTCGGTTTTTTTCCCACTTTTTTCATCAAAATCAACATTTCTTTTAATGAAACCTTAAACCGTAGGTATTAAAGATTTCATTCATGACAACAAATAAAAAACAAATTTTGATGAAATGTTTCCCCCCTCAACGTTGAGCGGGCCATTACATGATAGTGCATAGCGCGACTTAAGACCCCTTTTTGTAGAGCCGGTCACAAATGTGCCTGGCCGGTTTTAAATTAGTGCATAGTTTAAACTGGCTCATCAGTGGGTCTTGATCCGGGCAAGGGTCATTATTGGCAACTAGTCCCCTAGCTGATTCTAAAAGTACTTGATAACAACCTCCTCAAAATTAATGATGATCTCATTTACATTTTTGTTTGACTTCATCACATAGTTTCATGACTTAACGTTTACAATACACGTATACACAACTCATTTTTGTCTCAACTATCATCAGGCATAATTTTGTATTGCCAGCCATGTACGTTGGGCATGATCCCTGGTTATTTCACATACGGGATTATGGCTTCTGACTAGCACCATTAAACATAGACATTAACTTCAAGAGAAGCCCCAACGTACGGCTAGAAGTTTTATCAACAGATAGAGCAGTCAGCAGTGGTCAATTTCTAGTTGGTTTCCTTTTCCAAATTTCTTTTTTTCCACAGAATCTAATGGGGGACGCAGAATACATTGCAGCGTTCACTCAGATTGTCATGCCCATAGCATATGAGGTAAGAAGCAACTAATTATCAAAAAAATCTAAACAATTTTATCAGTGCCGTCAAGATTCCTCACCCATAATGAATAATTTACGGATGAAACTTATTGAGAAGTTGCAAATTATTTGTTTTAGGTAAACTGCCCTTTTAATCAGTTCGCACCGGAGGACGTATATAAACGCAAAGTTTTCGCTAGATTTAAAATGGATGACGCATAATATGCCACGAGCAAGACCAGAAATGTCTGTCAGCAGCGAGCAAGGCCGGAAATGCGTGGGTGTGCTTCCCAGTACTATCGGCCTGAATCCGCCGCGGATCTAGTTTTGTTAAAAATAATTCCGCGCCTCGGCTCGATGATGTTAAAATAATCCTGGCGCAAACTGGTTAAAATTAGGATACACCATTTGCAGATATCGAAACAAGTTACTACCTAATTATACAGAAATATCTTGCTTATTTGAAAGTAAATAATGATTGTAGGCATCAGGCAAAATGATTGCACTAGTTATCCTATAATTGTTTTTAAAAAATCGTGAAAAAAAACCAAGAACAACTAGGAGCCACTGCCTGATGTCGGTTGAAAACGAACGCCGTTTTTCGTGCTTTCCTCGGCAGCCATGAGTGTAAAAACTCAGACAGGTCCGTTGAACGATATTTACTAGAAAATACAACCCCCCCCCCCCCCCCAAAAAAAAATCATCCATTCATGATAATTCAAGCAATTACCAATGGTGTATCCTACCTTTGACACATCATTGCAAAGTGGATAGATTTCACCAGACACAAATGTGGACTTTGAAACACTAGATATTAACTCAATGTCCTGCGCAAAACATGTACATCTCTGTGGCATTATCAGTGTCAATAGAGCAGATGTTGAAAATTGATCTTTTGTTCACTTTCATTTTGAATAAATACTTTAAAATGAACTCTATCTGCTGCAGTTCATTGTAAACAAAAACATTGCTCTTTAATCCTCGCTTTTTATTTGTTTTTAAAATGTGGCTTAAAACAGCCTATTATTAAACACAATTTTGTTATTATTTATTAAAGCCGACTGGTATGAATTTGTAATAAACTTTATTTAATTACTTTCATTTCTATTTGCAAGTTCGAAAAATAAAGAGTTTTACTTCACTTTCAATTTAAGATAACCGACCCTTGAATAAGGCTTATTGACACTTTTAAATGTAATTATTAAAGACCTAGGAGAGTTTATAGCTTCTGATTGGTCGAGACTCGATCACGTGGAGGGCATTATTTTGTCTACATGTAACACCTCTTGCTAGTTCTGTATTCTGGTTGGCTGAAACACGGTCACGTGGTGTTAACTAATAATATAGGCTAGTGCGTGAGATTTGCTTCACCGTGATTTTGCAGGAAACAGTTCCCGAAGCGTGTAATAGACTTAAAATTGTTGACTGGTTACAGCGCCCTCAAGAAGTTTACCAAGCTTGTCTTAATATGAAAAATGGTGCGTCTGGATCGGATCCACCGACCTCTACACCTGGACGGATCATTGTCCATATTCTGCTGTGCTAACACTTGAAGTCGGCGCGAACTGGAAGTGCAACATGGCGGACCCGAGACGTCACTGCTGTGAGCCAATGAAATGTCCAGGTGTAGAGGTCAGTGGATTTACTCTGTACATTTTGTATTTATAAACATTACGTAATACGTATCGTACCAACACCTGGCCATTTCATTGGCTCACAGAGTGACGTCGTGGGTCCGCCATGTTGCACTTCTCCGCATGCCGACTTCAAAATGAAACAATGATGATCTGTCCATGTATAGAGGTCAGTGATCGGATCACGATACTCCGGTCAAAGGTGTGTTATAAAACACATGGACTGGCATGATTCGGTCACTAGAGCACGTCTATTCCCCTCTCGGGCCTGTGTGAGTAACCAGAAGAGGGACTATTTGCTACAAAATGAAAGTCTTTTTCATATAAAGATATTAAGGAGCACAGTAACTAGGCCTGTTTCAGATTCATGTCTTTTTAACAATTTTGCACTGATTGACCTTTATTATGTGACCGGCTCCACAAAAAAGGGTATTAAATAAGTCACGCTGTGCATTATCATGTAATGGCCCGCTTAATGGTGAGACGGTGAGAATTAATTTTGTCAAAATGTGATTCATTGTCATGATCATGAATGACATCTTTAACACTTTACCTTCCTCACTCAACCAAAATCAACCAAGCAGTACTAGTTTTAAATGATTTTGAACGATTGAGGTTATACGCACAGTAAAAATTTTCAGACTCAGAGTTCTGGTTGATTTTAAAGGATTGAGGTTACATGACCCAGAGAGTTTTGGTTGATTCTAAAGGATTGAGGTTTTGTGGAGTTTATGGTTGATGCTGGATGAGTGAGGTAGCAAGGCCTATGAAATGTAGATTGATTTTGGAGGACTGAAGCTTAGGAACTTTCCTGTATACCGTACATATACATGTACTACTACATCAATGACAAATTTGGTACAAGGTATAGTTTACCTAAAATGTAAAATATATGTGTATGTTACTACAGCTGTGTACACCTAGGTATGTGATAGTTATTATGGAATTATTCTGGTTGATTTTGGAGAATTGAGGCGATCAGTAAGCCTCGCATTACAAAGTGAATACACTTCGGTTGATTTTGGAGGATTGAGGCAGTGAGCATTTGTCAAACATTGATTTTGGTTGACTGGGGCATTATCTCATTTTGTTTGTTAAGATTTTTGGTTGATTTAAAGGATTGAGGTTTCCTGCCAGCCACAAGTGCTAGGGGGTTAGGGTTAATATCTACCGTTTCAGGTTGTATTTGCCGTGCCAAATTGATCAAGAACGGCAGGCCCAGTCGAGCTTAATTTTTCTGCCGAGCCAAACTGGTTTTAGACGTCGTGTGTATGCACCGTGTCGAATACAATTCAACTTGAATGTTTGTGTTTGATACGGCACATGCAAGCACAACGTCTGAAACCAATTTGGCTCGGCAGAAGAATAAAGCTTAATCAAGTCTGCCGTGCTTATATAGCACGCTGCGGTTTTATACATCGTGCTACTACCGTGTCGAATACAATTCTAATTCAAAGTTGGCCCCAATATCGTTCATAATTAGGAATGTTCATGCTCACACCATGTGTGTGAGTAAAGAAAACCAACAAATAAAATGTGTTTTCTTTGTTATGATTTATGTTGTGTTAGTCCGCCTGAGGGCTCAGTGCACAAGTATACCCCTTATCAATGGCAAGAAAGGGAGAGTTAAGCAGTCGATATTACTTAAGTTTAACTAGACTTTTGGAACTAAGTTTGAAATTTGAAATAACTGCTGTGCTTATGCTGTGTGCTTAATTCATTTGTATTTGACACGGCAGAAGCGTGACATCTGACACAGGCCTATAACAGCATTTTTGCATTGTTTTAATTAGACTCTACTCTAGGCAACAAGAAGCTTGTAGAAAAAAACTACAGCTAGAGTTAATAAATTATGCGCAGGTGGCTTATTAAGAAAAACATTATGAACAATATTCCTAAAAGATTGGCTAGATTTGACAACAACAGCAGAAAAAGGCGGCGAGTTCCAAAGTCTAGCATAAGTTGCTGTAAAGGACCTCTGATGTTGTGGGGTTCGTGACTTTGGAAGAACAACTGTATATTGGTAGGATGCAGATGACTGCCTTGTAAAGCGACGTGCTGTAAGTACTGTGAGGTACTTTGAGACTGTCAAGTGGATGAGGCAAAGGGGAACAATGACTTTTTGAGGCTGAATACCAAGCTCTGTATGAAGATACGGTGGAATTGAAGTTATGGCTTTGTTTTTAAATCTGTCAAGAACCTCCAGATTTGATTTTCACAAGCCAGAACTATTTCTCATTGTTTTCGTAATTTTTGGGGGGATATGCTGAAAAAAGTTCTGCAGCGTGAGGTATCATACGAATTTATGTTTGTGGCTGGTCTGCAGAGATAAATCTGTATATTTATGATTTGCTGGTACGCCAGCAATGTGGTTGCGTTTACTGCCCAGAGCCTGATTCTTAATTTAAGTTTTTATCTTAGTGACGCTTCTGGGAGATCAGTTCTGGCCACACTTTTGTCTGCGAAATTGCGTTTATTTGGAAGGAGCGTAATCATACATGCGGCTCAGGCTTCTTTTTAATTATTAGAACGATTCTCGGTCACATGGGAAGGACATTAAATTGAAGGACGTGTAACGCTGGGTTATGTGTATTTTCTTTTTCTGTGAGACTACATGTATTATTTTTTTTAGTTAAAGATGAAGTGATTTAGACTGGTAGGCAGAGATAAATCTGTAATTGTATACGTTATTTAGTGGGTATGCCAGAGAGTGGTTGTTTGACTGGCCTCTGCAGAGCGTAATTCTTGACTCTTTCCCCCTTTTGGGGGTGAGACACGCATCTGGGGGTCAGTTTTAGCAACATTATCTGTTAGATGACAGTCGGTGGTTTGAGTTCGTGGACGGGCAAGTACATCAAACGCCTGCGGGCCAATTGGGTTAGACATTCCCAGAGATCGAGCGGGAGTTTCAAACCCCGTCTCTGGTTTTGGCAACGCGATGACTGGTTTGTGTATTGCAACAGTGGTCCCTTGTTTTTAGTTCACTCAGTGATTGATTATTACCGGTGATAATATGCCGTCCCCTCTTCTTTTTTTTTCTTTTTTGAAAGGGGAGCAGAGCATATTTTCTGTGCTATCCCATGCACTTCATCAGTCAGCATATTTTCAGTTTACTTTTCTCTTCCTTGTTTTTATTTGTGTGTCGGCTTATATGACAGATAGCAAGGACAATAAAGGAGGATATCTTGACTCATTTATTTTGTTTTAGTCTTGAGATCCATTACTTTGATGATTGTTTTATTCGTCCAGTAGTTCCAATAGGTTTGCACATTCCCCTCATCCAGATTGTTTTCCTCTTGGTTAGACCAGTTAATTTAGTTAGACCATGGTGGAAGCCTGTCTGCACACATGCTAGATACATCAACCAGTTTAAACTCTTTACATATATGTATCCATTATTTCCTAATTCGCAAGCTCAAACGGAAATAAGTTATTTCCTATTGTGCTTATCGTCCCTACACCTGCAACAAAAACATAATAATACACATATTTTTTGGGGAGCACGGTTCTTCGACGAGTAGCCCACGGAGTCCGTAATTATATGAACAATGAATGAGTGTCTATATACCCACCTCATTTTCTCCTTCTCTATTAATTTTACCGTATATTCACCTTCCTGTGACCTCCATCAGGGGTTCACGTAGAGTTCTTATGCTCAGCTTACCCAACGATGATTACCGATCAGGAGTGCGGTACAAGTGTAATCCATATCCTCTCCAAGCTTCTCTTTCCTAAGAAAAGTAGGCGCGTCCGTTTAGGCTGCCGTGAAAACCGTCAATGGCTACTGCATACCTTGTATATACCTTCTCAGCTCCCTGCTCAGCTCTGCTCAAGCGTAACCCTTCCTTATCTGCATATGAAAGAGTACTCCTTGCAGCGTACTCCCTGTTACTCAATAGGAAAATACAATTATTTCCTAATTCGCAAGCTCAAACGGAAATAAGTTATTTCCTATTGTGCTTATCGTCCCTACACCTGCAACAAAAACATAATAATACACATATTTTTTGGGGAGCACGGTTCTTCGACGAGTAGCCCACGGAGTCCGTGCTCACAAGTCAAGAATTAAAGAACGGGCCAATGCAACAAGTGTTCTCTGTATTACATTTATTCTGTGTCTTGTCTCGTTCATCTAACACCGACTGAATATGAAGAATTCTACTAATATTCGTAATTAAATCAATCGGGAATACAACCTGTATCCGTAATTATGCGACGAATGTTTTTTGCAGTACATTTATTTTGTGTCTTTTCCATTTCATCTAACACCAATTGATATAAAGAAAATTTACAAATTACTCTGAAATCAAATAAATAATCGAGACAACAACGTACATCCGTACATTACTTAAGCGCATAGGTTGCTTCTTTGAATTCCATATTTACAATCCAAGACTACTTGAAACCTGGAGTTGGTTCTGTAAACTCTCCCTCACATACCTATCTTTTGAGGAATCTGTTTTCCATCGACCTTGCTTTTTAATTAATCGGTCTGGGATCCCGACAGCCGCTGCTGCCGTCGCACCTCCAGCCCTTAGGCTATGAAGCCCAAACTTTGAAGGATCCTCTCCGATTGCCTTGAGAGCAGCTTTGAGAATGTCTCTACATGTAGAGTACGAAAGCTTTCCCTTTCTAGGTGCATGCGACTGTGAACACTTCTTAAATGTGAGGGGTTTAAACAGATAATCATCAGAAGTAAAATCACTTAGACCTGCCAACTTTAAATATTTGTTAAGCATATCTACTGGACAAGTGTTTGATCCCGTGGCGCTCACTATTACTTGTGCTCCTTCGTGGTACTGATCTGTTTTACTCTTTCGTACGCCAAACTGAATATGAGATGGGAATATTTTAGTATCACACATCCTTAAATTAACAAGCTCGTCATTTCTGAAAAAACCAGCAAAGGAAATGAGCAGCATAGCGCACATTCTTATATCCATTAAATTATCACTATCCCCAAATTGTAGCACAATCTTATGTAACATTTCAGTCGTGATTGGTTCTTTATGTATAACAGGACGAGACAACATCCTCTTAAATCCATCCAATAATAGCTTCAAAAACTTAGTATCACAGGGGTTGCTCAATACCAACGGCGAACAATCAGTATGCCACTTTACTGCATAAAATGCTGTTTCTATTGTTGAAAATGGAAAACCGTTCTTGTGCAAATGAACCAGATACCTTCCCAAGTCATGCGGAGAATTAGGTAAAACAGACACTCCGTTTTTATTGCACCACGCAGTCCAGGCTGCAAACGCCCTCTCATATTTTGAAGTTGTGCTGGGTGCTCTGGATGCTGACATCACAAGTTGCAAATCTGCAAGATACGATACGTCCCTGTGGACAAAAGATAAAGCATCGAAACAGAAAAAGAAATGCTTTCTCCTGCGGGAAATTCGTTCTTGAATTTATAATTATCAAGACCACTGAATCATTTTCTCCTGTGAGAAGTTCATGAACTTTCCCAGTGGTTGAACGTTTGAACCATGTTAATGGAAAATCAATCATATCGCTATCGAGAGTATACCCGGTGGATTTACAACTCCATTCTGTACTGTACAGAATAAGCCAAGCGGCTTTACCACGGTTGCCTTCAACCATTCAGCACCTATATTGCTCCGTCTAACCTTACACAAAGTACATCGCTCTTCATGTTGTATGAGCCAAATAAAGAATTCTGGTTCCGACCATGAACAAAGATGTTAATCGGGTCATTAAAACGCATAGTTTTTGTCACCAATCTAGCCCCAGGACTACCGTTTGAAAATAACAAAGGCCAAAAATACGCAGAAGGCCAAGCTGGGATTACTAGTGTACCTTCGGCCTTACACTCCCTGATGTGTTTTAATAGTCGACCAACTAAGGAAATCGGTGGAACGAGCCAGTTATTTGCACTCGACCAATTCGTGGAGAAAGCGTCAACCTGACTAGTACCAGGACACCAATACTTTGAGTTGAAAGTTGGAAGTTTGTTGTTGAAATCATCTGCAAATCTGTCTACAGTATGTGGCCCCCAAATGTTGTCTATAAATTTGAAGAAAGTGGGCGAAATCCCCCAGTCATCAAAATCCACTTCTCTGCTTAACTCGTCCGCCAGAGTATTTTCCTCCCTAGAAATCCACTGTATGCTCAAGTCAATATTGTATAGTTTACAAACTGTGAAAATGTCCAAACTCAAAACCTGTAACTCCTGAACCATGCTCCCTTTGTTCACTATGGTAACTACCCCTTTATTATCGGTGAACAACTTTACCGTTCTCCCCGAGATTCTTGGAAGGAATGCTTTTATGGCCAGTGCCACACCTTTCAATTCCCTCCAAGTGGAGCTTATACATACTTCTTCGTTTGTCCAGGTTTGTCTAAACTGCAGTCCTCCATATTGGGCCGTCCAAGCTCCACATCCCGTGTGGCTTGCATCGGATAACACGATGACCTGCGGTAAGGAATAGTCAAGTATAAACCGTTTATTGAGTTTTACCAATTCACGATTCCAAAAAAATATCTCCTCAATTACTCCACTATCCCTGTCTATCTTGAAACTCTTGTCCCAGTGGTACTGCTTCACAATCTCATAGAACAGAAATCTTGACTTCAATTGTGCAATAGGACCAACCACTGGACCGAGGGAAATTAATTTTCCTGCGAGAGAGGCTAATAGTCTAGCTGTCACGGAGGGCAAAGACTTTTGCACATAGGTAATTGTGTTCTGAATGTCTGCGACTCTGCGTTTTGTGACTTGAATTGAACCTTCTTCAGCATCCCATGTCAATCCCAACCAATCAAGTTTTGAAGTCGGAACCCATACTGATTTTTCTCTGTTTGGCACAAGCCCTGCAGCTAATAGGTCGCCTTGCAAAGCTTTCACAATGCTCAGACATTCAGATTTAGTTCGAGTGCAAATCCATCCATCGTCTAAATACAAGACTATGCAAACGCCTTTACTCCTCCAGTATTTGACTAAAGGTCTGAGGCATTTTGTAAATATGTATGGTGCTGTTGATAATCCAAAAGGAAGGACTTGAAAGGAAAAGTAACGAATGCGACCATCACACACCCAGGAAAAGCCTAAAAACTCTGAATGTTCAGGAAAAATTTCAATGTGGTGGTAACCTGCCTTTAGATCAAAGGAAATCATGAAATCCCCTTTCCTGAAGTACTCCAGTGCAACTTTCCAATCCTCAAACCTGAATTTATCTTTCCAGAGAAATTTGTTTACGTACCTCAGGTCTAGGATCAACCTCTTTTTACCAACACTGTTTATAGAAACTGAAAGTGGGTTAACAACACAAGGCACAGAAAATCTCTCAGCTATAAGATTATTCTCTAACAATTCTCTAATGGCACCTTCAACAAATTCTGCCTGCTCAGTAGCTGACTTATTGTTCTTGCTAACAAGAGGAGGAGGGGTTGAAAAGAATGGTAACTTGTATCCGGATGAGATCACCTGCAAGACTTCGGGGTTTGCATCTATGAAGATCCAAAAATCCAATGCTGACTTGAGTCTACCTTTCAAATAAGGCTCTGACCTGCCTTGTTCATACTCAAAGTAGTTCTGCATGTAGAAAACTGAATCATACCCCGCAATCTTGTCTTGATCGCTAACAATTTTCTTCGATCCTGAACACCTGCCTGTGGAAACTGTTGTTCTGCTAAATTCAAGAGAACCTGTAACTGTAAAACAATTCATACGTTATATATAGTCATTTATGCATGCATTTACTCAATTAATCTGCACACAATCTCCAATGGAATCGACCCAAAGACAACTTAGAACATTGAGCAAGCACCATTCCAGTTAATCTCTATAATGACCAATGATCCTGATGTGGTCATCCCTCAATTTTCTCCAGAAAAGCCAGAATATACATGCAACAACAACAATCGGCACAAATCTGTCTACTCTCAATCGTGTTTCCTACCTTCATGCATTGATTTACCTGCATTTCCGTGCTGTTCTTTACCACTGCTGACCTGTTGCATTTCGTGACCCACTAGCACTTTCTTTGCTGGTACTTGCTTGTTTGTTTGTTGTCGAACAATCTCTTCGCCAGTGCCCAGTGTACCCACATTCGAAACATCGGTCGGATGCGGAGGGTTTGCGGCTAGGACCGGTAACCCCAGGCGTGAATCTACTTGGTTGGTAATAGCGACGAAAAAAGCTACTATCAGGATTAGACGGAGACTCAACTGGCCGACGCCGTGCTTGGTACGCGTACGGCTTTGGCCGAGCTGCACGGCTCTTCTTTCTTTTAAAAGCGGCTCTGGCTTGCGCAGACCTGATGCGCTTTTCGTCATCACTATCGCTGGCCAATTCCTCTGATAAGTACTCGTCAATGACCTTCCACCCATCATCTGATTTGTCTGCGAGACGAATTAGCTTGTTTCTCTTAGTGGTATCAGTTATGACTGTTTCGATTGACTGAATGGCTGCCTCTTGACGTGAATCTTTCACTGCAGCAAGAGCTTCCTTCAGGTTTGTCAGAAGGTCAGAGTTAAATTCATGCTGAACCTTGTTCCCTTTGAATTTGAACTGTACCTTTGTCTCTTTTTTGAGCTGTTGCAATTTCTCAGACGTTGTTAGAATCGCTCTGTTACTTTCATCTTTCTGATCATCTAATTTTCCGTCTATGTAAAGTTTTACATTACCAACCGCCTGATTAACGATAGCTGATATATCTCGAGCTGTTAATTGTGAAACTGGTGTCGGGTTTGGAGGGACGGTCAAGTTGCTTTCCGAATCCGTCATGTCTCGTGTAGGGCGGATGCAAGACCGCTTATATGCCAGCAAGAAAAGTAGGCGCGTCCGTTTAGGCTGCCGTGAAAACCGTCAATGGCTACTGCATACCTTGTATATACCTTCTCAGCTCCCTGCTCAGCTCTGCTCAAGCGTAACCCTTCCTTATCTGCATATGAAAGAGTACTCCTTGCAGCGTACTCCCTGTTACTCAATAGGAAAATACAATTCTATGTTTCTCAACCCATGGAGGAATTATGCTCAATCCACCAATGAATGTTTTGTTTTAATTAGGCCCTAAAAGGCCCTATAACTGTTTAATAATATTTTATTTGCGAAATGTTATATGGGTAAGTAATTCTTATAATTAGAGAGCTCCTTTGGACAGTTTATGTCCCTCTATAGGGTTTGTGAAGAAATCACGAAATTTGAGGATTTGAGACTGTTGGGGTTTACATGTCCACTTAATCATTTTAAGATAGGAGGCCATTCGTATATTATAATAATGGAGGTCAATCAGTGCAAAATTGTTAAAGGGATCGTATACGTTTGGTAATTGGAACCCACTGTTTGTTTTAATCCTATATAGTTATAGACATATACCATAAAACTAACCTGTAAAAATTTATTTTCAAAAGGTGGTAGCGATTTTGAGATATTGCCGAAATTCTGGAGCGGTTTTGTCCACGCAGGAAGAATAATCTGCATTGGAATACACAATCTGAGAAACGTCATTGCAGTAACGCTTCTCAGATTCAAATTTTTTGGGATAAAAAGTAATATCTTTTTCCAAAACCGCAGTACTTCTAAGTGAAAAGTTTCTAAAAATGCATTATACTATCCAAAGCTGCTCTACTTCTTACCTAGTAAGTTTTTATTGCCATTAATTTTTGGAGTAATTACCAAACGTATACGATCCCTTTAAAAAGACATGAATCTGGGACTAAAGCCATGTTCCCATTGGACTTAATTTTGTTAGAGTACCGCGACTTTTCTTTAGAATGACAAAATTAAATCCAATGGGGACGCACGGTAAACTGACCTCCCTGTCAGTTTACCGCGACCGTGATGTAAAATGAACAGGCCGAAAGAGGTCGCGGAAGACTTCCGCGCAGCCACGGTAAATTATCAGGGCCGCAATGTGTGACATTCTGGCAGTCTCGAACAGCGAATGAACCGTTCCGTCGCGTATAAGTCCAGGTGGGAACGCGTGGTAGATTCACGCTAAGGAATGCCGCGGTAAGTTTCCGCGTGGCCGCGGAAGAAAAAGTCCAATGGGAACACGGCTTAAGAAACATTTCAAATTCTTGTTAAATTTTGCATTCATTCATTCATTACTGGTTTATTGTTTTAAAATCTCACATGGATAACGTCCATCGTGGCTATAAGCCTAATTGCAGAGTTATAAATGTACGTTAAAAATGTAATTCATGAAAATGTGTAAAATATGTGATTGTTAAAACTGTTGACAATTGACTATAAAATTCACTCAAAATGTGTGTGAAAGAAATGCACCCATATAAGTAAAATAGATATCATAACAACTACATTGGTCAGTATTACGGAGTGTCATTCAGTAAACAGATCAGGTGGGGCAAGGATCGAGCTCCTAAACTAAACTTAGGTTTAGCCGGTAGGCGATCTTTCAAGATGGCTGACGGAAGGGATTTGGCAAAAACCCGACAAAGGCTCTCCCTCCGGTGTTGCAACCTTTCCAATAATGCTTCAGGATTATACCCAGCACGATTTGTGGCAGAGGGGTACCCCCCTTTTATCCATATACTTTATACGCACTCAACACTATTGTAACCTAACCAATCCCCCCCTTGAAACCTAAAAAGAATTCCTGAGATTCCGGGAACACAATGGTCAACACAAAAGTGGGGGGGGGGGGGGGGGGGGGGGGGGTTTCTCTGCCACATATCGTGCTTCATATGTTCAGGATAATGCTGGTACTGAGATGCATAATTTGTTCTGCGTCATGTATACATTCATTATGTTGGGTGTTTGTTTCCCCCTCCTTTCAATAGTACAGTCCTGAATTAGTTCTTGTGTCCGCCGGTTTCGACGCAGCATATGGAGATCCTCTGGTAAGACTTAAAAACTGAGATACTTAATAAAACCTTATCGCCATTCTAAATGCATCATCTGGATGACAAACAAGCAGTTTATGCACAAACCTAAAGGAGAAATTGACCAGCGAGGCCTTGAAGCATTTTAGTAGTTTCTTTTTATTTCTAGGGTTCTCATAACAAATTGGGCCGGTCGGTCGAAAAATATAAAAATAAAAATTGAGCGGATACAAAATGCAGTTCCACTAGATGGCTAAATTGAATGATGAGATGTGTGTAATATTATCCGCAGTTTTATTTATTGGGGGTATAAAATATCCGACTGCAGAAAAATAAACCATTTTTTGGCAAGATGCAGTCGACTTTATATGCACAATGCATGTCACGAATGTTTGGCTCTAGCGGTCACGACATACCAGTAAGGTATATAAATAAATAGACTTCTAATACGTATTTTGCGTACATAAAACTAATCATTTTTAACAGCTTTTAAATTACACAGAGCTGGATTTTGTGAATTTACTTTTCATTTTTTGTATTCGCTAAGGTTTTTTTGTGACGGGTTCTAGATACAAGGTCGGCGGTAATTATTTGTTCTTGACTCTAGAGCCCAAAATAGCCGGTCAGAAATGAGGACCACCGAAAACAAAAGAGCCGCAAATATCTTTTCAATATTAGGTGATCATCATATAATTGCATCATAAAGGAATATAATTTGTAAACAAGATTCATTTTTTAAACTTGAAAAATAGAAAATAACAACTAATCTTGTAAATATTTAAATTATTTTATAGTACCGCTTACCAGGAACACTTGTGATTGGTTAGTGTTGGGTGGGTGTGTTAGAGGCGGAGCTTGAATCCCCGATTCTGATTGGTCAATATTCGAAGCATCATAATATTAATATTCATGGTTAAATGAAACCGGTCTCTAACACAGATTTCCCTAAACTGTTTTAACTCTAACAGGCTTTAAATGTGGATGAATATATTAATGTTAATGAATATATTTTTTTAATTACCAGTGCAACAATGCACACAAAGATTATCATTGAATTTTAAAATTCAAATAATTTGTGTAAGGCTTCACAAAGGTTTGTGCAAATGTTTAGGTTTGTTTGTCATCCAATTCTATTTATTCCAATCGCCTTGGTGGATGGTACTCCAGCGATGCAATGTTTATCTTCCCTCGTCTCTAAGCCGCGATATGTGCATCGAGTGCTGCATGTGTTAGTCAAAGCACGCACTGTTCGCATCCTCACGTATTTGCAGGGTTGTTCCTAAGTGGTTTTTCTGTCCACATCTGAAAATACGAGGGCATCTCAAAGCAGTCTTCTGTGTTAGGTTTCCATTTGCTAAATCTCGTTGAGTATTTTGGTATCGGTATTTACAAGGTTCTTGAAAAGGTTTTCCATCAGCACTTGTAACTGCTGTGTAAATAGTGTTTTTACGGGGAGGATTTGTTTCACAACTGCAAACTTCTGTACTGCAGAGAGAAAATAACTGAAATGAAAATGCACTTGGTTTAACATTACAAGGTGTGTCTTTAAATTTAACACTATTTATTTAACAACTATTTCAGAGGTCATTGAAAATTTACGACAATTTAAAGTCAAGTTAAAAACTTATTTTTAACTTTAATATTTACACAGAAATCGAATATGATTTGATTGTTTGCCCTTCACTGACGTGTATATACACTCGTGTTGTCCCGAGGGATTCGTTTGAAAAAAAAATGCTGACTCGGGTGGGACTCGAACCCACGACCTCTTGCTGTTTCGTGTAGATGTCTTACAACTGGACCACCGAGCCATTCTAAAACATTTCACTGTTGGAAAGTTACAAGACCATCTACAAATTTGTTTTTGTATATAAGTTTTGGGGGTCAGTGGATCCAATGTCCATCCCCTGCACAACAAGTGGGGGATTGTATATTCCTGCCCCGGGGAATTATTGCTTATGAACAGAGTCAAGTTGAACTAGCCAAGCGTTGTAACGCTGGATCATGCATGGGTACCATATCATGGTTATGAAGATTGCTACATTAGTCCATAATGACATATGAAGCACGATATGTGGCAGAGAACCCCCTCCCCCTCTTTTGTGTTGACCATTGTGTTCCCGAAATCTCAGGAATTCCTTTTAGGTTTCAAGGGGGGGGGGGGAGGTTACAATAGTGTTGCGCGCGTATGAAGTATAGGGATAAGAGGGGGGTACCCCTCTGCCACATATCGTGCTGGGTATACATAATGAAGCTGATGGTTTTCTTACACTGTACATTCGCCAGGGAGGGTACAAGGTGACGGCTGCAGGGTACGCCCATATGACCCACATGCTGAGTAGCCTGGCCAACGGCAGAGTGGTGGTTGCTTTAGAGGTAAGACATCGTCAACGGTACCTTTTTTTCTTGCTCACAATCTTTATTACTGGCACTTAAAATGTTGTCATCAGAAAGAATGTGATGTTTAACCCTAACCATCCCAAATCCTCAAAAATCCTCCAAAATCCTCCAAAATCCTCTTTGCAAAATCCAGGATTTTCATAAGAAGCACGATATGTGGCAGAAACCCACAAACGCAAAAATGTTGAGGTTTCCATAGGTTTGTGCACAAACATGGATGCGCCCAGCAGGCATCACTTTGTACATTGAGTTAGCGCTCTAGTAATTTAATATAGCTCGGTGGCTTATCCGCACGGAGAATGGTGTGTAATCACAAGAGGGCCGCGTAGGCGTGCAGTTTGTACATGCACCATATTTTCTTTCTTTTCTTTCCACTTGATGTGCATAATTATGTACATGTACAGTGCGGATTCTACATGTACGTATAGACCTACATGCGTCTGTTTATGCTGTAAATGGAGGACACATACCTGGCGACAAATTGGGGTTAGGGTTAAAATCGAGGACGACCTCGATTGAGATCCGTGTACAAAACCAATGAGAGCCGTCGGAAAAAGTTGAGAGTACAAACAAAGGAAATTTTCGAGAGGACCAAACGAAACTCCTCGATTTACACCATAAACAAACGTGGATGTACATGTACCACCGTGCCCGCCATCCAGACGTATAGGCCTAGTGCTGTCAATTTTGTTTCGGGTTCCTAAATGTACGTCACAAACAGCGCCCCCATTTGTCAATGTTTGGACAGGTTAACGAAGGGGCTAATTAAATGTTTGCTGATTAACACAAAATAATGTCATTTTAAACCAGTTTATCCCCCCTTGTCATGTTACTTACACACCAAAGCAAAGTTTCCACTATTAAAGAGCAATTCTTCCATGGACCCTTTAACATCTGCTAACACATTTATGAAAGGGTATATTCATATGATCTGCAATCCATTTGTTTAAACCAAAAATTCAAGAACGATTCCCTTGACCTTATTTTCATCACGTCCCAGGAATTACATTTTTTCCATTTTCGGCAACTATCTATTTACATGGTCAACCAGATAAACTCGTATTTGAATTGAAGAATGAGGTTCACCATGTGGCTGTTCTAAATGCAACTTCACAAAGAGGAAGGCGACAGCCCTTGTGTTGGCTAAATGGCCTAATGGTGCGTGGAAGTTTTGCAAAAAAAGGTTTATCACTTTTTAATCACGCCAGTGCTGTGGCATAATAAATAGAGTTTTCATCAAGGTGTAATTAAGTTATGTGTCAAGGATCATGTGTGCAGACCCTTGTAATAGGGGATAATAAATTCTAGGGACGTGATGAAAAATAGGTCAAGGGAATCGTCCTTGAATGTCTGGTTAAAAAACAATGGCTTGCCGATCAGTCAATTCGGCAATTCATTTTTAATAATATTATATTACCTGTCAAGGTAAGGTGTTTACATGATGCAGGGAGAGGGAATTAATTGTGGACTTGCACACGTCCATAGTCTGTTTCCCTTTCCCTAAACAAAGCTTTAGAGTGAAATGGGGTTAGGGTAATCCGGGGGTTTATCTGTAGAATAATGAAGGGGGGCACTTAAGGGGCCCAGTTTCTGGAGGTGTCTGGAAGCGTTTTCTTAACTACACAAAAACAAAGGAATGGCCACAGTACGTATGAAACGCAAGACTCTGTATATTGTATGTGTGGGTGCATTAAACGCAACAGTCATGGAACCTCAAATTTAAATAATATTTTTCACACACCTATACGGAGTTATTGGTACAATTTATATAAAAGCTCTTGCTTTTCTCCTCCAAATTCTGAGTACATGTAGCAGCACACAAGTCCCATTGGGTAGGGGAATGTGTGTCTTTTATCAGATTAGAACAGATTGAACACTGATATTGAACACTGATATTGAACACTGATATTGAACACTGATATTGAACACTGAGATTGAACACTGAGATTGAACACTGAGATTGAACACTGAGATTGAACACTGAGATTGAACACTGAGATTGAACACTGAGATTGAACACTGAGATTGAACACTGAGATTGAACACTGAGATTGAACACTGAGATTGAACACTGAGATTGAACACTGAGATTGAACACTGAGATTGAACACTGAGATTGAACACTGAGATTGAACACTGAGATTGAACACTGAGATTGAACACTGAGATTGAACACTGAGATTGAACACTGAGATTGAACACTGAGATTGAACACTGAGATTGAACACTGAGATTGAACACTGAGATTGAACACTGAGATTGAACACTGAGATTGAACACTGAGATTGAACACTGAGATTGAACACTGAGATTGAACACTGAGATTGAACACTGAGATTGAACACTGAGATTGAACACTGAGATTGAACACTGAGATTGAACACTGAGATTGAACACTGAGATCGAACACTGAGATCGAACACTGAGATCGAACACTGAGATCGAACACTGAGATTGAACACTGAGATTGAACACTGAGATTGAACACTGAGATTGAACACTGAGATTGAACACTGAGATTGAACACTGAGATCGAACACTGAGATCGAACACTGAGATCGAACACTGAGATCGAACACTGAGATCGAACACTGAGATCGAACACTGAGATCGAACACTGAGATGGAACACTGAGATGGAACACTGAGATGGAACACTGAGATGGAACACTGAGATGGAACACTGAGATGGAACACTGAGATGGAACACTGAGATGGAACACTGAGATGGAACACTGAGATGGAACACTGAGATGGAACACTGAGATGGAACACTGAGATGGAACACTGAGATGGAACACTGAGATGGAACACTGAGATGGAACACTGAGATGGAACACTGAGATGGAACACTGAGATGGAACACTGAGATGGAACACTGAGATGGAACACTGAGATGGAACACTGAGATGGAACACTGAGATGGAACACTGAGATGGAACACTGAGATGGAACACTGAGATCGAACACTGAGATGGAACACTGAGATGGAACACTGAGATGGAACACTGAGATCGAACACTGAGATCGAACACTGAGATCGAACACTGAGATCGAACACTGAGATCGAACACTGAGATCGAACACTGAGATCGAACACTGAGATCGAACACTGAGATCGAACACTGAGATCGAACAGATTGAACCATATAAAGCACGATATGTGGCAGAGACACACCCCCCCCCCCCCCCACCCCCCACCCCCTCCCCCCCCCCCCCCCCACCCCCCTCCCCTCCCCCCCCCCCCCACCCCCCCCCCCCCCCCCCCCTCCTTTGCGTTGACCTTTGTGTTCCCGGAATCACAGGAATTCCTTTTAGGTTTCAAGGGGGGTGTGTTAGGTAACAATAGTGTTGAGTGTGTATAAGGTATAGGGATAAAGGGGGTACCCCTCTGCCACATATCGTGCTGGGTATAGATTGAACAGACTGAACAGATTAAACATATCTTTTACACAGATTCCCCTATCCCTTGGGGCTTCTGTGCTGCTACTGTATATGCACTTGGAATTTGAAGAAAAAAAGGTTGGCGTGAGTGGCGTGTGCGTAAATCACTCGTCTCTAGTCAATGTGACCCGGGTTCGATTACCGGCGCGGCATGGACCATAATGTGAGTAGAGTTGTGCGTTGATTCTCTCCTGGGCCACGAGGGTTTTTCTCCGGGTTCTTCGGCTTTCCTCCCTCTAGAAACAAAACACACTTTAGATCTCAGGCTGTGCTCTGTATAGATTACGTGGCCGGCTGCCATAGCGCCTTTACGTGCCAGCGACTCGACCACGTTGTAGCCGCGTCCTTCGAAGTAGGGACATGCTGTCAAATCGTAGAGAAAGGAACAGAAACGCGACTTGTGCATGTAAACAGAGCGTGGCGTCATTAAGTCTTTGGTCTATTTTTGTCTACGCCAACATTTGAGTGTTGGACGGCGATCGCAAAAATTAACATCAATACAAAACTGCCTGACGGTTGAAAACAAACGCTGTTTTTCTTCCTTTTTTTCTCGGCATTCGAGAGTGTAAAGCTTCGGAAAGGTCATATTTACTATAACCCCACCCCCCCCCCCCCCCCTCCCCCCCAAAAAAAATAAAAAATAAAAATAAAATCCACTTATTTCTGATAAATTGAGTACTTATCAATGGTGAATACGATCTTCAACAGGCCATTAGCAAATATTTAGGTGTTTTGAGCTTGTAGAAAATCAAGGGTTAAGTGAGCATTTATACACTTTTTTTAACTACAAAAGACAAGATGTTAAGATCTGATGCCAAAAACTCTTTATTTTTTGCGTAAAAAATTATTCCCCCCTATTTCGAGAATGGACTGTACAACAGCGTTTCGCAATCGCAGCCTCGAAGGCCCCCCCCCCCCCCCTCCGCCCCCCCCCCCTCCCCCCCTCCGCCCCCCCCCCCCCCTCCCTCCCACCCCCATAAGTTACATACGTACGGAAGGCCGTTATAAGTGTGTGGTCATGTCAATGACTTCTCTTTAAAAGATGGGATTTGAACCATTAAACTGGTAAATTAAACACATCGAGTATTGAATTGAGGCTATCAGTTTTATGTTTGGACTTTTAACTTTTTACGAGTAGTCACTGACTGCACACTTATAATGTCGATTCATCAGTTATAGTATATGCGCGTACATGTAATGTCGATTCATCAGTTATAGTATATGCGCGTACATGTAATTAGGTATTTTGTTTAATGACGCGAGAAACTCAAAGTCTAAGAATTGGCTGGTGGCCTTCCCCACCAATTCACTATTTTGTTTACGTGCGGTGGTTTCAGTGTAATTAGCCACACCGAAGTAAATATCTGCATAGGCGATCAAGCGAGACATGGTTTCCTCCTGCCAGTGCGGTGGGGATGTTAAAGAATCATATTAACCACACTAACTGGCCTTGACGTAGCGATCGGAGACCGCAGCCGTACAAGGATGTCTTTAATAATGCACAAGTAATATGCAGCTTCACGTTTAGCTAACCTTGTAGACTAGAGAGTGATGTTATTCATTGTTCTGGTTAAATACCAATATTTGAAGTTAGGAGCCTTGTTTTAACATTTAAAACACATTTTATATAATCATTTTCGAATTAATTATTAGGTAGCCTGTTAGAAAAATGTTCTTTCTGGCATTATGCGTATGGGAGGGGGAGGGGGGGGGGGGGGGGGGGGGTGGTATTACATGTGGAAACCACCCCCCCCCCCCCCCCCCCCCCACCCCATACCCCCCCCCCCCCCCCCCCTAGTCAAATGTTAGGGGATATACTATCTTTGTATCAATTTCCCCGTAATTTGTATTTTTTTTTTAAATTTAATTGTCCTGGTAACGTCTCAAACAACAATCAGATTATTGTCTTGGTCTTTATCTTTTCATTCCTTTCTATTTGTAGTGGGTTAACCAAATACATTTTTTTAATATTCACACCAAAACAAACTCACTTCCCGAAAAGTGATACTTCCCGATCCTGCAAGCAGCCATTTTACAAATGGCATCCCTCCACGTTCTAGGGCAATTAGGACCCATTTTGCAACCGTAATTTTAACAACTCTGCCCTCAGATTGAAGCTAAAAAATAACAGGGAGTTGATCCTAGGCTATATTAACACAACCCCACTATATTTAAAAAAAAAATATAGTGGGGGGGGGGGGGGGGGGGGGCACATTTCATGCTAATGAGCTCGGGTAGAAAGTTTCCCTTCAATTAGGGTAGTGCACCCCTAGACACCCGCTCGTGAGCTGGGTCAATAGTGGCTAGGCAACCAATTTCATAAAACATGTAAGCACAAACATTTGCTTAGCATCAGAATTTATCCTGTGGGGGGGGGGGGGGGGGGGGAAGGGTTACAAATCAAATAATTTTAGGGTGGTGTTTATTGTTTGTGACTGGTATTCAGCTGGCATTTGCTTAGCATAAAAAGGACAAGCAGTTTTGGCTGGTAACCAGTTTTTATTAAGCAAAGCTGTGTTTGTGCTAAGCGTGTTTTGTTGCTTACCGGCTTTATGAAAATGGCCCCAGGGCAGGCGCGAGGATAACACGGTGGCTAATCAAACGGTCGCGTGTGACATTTGCATACAAGTGTAAGCTAAACGAACTGTTTCTGCTGTGCGCATCAATTTTCAATATTAAACTCATCACAATTTAATGTAGATTTCCCCGGACGATATCACGAAATGTGCATATTAATTTGTAAATTAAAGATACATTGGTTTATTTTCGTTTGGCAATTGATAAGTGCATACAGTCGTTAAAAATAAATTAAATTTGGCGTACGATTTTCCGAATTTGCACCGAATTTAGTATCTTGATAATTCAAGAACGCTACACTGGTTAGTTTTTAGTGACTTCCCATCTATTCTGATTACAGAGAGAGATTAATGGTAAACCGTCCAGTTATCGTCATGCCAACACTGCGCGTAGGATAATCGCTAGAGTAAAAACGAATATTTTCACTTGCTTGTTAAGATGTTTTTGCGTATGCGTCCGTCACTGTACCCCGATAAAGTCATGCGTCATTACTGTTCCCAAATCTATATTGCATAAGTCTACATTCATTGATAACAGCAACGTTTGGGAACCAGGGAGAAATGGGTTTTTGGAGGGTTGTCGGTCTTATATTATATATCATATTTATGCCAGCATTTTATTGGTGGCGATTGCGGCGTGCGTAGCACTAGCAGCAACCGTCCGTCGTGTGTACCTCAGCCTGTCGGTAGCAGGGCGAAGTCGAACGCGGCCCAAGAGCACCGCGCGTTGGCCGGTCACTCCCCTGGGAGCTACTCCGGGTTGACACGGGTCCGGTGCGCGGTGCTGTGCCTGAGGGAAGGCGACGCCCGTTGCCGGTCCTTAAACTACGGAAACATATTAACTACACTATACCTGGCCTTGACGTAGCGATTGCAGACCGCAGCCGTACAAGGGTGTCTTTAATAATACACATGTATTATGAAGAGTACGCTTCACGTTTAGCTAACTTTGTAGTGTAATTAGTGTAATTACCCTCGCCGAAATAAATACATGCATGTGCGATTAAGCGAGACATGGTTTCCTGTCCGTGCAGTGGGGATGTTAATGGTAGGATACACCATTGGTAATTGCTTGTATTTTATAGTAAATATCGTTTACCTGACCTGTCCGAAGTTTTACAATCATAGATGGCGAGAAAAGCATGAAAAACAGCGTTTGTTGTCAACCGGCGTCGGGCAATTATTTTTATGTTTTTTTGTTTTTTCGCGATTTGATTTTATAAAATTTAATTTTTCTCAATAATTACAGGATATCTAGTGCAAAAAAATTTGCTGGATGCGTAGAATCATTATTTACTTTCAAATTAGTAAGATATTTCTTAATAATTTGGTAGTAAATATTTTCGATATCTGCCAATAGTGTATCCTACCTTTAAGGAACATATTAACCACACTACGGCGGATGTGTCCGGTATTGGACCGATTACATGCGTGTTATGTTGTATAATTATTAATAATGAAAAATGGTTGGTCTTACCGTATCAATCAGAATGACCTACGGATTTCTGTATTGGAGAAATGTTTAAAAAGACAAATAAAAGGAGTGACAAGTGTGCTGTCAGGAACTTTTCTCCAGTGGGTTGACCATGAAGTTGACCTTCCACTGACCCGGCCGCTGTTGAAGGACTGAAATTCCCTGACCGCACATAAAACTGCCAGTGTGTAAACCACAAGCCCCAATATGAAGAATAAGTTAAGACAGGATTAAGGTACCAACTTTTACGAGAGTGTGTTGGTATTATGCACAGGGTACATGAAAAGATAAATACCAACAATGTAACGTTCTTATATCTGTGGCTTCCTTGGTGCGTCAGGGTGGTTACAACCTGAACTCCATCTCTGAATCTATGGCCATGTGCACCAGTATGCTGCTGGGCGATCCCTGTCCATCCATCCAACTCGGCCCGCCATGTCCGAGTGCCGTCCAGGCAATCTTAGAGACCCTCTACGAGCATCAAGAATACTGGAAGAGCCTCAAATTCCAAGGTCAGTGTTAAGGATTTTAGGGCCACTGTATGTGACACGACCAAGCGAAATCAGTCGGATGTCGGCCCCGGTCAAAAAAATGAGTGTTCATGTAGTTTCAAAGAGCGCATCTGTACGTTTTAAAAACTGAAAACCCCATGTTGATACGATGTTTGTTGTCGAGTT
Organism: Crossaster papposus; assembly: GCA_037893245.1. Classification (NCBI taxonomy): domain Eukaryota; kingdom Metazoa; phylum Echinodermata; class Asteroidea; order Velatida; family Solasteridae; genus Crossaster; species Crossaster papposus. The sequence goes on along the minus strand of JBAIAA010000290.1, from coordinate 50,008 downwards.
ATGTACATTTGTTTAAATACCAACGAAGATTCACCGACATCCGACTGATTCGGCTTGATCGTGTCACACTAGTCCTACATCTTCGTTTAGGTAGTTGAAAAAAAACTTGACGAATTAAATAAAGCCCACCGTTTTTTGCTCCTAATTTTTGTGTCCAAACACATGCCAAACATTGTTGTTGAAAATATGTAAACATATTTTTTTTAGAAATCGACTGGGTATATCAAACGCTATTATGTCGTTTTTGTTTTATTCCCGAACGTCAAACGACCAGTGCTTTTTGTTAAAGGGGGCGCCTGACGAATCGGTGGCTTAAATTACTATACCGAACGATCGATATATGTGACCGTCCACGACGAAAGGGCCGTAAAGTAGGCATCTTGACGTTTTGAGATATTTAGAGAAATGAAATCTACAAGAAATAAGCTTTAAAATGAGGTATTACAAGACATAGTGTGTATTTATGGTTAGCTACAACAAGTAACTGTGCATATACAAATTTATTGTTTTTTTATTGTGTTTCACATATTTTAATGGTCCTTTTCTCAAAATAAGCTCTGGCGACTCTACAGCCCTTTTGTCGTTGATGGTGACATATATACCGAACGATCGATATATATACCGAACGATCTATATATATACCGAACGATCTATGTATACGGAACAGAATCTGTGGATCCTGTGATGTTCGTTATAGCGGCGTTCCACTGTATCTCTTTTGCAGCAGTATCAACGGCTTGTAAATTTGTAGGCATCTGAAATTGGTTTTTCCCCACTCTTAAAAAAAAACAAAATCAGACTTCAGTCCTTTGCTTATTAAATCTCAAAATACTACTACCCTCTTTTCTCGTTCTGTCAGTGTTTTTGCTATCAAATCAATTTATTTGGATAACATTCAGATTGGGACTTAAACCGTTGTTCGGCATTCTGCTAAAACGTAGCTCAGGTTTCTTTGACGGATTTCTTTTCAATTATCAGTTTCGTTAGCGTGATGAATAAAAATAAATTGAAAAGAAAATGTTGTACGCATGTTATGTCTTTCGTCTCTGAATTAGTTACAGCATCGCTAATTCGATTTGTGGAGGAGGCCTTGACAGGAACTAATGTCCTGCTGTACGTAGGTTGATTTATATAAAGATCTCTGGTTAAAATGCCAAACGGACAAAGCCCCACTTTAAATTTTGTCACTATCTAAATAAGCATGTTGACCGGTAAACGTGTCAAGAAATCCAATTGCCCTGTTCTAGCAGTGACGTTGCCTAGATTTTACTAAGAAAGGGGCCAGCGTTGCAGTCCGAGATTTAAAGTAAAAAGGGGAGGGGATTGGACTTTAAAGGGTGGGATTGGAGGGTGGGATTAGAGGGTGGGGCGGAGACTTTGGTGACAGTAGATGTGTACACCCTCTTATGGTTTTACCTTTCAAAACCTTTCAAAATCTGCTTACTTGAAAAAATGGCTGTAAATAAGTATGAACCTTTCAAAACGCTCCAGAATTTGTTGCTACTACACATTTCAAAACCTTTTTCTCACACCAGTTTGATCAGAAAGTTGTTTTACCTTTCGAAATCTTCCAAAGGTTTCTTTTGTCAGACAGTTTTCTCGCCTTTCAAAACATTTCAGTCCAAGAAACTTGAAAGGTATTTTTTGTCTTACACCAGTTTGTTCAGAGAGTTGTTTTACCTTTCAAAATCTTTCATAGGTCCCTTTTGTCAGACAGTTGTCTCACCTTTCAAAACCTTTTAGTCCAGAAAACTTTGTTTTGAAAGGTCAGACAACTCTATGGCAGCTGCCCTATATATAGGAGGGTTAAAAGACTGAAGGCCATATTGGATGTACGACATAGGAGGGAGGTTAATAGTGTACACGTAAACTGTTTTGCCATTTGGCCGGGGGGGGGGGGGGGTGGTATGGTACGGTATGGTACGGTATGTTATTTCATTTCAAACCCCAACCCACTCCCTTGGACATTTTAGAGATCTAATAAAGGAATAACAACTGAAAATCTGTTTTATTTTACTGTATTTAATTTACATTGATTACGCATGCAGTGGACCTGCCTAGCTCCGTGGAAAATGTGAATGCAGAAGTTATTACAAGCACACTGAGCAATGATGCTGATTGGTAAGTACCCAATGAAATTTGCATAAATTGATATATAAAATGTTGAGAACATTTGTGACCCAGCACGAGTAAATGAGACACTTTGAGGCAAACATGAAAATTGAGATTTTGATTTCCTCATTTAAAGCCAAACAAGCTTTAAATGATGAAATCAAAATCTCAATTTTCATGTTTGCCTCAAAGTGTCTCATTTACTCGTGCTGGGTCACATTTGTGCTCATTCGTGATTAATTAGGTAGAATGTTTGCCTTAGCCTGCTTCTTTGTTTAATGAGCTGAAATATTGATATTTGAGGGAACATCCTTTCCTGTATTGATTGTTATTGTTGGTTTATTGGAAAATGACCTTGACATCTGTTAGGCCACCAGACTCGGTCCAAAAATTGGGCCACTGGAATCGAATAGAGCAATGCTCATAGCGATATTTGACAAGGTATATTGCACACCTAGAGTTGGGAAACGTGTCATAGCAGTTTGGGTGTTGTCACTTTTTTCATTTTTTCCCCTTCAAAATGGATGCCATCATGCTTGTTACCGGATTGATTATACATGTGTGTGTTAACAAAGATGTTAGTGTTAGTCTCTGGCTAGTTGTACTTTATAAAACAAATACTGGTGACGTCGTAAAATGTTTAGCCCTCTAACGGCTTGTTGAAAATGTTTAAAATGAATATTCAGTTGGTGTTTGGCAAAGTTTACTGAAATCACTTTATAATTGATGTATATAATTGATCAGCTTCATGCTAAGAACATACAGTCGTGAACCACATAACGATCAAGGCTCGATATTGTGTTTTCCTTTATTCCTATGTTATACCCAATCCCCATTGCTTTGCGCTTGCACCGTCGATCGAGGACCGAATTTTTCCATTCATACCGCCGACCGAGGGGCTTTTGTTTCCTTTGTTCTCCTTTGTGTCTCGCCCCTCGGTCGTTATGTGGTGCAAGAGCAAGTTGACTGGGAGAAATGGATGACAACACCAGACCGAAAGTTACAATGAAAAGACCTTCAAACTTAAACAAAATTGCTGAAACATTTACTGCGAGACAAATCATCCAGATTTATGTTTTTAATAGTACAGTTGAGACAGCCGTTGAGCTTTCTGTTAATGACATTAACAGGATGAAGTCATCAAGTTTCAGATTACAAGCAACCAAAGATTAATAGTTTTAATCTTCGAAAATCAATATGAAATCAACTGTAAAAAATGTGATTATGAATTTTTACGGGAATTGATAGAATAATCTAGGTTCTCCATTTTTAGTTTTTCCTGCAAAATATAGCGTGACCCTTTTATTTGAACTTACTTTTAACGATGTCAGTATCTGGCTAGTTGTACCTTACACAAAAATGTGGGGGGGGGGGGGTGTTCCTGAACACTTAAAAGTAGGATACACCATATTTTGCAGTTATCGATTTTTTTTTACTACCGAATTATTAAACATTTATATTACTTATTTGAACGTAAATAATGATCATCTAGGCATCCAGCAAAATGATTGTGCTAGGATATACTGTAATTGTTCCGAACAATTTAATTTTATAAAAAGAAATTCACCAGACGGCGATCGCGAAAAAACAAGAACAACTGTCCGACGCCGGTTGAAAACGAACGCCGTTTCTATTTATTTTTCTCATTATCCCTGATTTCGGACAGGTCAGTTGAACGGTATTTACTATAAAATACAAACCCTCAAATCCACCACCCATTACTGATGATTAAAAAGCAATTACCACCAACGGTCTATCTTACCCTTATGCAGCGCCATGAAGTTGGGCCCTGGGTAGCGTGTATTTCAACGTGAAAATAATCAAATTTGGATGAGTTAATGCCAATGTAGTTATAGCTACGACGAAGCTACAACCACACAATAAATATTGTGTATACTGAATAGTACGGAAGCCCGACTGTGCCAGGTTTTAACAGTGTACACAATATTTGGATTGCGAAATAACGCAATAGTTTTGCGAAATAACGCAATAGTTTTGCGAGATAACGCATTAGTATTGCGAGATAACGCAATAGTATTGCGAAACAACGCAATAGTTTTGCGAAACAACGCAATAGTTTTGCGAGACAACGCAATAGTTTTGCGAGACAACGCAATAGTTTTGCGAGATAACGCAATAGTTTTGCGAGATAACGCAATAGTTTTGCGAGATAACGCATTAGTATTGCGAGATAACGCATTAGTATTGCGAAACTAGTAACGCAATAGCATTGCAAAATAACGCAACAGTATTGCGTTATTTCGCAATCAAAATATTGTATACACTGTTAGAACCTGGTACGGTCGGGCTTCCGTAGAATAGTGCATTTTCCGTCATTGTTCAACATGATTGGCGAAGTACAATGACTTTCCCCTCAGAAATTACACTAATATGATATCGTTAAAATACTGAAATTATTGACTTGGCTTTTATCGCAGAAAAGAAATCCAGGTAGCACCATTATATACTCCATTACGAGGACGTTTAATTATCTTTCATAAAGTGCCTATTATTTTTACGAGCATTTCGAGTGAATTGGCCTTAGGGCAGGACATTATAGGTATTATTTTAGACATAAAAAAGCCGTGATGGTGATGGTTTAATATTGTGTATTATGTCCTTCATTTATTTTAAAGGTAGGATACACAATTGGTAATTGCTTGAACAATCAGTATAATGGATCGATTTAGGGGTTGTATTTATAGTAAATATCGTTTAACTGACGAAGTTTAACAGTCATGGATGCAGAGAAATTTAAAGCAAGAAAAACGGCGTTTGTTTTAAACCAGAATACAGGAAATCTAGCGCAATCATTTTGCTGGATGCCTAGAATCAAATTCAAATAAAATAAGGTATTTCTAAATAATTTGGTAGTAAATTTGTTCGATATATGCGAAGGGTGTATCCAACCTTTAAGGGTATTGATATTAAATAAACTTTATCACCGTGATAACAAAACTATCCGTGTAATAAAATGGAATTCTATGTTTTGCAACTAGAAAATGGGTACTCTGATAGAGCGCAGATCTGCACTCTCAAAACATGTATTAAAATGTTGTTTTTTTTAATTGTAACCAACAATGTGTAACATTTATTCAATTTGACCAATGTTGGGTATACATTTTAATTTGTTTAACCATTCTTTTAACCAACTGTTGTGTTGGTCACCTGGTAAACAACGGTTGGTAAATTGTTTTCATTGTTTACCCAATGTTTAACCAAATTTAACCAACATTGGGTAGATTTACTTAATTTTTACCAACTGTTGGTTAATACCAGGTGAACAACACAGCAGTTGGTTAAAAACAAAATTGACCAGCGTTGGGTAAAATATACCCAACATTGGTAAAATTAGGAAAATGTACACATTATTGGTCAATATATCTACTAATCGGTTGGTTATTTCAACCAATCTGTTTTTAGGGTGCATCAACCGGTACCGGTGTCGCATTAAATTTGGACTCGTATGAGATGTGACCCTTTTAGCCATTTTACTGGTTGAACTCTGACATGACATGCACATTACTTTCAACGTGTCGGTATTTTATATACAACTGTAGTCCTAAATTCACACTACACGACACCCGCTCGTTCTGAGCCACATCACTCAGTACCCGCCACGTGCACCATGTAAGCATATAACTAGAGGGATATTTTTTTGCCAATCAGTTACCAACATTATTATTAGCTGTTTCGGTTTTTCACCGAAACAGCTTTTGTTTTCGTTAAAGTTTTTTTTTTTCTTTTTTTTTTTTTCTTTTTTTTCTCCACTTTCAGTGTTTTTACTCATAGGATTTACACACGTTTGTTCAGCCAATACACTTTGACACTTAGGTAACTCCGATTGACTTGAGACTTGGCATAGACTTAGCCACAGATGGTCCTAGAAGAAATTCGTCGCGATTACGCCATTCAAGGTCACGTGACTTCACGTTAAAAGTGAAATTTTTCCCATAGGTTTTGTACACGTTTTTCTTCAGACTATTTACTTTGACACTTTAGTAAATCCAACCGACTTGAAACTTGGTATACACTTAGAACACCACCCCCAGATGTTCCTGGAAGAAATTCGGCACAATTGCGTCATTCAAGGTCACGTGACGTCACGTTAAATGTTCAATTTGTCCCCCATAGGGTTTGTACACGTTTTTTGTTCAGACTATTGACTTCAGACTTTGCACACACAAAAGACCACCACACACATATCGAAAGTAATTTTAGACACTCGAAACAGCTGTCTAGTTGTTATTATTATTATTATAAATTATCATTATTTATTAATATTATTGTTATTACCTCAAAAAAGGCACTTGGGGAGACAATCCCATAGAGATGTACACACACTTAAAACAGTCCTAACTTGTTTACCCTAACCCTTTTCTCTAAGATCTTCGAGATTTATGCTATTTAGACCAAAATTTGTCGTTCTAAAATTTGTCGTTTAGGGTAGCTAGACACTTAGGGAGACACTGAAATGTCTCCCTAAGTGTCACTGTCTCCTTATTACCTAAACACTTACGCTAATTTGTCTCCCCAAGTGCCTATTTGGAAGAATTGTTGTTGGGAAGAAAAATGTGCTTGGCCGATAGTCAAGTGACTCAACAAGTACGTTTAAAACCGGTAGACGCGAATAATCGCCCTCGCCTATACTGTTGGGAACATTAATTACGCTTATCACAGTTTCAAACTTGTTTAAAACCGGTCAGTACAAGATTTATTTTCATAATAAAGCATGATATACTGCATCGACTGAAACGCTGAACTTTTTCAAGGGCATTGCATTATCAACAATAGCTTATAATAGACTGATGTAAAGTTCTGCCTTATTTTTAATTTAACGAGTACATGATACGTTTAAAGTGATTGTATACGTTTAGTAATTACTCCAAAATTTAATTGCAATAAACTTACTTGGTAATAGTAGGCCAGCCAAAGTGTGAAAATACACTTTGGACGGCATTGTTTGTTAATGGCCGGCATCCATGCTAGATCTATTGTTCATGGGATCAGGAAGATGATTAGGGTGGATGCCACGCTTGATTTTGAATTTTAAGGTCATTTTGAGGTCAAAAGGTCAAATAAGGTCAAAAATCAGTATTTTCAAAATTTGTGCAAATTTTAACCGCAATTGATAGATCTATCCATACAAGTTATTGTTAACTTCATGTTGATACACCAAACCTATGAAATTAACGGATAAACTTTGATCTTGTACACAAATATATAGCAAAATGAAACTTAAAAGGGTGATTTCTCAAAAAGTGCATATCTTAAGAATAACGAAGTTGTTTGCTCTCCCTATCTCAATGGTGCATATATTTGTTTCAAACAACTTTTTTTTCCAAGGTAAAGGTACCCAGGCAGTTTTTGATATAACAACAAATTCCATACCACATCTTCATGTTAGGATGTAATAAAACAAGTAAATTTGAACGAAGTAAATTTAAACGTGTAGTGGTTTTATAGTTTGACATGGCACTTTGACAATTATTTCGTTGTGGCAGGGTGCATCACTTTTTTCTTTGTACATCAGAATAATTATGTGCCCACCTAAGCTTGCTCACAATAACAGAATGGAAAATTAGTTTACGAGTCTATTGGCCAGCTGGGTTGTTGCAGTCAGTTGCGTCACATCCGCAGGCATAAGTGCATCTTAGGTCCTTTTTGAAGCAAGTGCATCGGGATGTCCTGCACTTTGATTTGCATCCACAGGAAACTAGCTCAAGACATGCATCTGGGATAGGGGGTAGTCTTGTCCAGACAGCTTCCAGGTAACCTGACTCGTTCTTCCAAGCTGCTGTGTCTAGAGGAGATGGGACATCTATGTGTTCCTGGTCTGCCTGAAACCAAATCTTTGCCTGGTAGTTGGCGCGTACTGTGTGAAGTTCCAGTGCATCTCTTGTTGGCGGTAACATCTCCAGACCCTTCTTCGCCTTACTAAAGAGTTGGAGTCTGGCAAGGTTGATGGTTGGCTGCTCAGGTGCACCGTATAGGTGACATACAAACTGCTCAATGGGGGCAAGTTCTCCATCACAACCAATTCCCTTGACGAGTAGTGGTTGCTTCTCAAAGATTTTCCAGCACATTTTCTTCCCATGGCCATGGAAGGAGGAGGTTGTATCACATCCTGTAAGGGCATGAAAGCTGAGCAGGTTATCCCTCACAGGTTGTGCGAGTCTCTCAGATACTGCATGTATTGGATAACATTTGCGCTTCTTTGCCGTTCCAGAGATCATCCAAACTTCTGTTGCTTTTGAAGATAAAAAGTGCACCAGAAGTAGCATCACGTCTGTATCCCTGCAGATGACCACCACTCTTTGATATCCTTCATTGACTGCCTCACATGCATGGAGTATCAACCTGGTGTCAGCCTCTTCATGGTTTCCTCGAAGTTTTACATCATCACTCCTCGTGGACCTGGCGTCTGTAACATCAAGGAACCCACCGCCTGTTACTATCTTGTATCTTTGCAGTAGATCCTTGCCCTTCTGTACGATGGCGTTTGACAAGAACTTGGCGAGATCAGCTTTGTTCTCATCCAAGGCAATGAATTGGCCCCAAACCTGTGGGAGTGGGACCTGGGATCCATCGATGAGCTTTCGAATTGGCTTTTTTTTTCCCATTCGCTTTGATCGAGTCACTGCCTTGATGGAGCTCTCTCCAATGTAGCGATCAAATACCACGTCAACTCTTGTTGTATTCTCTCCAAAGTGTTGTGTCACACTATTTATGAAAACACCAGCGTAATCACCAAAAGTTTGACACCCATGAGGCTTTCCAAGAGCTTGGATAAGTGCATGACCATCTATCAGCACACATGTCTTCATGTTGGCATTCGGTATATTTGTGGGCGTGGTAAGCCCAGCCATTAAGATGTGGATCAGATCTGCCTTTGCTGTTGAATTCATCTCCCCTCCAGCCTTGGCGAGAGACAGTGGGACGGGAGACAGCTCATGCTGGAGAATATTCACCATTTCCAATGGTCGACCTCCAGTGGCAGCATTGAGCAATCGTTGCAGTAACTTTCTGTACGTCGGCTTTGATAATCTTCTGTACATTTTGTTTGGTGGAAACATTTGCTTTGTATAGATCAGCAAAAATTTTGGAGCGATGTTTCTTCAGGGCGTCATGAAAACCGACAGTTTCTTCAATCAGACGTTGCTTCACGTTGGTCATCAAATACTGCTTTCCACGATTTTCAGCCGTTAGAAGATCACTTACCACATCAATTGGTGCAGTGTCTTTGGTTGCCAATGATACCAGTGGTATCTCTCTAGTATCATCATCAGCGTCAGTGTCGTCTTCTTCTTCAGCCAATGTTGGGTTTACTCGGAACACATCAAATCTTGTTAGCTGTGTGGTAAGCTTCTTAACATCATCAACATCTCGCTTTGTGCGAGATAGAAGACTGTCAGAGCGGATGAAAGTGGTTTCTTCCTCATCATCTTCCAGATTGAAGAGAAATCTTATGTCTTGTGTGATGCGTGATCGCTCGGACCATGTGATACAAAATTTGTCCCTGGCTTGATCATTTCTCGTAATTCCAATTATGCCATTCTGCATTTTGCATGTCCTATTCATCCACTCAGTTGCCTGATCAGCTGGAACCTGGTTGAAGCGCCGCTTTGTTCTCTACACAACAAAATTTCCATTACTGAATTCTGCATAAACTTCTGGGGCTGTCTTCTCAAGGAGTTTCATATCTGCAAGATAAACAGGTCCCCACCGGGCATAGTTGCTGTAATCATAGATGGTGAGCCATGGTGAGCATTGCTGAAAAAGCTTCCAGATGGAGGATCCAGTTTCCGTCCCTTTGAGCTCTGATAAAATCTAGCAGAATCTCCACCATCTCCATGTAATGAGACCACAGTCGGAAGTTTGGATTCCCAGAGTGCTTGTTGTTGAATTCTTCGATGAGCTCTTGAACATTGTTACTGCTCAGAAAATCTGACAGCTGGCTTACTGCTTCTAAAAGTTCTGCTCTGTGATTGCCATCTCTCTTTTTGAACTGCTTAACCACACTTTGGGCTAGTTTGTCAACTTCCACATATTTTTGTTCACCATTTTCAACCAGCCAAGATTCAAGCATAGACCATTTGATGTGCCACAGAGCCTCATAGGTCAGTTGGTGTCCTCTAACGGCGCGGTAATAGGCTTTGCCTTGAAGCATGGTTTCAGTCGTGTTGGCTGCATAAACACCAGCCTCTGTCCACAGATCATCGAGCCCAGCACTTTCCATGTGTTGACCAATAGCCTTCAGGAAGTTGAAGCAGACATGGAGTCTTCCCATGAGAAAAATGACATTCTCAAACTTTGGATTCGCCCATACGAGTTATTTTCCTCTGCTGTATAGTGGCTGGTCCGCTGTGATGATGGTGTGTTTCTGACCTGTGTGGTTTGAAATGTCCACAAAGCGATTGATCATGGTGAAGAGTGTGTCATTGTCATCTGCTGGTGCCTGAAGAATGGGTAGCATCCCTGCTGTTGTCACAGGAGGGTCAACTATACTGGTGGCTTCATTGAGTGCTCCCCATGCAGGAACAGAACGATCCTCTCCATCATCATGTATGCGTGACACTACCCATGCTAAATCTTTTGCCCGTGCCTTTGGCCTTTCATTGCAGATGGTGTTGAACCACTCTGCCTCAATTGCAAGTTTGTTGACTGTGTTGGAGTCTGAACAATGTTTTACATGGAACGATTGGGAGTACAAACAATTTTGATATCAGACATACAGTTTTTGAGCAACTTGTCAAACTATAAACCCACTACGCGTTTAAATATACTGCGTGAATAACATAACTTCTTGTTTCATTACGCCATTATGGTGTATTATAAAATGTGTGTTATAATTTTTTTTTTATTAAAAACTGCCTGGGTATATTTACCTTCCAACAAAAAGTTGTTTGAAACAATTATATGCACTATTGGGATAGGGAGTGCAAACAACTTCGATATACTTAAGATATGCACTTTTTGAGAAAATCACACTTTTAAGTTTCATTTTGCTATACATTTGTGTACAAGATAAAAGATTAACTTTTAATTTCACAGCTTTTATATGTCGATATGATGATAAAAATAAATTGTATTGATAGATCTACAACTTGGGGTCAAGTTTGGTGCAAAATCCAAAAATACAAATGTTGACCTTATTTGACCTTTTTGACCTCGAAATGACCCTAAAATTCAAAATCAAGCGTGGCATCCACCCTAATCGTCTTCCTGATCCCATGAACAATAGATCTAGCATGGATGCCGACTATTAACAAACAATGCCGTGGAAACTTTTTTTAGAGGACTTTTTCAAGTTTGGCTGGTCTACTATAAGAAGTATACAGCAGCTTTGGATAGTATAATGCATTTTTAGAAACTTTTCACTTCGAAGTACTGCGGTTATGGAAAAAGATATTACCTTTTATTAAAAAAAAAAATGAATCTGAGAAGCGTTACTGCAGTGACGTTTCTCAGATAGTGTATACCAATGCAGATTATTCTTCCATGCGTGCACATAACCGCTCCAGATTTTTTGCAATATCTCAAAATCGCTATACTTTTGAAATACAATTTTTACAGGTTAGTTTTATGGTATATATCTAAAACTATATAGGATTTAAACAAACATTTGGTTTTTAAACCAAAGTATACGACCCCTTTAAATGTGATCCTTACTTTATAGCATCAATTTGTTCATTTAGGCCTACAAGCGCCAAAGTTTAATGGAGAAACCAGTGCAACTGCATCTTGCATTATCTGAACAATATACCTAGCATATAATGGTTTTGTCATTGAAAAGGCGCATTCGTGATAGAAGTGATTGTGTTCCCATATAGCTTTTTGCATTAAGCACAAACCTGGACCTGCTTCACAAGATGAAACCTGAGTCGGATTATGTAACATTCCATATTCGATTTTGTAGTGTTATCTCGAGAGATTGTTTCAAACAGAACCCACGACCTCTTTCCTATAGTGCGGACGGTCTAACCATTCGGCCACCGATCAAGCCCCAATGTTTCACAAGATGTATCCTGAGTTTGGACTCGAACCCCCGACCTTCTGCCCTCTAGTGCAGACGGTTAGGACGTCTGCACAAGCGGACATGTGGTTGTGGGCTCGAGTCCTGCCCGAGTCAGTGATTTTATTTCTCGAAAGAATCCCTCGGAATAACACTGAGTATACAGTGTACATCTATAGATGTATTGAAACCTCGACCTCCAAGCATAGAACTGTTTGTCCTCACTAGCCAACGATTTATGTGACTTCGCGGCCTCGTATGGCAGCCGGTAGGAACCTAGCGCATGCCTGTCTGAAGTGTTTGTTCATAGCGACATAGACGATAGGGTTAAGGCAGCTACTGAACCAAACACACATCCCGCAGTAGAAATGGAAGGTCATGTTTTTGACCTGGGAGTCCACCAGGGTGGCCATCATGTAGGGCACGTAGCAGGCGATGAAGACCAAGAAGATACACAGCATCATCTTGGTGTACTGGATGTCCTCCCGGTAGGTTTTCCTCTGCTGCCGTTTTGTCGCCCCCGTAGTACCTGTCTCCGTCGTGGCGGATATCTCATCTCCCGGTTCGACTCGCATCTTCCGGACCCGCTTATGGTTGACACACACCGTCTGCAGGATCCGGAGGTAGCAGAAAGTGATTGAGAAAGTCGGTATGATCAGAGAGATTACCATGAAGAACATGGAGTACCCGGAGTTGCTCCCTCCTCGCCTTAAGGTACAAGTGAGCGTCTTGGGCTCGTAGCCCAGGCCGCCCCACAGCCCCGTGATGGGAGGGAGGAGGAAGATGAACGGTAGCAGCCAGCAGAGGAGTACCATGCCGGCCGCACGGCGCTTGACGGTGAACAGTTTTGAGTAGAGCGGGGACTGGGTGATCTTGAGGTAGCGACTGAAGGCAGTGCCGGCGAGGGACAGGATAGTGGAACCGACGAAAGTGAACATGAGCAGGGGGTGGATCTGGCAAAACACCGGCCCGAAGACCCAGGCATTACGGTAGTAGGTCGTCAGGAGTACGGGCAAGACGATGGTGCAGTACATGAGGTCCGACACGCTCAGACTGATGATGAACAAATTGGTTGGTGTCCGCAGCACTGGGGTTTTGCACACCACCACGATAGTCATGAGGTTACCGAAAAAGCCCAACATGTCCACTGGTATCCCGATCACGAGGGCTGAGTACTGCACTACAGGGAAGTACTTCCTAGGCGAGTCCATGTCGGTATCGCCAACGTCAAATATCGTTTGATTTGGACTTCCACTCGTGCCGGTCGCAATACTTGACGTTTCCATTGTTTGTCAAAGTATTATTGTCAGAAACCATTTGTCTCGTTTTCCGTTGCTTGTGCTTTCTTAGGCAGCTAGGTTACTGAGCAGTCGTCTGCCGATTCAGATTAGTATTTTAGAATCGTCGAACTCACCGAATCTTGCCGCCAAATTGCAAAATAGTGGAACTGGCCGTGTACCACCGTCAGTGCTCGCGCGCATCAATCCTTGTAATTCACGGAGAAATGCTTGTTTTAGTATCCCACGAAACAGTCCCTTTGAACCCAAGACCGTGTACGAAACGGGATACGCCTACGTCTATATTATTATCAGCCTGTACACGCGTATAATTGTCAAGGCGAACACAATAGCCGTAGAAAAGGAATTCGGACACTTCCGGCAAACCGCATTCATCATTTGCTAACATGGAGGCATTTGCTATTTCCACATTTACTTCGGATTCAATTCAACACAAAAATGTACCTGACAACTCGTCAACATGTACCCTCACAAACAAAAAACCCTGACGCGTGCCGTCGAGGCAAAGTCACGTGCAAGGCTTCGGTGCCCAATCAGAGAGCCGATATTATTACGTGCACTGTGCCCAACAATGGCCTTTTTCCAAACCCCAGCTTGGTCTCCGTTTTGGCTTCGTTCATGCAGTTTGGTAAAGGTGCTGGAGCCGCAGTCTAAGCTGGGGTTTGGAGAACGGCCACGTCCTAGTATAATTGTTAACCTGGCCTAGCTATATTGCTGTATTTATTGATTTCAGTGTCTCCAGCTCATTTCAACCACCTTTTAATGTAATAAAAGACTCGTACATTATATTAACAACCTGACACTGCCGCGCCAGTAAGTGGTGGGTAGGTATACACCTGTGTGATATCGTACGCTCCAATATTGTCTTGCGCCGTACCAATTTTAATTATCTCGCCGCTCTTTTGTGTAATTTTGTCTCTCCCGATTGAACCAGGGTTAGATTTTACGACACACGATTTTCCGACACACGATTTTCCAAAGGGCCAAGGCGACGTTTTGCGTCAGGTCTGGTTTATTCCACCTTGTATCGATACGTAACGATGAGGTTCACATAATATACCCCACACAGTGCGTGTTAGAAAGATTGATACCCGATTTCTACAAACAAATTATAGGTTTTCTCGGTCCAGATTGCCAAAAAGGCATTCAATTTTGGTTTCCAATGTACACAATTGGCTGTTAGCCAAGTTCGAAAAGAAGCTTATTTGGTTTTAGTTCGTTTCACCCCTAAAGCGGAAAAGGTTTGGCACTTGTACATGGAAAGGGGGTGTCTCTGTGGAGTATTAGGCCAAATAAAAAATTTAAAAAACATGTTTAGCGTCACCACCCGCTTCCTTTTTGGGGGCCGCCTCCTTTTTTCTTGTTTTTTTTTTTTTAAATAAATAAATTTGACCATTTTGGTTTGTTGTTTTTTTGTATTTTTTGTATTTTTTTTTTTTTTAAGATAATAAAATTGTCAGATCTTATTTTAGACTTTAGCATCACTGTGTACATGCTCTGGAAATATATTTTGTCTAATAGAAAGGCTACGGTGTGACGTGTAGTCGTTTTCGGTGCATACATGATTGACCCATGAATTTTGATTTGTAATCGTGGGTGAACCATGTTTTAATTTTAAATTGGAAGATAGAGTGTGGCATGTTCACTATATGACTCGAATTAAAATGTGTCGAGCAGCCATTTTAAAAAAAAAGGCATGACGCTATTTTTTTTTTTTTTTTTTGGCCTTATAAGACTGAGTGTAAGCATCCAAGGTGGCAGCAAGGTACTGTAATTCACCAGTCTTTCAATGTCTTGCTACTCACATCCTCCAAATTTCTATTTTGTAGGAACAAAGTATAGGCTGAGTAAAAATTTAAATTTACGCACCATTTATGTTTCTGTTGAAAAACACTGGTCAAAAGATGGTGTTGTTTCTCTCGGTTATCAGTACAGGGTTTGAAATGATAATGATTTGAGGGCACAACAAACAAGTGCTTACACAATCGTAATGATTAGCTCAACATTATTGAAATTTGAATAATCTATTCAGCCGGAAAGGTTGGGCACACTTATTCTATTTCTGAGAAAATTGACTTTGATGTAATGCGCCGTATTTTTGGCCGCATGAGGGCGCTGTAAGACGTCATTTTCTGGGTACCCAACACAGGCAAAATCGCGTTTATTTAAGTAGTTTTAATAACTTTACTTTTATCTGAAAAATGAATATTAGAAGAAAAAAAATATTTTGGAGCTGTAAGAATATTTAAACTGGCGTGAATTATCTCCTAATAGCTTGTAATTATACCCCTAAATACCGCGAGCACAGTGCCCTCTACGTTCAATTAATACGGCATATTCACTATGTCTCTGAATAAGATCTTTCCAGCCAGTAAGCAGTTTGCAGCAGTTTTAATCTTATTCATATTTCGTGGTTGTTTTTTTAGAACGACGGGGGTACCTTGAGATTGGTGAATTGAAGTATCTTGCTTCCACCTTGGGTGGTTACACCCGGTCTTAAAATACTCCAAATATACTGTACAAGTTCCAAAACCCTTTCCCTTCAGGGGTGAAACGAAACGACCGATTCTAGGAGCTTGCTCCCAGACTATTAAGCGATTTTGGTCATTGTGCTAATATTATGTGGTTCTTTTTGACTTTCTGGGTGTTCAGTTTCGTTTAGAGCCATTCTAATTCGTTTGACATTCAACATTTCTTTGAATGATGATTTGGAGAATGCATTCAAATTCGCGCAGAACCGAATGACGCGGTGGTTAAATTGGACACGTATTTGCCAAAATTATTATTATTATTATTATTATTATTATTATTATTATTATTATTATTCGAAACGTTTATTTCCAAACTTTTCACAAGCAAGTTAGGTTAATTGTTTTAATAAACAAAAAGAAATATGCGTAAATATAGAAAGCACAAAATCTGAAACAGTAAACTAGAGATTATTGAAGGGGGTGAACGGTTTGGGGCTGTTCAAATAAACCGAGGCTTGTAGAGAACAGCCTGACACAGACAATCATAAGACAGGCAATATACAAACGATAGGAATTAACACGAACGAACGGGAAAAGAACAAAGAAGACAAAACAAAACAAAACAAAACAATGGATGGGACAGTGGAGACTAAGACAGGGAGACAATTCCAATAAAGATAACAAGTTTGATATAGATTTCACATTGACACGATAAATTGTACGAGAAAACCTGTATACTATTTTAAAAATATTCAGGACAGCAGTAGTGGATGCCATTTTTTACAATCATGTCTTATCTACCAAATTGTATTTATTTTAACAGCAGTGCTTAAGGTCTGACCAGAATTTATTGCCCATTGTAATGGCTCTCGGCCAATAAGAAGGCAGTATTTACGCCCATGGCTCTCATTAGCGTAAAATGAGGAGCGGTGGTGTTACGGGTGTGAGGGGCTTGCGTAAATAAAAGAGCGTACCATTTTGTATGTATGGTGTGTTAATGTAATGTAGAAGTATACAGTACCCGGTATGGTATGTAATATACATGTAACATACAAGAAAGAACGGGATGTTTTTATATGCACAAGTTGCATTTGTCCGCATGCAGACGTACCTACGAATTTGTCATTAAACTTTGTCGGGTTTGTTATAGAGTCAATTTCTCATTGTTTAGCCAGGGTTGATTCAGATTAGACAACCGATGGCCATGGTTATCAAATATTGGGCAAAGGTCCTCCAGGTGATTAGGATATGCAAGATGTCTCAGTACATTGCAAATCCCCTCAACTCCTCCTACCACTTTACCGTTTACTCAGGTTTCTTATGTGTTTTCGTTCACTTTTTGTGTAGATTTGCTAAACTATACATTTTTGAAAACGTTAGAATATACTTAACATGAAAACCAATGTTTACATTTGCTCTTAGGTTCTTTATGGCGGCCATCTTGGATTGTCTAAATGACATTTTGATGACGTCATGATGACGTCACACATTTTTCACAATTGTGTGCATATGTCTATAACCCAATAAACATATTACAAAACAAATTGAATTTATTATGTTCTGTTGATGAGATATGGCTTAAAAATGAAACAAAATCATAAAAAAATCACATGATGACGTCATCATGATGTCACTTCAATTTATATCTATAACACATCCCGCCATACCTGCATACCAAGTTTGAACCCAATCGGGCTTACACTTCCAGAGATATAGGGCATTGAAAAAATAGACCTTTAATGTGACACCCAATAAATTTGTATGTGTCACGTCACATTAAAGAACCATTTTCTTCAAAAGAACCTAAAAACAAATGTAAACATTGGTTTTTCATGGTGAGTATATCCTAACGTTTCCAAAAATGTATAGTTTAGCAAATCTACCAAATAAATTACGAAACTTTCAATATGTACATTATGAACCTGACTAGTTTGGGCACGTGATTTTGTTCATAGGTCCTAATGATGTGAATGGTCAAGAAAGCATCGGGCTTATCAAATCGGAAAAGTTGTCAGCAATCGTGCTCCGAAAATAACGAGAGATTAAATGTTCTTTCAAATATACATGTACTAACTGGGGAATTGCTGGTTTCCTTAACTCGGATAGAAGAATGAATTCATCGTTGTCAACAGAACCCAATAACCTCATCTCAGCAACCATATTGCGTATGTGCAAGTCGTTGTAACTAACATGCTTGAGCGAGCACTATGGGCGTCTCGGATGTCTCAGAGGTTGTTTTGTTATTTTGACTGTGTTCAAAATAATACAAAATGATACAAATCCAATGCCCTCAAACGCCGCCTTAACACAACAGGTATACTGATATTTTCAATTAATGTGAAGGAACACGCATACATACTTCAAACCTACCCATGGGATAACTAATTATTAACCTTTTTATTATTACACATTTAATATTTCACATGCAATTGAGACCCTTGACGCAAAGCTTCCAAGCCGTAACTAATATATTATTTAAAGCGTGTTCGGTATGGCTTACGGCATTCACGGTCTATACTGGTGATGTTCTAGCTCTCATTTACTGAGCATATAAATAGGTCCTTGGATCGTCGTGGTGCTTTTTATATTAATGTTTAGAATAATTATCCACGTCAGAATTTTCGGCAAGATCATCGTCAATTTTTGGTTTATTTTGGATGCCTCTTTAGCGTACATTTTCTGCATCCATAGGTTATATCTCCGGCCAAAGCGTTTGTCACTCTGTAATAACAGTCAACAAAAGCGGGGTCTAATTCACTGAGACAAAGTCACTGATTGACGACTAAGGGCGCATGACTGCCGTTTATTATAAGGTGCGTTTTCTCAGTTAGTTGATTTTCCCACTTTGTGTTTTCAATAGCGGGTGCTCTCTGCATTATCCCTCACAATATAAAACACGATTCGTTTATTTAAGGGGGTTGTTATGTATAGGAGAATACACGAGAAAGTGTGGATTCGTATAATTACAAAGTCACGAGGCGTCAAAAGAAGTCATTGTTATAAACTACCCATTTGAGTGGAGATGAAAAGGCATGCATGTCGTGGCCAATAGACTTAATTTACATAAAGGAGGTTCGCGAGGCTCTTACGTAATCAAGCTCTGAATTAGAGTGAGGAATTGAATAACCGTTGATTCGTAATTGTTAAAAATGTAGGCAAGATAAAAACCGTTCCGAATCCACACTTTACTAAAGATTCGTAGATACGAATCCACACCTTTTGTCCAAAGCGTTGATTGGTAGATACGAATCCACACTTGTAACAATATATTGACGTCATAGCAATGGTTTAAAGACAAAGACAATAAAGAAAATGCCTTTCTGATCAGAGGATTGTATCAATTAAGTCGCCCCTGACCGATTTGCCCCAGATTTGTTATCATTTATTTCATTTTTTTTCTCACTGATCATTTTTTTTTTCAAGTCCACCCAGCTTCGCGCGGCATCCCGCTGGTCACCTCTATACCTGGATTCACACGCAAAACCAAACTCACCCGACGCAATCTCCACCTTATCAAACTCACCTAAAGTAAAAATAAAAAACAAACTCATTCGACACATATTGATAAATCCATCTTATCAAACTCGCCTGAAATACCGGACCGTCCGTATAGTGTTTAAGTTTGCTTCTGGTATCTATTCATTTCGCGCCAATACATTTCGCGCCGGCTCATACTCGGCGCGAAAGCCAACGCGAACGCGAATCTGTGGCGTCCAGGGGGGAGTTTTCGCGATGCGAAATGGCAAAAGTTGAACACATTTCAACTTGGGCGAATGTTCACAGCGAACGCTTTGTGACGTCAAATTCGTATCGCAATCGCTTTCGCGTGAAGTATGAACCGGCCTTAAGGGTGGGTTTTCACGGGGCACGCGAACGATTCGCGAAGGATGCGAATGCCGAAAAAATAGCAAAGTCCAACATTCGGAGAATTTTTTCAGAATGTGTCGCGACAATACAGTTTGTGCGTAGTTATCACAACGTATGTGCGAATGTCGTGTGTAGATTTGCCGAACTACGGCCAGTCCACATACACGAAGAACATGCGACTAAAATGCGAACAACAAGAATGTTGCACGAATTCGTGCGGACATTTCGCGACACATGCGAACTTTTTGCGCATATTTTGCGAAAATGGACGTCGTGCGACATTCATGCGACATTTGTACATAATGTCGTGCGATTATTTAGCGACCGGCGATCCGATGCTTCTTTGGCGAAGTCACCCTTATAGGGTTGGTTTTCACGGTCCACGCGAACGATTCGCGAAGGATGCAAATGCCGAAAAAATGGCAAGGTCCATCATTCGTATTTTAGGCTTCAAACTTTTGCCAAACATGCGCGGGTGTTGGAAGCGTCGTTCGCGGGAGTCGTTTTTGGTTCGGCGGGATTTTAAAAACAGTTTGAAATTTCTTGCGAATGTTTTTAGCATCCCGGGTCGTGATTTGCTTGTGATTGCCCTCGAAAATGTATAAAAAGCTTGTCTAACGACGTGCGGATTCCGACAGTTTGAAAAATCTCTCGCGCATGTTTCGCGAAAGCAGCGAAGTTCGTCCGATCATTTCTCGAGCTATTCACGAACCGTTTGCGTACTTCTTGAGGACAGGTGACTTCGCCCAAAAAGCATCGGATCGCCGGTCGCAAGATAATCGCGCGACATAATGTACGAAGGTTGCATGAATATCGCACGACGTTCATTATTAGAGAAATATGCGCGAAAATTTCGCATGTGTCGCATGTGTCGCGAAATGTCCGCACGAATGTTGCCCGAGATTCGTGCAACATTCGTGTTGTTCGCAATTTAGTCGCATGTTCTTCGTGTATGTAGACTGGCCATAGTTCGGCAAATCTACACACGACATTCGCAGATACGTTGTGAGAACTACGCACAAACTGCATTGTCGCGACACATTCGGAGAAAAACCTCTCCAAATGTGTTACTTTGCGGAAGTCGTTTTTAGTTCGGCGAACGTTTTTAGCATCCCGGGTCGTGATTTGCTCGTGATTTGCCCTTGAAAATGTCTTAAAATATAATTTTAGTGAAATTGTAATTGTTTAAAGATGGACTACAACGAGAAATCACACATTAAATTTATTATCGGACCTTGTTTATGTTGTGTTCAAGTAGCACTTTATTGTTACGGTCATGTTTTTCTCTAAATAATTTTGTTGCAATTTGACCGAAAAAATTAGACCTCGATTCTTCGATTTTGAAATTTTCCGCCCTGTACTGGTTCCCGGCAAAGATCCACTGAAAACCACAATGAAATCCACGATATAGTACCAGCGGACTTGTAAACCAGCGAAAAGTGATGACGTACTACCTATGAAAACGCATACATGGTGGCCCTGAAGGGACTCCGCAGATCGCGAATATCGACGTCAAATTTGACGTCAATATTCACGACTTTCCAAAAAAGTCGCGAATATTGACGTCAAATGAGTTAAGGGCTTTTGCTGAAACTGAGTTTTTCTGGGTCGTAGAACGCCGATCAATTTTGTTTTTTGTTTGCATGAAGGAACAAGATTTATTGAATACTAATGATATATTAGTAATCATTATACATTTCTCGAACAAAAAACAGCAACACAGCCTTTATCATTATTCCGTTGTAGTCCATCTTTAAATTTAGCCAAAATAAAAACCGCAAATTTCTAACTTTACTTGTGTATACACCCATAAAACCCAGTATATTTATCGCTATCGCTATCGCTATCGCTATACACCCATAAAACCCAGTATATAGCCTTATAAATCTGTTTGTGATGAGATAGGCCTAGCGCCTACGCATCAGCGTCAACAAGGATAGTTCACGGTGTTTTTTACTCGAACTACAGTATACACGTTTTAATGATGTTTCAATGTCGTTGTTGAAATGTTAAAACAATTGTGCTACATTTCCTGTGATCAAACATTATGCACTTATTTTGCAGGAAGTTGTTTACAGAGCAGTTTGGAAAGTGTAGATTCGTAGTTCCGAATCCGCACTTTACTAAAAGACTCGTAGACTAGATACGAATCCAAAACGTTGATTCGTAGATAATAATCCAAACCTTTAACAATAGTGACGTCATATCAGTGGTTTAAGTCAGAGAAAACGCTCGCAAGTGTGAATTCGTAATTACGAATCCACACTTCCCCGTGTATTCTCCTTAACAAATCAAAAGCGACAGATTGTACCTGTCAGAGGGAGGAAACGCGAAATCGGTAATCTTTTTTGGCCGTACGGTTCTCGTTGGAAGTTGGAATTGAATGCATTACATCTAATTGCGCAAGGTCCAAGAAAACACCCAAAACAAATACTTAGACAAACTGTATCAGTGTTCTGAATAAGCCTACGATTTGTTTTCACCGTGCGCACGTATTTGCAGGACTGTGTAAACAAAAAAAATCAAAACGAAGTGAGGGTAAAATCTCATTGATACGTGTTGAAACACGTACCAATGAGATTTTTCCCTCACATTTGTTTTGATAATGTTTGATATAATTATGTCGCGTTCAATTTTGCGGGATTACAAAAGTCTTGTGCGTGTTTGGAGGGCGAGCGGTATTAGGTTTTATGGGTAGGCAGGTTTGTTAGTTTTTCATTTAGGAATCAAACCTTTAAAGGGGTATCAGCGAGGTAGAAAGAAATGGGACAGGGAGAACCCCCCCCCCCCCCCCCCCCCTATTTTGTGGTGGTTATTGTTGGCGGAATGTTGTGGTTTCTCCAGAATTATTATTATTATTATTAATTTTTTTGGGGGGCGGGGCGGAGTTAGTCAACCATAGTCTAGAGAGTGTATAGGAATGGGGAACTAATGGGGGTGGAGGGGGGGGGGGGGGGAGTCCGTCAGTTGCAATCTTGCTGGGTATACCATGACAACAGCTCCCAACAACACACTAAAAAGGAATTCTTAAAATTCTGAACTATAGGCCGTGGAGTTAAGACAGAATTGCTAGACCCACATTACACATTGCGCGTTGAGCATGCAGTCGAACAAAAACGCATGTGCATACTACCTCCCCACCCCTCCCACCATTTCCGTCCCCCCCCCCCCCCCCCCCCCCCCCACCTTTCCCCAAGAATTAGGATCAGGACGCTAATTTTAAAGTTAAAATTAATTAATTCCTTACTAATCGTGGCCAAATCCAATGCTAGCAAATTATCCATTCAATTTGCAAAAGAAAAAAAAATCAGTGTGCAACACTTTAAAAGCACGGATGCGTGAACTTGTATGTGTTTTACCCAAATTGTGAACGTGTTAACTATTCGCTCAACGTTGGGTAATTGATTTGTTAATTATTTTGTGAAGTGTATCACCTCGTCCGCCCACTCGCCAATTACAAGGACACGGGAAGAATATAATGAATTCGTTATAAGATTCGATACTGCGAATGCCAATTACATGTAGCTGAACCACTCAGGGCAACTTTTAGTCTCACGAAGCTAGATTCATTGTCTATTGACATAACCACACAGCATTTCAAGTGCAGCCTTCAACTGTTTCAGATTGATGTTATAGAAAACTCGATTCTACCATCATAACATTTAATGTTTACGATACCAATCCAGGCTCCGGCAATGGCCTGTATTTAGACAACAGCTGGTAACCGTGACAACGTCTTAGCCTTTTCTCAAAGAGGATGGTGAATTGGTTTAGTGGGCCAAAGTCTACAACAAAATTTGGTGTATATTGATACCTGTTCATTTGCTGCAGATATCAATACTAGAATGACGTTAGAAATTCGATTCTATACCACCATAACATTTAATATTTACGTACCAATCCAGTCTCCGAAGTGGCCTGTATAGTTAGACAACAGCCGGTAACCATGACAACGTCTCAGCCTTTTCTCAAAGGGGGTGGTGAATTGGTTCAGTGAGCCGAAGTCTACAACGGAATTTGGTGTATATTGATACCTTTAATTTGCGGCAGATATCAATTGAAAGAAAGGGCAGGTCGGGAGACTGGGGGTGAAGTCTAGGATTGGTGTTTCACTCCTTTAATTACTGATTGTTCACAAACTACCATTATTATGAGGAAAGAATTAAGTCTGTGTGCGGCAGAGCCGTGGAGTTGTGGCCGTGTAAGCCGTGTAATGAAAGCCGTGGTCAGTCTACAAATAAATACATAATAAATATTGGGACCTACTTGAATTACATGTGTAATGTTATATGAGACCTACTGAGTCTGAGGAATCAGGAATATTACCCATTATCAACTAAATTAACCGACAAACTGAGCAATTAGTCGAGCTATTATAAGCCCCAGATTACACTCAGTTATATCCAGCAATGATGATTAAATGCAAGAGAATAATCCCTAATATCCCTAAAGACCCGAAAACAGAGGTAATGATAAAGTGATTATTTTAGTTTATATAAGTTTTCTGAGGATAATTTTCATATTGGATATTGTGAGGTCTACAAACATGTATTCCTGAGAAGATGATCTGTAAGCTCTATTTTTGATGGCGTTTTATTATAGCGTCTTTATTTATATTATTATGTCTTCACTCTCATTATAATTAGTGCATGATAGTGAACGTTTCTGAAGATATTTAGCACACAAATGTATTCTTAAGGATTATTTATTATTTTGTTTATTGAAGTTTTACCGTGAACTGTGAACCGATATAGTGAACTGTTACAAGTGAACAATTCGAGAGATTAAGTGAACAATTGATAATCAGTAACCTAGTGAATCGTCAATGGTGAAAGTTGTGTAACCTCGTTTATGAAAGCGAAACAGTTGTTCGAGTGTGAATAAAAAAACACCATATTCGAAACCAACAGGAACAGTCAGTAACCGTGACAACGTGTAAAGCCGTGTTCGCACTGGATAAACATTTTGGGTAACTTGACCATGACGCCGGGTAACATTCCGATGGGTTAATCTTCCTACCGTCCGCACTTTGATTTAATTGACGCGGGTAGAATTGCCGAGACCATGGGTAAACTAACCGAGCTGGCTCCAAAACAATAAAGAGGGCGCCCTGTATGACCTATGACCGCGACTTGACGACCGGATCGTCTGTTCCCGACGCTAGCTCTCAACATTAAATCTTTCATCACCGGGTGATGGAAGATTTAACCGAGACGTCGCGTCCGCACTGGATTTTCTGGCTCGGTTAAACTGACCTGGTCAATCTTCCTGGGCACCTTTGGCTCGGTTAAACTACCCACGCGGCGTGGGTAAGTTACCTGTGAGGAAAGTTACCCAGGCTGTTCGCACTGGACTTGAAATGGGTAAGTTACCCATTGGCTCGGTTAGTTTGCCCAAATTAAGTCCAGTGCGAACAGGGCTTTAGACGTTTCTCAAAGAGGATGTGTATTGGTTCAGTTGGCCAATGTCTACAGCGGAATTTGGCGTATATTCATACCTTTTCATTTGTGGCAGATAACAATAATATATTTCACTTTACGTTTTCAATCCATTATATTTACTCATCCACTTGAGTGTTGTTGTTTTTTGCTTTGTGTGCAAAGTATTTTGAGTGGAATGAAGCTTTTACGTCTAGTGTAAAATTGTTAAACCGACCTGAATGTTAAGAATTAACAACTCCAGAGCACTTTTGCTGCGAATGTTGTGTAAACGCATTCACGTGCACGCTCTCAAATAGGATGGTTTAAACGTGGGCCAAAGTCTACAACGTCATTTGGCGTATATTGATACTTTCCCATTCGGGGAAGAAAAAAATAGGTTTCATTTAGTTGGTTACATTTTCAATCAATTTTGTTGTTGGGGGGGTCACCACATTAGTGTCCATTTGAAAGTGTTGTGCGAATGTGCATATGCGAACTATTTTAAGTCCAAATATTGAAACCTTTACGTCATGTCTACCGACCTGAATTAAACAAGTTTCAACTCCAAAGTACTTTTGCTTCGAATATTTGGCAATTGCATATGTGCTCTTAAAGAGAATGGCTTATTGGTTCAGTGGGCCAGTCTACAACGTTAGTTGGCGTGTATTGATCCCTTTCTATAGGAGAACAAAGTTCAGCTATATACATTCAGAACAAAAATATAGATTTCATGGTTACATTTTCCATCCATTATTTGTACTAACCACATTTTCGTTTCCACTTAAGAGTGTTGTTGTTTGCTTGGTGTGCGAAGTATTTTGAGTTAAATAAAGCTTTTACGTCAAGTGTAAAACCGGGAAGATACTTGAATCCGTGAGAAAAAAATCAATGCCGACTTGGCTACATTAAAGGGATCGTATACGTTTGGTAATTGGAACCCACTGTTTGTTTCAATCCTATATAGTTATAGATATATACCGTAAAACTAACCTGTAAAAATTTCAGTTCAAAATGTGGTAGCGATTTTGAGATATTGCCGAAAATCTGGAGCGGTTATGTCTACGCAGGAAGAATAATCTGCATTGGAATACACAATCTGAGAAACGTCACTGCAGTAACGCTTCTCAGATTTAAATTTTTAGGGATAAAAAGTGATATCTTTGTCCATAACCACAGTACTTCGAAGTAAAAAGTTTCTAAAAATGCATTATACTATCCAAAGCTGCTGTACTTCTTACCAAGTAAGTTTGTATTGACATTAATTTTTGGAGTAATTATCAAACGTATACGATCCTTTAAAGAACAGCTGTCCTCAACAAACTCGCCAATAGCCTGCAGTTGGTAAAGAGGTGAGCTCTGGATCGTGTGGTTCTAAATCCGGCTATTATCAGACTTGTTATCTTTTTCTTCGCCAAATGTTCTTATATAATATTTTAATCATAGAGCAAGACTGAGCGAAAACCGAGTTAGTTACCCAAGTTCCTTGAAAAACACAAGAACTGCTACACGATATGGTTTGTAGTGACTTCCCTAAAACCGACCGGAAATATTACACTTACGGCAGAGACCACTTCTTGTACTGTCAATGTTTTGTTTGTTAAATTAAATCGCATTTGCGTGCACTATCTGTTGAAATTAATTCAACTGTGAAATCTGGTCTGGACAAACCGTTACACATTGACCAGTCGCTTTCATAATATTGTTCACTAATGCCCCAGTCATCACTTTGGGAAAACAATCGCAGCCGGGGTTTCAAATTGTTCTCTTTGCCAATGTGCGCCGTTATGAACCTGTTCGTATGGGTTTCACCAGAGTCCAACGTACTTTACCAGCAGAAGATTGCCCTGTTTACCTCGTCAATGTTGGATAAGCGCGCCGTGCAAGCTACAATATAGAGACAAGCAATTCCGTAATTTAATTAGATTGGTCACAAGTCTATAGGAACGTAATTATTGAACACTGACTTTTGCCGTCACGTATTTTAAAATTAACTCGCATTTACAGAAGCACGCTCTGCACATAAATGATCGATCTTCGCGACCAATACATGTACATCGGTTTGGCTTTGGGCTTGGAGCACGGCTCGTCTGATTGTTGAAAAAGATTTCAAACCGCTATATTGTGTTTATTGGGAAGGAGCGTAATCATACATGCGGCTTACGTTTTTTGTCACATGAGAAGGACATTACATTGAAGGACGTGTAACGCTGGGTTATGTGGATTTTTTTTTCCTTTTTCTGTGAGACTATTAGGTTTTTTAATTCAAGATGGAGTGCTTTTGCTTTCCTGGTGGAAACCATTTCACTCCACAACTCAATAAGGGTGTTGAAAAAGGTCGTTTCGTTAAATGTTAAAGTAGCTATGAGTGAGGTTATTGAGTAGGAACTTTGGTTCACTAAAAAGACCTCAGTTCTGTAATGTAACCGAAAGCTTTTCTTCAAAAGCACTTAAATAGAGATTACGTCCTGAAAGCGCCCAATTGGGATTTAATTAACACGCGTTTTGAACGAAATGATGTGCAGTAGAAAGAATATTTAAAAGTATAGATCAATATGATTTTGCACACATCACCTAGGCGTTTTGTGCTATTCTTGTGTAGAGCGACTTTCGGGGTCCACTTTTGCGACCCCCAAAAGTCGGGCTGTTCGGCCGGGTGCTGTAGACTGTGGCTATAAACCAGGCACTCCGTGCATGACGTCACAACGTAGAACTGGCTGCATCGAATACCCAATTACAGACGCCCAGATAATTAGAACACTAAACACACGTGGGCGTACCGCATGTACAAAATAAATGGATACAGTCCCTAGTTTTTCGTATGCACGACTTTTATACCTTTTTCTATAAGACCCTATCTAGATGAGATTATTTAGGTGTATAATTCACCAAAATTAACTTTTAAGAGAAAAGAAAGCAACACTGGGATTCGAACCACTGACCTCTACACCTGGACGGATCATTGCCCATTCATACTTGAAGTCGGCGCGAACTGGAAGTGCAACATGGCGGACCCACGACATCACTCTGTGGGCCAATGAAATGTTCAGGTGTCAAGCGTTAGCACAGCAGAATATGGACAACGGTCCGTCCAGGTGTAGAGGTCAGTGATTCGAACCCACAACCTATGGATACCGAGACAGGTACATTATCCACCAGACTATCGCATATGTCATTATTATGTTATTTTTGTTTAAAATGTTGATATTGTCTACAATACTGGAACGGCTGGAGCAGAGTCTAATTTACAAGGCACCTATAATTCGTATGTGGGCATGGATGTGAGCAAGTGACGTCATGCACTGAGTGCCTGGCTTATTTATAGCCTCAGTCGGTGCTGTATGCCTAGTTGTGATTCCAGCCGTACAATGTGTACGCCTTCTGCGGTCGTGTATCGATAACCCCAACTCCGGAACAGCCGGTTTGCAAGTTAATGACATTAGAGATGTACACTGGTTGTGTACATACTTAATGTTATATAACGTCACACCTTCCTGGACGATCGTCACAGATTTCTTCGACACACATCAGTGGATGGAGCGTGCAGGGAGCCCTGGAAAATTTTAACTCAAACCGACTTTGCAAAGTTCCAAAGTGTGTTGTTTGAAACACCCTGTGCAAATCAATAGGGGAACATCACTGAAACTGGAAGAATAAAGTTCGCCTATACAACAACAAAACAAAGAACTAAGTAAAATTATCATCCGTACCAACTTTCAAAAAGCATGTTTTTTACTCTCTAACTTGAAGAGCTCAAAGCTCACTCTTAAAAAGAGTCTCTTACAAAAAAGAGTGAAATTTAGGTATTTTTTCGGAGTGACAACTATCTAAAAAAGAGTGAAAACCACTCCAAAGATGTATATTTTCACTCCTTAGAGGAGCCATATAGAGGGCCGCTCTTCTTTGATTTTTTTATTTAGATTTATTTTTATTTTTTAGAGTTGTCCTTCATAAGATATGGCTTTTGAAGAGAGTGGCAATTCTTTTGGAGTGGCTTTATAAAGAGACTCACTAGTTTGTTTAGAGTGAGCTGTTCACTCTTTTACATTATTTTAGAGAGTATATTCTTAGAAAACCTGAAATCCTAGTTAAACTGTATGTCCTTCCTACTTCGCCCCCCTCTCTCTCTCTCTCTCCCATTTCTGCCGATCTATTGAATTAACTCGTATTATCATTGTTGCCTATATAAACAGTTCACAATCAGTAACCTCATCATCAGACGAAGACGGGAAGAAGCTCGGTCACGGGGCGGACGAAACCGCTTCTCGTTCTCACCCAAACCTTCATCACTCCTCTAATGGAGCTGGGGAGTGCGCCCCCAAGAGTGAGGCAACACCTACAGCAGCTGCCGCGGCCGCACCACCAATCACAGGAGAGAATGGTAATTAGGTTTGTTGTAATTGGGCAGAACGTATTTTTTTTTATTGGCCTTGCGAAACTGACAGAATAATCTCGCGGTCGGACATTTGGGAACCTCGTTTATCTTCCCATTGTTTTCCATATACGAACGGAACCATTTAAGGTTTAAAGATAGGATACACTATTTAAGTTCTGATATCGAAATATTTTACTACCGAATTATGTTAAGGAGAAACGACGAAAAAGTGGACATTCTTTGATTTGAATCAAAGAATGTCCACCTTTTGAGTCGTTTCTCCGACTTAAACTACGTCTTTTTTTACACCCATTGTCAATAATGTCAAAGGATCAAACATTTCAATTATTACTAATGCTTTAATGTATAAGATGAGTTAAGTCCATTGTTCAGTGGTACAAACGCTACTAACTTGGTTATGTGGGAGCTCTGCCCCGTCTGGTCTCCATGTTGCGTAACCAAACAATATAATAAAGGTTGGGTTAAATAAGGGTGTTTCAAATGCCCACTACGTTGGACATCGAAGTCATTTGATGATATACATTTTGTGTGCGTCGGGTGTGTCTACGCCAACTACGCTATAAAAATGTCTTCCAGTGGCTATCCGTACATATTTTTGAGTAGGAATACGTTTGGAGATATGTTGTGTCACCCTCAAGAATTGACTCGCCAATTTATTTCGATGGCAATTCAAACCAGTATTTTGAGACCAATCCGTTGAGGATTTATACACCAATAATGATTTATACTCCACTGAGGATTTATATACTAAAGCGGCAGATTGAGAGGGTTGTACATTCTTAAGAAAGAGTGTACAGTAAACTCTACATTCTTTAAAATAATCGACACTTTTCTATGGACGGTTCGGCATGCTGACCATGAGAATGTAACACATTGCTGGCGCTGATAACCTTCCGCGGCTGCGCGTCGCGGTACATTGACAGGGACGTTAGGCTACCGCACGTTCCCATTGGAATTAATTGTGTCATTCTACAGAAAAGTCGCGGTACGTTTGGTAATTGAAACCCACCGTTTGTTTCAATCCTATATAGTTATATATATATACCATAAAACTAACCTGTACAAAAATTCATTTCAAAGAGTGGTAGCAATTTTGAGATATTGCCGAAAATCTGGAGCAGTTATGTTCACGCAGAAAGAATAGTCTGCATTGGAATACACGTCACTGCAGTAACGCTTCTCAGATTCATTTTTTTTGGCGATAAAAAGTGATATCTTTTTCCATAACCGCAGTACTTCGAATTGAAAAGTTTCAAAAAATGCATTATACTATCCAAAGCTGCTGTACTTCTTACCAAGTAAGTTGTTATTGTCATTAATTTTGGGAGTAATTACTAAACGTATACGATCCCTTTAACTTAAAAAAGTCCAATGCTGGGAACACGGCTTTAATCAGTCGTTTTTGTGTTATCTTATTGATTTTCCACGCAGGAGACAATGCATCATCGATTGAGGAGCTCGGTGCAGCCGGTGGAGTCGAGCCCACCAACAAAAGTACGGTCACGTCGACCAACGGTGAGAGCACGACCATTGCCGATCTCTTCGGGAAGCAGGTTTGTAAGAAAAAAAACCCGGTCATTTTATTTGAAAACAAATCCGAAAAGAGAGTTTAACCATGTCGTGAATATAACAAATATTGTATTTTCTTAGCTGCGAAGCTTCCTTTTCAAAAACAAAGAGTAATTTGCCCCTCCCTAAGTTTAGTAAGGAGAGAATACAAGTACGTATACGTACATCTCGAAATGTGACAAGTAAATATTGTTCCCAATGATGGGGAGAAGTTATCATTATTTTTTTACTAGACCCTGTTCTAAACGTCTTTAATGGTCACAATTTGGCGTAAGTTTGCTCCGAATTGTTTAAAAATATTAAACGCTTAACCAGTTCGCGCCGGATGACGTATATAAACGCAAAGTTTTCCCAAAATTCAAAACGGATGACGCATAAACACGCCAAGTTCAAGTTCGGAAATGTCTGCCAGCAGCGAGCAAAGCCGGAAATGCGTGGGTGTGCTTCCCGGCACTATCGGCCTGAACCCGCTTCGGATCGAGTTTCGTTAAAAATAATCCCGCCCCTGGGGGCTCGGTGATGTTAAAATGAATCCCGGCGCGAACTGGTTAAAGTTGGTGTGGCACGCTTAAACTAGATTTTCAAATGTAATGCTCAGTGAATGGTTCATGTTCTTTTCAGCAAGAGCTGTATGCCGTGGTGCCCCTTCCCTGGTGCCCGCACCTTGGAGACCACGTGTCGCCCATCCCCATGTCGTCCCCCATTGACACCAGCGACCCTTGCAGTGAATGTGGGGATACCAGCGAGAATTGGGTGTGTCTGCAGTGTTACAAGGTATATGTGCACATCAGGCGTGAAAATGCCTGTATACCATTTAACCAGATTTACAACACCACTTAAGAAAGAATAATCCCATAATACTGTTTTGGTATAATTTATATAATTTATACCAAAAAATTTGAACGTTTTCTACACTAGGATTTATATTCAACACTTATTGTGTAATTAGGTAATACATGTTCTTCATTTTCCATTAGGTACTCTGTGGTCGGTACGTGAACGAACACATGTTGTTCCACAGTATTTCAACATCCCACCGTGTTGTACTCAGTTACGCAGACCTCTCCGTGTGGTGCTACGGCTGCGATTCGTACGTTCACCATCAGGTAGTAGACCTTTTCCCCAGCATTGTTGTAAATCCAACAGTAACCTTTACCTTTCTGAAATCATCAAAATCCATACCCCTGTTTTTTGAGAATTTCGGCGGATTCAGGATTACCTCCATATTGAAAACGGGAGGATATTTTTATGGATTGAGAATTGTAAACCCAGTGGTACTGCAGCATATTGATGGATTCAGGATACCTCCATATTGAGCAGTCTGACTATGCTGTGCATACACAAATTGGTGGATTTTAGCGGATACAGGATGCTTTCCAGTAAAGATATCTAAGGGGTTAATAAAAATCTATTTTTTAAACTAAACTCCCAGTTTCAGTCATACGTTAATTTGTATAGACCGACGAACTTGGATTATATAGTTTAAGCTTTACTTGTCGATGCTTCCCTGATATAATTCGTTTATCAAAATTGAAAGAGCATCCCAGCAAGGATTCCACACTAATGCTGCGTTCCACTCGCGTCGTGTTTATCGTGTTCACCGTGAATTTCTCTATGTTCACAAGTGGGTTGCATTCCAAACGCTACCCACCAAGACGCACGCCCATTATAGTCGTGCGTACATTCTTTATCGCGCACACAGTCGTGAACCACATAACGACCGAGGATCGATATTGTGTTTTCCTTTGTTCCTTTACTATACCCTAACCCCATTACTTAGCGCTTGCCCCAACGATCGAGGACCGATTTCGGACAAGCAAACCGTCCTTCGAGGATCCTTTGTTCCCTTTGTTTTCTTTTGTGTTTCGATCCTTGATTGTAATACGATACAAGAACAAGAAATCGTACGTGAACAACACGCATGCGCGAGTATTTAATTCGTTAATGAAGTCGTGAACGTGGAGAAAAAATTCCTCCTCATGTTCACCACTGGTGAGTTCACCACTGGTGATCAGTTCACCACTGGTGGACACGAGTTACCAGGCGATTAGAACGCCATTATACGACTCGTGATTTCTTGAACACGATAAACACGACGCGATTGGAACGCAGCAATCGACTGCAGATTGTACCATTATTGTCAACGCTTGGTTGTTTCTGTCGATTGTTTCAGATTGTTTTGACCGCAAAGAGAGCCGCCCACGTCAGTAAGTTTGGTTCTGATGTCCCCGGAATGTGAGTGCACCCGGAGTGGTATGTGACAGTTCATCAGCGTATACTGCCATTGCAACCATCATCGTTGTCAGTCAAATGCGTTTTACCATGGACTCGCAACATGAATTCGTTGCATTTTTAGTCAGGATAAACCATTGGTGATTATACTTGAATTATCAGGAATGGGTGGATTAGTAAATATCGTTCAACTGGCCTGTCCGAAGTTTTACAATCACGGATGCAAATAAAATAAGCAAGAAAAACGGCGTTCGTTTTTAACCGGCGTCGGGCAGTTGTTCTTGTTGATCTTGTTGTTTTTTCGCGATCGTCGTCAGGCAATCGTGAATTTTTCGAAACAATTACAGCATAAAGTCGCGCAATCATTTTGCTGGATGCCTACAATAATTATTTACTTTCAAATAAGTAAGATATTTCTTAATAATTCGGTAGTAAAATAAATTCGATATCTGCAAATGGTGTATCCTACCTTTTAAGTTTTTTATTTTTTTATTTCACATCATGACATGATAAAGATCAACAAACCAAAAATACTAGGGGCATATACAACATGGAAAGAATGTATAGTATCCTGACGCCACTTACGTGTGTGTGTATAAAGAGCCAGGAAATTTCATATTAAGCAGATATGTGGCAGAGAACCCCCCCCCCCCCCCCCCCCCCCCCCCCCCCTCTTTTGTGTTGACCATTGTGTTCCCGGAATCTCAGGAATTCTTTTTAGGTTTCAAGGGGGACGTTAGGTAACGATAGTGTTGAGTGTGTATAAGGTATATGGATAAGAGGGGGGTACCCCTCTGCCATATATCGTGCTGGGTATAGAAAAATTGTCCAATTTGTTTCTAACAAAATTGGAAATGTTACCCAGTCCCATATTCGTGTCTTCTCAATATTTTTGAAATGATTGACCTTTTTTAGATGAACAAAAAAGTAACGTGAGGTTGAAACATTCTTTCCTTCAACGTCATGGTGATAATTACAAAATAGTCATGTAAAATAACATTTTTTAGCAATAACGAATAACCGAGTCATGCAGTTTGACAATAAACCTTGTCGACACTCTCAACGCATCATCGGATTGAATGACAAACATTGCCCCTGAATTTACGCACAAGTCTATAGCGCGGCACGGGAGCACGTGGCTTTTCCACGTTTTTCCCAACCGATTGAATGTTTCTGAAGCACAACAGGCACCAGACTGTGGCTGAAGTTCTCGCAGTTGAGTCTAAAATCACCTTGAGACAAGTCAAAGCCAAAGATTGGAAAAGGCCCACGTACAGTTATGTGTGCAGAGGGTTTTCCCCACAGACATAAAGGTACCGTAATTTCGATGGCGCCTGACTAAGTATGAAATCGTGGTCGGAAGTGATTGAAAAATGTGCACGACTCTATGCCAGGAAAAACCGCCATTTTTACAAATCGTGGGCAAACTGTTTGGCATTCATCACATAGTAACGCGAGTCGAAATTTCACTCTGGCGCCCCCTGCTGTCCGTCTATAGGTTATTAATGTCTGTGGTTTTCCCATAGTTACATTATAGCGCACTTAACCGGTCATAAGTAGCCATGCCTCTCAAAACGTGTACTTTCAGAAGTAATAGACACATACAGGTAATTGTCTTATTGTAAGGTTACAGACAATAGACCGTACACGCATTCCCTCAGGAACAAAACGTGTGAATTTGAACAAAAAATTATGGGTAATTGACGTGCATAGATATTGGTTATATTTACATTTTAATTACGTAAATGTGTAAATTTGTAGTTTATTTCGAGGAATAATTGTGCAGTATAAAAAATTGCTGCAATGCAATGTTTACTCATTTTTGTTATGAAGCAAGATATGGGATGAAAGAGAAACCCCCCCCCCCCCTTCTCTCTTTTGTGATGGTCATCGTGTTCGCGTAATAGGCCATTGGCCGTGGCTCTGAAATCCTTCCAGAAAATGATTCTTGTTACGTCTGGAGTGGTATTACATGGAATATAGTCTAAGTTGTAGATAATATGTGCTTAATAAAGAATCAAATTGTTCTTTTGCTCACAAGTGGCACATTAATGTGTAATTTACCGATAAAATGTCACATTTTACAACATAAAGAAAAATATAAGAAAAACAGCGCCCTCACTTGACCAAAAATAATTAGGCTGTCTCCAGATAGAAACAGTTTACCCCCCAAAAAATCACGTTTTGATGTGGAAACCTTTATAATTGTAAAGAATATGTATGCCACAACATTTCTAAAAGTTTGTATAGGTATATGGCTATTGAAATAATATTTTTTAACTGTACTTGGTGTTTATATGTGGTGGGGAATAGGGTATGCCAGTTTGTTCATTGTTAAATTGTTGAAATACACTATTTCTCGGCAATAAACAATCCAGGTACAGTATAACAAATGAAAGCAAGGGGTAGGCCAGCATGTGTAAATAACATGATTGAGGAGGGGGGGGGGGGGGTCATTCTTGGTGAATAAATAAGCACACTATTTCATATTAAATATAATCAAACTGGAGATTCCGATACACTTTCTTAACAAACAAAGTATGTCTAAACAGCCCAAAAAAACTCAGATATGTTCTTCTTTATATTTATTAACTGCCAATCTTTTCAACATGTTCAGAACACCAAAGTTCAGAACACATGTACAATGTTTTGTAACAAGCATCACTTCACCTAATTACCCTCGCAACAAAAAGCTTAAAATCTCATTTGTTACATGCATTAACACTGTTTTTTGATCATAACATTGCACATGA
Source organism: Crossaster papposus (assembly GCA_037893245.1). Lineage (NCBI taxonomy): Eukaryota > Metazoa > Echinodermata > Asteroidea > Velatida > Solasteridae > Crossaster > Crossaster papposus. The sequence goes on along the minus strand of JBAIAA010000290.1, from coordinate 13,878 downwards.
AACGTTCAATTCATGTGGTTCTGAAAAGAAACTTGGCTTTTAAATTGATGGTCTTGTCACATGCACTGGCAAATAAAGAATGAACTATTTCGCAGATACATTCCCTGTACATACATGTACGTGTGCATTGTTTTGATAAACAAACAGCACCAAACATCTTTAAGATCAACAGAATCAGACACTCGCATATGAAAGTGGCATCTACCATTACAATTGTGAACACTAAAATAAATGGTACGTTTGTCATTCACACGTATTCACATCAAGTCTGAAAGATTTAGATTTTCAGAACTTGATCGCATTATAATCAAGAACATACACTGTAGATAGTATCAGTAAGTTGTACTCTTATGAATATCCATGGTAAATGGGTTGCACTTACTCGTCAACAACAAGTTAAACGACTTTACACACAGGCCCCACCCACAGCAACGCACAAAACTCAGGCATTTTATTTTTAATTTTTTTTTTTTTGCGAGTCGGGGGGGGGGGGGGGGGGGTGTTGAGTGATCGCATAATCAATATTCATTAGGGTGCGATGCACTGACTATATGTCCTTGATTATTGTATATTAGATTCCATACTGAAATGATGTTCTGGATACTGGTGTCAGCCACGATAAAACTAACATGAAATAAAACAACAATTTGTGTGAAAATTTGCATCAAATTGAATAAACAATAATGTGAGATATTACTTCATCGGACCATTTCGAATCACATTATAGTCCTACACCTTTTCTAACTGATACTGAAAGTTACAACAAAAGTACAGTTTGATTTTTTTCAAACTAAATGCATAGCCCCAACTCTTGACACTACTGAATTTGTTTTCTTCATGTATACAAGTCCTACAGATCCCTCTATTTTCTATACCAATTTGAACATGTGACTAATGATGCACTATATTTAGTCCGCACATTCCTATTTACACATCTAACAGTCACGATTTTTGAGTTTTCATTATAAAAATGCTAGATTTTGGAATATTACTCCAATGTCCAATTGATGTTTGATGTGTTTGCTGTAAAATGTGTACCCAATTTGAATCGGAAAAAATGAGACAGGAAATTTAACATCAAATTTCACTAGCCTTATACATGTAGATTCAAACATTTCTACTAATACTCAAATGTCCAACTCTTCCGTAGTTCCACATATAAATGTAAGTTCCAGTGCATAAACCATTTAAAGTGTATTTTTTGTGCACAGAATATCACTAGGCAAAACTGATAATTACCTTGTCTTACTCTTGTTTGGGTAGAAGAATGAACAAAATTCACAGAATTACAAATCACATCTCAGATTAATAAGTACATATGGATGCGGGAATGTACTTGGTTTTATCCAAGCATGTGCATTTTGTTATCTTCATATTATACCAAGTGACTGAATACATAAAAACATGAAGATGTTACATGTACGCAGTGATGTGGCTTTAAATTCCACCTGGGATAGCTTACAAATGTAAAGTTATGTTTTAATATAACTTGAGTTGTGTAGTAACAAAGCAATGGCAAAAGTAAATCTCACTACCCCAACAAAAAATTGGACTGTTTCTTTTCATTTTGGTTCTGGTGAACAGGAATTTGACTGTGTTATATTTTGCACCATTGCATGGTGCGGTGGTGAGTCATACATCGCACTCACTTGATAAAAAAGTTATCTTGTATACATATAATTTGTTTTCTCATCCTTCATCTTCATCTTCGTCATCCTTGTTGTTTTCATCATCTTCATTTGCATGCTTTTCATTGTGACAATCTATGCACTTGCAAAGTTCAGAGCAAGGCAATTTGTTCTTTAGACAGGAACATGCTGATGTCGTGCAAGAAACTGACACTGTCACATCCTGTGAATACATGTAATCCTACAAGTGCACTTCAAGTTCCAAGTGATTTACGGATAGCTGTCAAGTTGACTATCCTCTTTACCTTCTGGCCAGTATGGAATGTGATATTTCTTTTCGTATTCGCATGACATCTGTTTGTGCATTGTACCATTCAGGACAATGCTCTATTGTCCAGTTGCACAACGGCGTGGTGTATATAAAGCCAAGTATGGGCTTTGTTAGCTCACTCTCGGTCAAGCAGTCAACCTTGTTGCACACTAGTTTTGTTCATCCACTGTGTAACCTTCCCATGTACTACTAAACATGTCGCACGAAGAAATCCCTATGCTTTCACAGCAGGCGGAAGGAAACCAGGAAATCTTGCGTGCCATTCAGGCACTCACTCACACCTTGGACTCGCGAGTTGAGACTGCCTGCAAAAAACAACGACTCACTGCAGATGTCCCTACTTTTAAAAGAGAAGGGAATCAACAGCAATTCAACCATTCTGAGAAGGTATTGTCTTTCATAGAGTCTGCACTTCAGAACATTGAAACTCTTGACATCGACCAGTCCAAGATAAATCTTCAAGAGGCAGTTGCAGCTCTTAAGGATCGCCAGAAGCTGATACGCATAGCTGATCGTTCCGCGCTAGGTTGGGGAGTCGTTAAAGAATATGTTGCCGACGAATTGGCATCTGACTCCTCAGATGAAAAACGCATCAAGAAGGCTTCACTATGCCCAGATGGCAATCACTTTATGGACACGATTATTGATTGGCGGTTGCCAAATATGTCATTTATTCCATCTCCCCTTGCCCCGCATTCATCGTTTAACGCAACACCAAATTTTTTGTCTTTTGTCGTTAAGAATAGACCACACTGTTCCTCTCAGAGCATCGAACAAAGGTTTTTGTTCATCCAATCTCGGCTATTGCAGAGATTGTATTCAATCTTAAATTTGATTGATTACTACGCATGTAAATATACGAACAACGCAACGATATTCTTTCCATTTTCCTAGATAGCGATCATTTCTTGGCAAATTGTTCAAATCGGACAATCGACTTGCGGGCCGATTTGCGGCCCCATATAACCAGCCGATTTGCGGCCCCATATGACCAGCCGATTTGCGGCCCAATATGACCGATTTGCGGCTCCAGTGACCAGCCGATTTGCGGCCTTATTATGACCAGCCGATTTGCGGCTCAGATCGGTAACCGATTTGCGATTTACAAATTGCAATAAATTTGCTGCTCTAAACGGCACTCTATTTTACGACATTTATATCAAGTTATATTACTTCGATCAAATGAGTTGTAATTATTTTACCACTTAGCTAATTTTCGGCTTTACGATCTTAACCACCCATTTCGCTTTCTTTTGCGTTCTCAGGTTTACTCACGACCACACCAGCTGTACACCATGAAATAACGTGTTTTGTGTTTCATTACAGCGTAATTCACCTTTTATTGATAAAGGAGAATTAGAAAAGAAATACATTTTCTGACGTAAGCATGGAGGAAGAAAGTGATATTTCTTTTCGTATTCGCATGACATCTGTTTGTGCATTGTACCATTCAGGAAAACATAATGCAAATGTGCGCCCACACCCCTCTTTTGCTTTCTCGCACCCCTTTTTCTCTGAGTGCCAACGGTGAAAACAAAACATACTGCACATTTGCGCTCGCACCCCAATTTTGCATTCTCGCACCCATTTTTGCTCTTACCAACAGTGAAGTCATAACTGCACATTTGCACCCGCACCCCTCTTTTGCTTTATTATCGCACCCCTTTTTCTCCGAGTGCCAAGAGTGAAGTCATCATAACATACTGCACATTTGCGCCCGCACCCCTCTTTTGCATTCTCGCACCCCTTTTTGCTCTTGCCAACAGTGAAGTCATAACATATACTGCACATTTGCGCCCGCACCCCTCTTTTGTTTTCTCGCACCCCTTTTTTCTCCGAGTGCCAACAGTGAAGTCAAAACTATTTGCGCCCGCACCCCTCTTTTGCTTTCTCGCACCCCCTTTTTATCCGAGTGCCAACAGTGAAGTCAAAACATACTGCACATTTGCGCTCGCACCCCTCTTTTGTTTTCTCGCACCCCTTTTTCTCCGAGTTCCAACAGTGAAGTCAAAACATACTGCAAATTTGCGCTCGCAACCCTCTTTTGCTTTCTCGCACCCCTTTTTACTCTTGCCAACAGTGAAGTCATAACATATACTGCACATCTGCACCCGCACCCCTCTTTTGCTTTCTTGCACCCCTTTTTATCCGAGTGCCAACAGTGAAGTCAAAACATTCTGCACGTTTGCGCTCGCACCCCTCTTTTGCTTTCTCGCACCCCTTTTTGCTCTTGCCAACAGTGAAGTCATAACATACTGCACATTTGCACCCGCACCCCTCTTTTGCTTTCTCGCACCCTTTTTTACCCGAGTGCCAATAGTGAAGTCAAAACATACTGCACATTTGCGCTCGCACCCCTCTTTTGTTTTCTCGCACCCCTTTTTGCTCTTGCCAACAGTGAAGTCATAACATACTGCACATTTGCGCTCGCACCCCTCTTTTGCTTTCTCGCACCCCTTTTTATCCGAGTGCCAACAGTAAAGTCAAAATATACTGCCCATTTGCGCTCGCACCCCTCTTTTGTTTTCTCGCACCCCTTTTTGCTCTTGCCAACAGTGAAGTCATAACATACTGCCCATTTGCGCTCGCACCCCTCTTTTCTTTTCTCGCACCCCTTTTTCTCCGAGTGCCAAAAGTGAAGTCAAAACATACTGCACGTTTGCGCTCGCACCCCTCTTTTGCTTTCTTGCACCCCCTTTTGCTCTTGCCAACAGTGAAGTCATAACATACTGCACATTTTTGCCCGCACCCCTCTTTTGTTTTCTCGCACCCCTTTTTTAGCGAGTGCCAACAGTGAAGTCAACACTATTTGCGCCCGCACCCCTCTTTTGCTTTCTCGCACCCCCTTTTTATCCGAGTGCCAACAGTGAAGTCAAAACATACTGCACATTTGCGCTCGCACCCCTTTTTCTTTGACTTCACTGTTGGCACTCGGATAAAAAGGAGGTGCGAGAAAGCAAAAGAGGGTTGCGGGCGCAAATAGTTTTGACTTCACTGTTGGCACCGGAGAAAAAGGGGGTGCGAGAAAACAAAAGAGGGGTGCGATCGCAAATGTGCAGTATGTTTTGACTTCACTGTTGGCACTCGGATAAAAATGGTTGCGAGAAAACAAAAGAGGGGTGCGGGCGCAAATAGTTTTGACCTAACGGTTGGCACTCGGAGAAAAAGGGGTGCGAGAAAGCAAAAAAGGGGTGCGGGCGCAAATTTGCAGTATGTTTTGACTTCACTGTTGGCACTCGGTGAAAAAGGGGTGCGAGAAAACAAAAGAGGGGTGCGAGTGCAAATGGGCAGTATATTTTGACTTTACTGTTGGCACTCGGATAAAAAAGGGGTGCGATAAAGCAAAAGAGGGGTGCGGGCGCAAATGTGCAGTATGTTTTGACTTCACTGTTGGCAAGAGCAAAAGGGGGTGCGAGAAAGCAAAAGAGGGGTGCGAGCGCAAACGTGCAGTATGTTTTGACTTCACTATTGGCACTCGGGTAAAAAAGGGTGCGAGAAAGCAAAAGAGGGGTGCGGGTGCAAATGTGCAGTATGTTATGACTGACTTCACTGTTGGCAAGAGCAAAAAGGGGTGCGAGAAAGCAAAAGAGGGGTGCGAGCGCAAACGTGCAGTATGTTTTGACTTCACTGTTGGCACTCGGATAAAAAGGGGTGCGAGAAAGCAAAAGAGGGGTGCGGGTGCAGATGTGCAGTATATGTTATGACTTCACTGTTGGCAAGAGTAAAAAGGGGTGCGAGAAAGCAAAAGAGGGTTGCGAGCGCAAATTTGCAGTATGTTTTGACTTCACTGTTGGCACTCGGAGAAAAAGGGGTGCGAGAAAAGAAAAGAGGGGTGCGAGCGCAAATGTGCAGTATGTTTTGACTTCACTCTTGGCACTCGGATAACAATGGTTGCGAGAAAGCAAAAGAGGGGTGCGGGCGCAAATAGTTACGACTTCAATGTTGGCACTCGGATAAAGGGTGCGAGAAAACAAAAGAGGGGTGCGAGCGCAAATGTGCAGTATGTTTTGACTTCACTCTTGGCACTCGGATAACAATGGTTGCGAGAAAGCAAAAGAGGGGTGCGGGCGCAAATAGTTATGACTTCAATGTTGGCACTCGAAGAAAAAGGGGTGCGAGAAAACAAAAGAGGGGTGCGAGCGCAAATGTGCAGTATGTTTTGACTTCACGGTTGGCACTCGGATAACAATGGTTGCGAGAAAGCAAAAGAGGGGTGCGGGCGCAAATAGTTACGACTTCAATGTTGGCACTCGGATAAAGGGTGCGAGAAAACAAAAGAGGGGTGCGAGCGCAAATGTGCAGTATGTTTTGACTTCACTCTTGGCACTCGGATAACAATGGTTGCGAGAAAGCAAAAGAGGGGTGCGGGCGCAAATAGTTATGACTTCAATGTTGGCACTCGAAGAAAAAGGGGTGCGAGAAAACAAAAGAGGGGTGCGAGCGCAAATGTGCAGTATGTTTTGACTTCACGGTTGGCACTCGGATAAAAAGGGGGTGCGAGAAAGCAAAAGAGGGGTGCGGGCGCAAATAGTTTTGACTTCACTGTTGGCACTCGGTGAAAAAGGGGTGCGAGAAAACAAAAGAGGGGTGCGAGCGCAAATGGGCAGTATATTTTGACTTTACTGTTGGCACTCGGATAAAAAGGGGTGCGAGAAAGCAAAAGAGGGGTGCGAGCGCAAATGTGCAGTATGTTATGACTTCACTGTTGGCAAGAGCAAAAGGGGTGCGAGAAAACAAAAGAGGGGTGCGGGCGCAAATGTGCAGTATGTTATGACTTCACTGTTGGCAAGAGCAAAAAGGGGTGCGAGAATGCAAAAGAGGGGTTCGGGCGCAAATGTGCAGTATGTTATGATGACTTCACTCTTGGCACTCGGAGAAAAAGGGGTGCGATAATAAAGCAAAAGAGGGGTGCGGGTGCAAATGTGCAGTTATGACTTCACTGTTGGCAAGAGCAAAAATGGGTGCGAGAATGCAAAAGAGGGGTGCGAGCGCAAATGTGCAGTATGTTTTGTTTTCACCGTTGGCACTCAGAGAAAAAGGGGTGCGAGAAAGCAAAAGAGGGGTGTGGGTGCAAATTTGCATTATGTTTTGACTTCACTCTTGGCACTCGGAGAAAAAGGGGTGCGATAAAGCAAAAGAGGGGTGCGAACGCAAATTTGCAGTATATTTTGACTTCACTGTTGGCACTCGGAGAAAAAGGGGTGCGATAAAGCAAAAGAGGGGTGCGAGCGCAAATTTGCAGAATGTTATGACTTCACTTTTGGCACTCGGAGAAAACTTCATCAGTGTCTGTCATCTGCAGAAATTTTTTCAGCTGACATACAGAAACGTGAACATTTAACAGTTCTTTGTATAAGCTAATTTGACTTCCAGTCGATTTTACTGAAATGTTTTTTAAAAATATTTATGACATCATCAGTGCAAAGTTTGCCGTTCCATCGTGGGTTTACGGCCCCTATTCTGTGTGTATTTTATGTGATGCCCATTGCCAAAGCCAAACAAAAATCTTCCTTTATCTGAGCTGTGCACTGTTGTTGCAATATTAGCGATTTTAGACCCGTTTTCTAAGAGTAATATGAGCTTTTGTCCGCCCATGTTTTCGAGAGCTGGCTAATTATCGCTCTCTAGCTCTCAGTCTTAATGTCACGCCGGACGATAGAGTACGTACGCCTCCCGGCGTAATTTTGCCCATTTTGCTCAAAGTGACCAGCTTTAGCTTTGTTTATTTCTACCTCATCATTGTCTTCATTTTGCACATTATGACCTAGTATATGTCATGGTCAACCTCATTATCTTCGTCACTCATTTCGTCTTCATGTCTCTCTGGCATCATATATTCATATATAAATTCATAATAAAAGTTGTATTATTGATGTGGTAAGCACCGACATTCTCTTGCCAGAAAGGAAAGGACAGCATAACGTTTAGAACATCATTTGTTTAGTTTGCCGTTCAATTCATATTTTGTACATAAACTATAACCCATAGGTACTGCGCTTTACAGTGCAAGTTAACGCTGTTGGTATTCAGAGAGTCAAGTTACAAGGACATGCACGCCAACCCACAGCCTAAATACATGTAGAAGCTAGATAGAAGGTCAGTGCATGTTGGTGAATTACTAAACAGCGCGCTCACAGCGCTCGCAAACTCTGCAGTGATCGTATACGCCATCTGCTGTTTAGATAAAGTTGCGTAATTCTCGAGGTTAAGCGCTGCAATGGTCAGGGATCGTGGGTGATTGTGTGCTCTCTTATTGGCTCTATCTGTCAGCGCACAAACTATGGGCGCTGTGTCGTTATTGGCCCATTCTGGTTTGTACACGAACCATCGGTACCGATGGTTCGTGTACAATCAATTAAATGTCACTTCTATCGAGAGTGTCCGAGTAATGACAATGCTCTATTGTCCAGTTGCACAACGGCGTGGTGTATATAAAGCCAAGTATGGGCTTTGTTAGCTCACTCTCGGTCAAGCAGTCAACCTTGTTGCACACTAGTCCCGCCCAATTCCCAATTCCCAGGTTTAACGTTGCGCTCTTCGACTCGGTCCCGGGGGAGTGCACTCTCGCCGGGCGTCCTGGATGCACCCACGTTTCCCCCACGCGGGGTTTTTCGTGGCCACCGTAGGCGCCCGACACCGAATCGAAGATCCCATGTTATTTACAGTATGATAACAGTTATGAATGGTAATTATACTTAATATTATATCGCATAATATTCTTTGATTAACTTATGTTATCAAAATGAGTTGTAAGTTCCGAATTGTAAAACGAAAAATTGAGAAATGAAAAATAAATTACAGCAAGGTTTACTCACGACCACACCAGCTGTACACCATGAAATAACGTGTTTTGTGTTTCATTACAGCGTAATTCACCTTTTATTGATAAAGGAGAATTAGAAAAGAAATACATTTTCTGACTTAAGCATGGAGGAAGAAAAACACATTTCCATCTGATGTTATTTCCTTGCATAGTGTCACATAAATGACGAAAACGTCAGTGTCAGGGCTCTTTATGATAACATTAGCTGTGTCAGTTGAAGCAAACTTTCTGTGAAGCAACAAGCGAGTATCAGCTTCCTCATGGTTGCAGTAGAGCTGTTCAATTGGCTGGACCAGTATTTGACCACTGCGCACAGAAAATGAGTGACATTCCTCTCCATGAGCTAAGTAGATGGTCATCTCTCCTAAGATTGATGCTGATGATGCCTAGCCCCATGCAGTGAAAAGACATTTCACCAAATCCTCCTTATTTGGACCATGGCTCAAGAATTTCTTCCATTGTCGTGGAACTTTTGCACCCCGAGAGTTTGCACCCCGCTAGTCCCAGCTCGCCTTTCACGTTCTGTATTTTTGATAGTTATGGCTGGGTACTGATCTGTGACAAAGTGGATCTGCTTATGATTAGTTGCATCTGCTAGCTTCACCAGCTGTGAAAGAATGTCGTCAGCCAATTCACCAAAGGTTGCTGGTATCTTGCTGACCTTAAGTTGTTGCAACATGGCCATGGCATCCACAATCCAGGTGCAGTCTTGAGGAATACTAGACAAGTATGGATCTTGTGTACATGATTCCAAGTGATGCATGAGTTTAGCCTTTGGGTGTTTGACTAAAGTTCCATCGTGTGTTGACAATGACAGAGGTAATGGCCCCAGACAGTAACGCAACATAGACTCAAGGCTAACATTTCTTGAAGTACCACAAGGTAGCAATCTTGCGAAGAGGTTTCGGTTAGATTTCAATTCAATCACTTTTCCTTTCACTTTTGTTGTCCGTTTTCTTCTCATTGATGCGAATGTTTTCAAGTTGAGTCGTTGATTGGTGCAAAGAATCCTGTTTCCTCTCCTTGCAGCCGGTCAGTGATGAAAGATTGTACCGCTACTTCTCTTTTTGATTTAGCACTAGCTAGATCATCAGCCACTTCTTTAGAGGCCACAACACCTGATGTTAGATTCACCAGCTGGTTACTCTCTTGTTCAAAGGGGTCAACCATGTACTCTATTGAAGACATTATAGCCATGGTGTCTCTTTCATCCCTTTCATTTCTGGTGGGATCTAAATCCTTTCGCTGTCGTGAAACTTCACCTTTGCCAGCCATCTCTTCACATTCTCTTGAAATCTCTGCTCGCATATGATGAGATGAAATCCAGCGATGTACAGCACCTTTGTTGACTGTGATGCCCGTAAGTCCTCCTTTGGTTTTTGAATCCCTATTTGCAGTTTGTTCAATGGTCTGATCACATGGTATACCTGCAAATCCATGGCTCGTCTGTCTCTGAACACTGAAGTGCCCCCTCTGAAATTCCTCTTCTACGGATGGGTGTTTTGTACTAAGCTCCTTCATCTCTAGCCAATAGACCTTGCATAGTTGACTCTATCGTAAGCCATAAACCATGGCATCATCGACCTGATAGATGACAGATGTAGATCCCAGTTACTTTCTCTGGATGCTCGGATGAAGAGAAGGAGAACTTGTACCATGTCTATGTAGCTGCTCCAAAATGCAAACATATAGGATTGGTTGCATTCTTGGAAACAAATTCTTAGTATGACTGAAGCAGACTTTGAAGCTTTTCATCAGAAAGACGGTCAGGAAAGTTAGTTGGGAAAGAATCACTTAGGCTCGCAAGTATGTTAAGGACTTCAAGTGCCTCGTCTGTTGGTAATGTTGCGATGTATCTCTGGAAACGGAGTCGGTGTAGAGCCTCAAACATTAGCTGATCGGTTGTAGTGATGTCCATTCAGTACCCCATTAATGGACCCTTGTGCAACCACTTCTGATGCAATAGCAACTTCTTCCAGCCCAGCATCCCCAAACCGTTTCCCAAGACAAGCTAAAAAGGTCATTGCAGTATGAAAGGCCCCTAGTCTAACTATAATACGGCTGCTGTACGGACCACTTTCCCACCTGATTTGCTGTGCTTTGGCGTAGATAGCCTGATCAAAGACTGTGACAATTGTCGGTAGGTGTAGGGCATTGGCTATTTCTAGCGATCTACATAAAATGGTTTCTATAGTCAGTGTCCATTTCTGTAGGTGGGGCATCGATGACTGGCAAATATCCAATTATGGACTTGGCTGGTATGTTGTCAGATAAGGGTATTAAACCCTGTCCAACTTGGGGGCCTGTGTTGGTTGGACTCTCTCTGGATAGCTCTTGAACGAACGTATGGTGTATCTAATGTCATAGCATTCACCTGCCCGTCAGTTGTCTCATGTATGGGGATAGCTGCCCCAAATACACTGGGCCCTTTTTTGGCCCCACCATAGTAGGAGGCCAGTTCTGTTGGTGGAGGTTCAAGGGAACGGCTTTTGTTCTTCTTGTATGCAACTGGCGGGTAGCAGAAGGCATCTTCAGGGGAGTGGTCTGCTTGTTGGGTTTGAACAACAATGCCGTTGGTATTATGGGTTGTGCCACTGCCGGAGAGCGTTTCTTCCCCAAAATCATTGTTGTCCCAAATTAGTGTCGTAAACTCCCTTTGCTTTATGAATGGTGGAAGGTTGATAGGGCCCATGTCTAGCTGTTTTTTAGCAAGAGCGGTGTCATGTTCTACAACGACAGAGTGTGATGTAGCATGGCCAAAACCATTCAGTAGGCCAATCAACTTAGCAGAGTCAGTTAATTGTCGGACAGTCATGGCAAGAGCGGCGTGTTTTGGCATTGACTTCTTGCCTCCTGAAGAATTATAAATGATATGTTGGGCCATGGACAAAATCCTTCTGTCATGCTGTTCAGAAACTACAACTCGCTCACTTTCGGATGGTTCTTCTGAAGCTCCAATAAGCCATGCTAGAAAATTGTACAGTTGCACAGGAACAAGGTTACGGGCTATGGCTAATGTCAAATCTTGCCCTGTTTGTGGTCATGCTGTGTCCACATGTTCCTCTTGGACAGCAATTCTAAGCTGTTTAGCTGTAAAGTACATGTCAATCAGTGGAATGCCTTGACTTCTACAAGAACCTTTTCGTTCATGCTGCCAATCAGATTTACTACCACTTGACGTGTCTAACTCGCTACTTGACTTTGTATCATCTTGTAGATTAACCAGGTTTACTGCTATATCCTTAGCTTCTAAAGTTCTGGAAATTACAACTTCACTTTCATAGCGAATTATTTTTAAGGTTTGCGTGCGTGTGTGTGTGCGTTTGTTTTTGATTGAAATAGGGGACGTAGGACAAAGGGAACAATGGGGTCCCCTATTCCGCAAAGGTCCCCGATTCAGACTCGTGTGCAAACCCTATGGCGATCATCCGAAAACGTTAGAGTACAAACAAAAGAGGAAAGACGGTCGGACAATGCCCCGTCCCCTATTGACGGCATTTACCCACTTTCGTGTGTGTGTTCATATAAGCAAGATATTATTAGACGGGGGACCCCCCCCCCCTCCCCCCCCCCCTCCCCCCCCCCCCCCCTCCCCCCCCCCCCCCCCCCCCCTCCCCCCCCCCCCCCCCCCCCTCCCCTCCCCCTTCCCTCCTTTGTGGTCGTCATTGTGTTTGCGGAATGTTGTGGGTTCTCAGGATTATTTTAAAGGTTTTTAGGGGCGTGTGCATGTGGTAACAATAGTCTAGAGAGATGTGGGTGACCATAGGGAGTAAGGGGGTCCCTCAGTCTCATATCGTGCTGGGTATGTGTGTTGGTAACAATAGTCTTTAGAGTGTATAGGTACGGGGTGTACTCTAAAAAGATTATAGAGAAAAAGAGTCAGATTAACCCGGAAAAGCAGTAAAATCTGGAAGTCGCTATAATACTATCTCGTTAGTACGGTTCTGATTGTATTTTTCAAGGCCCTTGGGTGACCTAACTCGGTTTTTGCTCAGCCTTGCTCTATTGTTAAAGGTAGTATACGCCATTGGTAATTGTTTGAATTATCACGAATGAGTAGATTTGGGGGGTTGTATTTTATCGTTTAATATCGTTTAACTGACCTGTCCGAAGTTTTACAATCATGGATGTCAAGAAAAGCACGAAAAACAGCGTTTGTTTTCAACCGGCGTCGAGCAGTTATTCTTATGTTATTTGTGTTTTTTCGCGATCGCCGTCTGGCGATCGCAAATTATTCTTTATAAAAATCAATTTTTCAGAATAATTACAGGATATCTAGCGCAATCATTTTGCTGGATGCCTAGAACCAGTATTTACTTTCATATGAGTAAGATATTTCTTAATAATTCGGTAGTAAATTTTTTCGATATCTGCAAATGGTGTATACTACCTTTAAAATAATCCACAAGAACATTTGGCGAAAAAAAAACCACGTTAACGATAACCGGATTCGAACCACAGACCTTTCGATCCATAGATCACCTCTCTACCAATCTTTGCTATTGGTGAGTTGGTTGATGACAGCCGTTCTTTACAGTTGTTTAATGTAGCTGAGTTGCCATTTTTCTTTCTCGTGAATATACATTTACGCAATACCCAGCTGCTAAACAAAATCGAGAACCGCGGGTTAGTATTATTGAAGTATCTTCAAAAAGCCCTGTTCGCACTGGACTTAATTTGGGCAAACTAACCGAGCCAATGGGTAACTTACCCATTTCAAGTCCAGTGCGAACAGCCTGCACTTTCCTCACAGATAACTTACCCACGCCGCGTGGGTAGTTTAACCGAGCCAAAGGTGCCCAGGACGATTGACCAGGTCAGTTTAACCATAGAGAAACCTTTCTCTATGGTTTAACCGAGCCAGAAAATCCAGTGCGGACGCGACGTCTCGGTTAAATCTTCCATCACCCGGTCGAATGACCACAGGTCACGTCAGCCAGTGACCTTTCACGGTTAGTTTACCCATGGTCTCGGTAATTCTACCCGCGTCAATTAAATCCAAGTGCGGACGGTTGGAAGATTAACCCATCGGAGTGTTACCCGGCGTCATGGTAAAGTTACCCAAAATGTTTATCCAGTGCGAACACGGCTTTAGA